>OX578137.1:156469633-157677133 GCA_951213105.1 Amaurobius ferox
GTGGTTGTTAAGAGCACATACTGTTATCTTGGCCTGAAAAATGTCATAGCTTATAATGTCTTGAGCTTATAATGTCATAGAAGCAATTGCAGTAACTTACTGGCATATATATGCTTTCTTCAAGGCAGTTTTGTACGTTATTATCTTACAAGCAGCAGTTTTGGAGTGGGATAACCGAGTGGTTAAGTCACGGGGATTACATTCGATTTCTGGCTCTGCCTAAACTGCCCCATGTACGAGCACGTTGAATTTGTGGGTTTGAATGTCCTTTCGATCGGTTGATAGAAAGGGAATGAGAGTCAGTCCCTGTGGATGTCGCCCACACTGGATTCCAATCTAAACTAGATGGCACTGTCTCAGCGATCTAAACAGATATTTTACACTTTCGGGTAGGTCTTCCGAGGGGTTAGTGGTAGGGGAATAAGGGTACGGTCCCTGTGGATGCATCCCCTACTTGGTTCCGGTCTAAATTGGGTGGCTCTTCCCGGCCGTTCAAACAGTTACCTTACACCTTTCTGGTAGGACGGACCGTCTGGGTCTCAATAACAACAACAACCTTCTGGTAGGTAGGATGGGCTGTGTCGAAAGAAAAAAATCGGCAGTTTTATTTATTGTACAATAAATATTTTTGATCTTTCTAGGCCTGCGCCATTCTAGTTTATTACTTACAAAACTTGAGTTCTTTGATTCCTGATCTCACTCTCTTCTTGACGCACCAGATGCCATTGTCTACGCATTGCATTTCCCATTTCGAGCAGCAATTAATGATTGAAAGTGAAGGGGGGGTGTGTGTGCTACAAGGCTAATGCCTTGTAGCGTTGCCACCGATAGAGGTAACACCTGTAGTCCCCCTAGCAAGAATCCGTCAAGTTATGCTCTCCAGCATATTGTTGATTACCCACACCAGATCCAAATATGGTCGGTGGGATCTCTATAGAGATTTCCCGGTGGGTCGGAGTCATTGCAATTATTTTTTTCCTTTATGTGTATGATGGGCGTAAAGGGGCGATCATGCCCCGTTTTTTCTGAGCCAATCTCTAAGATAGTATCCAGGTCTGCCCCACGCCCACTGAGGGCAAAAAATTATAAAGTTGCAAAACAATAAAATCAGAAACTGGAGTTATGATATATAACGAAACATTAAGATTTCGTCACATATACATTTATATGAATCTGAATGTCCATGCCATCATGTGAATAAGATTTGTAAAAACAAGTTTCATTAAGTTAATATAAACGTGTAAATGAAAGGCTTGGAGCACCAACATGACTAGCTACAGTTTTTGCCAAACTGGGATTTTTCTATCAAGTACCACCTAACTGTATACAGCAATTTCTGGAAAAATCCCATTTTTGTTAAAATTATAACATTGCCATGTTTCACCAATCTCTTTAATTGAAAGATATAATATAGTTATATTATTTAATTCAATAACACCTATCATTAAAATTTCATAAAATGCAATGCACAGAGCCATTATAATTGAAATTTATCCATGTTTGAAATTTATCTGTTTTAATTGAAATTTATCCATGAGAAATAAGTATGTTTATATTTAAGTACAAATGGAAATATAACCTTTACGAATAACATAAAAATATTGCGTTTTTTTAATCACAAACCAAAATGAATCCTTTGTTAAAAGAACCAAAACATCACTCATCTGAAACCCACCAGTTAAATATATACCAAGTTCTCCTACAAAACGCAACCATTTTTCCATAAAGTTCCTACGAGTCCGTAATTTTTTATTTTCTCGTAATTTATAATTCTAGCTTTCTGGTTAGTCTCAAATGACTTAGTGTTCTTGGCTGCCAAATGTCCGGCGCTCATCAGGAATAAAGCTACCCGCGGGGTTTGCAGCTTCAAACAGAATGAATGCCACCTGTAATGGCGGTCCTCGTATATAGAATCAAGAAGTAATTGCAGATAAGATCTCTTTAGGTAGATCAAATAAGGCATCTCTACTTCGCGGTTATCATTTATGGTTATTACTGGAGGGAACAGATATTTTTTGGAAATGCCAATCCTATGGCTATAAATATTCAGTTTCTCTTTGAATTAGGTGGTCAGTCGAAAAAATTTTGGTAACCAGGTGCTTTTGGCATTAGCGTAAACTTGTTTCCTGGGAGTAAAGAGGAGCTTGGTTTCTGTGCAAAATAGTTCACGGCTCTATGGTAAGGTAGCTGTGAATAAGACTGAACTCAAATGTGACAGTTGCGTTGATGGGATTTTTTTAAATTATTTTGCTTAAAAAATTTCATTTTCTGGTATTTAGTAAAATATGAAGTTAGAAACAATTCTTGAAACTTCGCAGAGGGGGCTCGTGCCCCTGTCCCCCCCCCCCCCGTAGTCAGCGCCTATGGTGTTGTACACATATGATGCATAACTTCATGAGATGACTTTGCCTCAGATACATGATTGAAATCCTTCTGCCTATGTCTATATTTTTACTTTCTGTTGAAGATTCTCATTGTAATACGTTTTATTAATTTTGATAAATATTAAAATAGGATTATAAGAAAGTAATGAACTTTAATTTTCTATCTTTTATAGGACAACTGATAAATAATTGCAATAACAATGGAATAACAAAATTGGAATAACAATGTTATAGAAATTTCTTTCTGTTAATCAAAGTATTTGGTCAGGAATTTCGTATTAATCGGTGTTCACCACGTACAGTATATTTTTATAATTAAAGCAAAACTCATTCTAAATCAGCCATATGTTTCAGCAACATGAAATAGACAAAGTATTCGTTCTACCTGTTATTAATTACTACGATCTCATTTAGCGTAGCTTTCTAGAATATTTCTGAATCATTGTTATTCACAAAAATATAGACGAAATCATTTATTATATATAATAATATTTTAAAATATTATCGATACAACACACAAAAGTACATAACTTTTAAATTTCTCAATATCATTATCTGTGGGGTATAGAATGATTTTATCCATTTGATGCTTAACGATGGACTGTCCAAATGGCTGCAATTGAAAACGAATTATTATGACCTGTCGGTCTATTTGTCCTACCTGTTATCAACTACTACAATCTAATTTAGCGTAGCTTTTCAGAATATATCTGTATCAAATTTCATCAAATATTTAAATGAAATCATTTATTATATGTAATAACATTTTAAAGTATTATTGATATATATATGGACAACACACAAAAGTACTTCACTTTTAAATTTCTCAATATCATTCTCTGTGAGATATAAAATGATTTTATTCATTTAATGCTTAACGAAGCACTGCCCAAACGGATGCAATTGAAAACGAAATATTATTATGACCTGTTATCAGTTACTACGATCTCATTTAGCGTAGCTTTCTGGAATATATCTGCAACAACGACCATTTGTAACTTATTCGAAATCATTTAATATATATAATAACATTTAAAAATATTATCGATATATATGGACAACAAACAAAAGTACTTTACTTTTAAATTTCTCAATATCCTTCTCTGTGGAGTATAGAATGATATTATCCATTTAATGCTAAACGAAGGGACTGCCCAAACGGCTGCAATTGAAAACAAAAAATTATCGGTCTATAAATATTATGAAATAAAATTTAGACTTCAAATGGCAGAATTTGTGCGAATAAAATGTTATTTCATTTTTCGCATTTTTCTTTAGTAATTTAAGCACTTTCAGAAATAACTATTTGAAATAAAATTATTGGGTTTAAATACCCCTCCTTTATATTTATTGCAAATAAATACTGTGAAACCAGGAATAGGTATGTGAAACCAGACTGGAGATTAGGTGAGACAGTTTTATGTGCAGTGTTTATGATATCTGCAATGTTTAACAATAGAATCAGACTTGGGGACGCCGGTTTTATGGCACCCTGACCCGAAAGGTCAAAGTAGACAATAAACCGTGGAGACCAAGGTGAAGCTACGAGAGGCCACAAAAGTGGTCAAAAATGTAACTGATATGATAGATGTCTGGGCGCATTGCCCTAAAGTCGGTCAATCAGAGCCAAAGAGGCGTGTCAGATCTCAGACAAAAAGAGGCGGCAACCCAGAGATGATATTACACAACTTCTAGGAGAATATGTGAGATATCTATGATAGTACGGAGGCAATATAAACGAGAAATCACGAGGACTTTTAGGTGAGACAGAGGAAAATGAGAAACGACAATGTCTTGATCAGAGTTATTCCAGAAGTGTTCAATATTAACACATGGACGGCAGTACGACGTAATCGACGAGTACGAATAAGGGAATTATACTACGAGTTGATTCTAGTAAAATGAACGATATTAATTACGAACTGGTGACAAAGTCCAAGACAGATTTGAAGTTATGTGTTCATATCAATAGTTGTGAAAGGTCGTTAATGCATTTTGGGCATTGTTAAGTAAATGGTCTCACATCTGCTCTCTCCGCTGCAATTAATATGAATAATTGTTGTAATTAATTTAAAAAGTAATCTATGTTGTTAATACATGATTTTATTTTAAAGTTAAAATGGTGCAATTAATTGAGTAGCATTATGTTTATAAATATTACTTTACATAATTCGCACCGAAGATAAATAAGGTGGGTTAACGCGGTATATCATGTGTCAACGCAATGGCTTAAATAACTTAATAAATAATCAGATGTTCCTAAATCATGATGTTATGTAAAGGTAAAAATGCGATTTGCATAAATGTTTTGTGCACCACAAATACTATTTCAACGTCCCAAGAAAACTCCCTATGTTATTATGGTAGTGGGCACAGGTGGGCGTGGCCATGTGCACAATTGAATCTTAAAGTTATGTTCTACATAATTTTAATTTTCTATATAAACTAGTATACACACACACACACACACACATACATACATATATATATATATATATATATATATATATATATATAAACTTTAAAACTTTTAGACTAATGTTTGGAATAATATTACCAATAAGGCAATGTATACCAGTTAAACAATAAAAGAGTATACGCAAAGCAGCAATTACAATTTTATGCACTATATAAAATACAATGAAAGAATGAACAGTACCAAAAAGTGGTTGTGGGGGGTTGTGACACCCACTCCCCGGTTAAAAGCATGCTTTGAGTGCCGCGGCAAACACTCCCGGAAAACCGGCACCGTTCATAGAAAGTCCTTGCGACTAAAGGAATTGCCGAAAATGTAGACACTGAAATTAAACAAAATCCAAAAGAAATACCTTATGTGAAACCAATCGAATCCACCTCTCGCCAACACCACCAAAAAATTCATCTAACTCAACACACAAACGCTCTACCCCATTCCCTTCATCACCAGAATAACTCTGAGAACTGAGGAATCTCCGATTATATACTGTATACCGTTGCCAGAGATTCAACTAAAAATCCGTTATTCTTATTTTGCACTCTTGTATATCGATATTGTAAAAATCCGATGCGAATATTTGAGTTTGAAAAGATATTTTGGGGAAGCCCGTAGGGTTGGATATCCCGGGGGATTCCTTTATGGTATCGTATCGGATTTTTACATTATCGATATACAATAGTGCAAAATAAGAATAACGGATTTTTAGTTGAGTCTGTGGCAAAGGTATACAGTATATAATCGGAGATTCCTCAGTTCTCGGAGTTATTCTGGTGATGAAGGGAAAGGGGTAGAGCGTTTGTGTGTTGAGTTAGAGGAATTTATTGGTGGTGTTGGCGAGAGGTGAATTCGATTAGTTTCACATAAGGTATTTCTTTTGGATTTTGTTTAATTTCAGTGTCTATATTTTCGGCAATTCCTTTAGTCGCAAGGACTTTCTATGAACGGTGCTGACTTTCTGGAAGTGTTTGCCGCGGCACTCAAAGCATGCTTTTAACCGGGGAGTGGGGATCACAACCCCCCCACAGCCACTTTTTGGTACTGTTCATTCTTTCATTGTATTTTATATATATATATATATATATATATTAATATATATATACAATATTGAATTTCAGGATAAAATTCTGAGGGATATTATGAATAAAGGGTCCAAATTTTGTATTCCATTCTGCAGTCATCCCAAACGATTTCTTCAGTCTTTATTTTTTGATTTTGGTATATTTATACTCCAACAAGCTTGTTCTCATTCCATTTCTATTGAAGCATTCCATCTGTGGAAGTATTTTACACTACATCCTCTTAAAAATGTAATTATAAGCATTAAAATTACGAAGGCTAGTTATTGTTTTAAAAAACTCTTTTTCTCGGCTATTAAAAAACTACAAAGACATTTTGTCATAACATATGTAGATAAACCATTTAATAATTATGCAATTATTTGTGGAAAATATTAGGTTTCTCTATTACAGACTTATATAAAAAATAATCATATTTTTAAAGCCAATAATAATCAGTCTATCAAAATCAAAATTAAAATGCTAAAATTATGTACACAATTAAATATTAATTGTAAATTTTATAAATTTCCATATGTTATTTTGGGTCCTAAATTCCAAAAATAACCTCTCAGTTTTAGAACGGTCATTTGTGGACATAATATATTTCCCACTGCTGCTAGTAAGTATTTGCTAAAGTATTTAATAGAATTATTGACTCTCTTAAATTTAAGGCTTCAGGATACTTCATTTTGAACAATAGTTTTGATTCAGTTAATCACCATACCAAGCTTCCAATTATTCTTGGTTTCTACCATTGATTTTAAAGACCTATTTAATAATATAGATATTAAGGATTTATATAAAGTTATTATCTCTCTTTATAATGATTATCAATCTTCCAATCATGTTCCACTTAAAGTTAATAGTTTTCCTATGTTACTGTACTTTGTGTTATACAGCAATTATATTATTCAAAGTGATGACATGTATTTACAAACATCTGGTGTACCTCAAGGGGACTGCATTAGCAGTATTCTAGCTAACTTATATCTTTATTATTATGCATGCCATTTTTTCTCTAATTCTTAATATATATCGATATGTTGACGACTTAATTTGTATTCTCACTAATTATTCCTATCCAATTACTATCTATTTTTACCCTTCTAGCCTAAAATTAATTCCCAATGAGCCTAGTATTAGTCAAAATGTCAATTACTTAGATTTAAATTCAGATACACTCCATAATCATGTTATTACCACTCTATTTTATTAAAAAGATTCTTGTAATTTAACCATCATTAAGCTGCTATCATATCGTTTTTGTTTTTTCTATTCAATTGCTAAGAAACATCATTTAAAACCAGCTCTTTCGAATACATATACTCTCTGATCCTCAGTATCATTATCTCCACATCAATATTCTTAAGCGCCTCTGCCTTGCGGATGAGGTTTCTATCATCCCATGCTGACGTAACATTTCGTCGTCCACTGCCGGATTTGCGACTCTTCCGGTTCCAGTCAGTCCACTGCTTCCACACTCGCATCACTATAGTGGTACTGAGTGCCATACGAGCTGCTATTACACGATGAGAAAAAACCCTTTCACGAAGGCCGGTCATTCGTCCCCGTATAAATTTCGTAGCTTGTTCATATGACGTCCTCTGTCGTCGTAGAGGCATAGTGGCTTCCCATGAAACGTTATATATATATATTATACACATTATCACTATATATATATATATTTCGAAAACATTATTTACATAAGTCCAATATATATATATATATATATATATATATATATATATATATATATATATATATATTAAATCGAAAACTATGCATAAACTACTGTATGTACAAAAAACCATCTCTAGCATACCTGTTACAAATAAGTAACTATAGACCAAGACAAAGGATAAAAATAGAAGGTAACATATCACAACAATGGAAAGGGGGATGAGAAGAATATTAGGATACAAAAATCACAATTATAAATATAAAAAAATGAAAAAGAAAACACGGCAAAAATGAGAAAAGTTAATAATAATTAGCTCAAATTAAAAGATTAAGACATTGCGAACAATCAATTGAAACTACACAAAAAATAGCGGTTAGTTCGCAATTGCATTCTCATCAGGACAGTCATACAATTCGAATTAAAACCGATAGAATAGCCAGTTTCTGACAATAGCGATAGTATTTAACTATAGACACCATTGGAACTGTCTACTGGCTAGTGGAAGGACAAAACATAAACCAATTGAATACCAAATCAGAAATATAAAAATACCTCCTCGAACAGAAATATTAACTCACAAGCTCTGCTACCACATGTAGGTTGAACATGGGACTGAGCATTTCACCTCACTTCGTCAATGCGAGTGGGCACCGGAATAAATACATTAGAACGAAACATATAATATGTATGGAGACTTTCAAAAATAGTAATCAGTATAAGACTCAGGACAAGTGGAAATTAGCCTTTCGAAAATAGTAAACAGTATTAGACTCAGACCAACAGGTAAGTTAGGTGATAAGAATGGGTGAAATTCCCAAAAATGAGTTATCTAATCAAGGATAAATAATGCTTGTGTAAAATTATTACGTGGTATATTTGAAATTATTAATAATATTATTTACAAATACTTCCGGATATTGGTAATTTTGATAAATGCGTTTAAGATTATTGATGTGGAGAAAGTGAAACTGAGGATCACAAAGTCGATGCATTCGAAATAGCTGGTTTAAAATGATGTTTCTGAACAATTGAATATAATTACCAGATTGAAATGATAGCAGCTTTATGATAGTGAAGTTGTAAGAATCCTTTTTATCATATAGATTGGTGATTACATGATTATTGAGTGTATCTAAATTTAAGTCTAAAAAATTTACAGTTTGACTAACGCTAGCTTCATTAGGAGTTAATTCTAGGTTAGATGGGTAAAATTCAATATTAATTGGATAGGAATAATCAATGATAATGCACATTAAGTTGTCAACATATCTATATATAATATATGAATTAGAGTTAAAATGACATTCATAATAATAAAGATATATGTTAGCTAGAATACTACTACTACAGCCAACTTGTGGTACACCAGATGTTTGTAAATAAATGTTATCACCTTGAATAATATAATTGTTGTATAACACAAAGTGCAAGAGCATAGGAAAGTTTTTGACATTAAATGCAACATTATTGGAAGAAAGATAGTCATGATAAAGATAGATAATATCTTGATATATATCTTTAATGACAATATTATTAAATAGGTCTTTAAAATCAAAGGTGTGGAAACCAAGAATTTGTGGCAGCTTGCTAAGGTGATTAACTAAATCAAAACTATTGTTCAAAATGAAATATCCTGAATTTCTAAATTTAAGAGATTCATTAATTCTATTTAAACAGTTAAGCAAGTACTTACTAGCTGTAGTGGTAAAGATATTATGCCCACAAGTGACCGTTCTAAAACTGAGAGGTGATTTGGGGAATTTAGGAACTAAAGTAACATTAGGAGATTTAAGAAACTTACCATTAATATTTAATTGTATATATAATTTTAGCATTTTAGTTTTGATTTTGATAGACTGATTATTAATGGGTTTAAAAATTTGATTATTTTTTAAGTAATTCTGTAACAGAGAAATATAATATTTTTTACAAATAATGGCATAATTATTAGAAGCTTTATCTACATAAGTCAAGACAAAATGTTGTTGTAGTTCTTTAATAGCAGATACGAGTTGTTTATAAGGATACCTAGGCTTAGTTAATTTAATGTTTATAATAACATTTTTAAGTAAATGTAAGGTAGTATACTTCCATAGATGGAATGCTTCAATAGGAATGGAATGTGAACAAGCAAGTTGATATATGGATTTATCAAAATCAAAAGATATACACTGAAGAAATTGTTTGGGGTGATGGCAGAATGGAATGCGAAATTTAGACCCTTTATTCATAATTTCCCTTAGTATATCATCCTGAACTATACTGAGATCCCCAGTAATAATGTGTGCATGAGAGGAGTTCACATAAGGGGTGAGATTTTTATCGTTGCATACACATGATGTAAGGTCATCGGAGTTTAAAGTCCTGGTAACTTCATTGTAATTGTAAATAGTTCTACCAATTGGTAAATTATATTTGAATGATTTTTGTACTTTGATATCATTTACTGGTAACAAGTGCTGATGTTTTGCAAATAAATTATTGAAGTTAAGAGAATTAAGAATAGGGTGTTTAAAAGAAATTACACAGTAAGCTATTTTAGTATGTGGATTTGGTGAATGGAGTAGGTGGTAATTTAAGAAATTTGTACGTGAAAGAAGCAAATCATAAAATAAATGTTTAAAATGCTCATGAGTTAATTTTAATTAAAAAAAATTAGTATAAACAATACTTAATTTGCATTTTCTGACTTTATATAACCAAGGTCTAACAGGTAGAAAATCGAAAGTTTGAGAATAATTATATTGTAATTTCAAAATGTTTGCATTGTAATCAATAGTTTTACTTAAGTTACTTTTTCTTTTGCTGCGCTTATATCGCCTTTTACTAGGAGTTGATGACTTTGAATATTGAAAAAGATGTTTATATACTGAAGATTAGAATTGTATTCAAAACATTACTTATTACTACTGATGTTAACTACATTATTATTATTATAAATTTGATTTAAACCATAGGGGAAGAGAGTTTTATATTTTTTAATGTAATAATTTTCAAATACTAATCTATCACAGTGAGAGAAATTTTAATATCTAAAATATGAAGGGATACATTTTTAAATCCGTGTATAGCAACAAATTGATTTTTAGTAGGGAGATCATTAAAGACTCTATGATCAATTTTTTTAATATGATCCCTGTCGACATTCATTCTCAGATGTAAAGGGTTGCTGGTTTGGTAAATATAGGATAAGTTACAAATAGTACAATTAAGTTTGTATATGCAATTAAAAACTTTGCAGAATTTTTATGAAGTGGAATTATTAATTTATAATGGTTCAGCATAAGGACAAGTTTTGCACTTAAGATTGTTGCATCTATTGAAGGAATATGATTTAGATTAGGAGTAGGTATGGAATTCTTCCAAATCATCTATAACGCCTAATTGGTCAATGTTTGTTGATCTATAATTATCCCAATTCATAATAATAATTGACCGGACACAAGGTAATGAATAAAATTTACATCGCGAATTTTAATTAAAATACCCAATATCCCCTTCAAAAACTATTTTGTCAGATACGAATTTCAAATTCTTCTAAAATATATATATATATATATATATATATATATATATATATATATATATATAATAAAAGTTTGAAAATCCAATGAAAGAATAGAGAGGAGTTTCAACTCAAAAAACCCCAACATCAAAAAGTGCCTTACAAATAAAAGTATCAAACAGAGAATCATCAATCAAGTGGAAAATAAAATGTAAACCTCTAGTCATCAAGCTGAAGACAAACAAAAAACATCAGTGCAAAGGAATCGATAAAATAAAATCAAATAAAATCCAAGCATGAAAGCTTTACACGTGGACAAGCAATAGGCCTAATAATGAATTGCTTATTTCGATAAAACTCTTTATCAAGTTCAAGTATTTTATAGAAAGGAACACAAAATGCATGCTTCTGATATCAGTGATAGATTATATCTTTAAACACTGATCACTTGGACAACATGCATAAAGATTGAAAAATGATAGGAAACAAGAATACCTGAAAAAACACTGCATACGTTTGATCCAAAACTTGGATAAAGAGACCAATGTTGCCAATCTCAAAAAATAAAAAGTTGAGAACTGTTGTTGCCAATCATGAGAAAGAAATAACAGTAATGCAAAAAGATGATAAAAGATGATATTCAACAGTAAGAACATGTACATACATGGTAATGCTTATTCAAGAGAAAGTGAATATATATATATATATATATATATATATATATATATATATATATATATATATACATACATATATATATACATACATATATATATTTCCTGTATCGTAATATGCAGAGTGTGGCACGAGTAGAGTGAAATTATAGATTTATGGATTATAAATCTGGTAACTCTATAAGGCTACACACAGGCATTTCATAGCCGGCGCTATATTTGGTAGTCATGTTGTTATGATACGTTTTTCAACACGTTTTAGATGAAAAGTAAATTGTATCAACGTGATCATAGAAGTTTTCTGGATAATCGGCCGAACATTTATTATGTTATTCAAGGTGCAAGTACAGAAAACTTTATACGAGAAATCAACAAGTATCGGGCCGGTCCATTGGAAAGAGTTATACGGAGAATCTGAAATATTGTGTATTTTTGTGATTTTGTATTTATATGGCGATAAAATTGCCAATACGTCTTGCAATCAGTTTTTCAAAAGTAACCACTTTAACTTGGATTTCAAACATTAGTTTATTATCGTATGGAAGGCTCGTATGGAAGGGCTTGAAGATCCTTGGGTAACTTGTCTGTGAGACAAGTGTTAAAGCACATATGGGATTTTGACTTATGAACATTTAGAGACACGACTTCGGCCCAATTGGACTTGAATATATTAATTTTAGAGTATTACATAACCATGAGTGAAGTAATTTCAATCATTAGTATTTTAAATCAGTTGTTATGGATTTTTTATTATGTTTATTTTAGAGTATTATATAACCACGCGTAAAGTAATTTAAAATATTAGTCTTTTAAATCAGTTGTTGTGGATTTTATATTGTGTTTCATGGATTGTTTTAGGAGTGTAGTTGAATATTTTTTATGGATTTACATGTTATTAAAAAAGTATATGTTTGTATGTAATTTGTATTTTTGGTATTGAAAGCGTCATGAAGAAAATGGTGTAGGAAATATCGGCTACCGGGAGCGTTTGCCATGACGGAAAAAAGCTTTAACCTGAGATATGGGGGTCGCAACTCCCCCCCGGACGTATCTTCTGTTACTTTACTAGCATTTTTACGAGTACATAATTATTTGTCCTTTTTGGGGATCTCTCTTTCTCTCTATCTCTCCCTCTCTCTCTCTCTCTCTCTCTATATATATATAACTATATATATTTATATATATATATATATATATATATATATATATATAACTATATATATATATATATATATATATATATATATATATATATATATATATATATATATATATATATATATATATATATATATATAACTATATATATATATATATATATAACTATATATATATATATATATATATATATATATATATATATATATATATATATATATATATATATATATATATATATATATATATATATATATATATATATATATATATATATATATATATATATATATAAATATATATATAAGTGACCCAAATTTAGGCACTACACCTAATATGGGCACTGCTGTAAAAAATACTCAGATATTCGTCAATTATCTATCTCAGATATTTTAAAAAGGCCAACAGAAATAAGGCTTTAAATTATCGAGCTGTAAGACTGGTAAAATCGCTTTTTCCAGAAAAAAAGGGCTGCTTTATGCTTTACCCAAGCATAAAGCAGCTGGCAAGTCCAAAGGATCAGCTAAGCCGAAACCAGCACCCAAGCCTAAACTCAAGACAAATGTAATATCAACTGCTGCAGCTCAGCCGTCTTGTAGTGGTGTATCCAGCTCAAAAGAGTCCGGCTATTGTGTACTGTGTCGTCAAGAAAAACAATTAGACATGATACAGTGTAATACGTGCCGTGTTTGGGTACATGAAGAATGTTGTGACCTTGCAAGTAAGGAAAAAATTTGTATTTTTGTATGCCCATCTTGTGCTGACTCTGATTAAAGTTTTACGTTGATTTAAGGTTTTTTTAGCATGATTTTTAAGGGTGCCCATATTAGGTGCAAAGGTTCCAAATATTGGCATAGATTCCCAACATGGACACTGTCCATTATTAGCACCTATCTGATGTTTTTAACCCAATTATGATTTTTTCCCTGTTATCCCCTGCAAGGACAATACATCCACCAATTTTTATCTGCTAAAACGAACATTATAATAATTAAAATGCTTAGGGATGCCCATATTTGGGTCACTTATCTTATATATATATATATGAATGAAGAATATAACTTTCAATCTTTGGATAACGCGATATTGGGGATCATTTTACTAGGAAAATCCATATTTTGGACTCTCATGTTTTCATTTATACGTTTATAAATATTGCATGTATTTTAAACTATAATATTACGCTAGGATTTCCCTTTAGCAAACCTTTGATATAAAATATGTTGGATATAATGAACATTTTTATGAAAATGAAAAATATATTTTGGTAGTTTTCCGAATTGGTAATGGACATGGAAATAAATAATACATTTTAATAAGTACGGTTTGTGGTAAAAAATTTGCTCATAAAAACATTGAACTATTGTAAACTGTCTAAAGTAATATTCCTTAAATTAATTAAACAATCATTGAAAAAGAAACTCGTATCAAATTATTAAATGCACATGGAGATATTAAGTGTCCTGGAAAATGTAACTGGCTAATCTTGAATTGTACACAAATATAAATATCATACGTATTATTAAATTCACTTCATCTACTTCAAGTTTTATTCTTAAAGGAGAAAAAACATATATTCAACGATAACAATGATTACTTTTGACGTATGAATGCGATGCTAAGTAATTCTTCCATAAAAATATTTCTGTAATATAGTGGAACTCAATATATTGCATTACCCTAAAAATTCAGTATTTTTAAATAAATATTTAATGTATCGAATGTTGCATCATACGTTCAGTGCATATGAAATCTATTTTCTCAATTTTCGCAGTCAGTCTTTAAATTACATCATTATCGAATACTATAGAATATTTGACGTTAAGCATGCATTTCGACATTTAAATATTCGGTAAGTGAGTTTTTGATGAAGTCTGAAAACATAGCTCGGAACAAAGCAGATTATAGAAAGTTTTAAACAAGTTATTGATTTTATTTTCCGGGAAGATAACGTATTTGAATTACAACTGATTTGAATTATGAAATATCAACCGATTTTTGAAAATTTAAAATATTGTTACAATGTATCCTCTGGAATCGTGGGCGTGTGCTCAAAATGCAAGAATGAGTTCACATTTCTGGATAACGAACACGTTTATTTACAAGCACAGGATGAACAGGAACAATATGCAGCTAACTAGCACCTTAATAATTGCTCCACCAAATTCACAAAACAGCTTATAACATTCTCAAAACATTGACGTATTTCATTTCACAAAACAGCCGCTGCTATTCTCAAAACATTGACGAAAACCACAGTTCAATGTAAATCATATCATGTCAACTGCTCTTCAACTGAGTGGCGACTCATTTTATAACTTCTTGAAATCTGTCATATCTCATAGAATATCGGTTTTTTTTAGGCGTTTCTCGAACCGTCGGAAAGTTTCTAAATATCACCAAATGGGCGATAAATTTCCAATTCTGACAACTGTCCTCCCCACATACAGCATCTGGAAACCCTAGATTCAGCGCATAATAAAGGTTGCCTGTACGCGTGTTTTCTCCTGGTCTTCGAAAGAGACGAAAGTGAGAAGGGGGGGGGGGGACTCCAAAGTATGTTACAAGTTCGTAATATTGTTCTGTAAATTGATGGCATAGTTCCTTATAAACATTTTGACATAATTCAAGAACTGAGAATGTATTATTTCTACTGCAATATTTGAGATAAATTCCGAAATCAGGACATTTGGACCTTTCCAATCCCGTTATTTCAGGACACATTTGTTCCAGGTTCCTAAGATTACCACTCCTACTTAAACACAGAGGAACACTCAGAGAAAAAGGCAGGTTGTAAAAATGCAGAGGCATATCTGAAAAGTCTTAAAATGTATATTTTCGTTACAATTTCAACTTCATGTTTTCTCCATACTAGTTTAATATATTAATAAAAACTTTTCTACCCAAGTATATAAATTTTCAAAATTATTCACCACTTTAAAAGATACTCTTTATCGATCGCTGGACTTATCGCTCCATAATACGAAGATATCACACTAAGTGGAACTTTACACTGCGTTACTTAAGGTCTTAAATACATATTCTGAAGTTCAGACATCGTTACGGTAATTATATAGTGTGGTTATTATTAAGAAACTTTAATTTCTAGTGGCAAAATGAAACACTGGATAAAGCATTTTTCATGAAAGAAAACAAAACATTATTCAAATTGTTGTTGTTTCTTATCCCATTTGTCTGGAAAAAGGTCACAGCAGGTCCATGACACAGGTGGCTACTGTGTAAGAGGAAAATGGGAGCTTCTGTTGGTCCAAAGGGTGCACCGTGATTTCACATTGCTTAATACTACCCAATTTAGATCGAACCCCAGTGGGGTGGTGTCTACAGGAACCGATTCCTCCTGTCCCCTGTCCATCACCTTTCTATCCTACAGACCTATCTTTGTGCCTTACCCACTGGGCTATCTCTGAAACATTATTCACATGATTATCTCTAATTTTGAGTCTGCAGCGTACAACAGAACCAAGTTACGAAAGCTCTTCCAAGAAATTCTCAATCCATTTCACTTTACCTTTGCAAAAAATAATACGTATATATCTGCGAAAAACATCGTACTGCTTCCTACGAAAGTAATATTTTTTTTTAATATTAATATATGACCACATTAAAATGGAAAATATATTCAACTCCTCATGAATCAAAAGAACGACGTTAAAAGTTTGGTACTTCTGATGTTGGGCTGTTGCCAGAAAATGCTTAGAAATACCGTAGTGAAATGCGTAGAGTATTTTGTAAGGGGGAAAAGTTTAAAGGTATGAAAGATATACCAGTGTTGTCCTCGTTTGAAATAATGTAATGGGACATGGGGATGTTTTTTTCTGTGTAAAATAGGTACTGTCATTTAAATTGTTAGTTTAATATTGTTTAATTTGTTTATTGATATCATATGATAACAATATGATTTTAATAAAATCATATTGCTCTTGACAATTGAGGCATAGGGGGGAAGTGGCATGAATGGGACACTGGTTTTAAATCCTTAACTAAATATAGTTTAAGATTTGGCCCATAGTTCAAGATATGTGTTATTGTTCTTTAAACAAACCAGGAGAAAAATAGCTGCTTATGTGATCTAAAAAATTAGTTTTGTGCCTTTAGAACTAAAATGTAAATAATTATGAACATTTTATAGTAAAAAATATACTATTTAAGTGATCCTCTAAAATTAAAATAGTTATACAATAATGAATCTATACATTTCACATATATAAAACACATACAAATATATAACATTGTTAGATTGAGTTAGATTGTAATGGTGTCACATACTTTTGATTTTTAATTCTGTAATCAAATGTATGAATCGAATGTATGAGAGAGAGTCTTGAATGGAACACAAAGTGAAGAAATGATTACCATATACCAATTTATTACTTAGTTAAATACGTGTTAATTTAAATACGTGTATGTTTATTTAAATAAAAATTTTATATTTAGAATAGAATAAAAATTCAGAAACTACTGTTGGAAAACAATTTACATATATTCGGCATATTAAATGCATGTGTTTTTCCACATGTTAATAAAATATTTCAAACATGTTATTCTTTCTTCTGAACCTGCTTGAGCCTATTGTTGGATTTATGTATAATTAGATTATTTTCTAAATCATGGTTAATTAATTCATGGCATTGGCTGTATAACACGTGCTCTACTTTTAACTACTCCTCTTCCTAAAGCACACCCAATAAAAATCATGATGAAAGGCCACAGAAATAGCTGCCTTGATTACATATACAACTGACCAGATTCAGTTTGAATCTAAAAACGTGGAGAAAACTTAAAACGTTTCTCAAAGACAAATAAATTAGAAAGCACAAAAATGAGAAATGAAACTTGTAGCGAGTCTTATGTTGATTTGGAATTTAAAGATTCCGATGAATTTATAGATTGTTGTCGGATTATCTTAGAAGATGAGAATTATCATGTAAATTGAAAGGAATATTATTCTAGATTTGTTAAATTTACTGCGAAGAAAACTTGCGTATGTTACGTCGTTAGAATTATAATAAAATATTACGGCACTGTTTGTAAAAGTATTTTTTTAATTATTTACTGTAAATTTTAAACGGTTTGAAAAAAGTTGTGCCTATAAAGTAATTATCTGTAAAAGAAAAGTTTAGATACATTAAGTGTTTTTATTATTATATGTTGTAATTTTTATATTATAATATTTTATATAAAATTATTTAGCTGTTTGTGAAAATGAAAATATGAAACTTACAAGACTTTTTTTTGTCCCATTCATGACTTTTATTGTCCCATCCATTACTCTGTCTGGAATAAAAGGGCCAAATATAAAAATGCATATTTTTAAAAATTTCATCAGAAGCTACATTTTTCTACTCAAACATTTTTGTTTTAGTAAATAATATTCTAATGTTTTATTCTTAGCAATTGAAAATGTAAAAAAAAAGCCTAAAAATATAGTAAAACAGTAAAATACAAACATGTTTTCATTTACGTCGTTTTAACAATACCTAGAAGAAATGAAGCTTAGAAAATTAAGATTTCATTAAGCGTAGGAGAAATGCGGCATGCAAGTACCTAATAAATTACATTTTGTACCAAATGATCAACTCTTTGATCCACTGAAAAAATGTGACTCTTAGCATTACTTTTATGTTGTCTTTGACCCGTGTTTAATGCTTTTAAGGCATTTGCAGATATTATAATCATATACACTTGTATACAACACATTTATATCTTTCATGAAATCATTTTCTCAGCTGCAATCAATAGACTTTATAAACTTACATAAGGGTTTTCTGTGGCACCAATGTATCATATAGAAAGAACCTTCGAGGTGCTGAAATGTCGGTAGTTTAGAGACTGAGCAGACATTGATGGAAGTGGTCAATTGTCTTAAAATTAGTTTTGAATCGTATGCACTCATATTCGATTTTTCACTTTGTATTTATGTGTTACGATGCTATGTGTGTGTCACCCCAAAAAATCAATCAATTATATTGAATCGGTGTTGAAACACCACTGTTTTTGTGCATGTAAAGATAATTTTGGACACTAGTGTAAATGTACATCATGTGTTCAACTTGAAAATTTTTAACTTGAGTTTCCTGGGAAATGTATAGATTCTCATCAAGACACCTTATTAGAAATTAATTTTAGAACAATTCTACCACAACAAATTTTCTAAATATATCTTTATTTTTTTTTCTTATGAAATGTAAAGCGTTCTGAGAGAATTTTACAAATATGCCAAAAATAGATTCCGTTTGGAATATAATTATGAGGAACACCCCAAGGTCGTGAACTTTGTGAATATAATACAAATTGATAGCTAATAGCTATGCAGTTATGGTATAAATGTTTGGAAGCACTACGCTGGAGGTTCGACGAACTAACATTTTCTCAACTCTGTTTAATGTGCAGGTTAGCAGCCTGACAACACTTACAAATACACCAATTGTGTATATTTGTAATATACCAACACTTACAAATATACCAACCATGGTTAATTAATTCATGGCATTGGCTGTACAACACGTGCTCTACTTTCAACTACTCCTCTTCCTAAAGCACACCCAATAAAAATCATGATGAAAGGCCACAGAAATAGCTGCCAATGTATATGTATGGATATGTATGGGTGGATATGTATTCAGTGGGGCAGTTCAAGATTTAATGACATGCTTAAAGAAGGACCATCTGCATTGAATTTTTTCATACTTCAACTCAATAACCAATAATAAATATAAACAATAAAATAATAGTAACCTATAATAATAACAAATTATTTTTAAATAAACAAATAATAACCAATAATTTAATAACCAATTATTTTCGTTACAAACATATATTGATTTTAAACAAAACGCAACGAAACTTAGGCGTCAGAAAAATCTGGTATATCCAGAAATCCGCTGAATAAGATGTGCTACAAATTATAAAACATCATGTTTTATAAACAAAACTTAAAGCTATTTCTTTACAAATGAAACTGATAATTTATTGTATTTGAAAAAGGGAAAAATATAGATAATGTATCGAAATGATCTATCGATTTCTTTGCCCTATTCTATTCAAAGATGAACTATTAGACATTACAAGCTGTTCGTTTTGTTCGTGTTTTACTAATCAATAGCTGATATGAAAACTTTATTTCATTTTGAATAGAAAAATACATTTTAAATGAGAATAAAATTATAGTGAAATGCCTGACCACCACATGCGAGACTTCGCTGTATGTCAAACTGTTCCACAATAAAAGTTCAGTTAACTGACTATTCATTCATTTTCTTTTTGCAAAAACGCTTCCTGCTCCAGAAATTAAGACGTACAATTTAAAATATATATCACTCGTTATAGTATCACATAAATGTAAATTCTTTCTTGTAAATCCTTCTCTTATCACAATTAATTTTTATCAAAATTAGGTTTATTTGACAGATTAGTAAAAATAATGAAATATATTTTAAATTTTAAATAAGTAATTTAAGTATTGTTATGCCAGTTAAATTATTTAACAACTGTTCAATTTCCGCTTTCGAAAATTCAGAACTAGACTAGTTGCTCTATGTACGTCCTTTAAGCCAAAATAATTCAAATTTTGAAGGAAATGGTATAGGTCTTAAAAAATGCTGCTGCCTAATTATTACTAACTAATTAAAAATTATATTTTTAATTTTTCAAAAATCAATCACACCTCAGGATCTATATCACCTTTTTACTACTAACTACATTTTTCTAGTACAGTAATATGCATTTTAAATACTTATAACGACTTAAATGGCCAGAAATATTTGAAAAGTACAGAAAGTTAAAAAACAAATTGTGTTATTCAGCGGTTTTTGCAACTCAAAAAACATTGATTTTTAATTTCCAGATAACTATATGCACATTTTAAGATCTAAGGAACTATGGATATATATTTTATTTAAATTCATAAAAAAAGAATCAAATTTAGAAAGTATTTCTTTCTGTCTTTTTGCTTCGGTAGCAGATGAACAAACAGAAGTAATTTTTAAAATTTGATTACAAAATACAATTCGTCTCTTAAAGTGACTGTAATTCCAAGAGACAAAAATTAACAAGTACTCTGTAGATACAGTGATACATGAAACTACGAAACACATATCCTTTCATGAAATAAAATTGCAATAATTGTCACAAACATACATTAATATTATTGCACCAATAAAATCAAAATAAACCAGTAGTAGTAGTGAAGCAAAGGTGCTATTTTTGCTAATTAAAGGGCTCAAAGAACTTTAATGGCATTCTCTCTGCAATCTTTTCCTATTAATGTCTCTATAAATGATAATTTCTTCTTTCCTACGGTTTAAAGGTATAAATGACATATAAAAGGAAGCAGCACATAGTATGCGTAAAATGCAATAAAGGAAATGGGCACTTTCTGTAAATAAAATATTCCCTGGAGATATTAAAAATGAACGAAATTACGGTTTAATTACGAAAGTAATTCAGATATTCCTCTTGAAATAATATTCAATTATACGGATATTTTTATTGTGAAGTTTTTGTTTCAAATGCTTTAAAATATCATTACGATAAAAAGGTAAACTAATTTTCTTTTAAATTAACACAATTATTTAGGCCGGACGCCATTAGTAACTTCTGGAGTTTTGCTTTATGTAAATACGCTGGAATTTAAGTCTGTAATATTTATTACCGGCCAATTTTCTTATCTTAATTTATAAATTGAGAAAGCGTTTATCTAAATTATAAAAAAATATGAACAAAAATATAAATGCATTTAAATGCAAATTAAAATAAAATAGTGATAATTTGAAGCACAGCAAAGACTGACTTGAAAAAATGAAAAATCTTGATGATAACAAAATAACTTAAAACACCGGTGGTTAGGGAGCAGTAGTGAACAAGGGGAGGAGCCCTCAAGGTAGAAGTGGTTGTGAGCGTCAGCGAGCTGTGGGTATAGCGTTCGATTAAAGAGTTCGTAAAAAGTTCAGTTCTGAAAATTTTACATATGGTCCCCTAAATCTGCAAGACATACGTTTAATTTTATTTTAGGCTAATTGAATACTAATCAATAAATTTTACATTCCCATCATTAGCATATATTTCATTCGTCTACCTAATTCTAAAATTCTTTGTGATTGGTTTATGGCTAAACCCCCATGTCTACATCAGAATACGATAAACTGCAACGTTAGTTAGTACACTTGGAGCAAGTTCAATGATATGCCTTATTGAAACTTACTAATATTTATAATTTGCGGCGGGGTGAATGATTTCTCAAAACGATATCCGAGGGTTGCATAATTTCAGTGAATAAGAAGTGGAGCCCAACGGGCTTATTACACCTGCATAGCAGGCGGGAAAATAGCTCATGAAGCGATTTCCGGAGGTTATTGAGCGGCAGCGAATAGGGGAGGGGCGAAGTCCCCGATCATCGGGTGTTGGCGAACGTTAGCGAGTTTCAAGTGATCCTGAGGCGAAATACGGAATTACAGAGCTTTAAAGAACAACATGAGGAGTCCAACAACGTATTAATTTGCCTGCGTAGCAGGCGGGTAAAAAAAGCTCGCTAAACTACTTCCGGTGGTTAGAGAGCAATAGCGAATATGGCGCGAAGCCCTGAAATCCGGGAGCTGTCGAACTGGGAACATGAAATCCGAGCGGGGAAAAAGAGCTCGCGAAGTGAGTTCTTGGCATTGGCGAGTGTCAATGGAATAGGAACAAAACTCCAACATAAAGCGTAACGAAAGCGTAACGAGATAGCGTAACGAACGAGCTGGGGAAGCGAGCTCTTGCGATTCATGGGCGACATAGAATACAGGACGAAACCCAATAATCCCGGGAGTTAGCGATAAATGGATACGAAGGAAATCCTACGCACCGGCTGGAGTGAAATAGCTCAGGGGTTAATAGGATTGGTGAATATTAGCAAAGAGAGTAAGTGTCTAATGGACGTATTACGCCTGCGTGGCAGGCGGAACGTAACAGTTTGCAAAGTGATCTCAACGAGAGCCATCGAGTTACGGCAATTGTCGAACGTTAGCGCAGAACACACTGCTCACGAAACGAGACCTAGGATTGGTGTGTATTACAGAACAAAGGACTGCCCAATGGGTGTATTACGCTTGCGTAGGAGGTTGAGCGTTAAAGTTCGAGAAGCGATCTCAGCCAGCGAGTAGGAGGCGAAGCCGGTTACGGAGGTTGGTGAGCGTCAGCGAGCAGGGGGTGGATTCCCTTATTTAAATTAAAACAAATATATAAGCAACGATTTTGTTATCATAAAAACAATTTGACAATTTACCCTTTTGGGTAATAAGTTTTCTTGAGTAACTTTTAGCTTGTTCTACAAACACTGCAAATAGTAGTTTTGAAAGGAAATGCATTTCGAAAAACTTTGTTCGAAACAGTATACAAACATATTATTCATAATTATTATGCAATTTATAGATTATTGCATTTCTCGATTACAGGGATTTTGTGTAATGAGATCAAGCAAAGTCATGCTTGTTCGGAATAAAAATACTTTATGCTCTGGATTGCGTTATAAGTAGTGTGTTAAAATAAAAATTATAATTTGGCTTCCAGTTCACACTTTGTGTATTTTAAATTCAAAATTGTAAAACGCAATATTCAGAAAATATTAACTAGGTCATTACATTGACGCTAATACGGAATAGTATCGATGCAATAAGGAGCGATATTCATACACTATAGACACATTAGAGGTATTTTTTCTTTCTTTCGAGCCTGACCGTCCGACTTACCTATATGTTTGGGCGGCCGGAACAGTGCCACCCAATCTGGACTGGAACACACAGGGGAGTGGCATCCATAGGATTCGTACTTTCATCCCCTTCCACCAACCTCTCAAAAGAACTTTCGGACCCACAGATTTAACGTGCGAGTTCTCCGCGTTAACACTGGGATAGCTTGGGTAGAGCCGGGAATCAAACTCAGGTATTCTGAGTGCAATCCCGTGCATAATCCACTGAACTATCCCACCCACATTACCAGTCCCAACGGGCTCTGGCCTTCTCTTCGAGCTAAAGTTTGGCCCGAACTACCGGCCGGGACGGTCAGTGCCGGGCTTAAATTTTCAAACAGTGTTTCGGTCCAAGCCGGACTAATTTCGGGTGTAGTTTTTTAAAAAGTCGGGTCGGGCTGAACCGAATATATTTAGTTTTGAAACATTTTTACATGAATTTTAAAAGCATGTACATGAAATTATTGTGTTGATTTCAGCTATGCAAAGGTAAATGTTTAAAATAGACCAACGTGTACCAGAAAATCCTTAATTCGTGTTTTTAACACATTTGAATACAAATAATTTAAGACTCAATAGTCTCTCGGATGGACATGCTCGGGTTCTACATCTATAAATTTCTGCAGGCTCGGGCCAGATTCAAGCACTGGCTCTGTCGGATTAGGTGAAAGTCCTCAATTTCGGCGCATGCAGACCGGTGCTACGACAACTCACTACATGAAACGTATCGATACGTCGCTCTAATATGCCGCATTAACATACCCATCTTTAGGGCAAAGGAGCTAGAGACTGTTACTAGTGATGTCTCATTATTTTGAAGGGTACGACTTATTTTTTAAGAGAGTGAGTTTCCCTGACTTTGACAGTCGTTATAAAATAAAATGCATCGATTTCAGACCGGAACAAAAGCTCATAAGAGACGAAAACAGGACGAACTAAGAACCAAACATTTGAAATTATGCTTTAATAATAACGACCTCTGACAATTAATTGCAAAACTTTGGTTGTACTTAAATATTTCGTATAAACGCAACTTGAAATTCATTTCCTGATATTTGTTCATATATTTACAAACAGGATAAACTTTACACTTTCCAGCCTTGTAACCGCTCTACATCCTTTGGATAAGCTGGACGGCCTGGGTAATAGGACAATAATAATAATAATAATAATAATAATAATAACTCGATAACATTAGCTTAGATAAATAAAAAATGCACTATCATATTCCATTCCAAACTCTTGCAGAAACAATACTGGGTCATCTTTCCTGTATTCAAATATTTCGTATAAACACAAATTGACCTTTATGTCCTGAAAGTCGTTTATATTTACAAACAGAATAATCTTTAACCTTTCCGGTCTTTCCCTTGTAAGTACTCTACACTTTTTGGATAAGCTATACGGCCTGGGCGCAATAGGTCAATAATAATATTAATAGTAGTAATAATAATAATAATAATAATAATAATAATAATAATAATAATAATAATAACCCGATAACATTAGCTTAGATAAATAAAAATTGCACTATTACATTCCATTATAAACTCTTGCAGAAACAATACTGGGTCATCTTTCCTGTATTCAAATATTTCGTATTAACACAAATTGACCTTCATGTCCTGAAAGTTGTTCATATTTATAAACACGACAGCCTTTACTTATAATAAATAAAAATTGCATTATCACGTTACATTGCAATCTCTTAGAGAAACAATACATCCCTCTTTTCTACCTTTTAAACTATTTTTTCTTCTATACAAAAGTCCTCCTCGCACATTTCACTCCAGTTTTTCCAAATATTATTTGGCAGCAGCTCAAAACTGGAAATCGCAAACTTTTGACGTCGTTTTCTTGATTCATGGAGTATGAATATAGTTTCCGGTGCAATTCCGCCATACATTAATATTAAAAACATGTACATTTAAAGGAAGCAGAACGAGAGTTTCTGCGTATCATTCGCATTTTTGTTTTTGTAAAAGTGAAATGAAATGAACTGAACAATTCTTTGAAATGTTTTTTTTTTAAATTTTGCATTAAAGAATACTAGGAGCAATATTTTTTAAATTTTCTTTTGCGAAAAATGGGCTGCTCAATATTTGCTTTTGTAATATTCATATTACGTTACGCATTTTTCCCACCTTTATCCTCACATATGTAGAAACAATTTAATGGTATTTAAATTTATTTTCATCTTAAAAATATGATGTGGGTCGCAGATTACTCTCTAAACAGTCGTAATGCATTTATATTTATAACTAGCAACATACCCGTTCTTCGTACGGAGTATATAATATACAGAAACTTATAATTCGCAATTATGTGCAAATTCTGTTAAAATATTAAATTTATTGCTCCTAAAGAGAAGTTTAAGAATATAGGTTCTCATTATAAAAATTATCTTCACGGGCAGATCTGACAAATAAAACATCCTGGCCCATTTTGTAAGCAATTTACAATAAAAAAAAAAGGAAATGAATCAATATATGCAAAATGAAAGCATTAAAATTGTATAAGACTCGTACAACTTATATACGCGAATATTAGAAGATATAACCTGTATTAGTACATTAGAAGATTACCCGTATTACAATATGAGTCTCAAAAATCTTTGCCAAAATAAAAGAGATGACGTAATAAATTGAAAATATCAATAATCCCTTAATCTTCATACCAGAAGGTCGTAATTGATTCCAGTATATGTCAATATATATCAAAACATATGCCAATATACCTATACTACTTATATTCTCGTAGATTAGAAGATATACCCGTGTATATGTAGAAGATTACTCGTACAACGTACAATATATGAGTTTCAACAATTTCTGTCATAATGAAACAATGACATAATAACTTGAAAATATCAATTATCTCTGGATCAATAATCCCCGAAAATATCAATAATAATAATTTTTAAACGTGAAGATCGTAATTGATATTATCCAGTCAAAAATGTTATAAGAAAAATCAAATCGTTCTTTTCTAAAATATATTTTCACATCCATTTATTTATTATTCAAATCCAAAAAATAAGAATTAAAATTAACAGACAGATTAAATTTAATTGCGTTTCTGAGCAACATAATATAAGATAGAATCTTCCTCATAAACTGCGAAATTAAATAACCATTTTGATTTCTTTATACTTTTCATTGTTCAGTAAAAGCGTGTGCAAAATAAACCAACAGATAGATTTCCCATTTAAATCAGGTTTCAAACAATTCATGTTTTCAGAAAGTGACTAATTAGTGCGAAAAATCTCCCATCAAACTTAGAGATAATGTTTTAATTGACTTTCAAACGATTTTCAAGCTTTTCGTTTAGATAAATCACGGAGTTAGAGAGTAGAACTCCTAGGAAAAAGTTTCGTTTTTCATTAATATCTCGATAACTCCTGGCCCTAGATACTCGAAAGTTGAGCTAAATTGATGGGGGTCTATTTTAAGGCTATCTATAACATTTCATCAAATTCGGTTCAGTCGTTCTCCCGTGATGATGAGACAAACGAAAATTTCGTTTTTTACTAATATCTCTAGAACCACTAATCGTAGAAACTCCAAACATGGACTAAATTTTAAGTGGGATAATTTCCAGGCTACCCACAGAATTTCATCAAATTCGGTTCAGCCGTTCTCTCGTGATGACGGGACAAACAGACAGACAGACAGACAGACAGACAGACCGATTTTCAATTTTATTTATATAGATTTGAATTGAATTTTATCGCATAAAATAAATGAAATATATAACATAAATTTATATACAATTTGAAAGTTTCAAATAGTGTACTTAATTTAAAAACTGTATTTTTAAATGGCGTCAAGTCGCTAAAAGTAGATTACACACATATCTATATAAATAAAAATGAAAATCTGTCTGTCTGCCTGTCTGTCTGTTTGTCCCACCATCACGGGAGAACGGCTGAACCGAATTTAATGAAATTTTGTGGATAGCCTTGAAATAACCCTCCATAAATTTTGTCCAAGTTTCGAGTTTCTAAGACCAGGGGTTGTCGAGATATTAATGAAAATCGGAACTTTTTCTTAGGAGATCTACTCTCCAACTCCGTGGTTTATCCAAACAGAAAGGAAGAAAATCGTTTGTTTAAAACGCCAAAATGAAATAAAACTTTATTTCCGAGTTTAGTACAGGATTTTTGCATTAATTAGTCACTATAGGAAAGCATGAATTGTTTGAAACATGAATTTAAATGGAAACCAAATGAAATGGATGATTTAAATGAAATGGATCTACCTCCATGGTTCATCTTTCACTAATTTTTACTCAACGATGAAGAGTATAAAGAAATCAAAATGGCTATTTAATTTCACATTTTATGAGGAAGATTCTATCTTATATCATGTTGTTCGGCAATGGAATGAAAGTAAATGTGTTGGTAATATTTATTATTATTTTTTCTATTTGTATAATAAATAAATGGATGTAAAAATATATTTTATAAATGAACGGTTTGATTGTTATTTTAATTATATATATTGCAGACTGCGTACATCACTTTCATTTATTTAAGCAGAGGTTTCAAGTTCATATATTGTGTTTAGCTAATAAACTCATATATTGTGTTTACCCAATAAATTCATTTAGCCAATTGTTGAAGCAGAAAAAGAGTAGAACGGGTGTATGTATCTTCTAATACAATTTTAGTGTTTTCATTTAGTATATACAAAAGGGATCAGGATATTTTATTCTTCAGATCTGTAAATTCAGAGCTACGAATTTAGCGGAAAATCTCTAAATAACTTGGTAACTTTTCTTAAACTTTATCAAATTAGTGGAAATGTCTCCAAATTGATAAAAATGGCCCAAATCAATCAATGAAATTAAATTTGCTTTTTTAGAATAGAGTACTGAAATGATGTTTCTGTAGCATTTGTCGGTCAGTTCATCCATCCTACTTAGTAACACATTGAAGGAATTTTTTTAATATCACCAAATTGGTAAAGATATTTTTAAATCCATAAAAATATCATGAAATTGATAAAATCGCGCTTACTAAATGAAATTAATTGTGTTTTCTTAGGGGATAGTATTGTGATGATGTTTCGTCAATTTGTCGCAAAATGGGACTATCTGTTCTACAGTCCCACTTGCGATAAATTTGGCGATTTTTTAAGTTATCGCTAAATTGGCGAAAATGTCGCCAAACCTTCCAGGGAGATTGCATTATTCAGATGATATGATTTCTATCAATTTATTTGAAGCAAATGATATCATGTCGCTTAGCAACGGATTCAATATGTTATGCGGCATACGATTTTTATTAAATCTTTTCCGATTTGAATAATAAAAATATGTATATAAAATAAATTTCATTGACATTGCATTTTTTACTGGATCAATTACGGTCTTCAGATTTAAACATCATTATTATTGGTATTTTCGGGGTTGTTGATGCAGGGATTATTGATATTTTCAAATTATTATGGAATTGTTTTATTATGACGAAAATTGTTGAAACTCATATATAGTACATTGTACGAGTAATCTTCTACAAATGCATGGGTATATCTTCTAACTACGAGAATATAAGTAGTACAGGTATATTGGCATATATTTTGATATATATTGGCAGATATTGGAATAAATTGCGACCTTCTGGTATTAAGATTACGGGGATTTTTGATACTTTCAATTTATTACGTCATCTTTTTTATTTTGGCAAATATTTTTGAGACTCATATTGCAATACGGGTAAGTTTCTACTAACACTGGCATATTTTCTAATCTGCGACAATATAAGTAGTACGGGATTGCCTATATTGATTCAATTTCTTTTTTTTTTGTAAATTTACTTACAAAAGGGGCCAGGATGTTTTATTCTTCAGATCTGCCCGTAAATATAATTTTGTATAGTGAGAACAGATATTCTTAAACATCTCTTTATGAGCAATAAATTTAATATTTTAACAGAATTTGCACATGATTGCGAATTATAAATTTCTTTATATTATATACTCCGTACGAAGAACGGGTATGCTGCTAGTCTATATAAATAAAATTGAAAATATGTCTGTCTGTCTGTCTGTCCAATCATCACGGGAGAACGGCTGAATTGAATTTGATGAAATTTGGTGGGTAGCCTGGAAATAGTCCCACTTAAAATTTAGTCCATGACTTAAGTTTCTACAACCAGTGATTCTCGAGATATTAGTAAAAAACGAAACTTTCGTTTGTCGTATCATCACGAGAGAACGGGTAAACCGAATTTAATGAAATTTGGTGGGTTGCCTTAAAATTGGCCTCCATAAATTTGGTCCAAGTTTCGGGTGCCTACAACCAGAGATTATCGAGATATTAATGAAAACCGAACTTTTTCTTTGCAGTTCTAATCTCTAACTCCGTGGTTTATCCAAACGGAGAGGATGAAAATCGTTTGTTTAAAACGTCCACTTGAATTAAAACTTTATTTCGGAGTTTGATGGAGGATGTTTGCGCAAATTAGTCACAATCTGAAAGCATGATTTGTTTGTCACATGAATTTAAATGGAAAATCTATCTCCATGGTTGTTTTTCACGAGCATTTACTGAACAATGAAAAGTATAAAGAAAACAAAATGGTTATTTAATTTCGCAGTTTATGAGGAAGATTCTATCTTATATCATGTTGCTCAGACACGCAATTAAATTAAATCTGTCTGTTAATTTTAATTCTTATTTTTTGGATTTGAATAATAAATAAATGGATGTGAAAATATATTTTAGAAGAGAACGATTTGATTTTTCTTATAGCATTTTTGACTGGATAATATCAATTACGGTCTTCAAGTTTAAACGTCATTATTATTGATATTTTTGGGAATTATTGATTCAGGGATTATTGATATTTTCAAGTTATTATGCAATTGTTTTATTATGACAAAAATTGTTTAAACTCATATATTGTACGTTGTACGAGTAATCTTCTACAAATACACGGGTATATCTTCTAATCTACGAGAATATATGTAGTACAGGTACATTGACATATGTTTTGATATATATTGGCATATATTGGAATCAATTACTTCTGTTATAAAGAGCACGAGGATTATTGATATTTTCAATTTATTACGTTATCTCTTTTATTTTGGCAAAGATTTTTTAGACTCATATTGTAATACGGGTAATCTTCTACTAACAGACTGGCATATTTTCTAATATGCGGTAATGTAAGTAGTACGGGGCTGCATATATTGATTCAATTCTTTTTTTTTTCTGTAAATTTGCTTACAAAAGGGGCTAGGATGTTTCATTCTTAGATCTGCCCGTGAAGATAATTTTGCATAGTGAAAAGAGATATTCTTAAACTTCTTATTAGGAGCAATAAATTTAATATTTTAACAGAATTTGCACATGACTACGAATTATAAGTTTCTTTATATTATATACTCCGTACGAAGAACGGGTATGCTGCCAGTATATATATATATATAATTTACTTTTAACAACTTGAACTTTTAACTGCTCTGTAAAGAATTCCCCTACTATGCAAAACTACTATGTTTTCGATATTTTGTGTTTTAGATTTTTGTAAATATGACAAGTTGGTCTACAAAGAAAATCATATTGCAACATCATGTTGAGAGTCATATTGCAGCATTATTCTGCAACAGCATTTGAAAATCGTGCATAGAAAATCATCATGCAACATCAATTTTTATCAAATTATATTACCCTTAAAATGACAAAATTACTCGAAATTAAAACCGAATTCATAATGTTGGCTACATGAAATCGATATGTATTAGAAATTAGTTTTAAAATCTGTCAAAGACAGGGATACTTATAACTTTATTAAAAAATACGTTACCACTTTTCTTAATAAATTACTTTTTATTTAATAATATATACCATTATTTGGCGAAAATGGTTATTCATTATTGATAATTGGTTTAATTCGGTTCTGACCCGTGGTCGGTCTTCTATTTCACCAAGAAGGAGGCTTCTGGAATGTTTGGGAAGACTTTTCGAAGAAATTTCTGCAATCGAACTTTTTTAGAACGATAATTTAAACAAATGGTTTTGCATAAAATGCAACGTTAATGTGCAAGAACTTTGAATGAAATTCTTCACTTCGAATATTTCCATTTGATATTGCTGTCATAAGTGATTATTTTAATCTTTTCATTATATAAATTGATAACCCCATATAATAAGTATGGCCACGATATTGAAAAATAAGGTGATAAATATTTTTAATTGTGATAATTTTGATACTTATAATTGTGATTATTAATAACTAAACTAAACACCAAAAAGGCAACCGTGTATCTTACTGTAGAAACAAAATTAATCATGTATCTAATTAAAAATCAGGAATGTACTATCATTTTGCTTTTAAAAACAAATGAGTACAATCATAATACCCCGATTTTTCAACTGAAACAAAAAATAACTTTAATTATCGAAAACCATTTAAAAGGGAAAATGGGCAATAAATTCAATACCGTAAGGACGCTTAAATTTTATTAATGTCATCATTTTTTGTTAAAAGTAGTTCAAGGAATTTATTTGACTACATTTCTTTGCTGCACAAATAATAAGATACTTATCAGATGTAGTGCTGTTTTGAGATTCAAATTCGTGTGTAGAAAACTCGTACTTTGAAAGTAAAATCTCGAAATTCGATAGACGAACGATAAAAGGTATCTAGTGATAAGGTATATAATTCAATTAAAAGTTACTTGATCGTAAATTATTTGGATAGACACTGTCTCCCTTGTAGGGCCAACGGCCGTACCGTGCTGAAAACACCGGTTCTCGTTAGATCACCGAAGTCAAGCAGCATCGGGCGCGGTTAGTACTTGGTGGGTGACCACCTCGGAACACCGCGTGCTGTTGGCCATCTCGGGTGCGGTATCCCCGTGGTTTGCGCGCTAGATTTGCACGCTACCACAAATGCCGCCGTGTTCATGCGGAGTACGATCACGTTAAACATGTGAGTCCGTAAGTCCTTCCGAGAGGTTGGTGGTAGGGGAAGGAGGGTACGGTCCCTGTGGATGCCTCCCCCACTGGGTTCCGGTCTAAATTGGGTGGCACTTCCCGGCCGTCCATACAGTTACCTTACACCTTTCTGGTAGGTCGGACGGTCTGGGTCTCAACAACAACAACTGTCTCCCTTGTCTTCCCTGACGCTTCACCTCTCAGCATCAACATGAGACTATCGGCGCCCTATGCAACTGGCATCACCAGCGATCAGGAACGAAGATCTTCTCACCTCAACCATCACATATGCATTTCCCCTTTCAGTTCTGGATCTTTATTTCGAGCAGTGGCTGATAATTTGTATAAACTCATGTGGAACGGTTTCGGAATAATAGCTCATGCCACAAGAATGAAACATAGAGCATGGGGACCGTCGTAAATAAACAGCCTGCGTAATAGAATGCGCAAAAACGTAAGGACAAAAGGGCATTATTTTCCTTATACCTGGTGAGGGTAAACTGACTATGATGGCAAATAAAAATTAAAATTAAACCCATTAAACATCGAAATTTGCCCTTGTGTTTCAGTGGCGGTGCGTGCATAGGCACTACGGCACTGCGGGAGCGACAGTGATCTCTCTTCCTTGCAGCTTGGCGTGCAGCTTCCTACTTGCGCATGCGAACAACAGTCAAATACCACACCGCTGGAACTGTGAAGCATGGTGTTTGACTGTTGTGCGCATGCGCACATAGGAAGCTGCAAGCGAGGGGGAGAGAGCACTGTCGCTCCCGCAGTGCCTATGCACGCACCGCCACTGATACTTGAGTAACACTATATGTGTAAAGATTTCATTTGTTAAAGTGCATTTTAAGTGAATGTACACTACTTCTCATTTTTACCTTAGTAACTAGCTAGCTTTCTGGAGATTTAGAATTTATCAGAAAATTCTGTAGTGTACATGCGAGTGAGCAGGGAAAGGTATATACTGAATTTTCTTAAAAATACTCGTGTATATATTTTATTGAAAGTGAATATTTTATTATCTGATAAATTAAAAATATCCGTCAAAGAAGATAAATTTAGATATACCCTACTAAAAGTGTAGGTTAAATGATTGTAAATTTCTAAAATAGCTGTTTTCAATGCAAAAATAATGAAAAGAAGAAATGAAAGTGTTTGAAACGAAAACAAAATACTCGTATGCTTAGCAATATGGGAAATTTCATTATTTCTGTATTAAAAGCAGCAACTTTAGAAATTTATAAATCTTTAACCTCTAAATTTAGTAGAATATGTCTAAATTTATCTCTTTTGATGGATATTTTTGATTTGTCGGAAAATAAATTATTCACTTTCAATAAAATATATACACGAGGTTTTTTTTTTAAAGAAAATTCGTTATGTACTTTTTCTTCTCGCTCGCACATACACTGCAGAATTTACCAATAAATGTAAACATCTTTAGAACGCTAGCTAGTGACTACGGAAAAAATAAATAGTAGTGTACATTCACTTAAAATCATTTAAAGTGCACTTTAGCAAATGGAATTTTAAAACATATATTATTATTTAAGTATTCTAAATAAGTTATTTTAAGCACAAAGATAAATTTCGATGTTTAATGGATTTAGTTTCAATTTTTATTAGTCATCCTTCGCAGTGTACCATTACCCGCTATGGTAAAAATAATGCCCGTTTGCCCTTACGTTTCTGCGCATTCTACTACGCAGGCTGTTTATTTACGCTCGTGCCAATGTTCTATTGAGCATTATGGTTTAGATAGATAACGTGATCACAGAAATATATACATACATTAGCGAAAAAATGGCTGATATACACGTGCATTCAGGGATGTTTAAAACGTGTGGATCCATTATAATCTGAGAGTCAGATATTTTACGTAATCGCAATATTTTTATTTTGCTTATACCATGCATTATCGGGAAATGTAAACAATTTGCGACTATGACTATCACAATTTCTTTGTAAAAAGCATGCTTATGTCAGTTAGGTAACTGCAATAATTTCGATGGCATTATAAGCTATTTTCTTCAGGCCCAAACAGCACCGTTGAAACAGTATGCACCCATAACAAAAGCTGAGAACGAACTTCTCTTATTAAGAGTACACACTGCTCCAAATGTACTGTTTTAGCCTGCAGAAGGAGGCTTCTAATGCCCTCGAAACCATTTAACCTTTTGCTTACGGGTAGAGACGCTAATGTCTGCAAAGGGGGATCGAACTGTTTGGGATAGGGTATGTCAAATACCTGTCTTTTTGGGAGGTTCTTCGTTTGCGGTTGACGCTGTCCCACCCGTAAGCAAAAGGTTAACTGACATATGATTGCTTTTTACAAGAAAATCGTGTAAGTTCTTGTTTTACAAGTTACAGTTTACTTTTAGTGTTAATTTGAGACCATGTTACGTCACCTGTTACATATATCTGATTTTTAATTCTATTGAAACTGATAATTCTACGTTTTGTATACAACATGGGACATGTCCATCTTCCCATAATTAATCAGACAGGATAACCTCTTTTTAGAATAAATGTATTTTCGCAAACCGTTGTACCTTTGAAACAAAGTGGTCCCATTACTTAATTGAAAACATCCTTGCGGCATTCAACATTTCGTATATCCCCCCCCTTTTTTTAATGGTTTTCGATAGTAATTGCCTGTTTTTGTCTAGTGTATAAAAAAATTCGGAAAACATCTTTTGATTATGCTCATTTGTATTCCAGAAGAATATGATTTATAAATTAGGTGCTTGATAATTTGTTTTCATAATAAGGTACTCTAAAACATTTCAAGTGTTTTCAATCTACTACATTTAATCATTCAAATATCTAGAAGTATTCTTTGATAATTGTTATCTCATGCGCATTCCAATATTTTTTTTCAGGGTCGGCAGTTTTTGACATTAAAAAACCTTTATTCATAATAGAACTCAAAAATCTGATGTGGACGGCATATGATTTTCCCTACATACTATGTGGAAGACCCAGACTGCTCAACTGACCCGATGGTTTTCAGTAGCCGTTTGAGTGGTCGGCCTACATACTATGTGAATTGTTTTGATATAATTACAAAACATTAATTGTTTATACTTTCATTTATACTTACGTTAAAGAGGCTGTAGCACAAAATTTGGTCGCTGGTAACATAAAATAATTTTATATACATGGACAAAATCCAAATCAAAACATCATTTGTATTTTAATAATGTAATGTTATAAATATGAAATTGGTTGGCGTTAAAATATTAAACGATTAAGAACCACATTTTCTCATCAAAGTTATGTACTAAATATACAAAAATAATGTTTTAACTAGTCGGATATTCCTGCCAGTTCGGATGCCAGTTTAGTTTTATAATTTCTTTAATTTTATGAAACTGTTTTTAAAAAATATTCTAAAAGTATTGTTTAGAATCTTGCTTCCAAACTGGCCAGCAGATGTTCTTCCGTTGAGCTACTGGGACGAAATTGTAAGCTCTTATTGCCGAAGTGGACTTTGCATTCTTCACTCTCTAGTGTCTGCAAGTGACAACATGACTGACCACCTCCTGCTATTTTTATATCAGATTAGCCTCCTCATGCTATTTTTATTCTCTATCTCAGCCTTCTGTGTGGTCGTTATTCTCTCGATTTGAAATCGTCGTTCCATATCCCAGAATCCACTGAATCCGTGCTATATGTACTAGAGTCACTTTTAGACTTCTGACATCTTTTACCTTCCTATCGTGAAACCTAATTTACAAATTTTTAATAAATATCTCATTTACTTTCTTACAGGTCCTGGCCCCTTTCTTGATTACTTATACTTTTTAAAAATTAAATCCACCTCTAACTGTATTTGTAATAAATTCGGTGACGTTGATCATTACATTTTCGATTGTCCTTTTTCAAAAAATTTTCATCTCTGCAAAACCTCCCCTCTAATAAACCAATTTGGTTCTCAAAAGTTTTTTCAAATCCATCTTCAGTAGATAAAATTAAAAACTGTATTCTTGTTGCCAAGAAAATTTCTAATAAAGAGACTTAAGCTTATGAATAGATTCTGCTCTCAATTAATTTTGATCAATGAATCCATTTATTTCATTCTTATTAACTTATATGAACTTATTGTATTCCCTCTATGGTTTCTGTTTAAAAGAAAAAAAGTAAAAGCTATGTTAACTGTTATAATTTTCCCGGTTCTTTCTTTTTCTTTTGATCCTTTTAATTTGTATTTTTGCTAATTTTTTCTTTTCTAAATTGTATTCTAAATTTCTATTTTTGTTTTTCATGTGCCCATTTTTTTCCTTTTATAGTTTCTAAACTTCACTTTTAACATTTTATTATTTTCTCTAATTTTAATCTATTTTTCATTATGTTATTATACCTCACTCTAAATTTAATTTTTAATGATTTTTTTATCTATATTTGTAATAACCCTTTTCCCATTTTTGAAAAATGGACGTACTTGTCCAGTTCAAATATGAAGTAAAACTGTCTGTGTAATCACAATATTTTTCATCAATTGTTATCTTTTTAGATGTAAATAAATGTTCGTTTGGCGGGATGGTAGACCTTGGGTGCCTCCTTAGTGCAGGAGGTATCCTTTCCCGGCCGTGCAGCTAACGACTCTAAAACCAATATGTGAGTTGCACGGTCTGGGGTCTTCAGACCTCTGACATCTTTGCACTAACCTACAGGAGGTTTGATTTATTCGGGCGCAATTGTAAAGAACCTTGTTGCCCCAACCTCGAATCGAACCATGGATCTTCGAACTGGTCAGTCGAAGCTTAACCGTTGAGTTACTGAGACGGAATTTCAAGCTTTCATTGTCAAAGTGGACCCTGCAACATGTATTATAGTAAGAAGGGTTCATACTAGTTTTCTACTATGTGTGTGACTTATTTTTTTATAATAAATTATGTTTGAAACTATTGTATAAGTAACATAATTGACTATCTTATTTGTTCTTATTCAAAATATTATTCGAAATTTTGCGGGCATCCGAATGCTCATACGAGTATGTAATCTCTAATGCTCCAGCATGCAGATTATGATAACCGTTTTTATATTTCCTGAAATATCGTGTCTATGTTCACGTATAAATACACACAGACATATATGCACATATATATAGAGAGAGACATCCATTGAAATACGCTCAATTTCAATTCAGAGAGGAACACTTAATTTCGAATTCTCGACTCTGTACATCACAATAACTTCTCTGTACATTGTGTGGTGTAGGGAAGTAAAACTTTGTAGAAACAAATAAGCGATGTTGAAATATTAACTATCAATTCTTAAAGAGACTGATACTAGTGAAACTAATTAGTAATGAAACTTTTTTTTCCAATGACCAGGCATTGACACTTTCATCTTCGCCTATACATCAACCAGAACAGTGAACCTCTTAGCCGTCAAAGACGTTGCCACCAGTGGGGGTGGGAACACATTCCGCCCAAAACAACACAAACATCCATGTCTTACGTGGGACTCGAACCCATAAAGTGGCGGCCGATCAATCGCTGGAAAATGCTCGCCTTGACCGTTCTGCCACCACGTCGACTGAAATGCGCCAACAGTACGCGGTGTTCCCAGGTGGTCACCCACCCAAGTACTAACCGCGACCGATGCTGCTTAACTTCGGTGATCTAACGGGAACTTGTGTTTTCAGCACGGTACAGCCGTTGGCTCCAAATCTAGTAATGAAACTAAACTAACGTAGTGTTACATTGGATTTTCAGTCACAATATAACATTGGAGTTTGGGAAGTAGAAGCTGGACCTAAGAAACTCTGAAGCAGAGATATAATATGTATAAACTTCCCTGAAGCGCACGTGCACCGGACGTGGATCAGGAGGACAACGGACTCTCTTGAATTTCAAGGGGGCTCTGAAGCTGAAGGGGCTGACCCGGGCAGACCCGGAAGGTCAAGGGATATCATATGAACCCTGGGAGCATCGACGTGAGAATTTTTCACAAACGAAACAAATATTTAGTTCCTAGAAGTTCAATAACAAAATGAAGTCAATAATATTGCCATAAGGCGTGCTCTAATTATTTGTGTAGCGGATAGTAGACAGGGGCACCTTGTAGAGGAGGCAGAAAGAGAGAGTGAGTTTGAAGTTTTAAAATTGTAAAATGGAGGACTTGAAATTAAGTGCTGATCAGGAACGGTCGCAAAGAGAGACGCGCGGACCTGGCCCTTTCGTGGAGATGAAACCTTTGAGAGCCCTGGACTTCAAATTTCGATAGAGTTAGGCCTTTTGTATATGCATACTCGCATGCAGGTTTTCATAACACTCTCTAATCCCTCTACTTAGATTTTCCTGAACCGAAATGAGATGGCAATTTACACGGCTTTAAGATAAATGTTGGGAATTATTTATTATATTGAAATCATATGTAATAACGGGTAATTAGAATTCATATTTTGAGTGTATTGTTTGAAATGAATATCATGATCTCTGTGATAATGAACTTAGTGTAATTATGTATGTCAAAATGTTATTAGTAGATATTTCCTTAATATACGGATTACCCCAAATAAATGTTATTGTTTTATTGTTAATTACTTTTCCTCATTTCAAGTATTTGTGCAATTGTTTTAATTGAATTATTTCTACGATCATGGCCAACTTCGCTTCTTTACCGGACGTGTGGGATTCTCACGTAGCATGTAGATCCTCTACATGACATTTTAGGGTACTTTTAAATCCAATTATTTTTTTTTTAGTTTTTAACAAAGCATCAGATTGGCATTGCACCCTAAGCATTACGGATGTTATTAATGACCCGATTTGCTGAAGTTGTCTGTATAGGGAGAAAACTGTCTCACACATACTCTGTGAGTGCGAGGCTTTCTATTCCTATAGGTTTGAGCATTTTGGTGGATATGTAATCTAGCCCTGTCAGTTGCAGGGCATTCCTGTCAAGTGCCTACTGAGATATTAAAATAGACCTTTGGTCGCTGTACTAGATACTATTTGAGCCACACATCCCTAAGTCATAAGTCATAAGTATCACATAAATTCCGGATTAAAAAGAAGTCTCTCTCTGCTAGTCATTTTCATCAGTCACGGGTCTCTTGGGTCGATTGGGGGAGGAAGTCACACTTACGGCATGGGAAATTGCTCGAGTGCTACATTAGGAATGATCTTCAACCCTTCGCAAAACTGAGCAAAACCCCAACACGTGATGTACACACTCTTCTTGCACGACCTGAATTCTGCATGGCTCTGACAAAGAAACTCGTGTCGCACAGATTCCGGTACATTCGCTCAAAGGTTTTACGATCTGGAAAGTTCTCCCGATACAGTCTTTGGGCTTCCATCCTTTCCCCTCCTGGGCACTCCGTATACCCCGTCCTTGAGACCTTGTTATCTTTGAGGTTCTCTCACATTCCCGTCCGCAGCTCTGTATACGAAATGCCTGTAAACCTTCGCCTGATTCGGAAATTTTCCATCCCTTTTGAAATACACAGTAGAACTGACGACGAGTGCGATAACCAGCGCTTAATGCTTTCACTGGATTTCACCCTCTAGTGCTTAACCGCTTGCATTGCGACCATGCATTGTGTGACGAAAAGTGCTTGTTAGGTGTGTTCTGTCACCCCTTAAGAGTTAGTATCATCGTTTTGAATTACCCTGTATAATTCAGGAAGTAAATAAACTACTTTTTCTTTGATTTGAACAAATAACTAATATCAAATAACTAATATATTATCAAATCTTTTGGCTATTAATGCGCAAAAAATACTAGGTGACAATACATTTTACTATTATAACTAGTAGATCCCCAGAATATTTTTTTCGTTCTGAGCATTAAAATATAAATCGTATTCGATTTCCTTACAGTATTCTATATAGTTGTTTCAATAGTTTAACTACTTCTTCGCCAAAGTCACCATGATGCCTAAGGAAAATTCAGCAAACTGATGTCACCATCTTAATATTTCGGGGTTCTTTGCTGGGCAGTTAACTGTAAATTAAAAATTTGGCTATTTTTGCAAACCAGTTAGGAATAAATGCAGATCGAGTCACACACACACACACACAGACACACACAAAAATCTTTAAAGTATCGACATTTAGTAAGTTGAACACACCCACAAAGTTTTGCGACAATCCCCAGTCAGGATATCAATATGGGGCACCAATTCTTTATGGTTTTACAGCGGGCCAGACCAAATAAAATGCGTATCAAAACCGAAGACTATAGATTGACGTAATTTAAGGCACTTCAAGACATGTTCAAGAACAGAATACAAGAAAAAATATATAGATCCCATTGAATACATAAGAAAATAATAGAAAGATGGTTATACATCTCTAATGTTGAATCTATTGCCTGCATTAAAACTAGAACACGAAAACTTTTCAAAGAATTTTTCAATCCATTTCATTTTAACTTTGCAAAAATGAATACGCGTATTCCTGAAGAAAATATCGCTTTTTCTTATAACAGTAATATTTTTTAATATTAATATACAGCCACATCACACCGGAAAATGTATTCTGCCCTCATGAATCAAGTAAACGACGTCAAAAGTTTGCTATTTCCGGTTTTGGGATGTTGCCAGAATGTGCTTAGAAGTACCGGAGAGAAATTCGCGAAGAATTTCGTATGGAGAAAAAGAGATGGAAAAGCACAAGTGATATCCCAGTGTTGTTCCGGGAAAGAGTTTTAAATATAATGAGACAGGGCAATTTTTTTCGAGCTAAAAAAATGTTTGTCTTAATTTAAAAATATGAATTACTAAAAAAAACAATATTAAATTGTTTTGGGGGGGATGGCGAATTTTTAGAAATGAATAAGTAATTTTTCTAGCATTTTAAATAAAATTCTCGGATGCACAAAAATTACATTGTTGGACCAAAATATATATGTAATTCTGAATAATAGTGAGTAACTATGTTATTCGTTACAGATTCATGTGAAACATCATTCCTTTCACATATTTCCAATTGGAAAAGTGTGATGTGGGCTGTGTATGACATTATAAGGGACATAAGGAAAGATTTCAATAATATTTGAATTTTCGAAATGTTCATTATTTTTAAATTATACCGCCTTTATCGAATGCAGTTTATTGCGTCGTAATCGGACAACAAATAATGAAATTATCGACGATAAAACTACGTCGTCTATATAAGATACGTTTTCTATATAAGATTGGAGTCAACATGCAAGAGAGACATCAAGTCTGAATAGGCTGAACACACGCTGAGGGCCAACTCGAGGAATCTACTTCAACAAAGCAACCAACATCCAGTCCGGGTTGACTCATAAAGCACTATTTACTGATGAAGGGGCAAAGCAACACCAATTAGGATTCAGAAGACTTGAAAAAAGACATTTCACCCAGAAACTTGTTGAAAAGTTACAAAACTAAAAACAGAGAACGAGAAGAGCAGTGTGAACTGTTGTGATGAATAGAGTTGAAAAATTTTGTGATGTAAATATTGGTAAACGCTCTCGACATAAGAGGTAGGAAAAAATACTGAAATCAGCCGGTGTTTCATGAAGCCGTCAACGCCGAGTCAGTGTGACTACTGAGATGTATTAACGTGTGTCGCCTACAGTATGAAGGTATGTGCGTACGTTTATAGAGTATTTATGAATTTAGTAGATTATTATACATTTGGTTTTGGCGTAATAAGGTCAATCATCACATTGGTCCATACTGTTCAAAGTAATATATCTTTGGCTTCATTAATAGACTAGGTATCCTATTGTGTGAATATAATGGAGTATTTGCGTGTAATTGATAACAATCCTTTTCTGTAAATAATAACATAAGTCTGCAGTGTAATTAAACAAAAAATGTATTTTAAATAATACCAAGATGTATCAATGAATAGACCTACATATACCCTCATTTACCGTATATACTACATATATGGTAAGTCAGGGTATTCTCACTGGAAGAAATTGGAGGACTATTTCATTCATAACTCAGGTTAATATGTTAGCAAATTTTAATAAAATAATAACTTTTAATTGGCACCACAGTATCATATATTATCAAAAAATGAAGTCCATAATATTTCGTTGATCTTTCTCATGTTATGATTATAATCTTGGAATGGTCTGGCAAAAAGTGACTCAATTTCTGGATATACTACAGTTCAAGTTCGTTGTATCACACACTTACAATTCATACACTGTGGCTGCAATTGATTTGAATTTTGATTGCAATTGATTTGAATTTTGACTACAATTGATTTGAATTTTGACTGCAATTGATTTAAATTTTGACTGTTATCCGCATTTCAATTTTGACTGAAATTACATTGTACAAATAAATTGTATCTCAAGTGATGCAGTTTCTTTGTCGACCACTGTACAATATGGCTATAAAGACTTCCGAACATCACTCGTTATTCTGGTTCCTCGGATCGTACAGTAAAATTATACGTATTAGACTCATAAATATGTTTTCTGTAAATAAATGTGCGTCTAATTTGCACAAGGGGTCAACTTCATATTACATTTCGTACCAACTCGATTTTGTCAAAAAGAAACACTCACTTTTGATGACGGATTCTGATTCTTTAGGGCAAATCACACCGAATTCATATGCAGTTCATGTATTTTACTTAAGCTGTTGGCAAATTATGACTAAGTGAAATATCGAGTTTCTAATGTTAAATAAAGGTTGAAGTTTTTCTTTTATATTTTATGAAATTATTAGCCTCTATCAAGCTAATTCTTATTTCATATTGTAATACATAACAATCCAAACTAAAAGTATACAATTTTTCATCTCCAAACACATTTTTAATAATAATTATTAATTATTAACTTCATATTTGAAAAAAAAATATTTGAATACATCAATGTTAAAAACCCTGGAGTGCAAAATTTTAATTAATTCTTTCTAGTACTTATTGAAATACAAATATATATTAAAAACTGCATTTTGAAGCAATTTTGGGACCATCCATCAATTCTCTTTTTAGTATTTTTCCTATTTGTCTTGCTAAAACTAAACAAGAACGATCAATGATGCTTAAAGCATTGATTATGAAACACTTTCCAACTTCAATGTAATTTTATTTAAACATCTCTAAAATGCAATACATTCCTCGGTAATATTTTAAAACTTATCACAATACTACATTAATTTATTATATTTGAAAACTTAAACCTTCATCGAAACAAATGAACTTCATTCAAATGACCGCATTGAAATATAAATTGCCTGCTTTAAACATCTCTAAAATGCGATACATTCCTTGGTAATAATTTTAGAATTGTCATAATACTACGATAATTTATCATATTTGAAAATTTCATCGAAAACAACTGAAATTCATTCAAATAGAAAAAATAACACGCCTGGCTCTCTCTATAAAAGCAGCATTTCATTCATAAATAATTTCCCATTCAATTCATTCATAATTTATTTTATTTAAAAATTAAGACCATGAAGCTGCAAGTAATTAAACTCTATGCTTAAAACTTCACCGGAAAAAATCGTCCTTCTCTTTGTAAAATCAATGAATATTTCATTCATATTATCTATGCAGACTCAATGACCTAAATAATTTTGTGTTAAAGGAATACAGCAATTCTAATACAACTCATTCTACATATTTTGCTGTTTACATTTTACATAAGCGAAAAGTAGGCTTCGTTGTAGAAATAATCAAATTTGGATGATCATTTAAACTCAAATATATTGTAATTGCATTGTTTCAGTATGTAGATGCACAGAATTTAAGCAAAAATAAAGTGGTTTTTGGACGAATACAACACACAATATGAATTAAAAAGAACTGTAAAAATCACGATTTTAACACAAGATGGATGCCATATTTCATTTTGAAGTGGGTCACGTGATTTTTTCATATCATGGTCACGTGATCGCTTAATATAAGAGGTGTAATTATTATTTTCATTTTTATTTAAAAAACTACTGAATATATTTCGCTGAATTTTTTTTATATATTTTATGGAACAATTTGAATATTACCTAAAATTTTCGACGCAATTTCTGAATTTAAAATCCGCTTAAAAATGTTTGAAAAATTAGGTCCCATAGGGTTCAATGTATTTCATTTTTTCAACCCGGGCTCAATCCAAAACAATATGGGTGATATTATTCATTTATATTCCCATAGGTCCTACAGACCGTCTGAACAACATACTAAAATTTCATTTTGATTAAGCCATTTTTAGACGGACAGACAGACAGACTGCAGACAGACAGACAGAATGAACAAAGTCATAAACACTTTTCAACTTTGCTGTAAAGGTGTTAAAAAAAACTACTGTTTTATTTGTTTTCGATTTTTAAATCATATTTGATTATTAAATGTAGATGAAGGTAAAATTACATATACATTCGAAACAGCCTCGTCAAAGTTATGTGGATACAATAATACTTTTGCGTTGATTTTAGAAAGAAAAATTTGAGAGAAAAACTGCAATAAAATAAAAACTAGAAAGATCAATCATGCTTAAAGCATTGATTATGAAACACTTTCCAAAATCAATGCAATTTTATTTAAACTTGTCTAAAATGCAATACATTCCTCGGTAATATTTTAAAACTTCTCACAATACTACATTAATTTATTATATTTGAAAACTTAAATCTTCATCGAAAAAAATGAACTTCATTCAAATGACCGCATTGAAATATAAATTTCCTGGTTTAAACATCTCTAAAATGTGATATACTACTCGGTAATAATTTTAGAATTACCATAATACCACGATAATTTATTATATTTGAAAACTTCACCGAAAACAACTGAAATTCATTCAAATGACGTCATAGAAAGAATAACACGACTGGCTCTCTCTATAAAAACAGCATTTCATTCATAACTTTCTCCCATTCATTTCATTCGTCACAATACTATAATAATTTATTTTATTTAAAAATTAAGACCATGGAGCTACAAGTAATTTAACTCTATGCTCAGAACTTCATCGCAAAAAATCGTCCTCTCTGGAAAGTCAATGAATATTTCTTTCATATCAGCTATGCAGACTCCATGAGCTAAATTCTTTTGCGTTAAAAAAAAACAGCAATTCAAATACAGCAATTCAAATACAACAAAATATATTTTGTTGTTTACATTTTACATAAGTGAAAAATAGGCTTCGTTGTAGAAATAATCAAACTTGGATGAGCATTTAAACTGAAATATATTGTAATTGCGTTGTTTTAGTATGTAGATGCACAGAATTTAAACCAAAATAAAATGATTTTAAGACGGATACAACACTCAATATGAAATAAAAAGAACTTTAAAAATCACGATTTTGAGACAAGATGGATGCCATATATCATTTTAAAGTGGATCACGTGATACTTTCATATCATGGTCACGTGATCGTTTCCTATAAGAGGTGTTACTATTATTTTAATTTTTATTTAAAAAACTACTGAATATATTTTGCTGATTTTTTTTATATATTTTATGGAACAATTTGAATACTACCTAAAATTTTCGAAGCAATTTGTGAATTTTAAATCGGCTTAAAAAATGTTTGAAAAATTAGGTCCCTTAGGGCTCAATGTATTTCATTTTTTCAACCCGGGTTCAATCCAAAACTAATTGGGTGATATTATTCATTTATATTCCCATAGGTCCTACAGACCGTCGGAACGACATACTAAAATTTCATTTTGATTAAGTCATTTTTACGGTAGTTATCGTGCTAACGGGCAGACAGACAGACAGACAGAATGAACAAAATCATAAACACTTTTCAACTTTTTTGCAAAGTGTTAAAATGAAAGTATATTAAAATATTGCAAAAATTTAATATTCAGAAAATATATCTACGGTAAAATAAGTCACTGGGATGCAACAAAAATACAGAGAAAAGTAAAATTATAATACTGATGATAAAAAATTTTATTTTCACCGCCTATTAAAGGCGTATAATAGGCACAGATAATTCATGTAGACATTCAGAATGAGAAATCATCACAAACGTTATAAATCCAAAACAATAAATACCTTGAAATAAACATTCTCAAATATCATATTATATATGTGAAATACTGTTTATTTTTATGTTCCAAATAGAAATATTTTTCACCTACAAGAAAACTGATGATATATTCCCTTTCAAAAATGGAATAACATCGATATTGTATCATATCGAAATGATCTATCGATTTCTTTGTCATACTCGATTCAAGCGGGAAATAGCAGATATTCCAAGCTGTTCCTTTCGTCTGTATTTCTATAATCGATATACTGAATAAAACCCTTATTTCGTTTATAAATCGATAAAGGAATATATTTCAAATGGAAAGAATGACATTTAATAAATGTCCAAGAGTTGGGGTAATATATTTGCTGTTAAAATTTCCTTTTTCTCAATGAAGCAAACATCGTTCCTTGACTAGATATGCACTTACATTTTATTATCAGTGCAAGTTGTTACTTGCATTATAAAAAAAATCAACATTTTGCAGATATTCGTTTTTCTGTATATCTATATAATAATTGTCTATATAATAATTGAATTTTTGCACTTCCAGACTCATTAAGAGTCCTCCAATGAACTAGAAAACTGAATATGTGCATACTTATAGAATCAATTACGGGCAGAATTTAACAGAGCCGAATTTTCAATATTTTCTACAAGGTGAAAAAGATTGAAAAGCCACCCCAAGCTCTTCAGAAGCTCCCGGTGCGTTGGACACTTATGGTATCGACCACGAGACAAAAGCTAACTGCGCGGAATTTTCAATTCCCTCCGGGAAAAGGGGGGCAAAAGCTTTACCAAACTTTTCAGAATCCTTCTCCCTTTACGTCTTTTTCGAAAAGGCAAAATATTTGTGTAGCATATACAAATCTATTATGTCACCGAAATGACGTCAACCTAGTATGCGGGACTGAATTCTTCTATGAAGGCAGCTATAAATACGCTGCACTGGTAAGTAAGGTGTGTGAATAAAGGTAATTGAGTTCTGAGAGTGTCTTATGCCTTATTCCTCGAGGTAAATACACAACAGTAGCGACGAGGATGGCCGCTGGCCAGTTCGATACTTATTGTTGCATAGAAGAAGAATTTGCGTCATATATTGAGAGGATGGAAACATAATTTCGAGTGAAGGAAGTTAAAGAAGAAATCAAAGTTGCAGCGCTGCTCAGTTCAATGGGAGCCCCCCCTTTCTTGCCACACCGAGGAAACTTTCTAAGATGAAGTATGAAGAAGTCGTGAAGTTACTTACTGACCATTTTAGTCCGGATCCACTTGAAATGACGGAACATTATAGATTCTACAAACGCAACCAATTAGAAGGTGATTCAGTTTCAACTTATATATCTGAATTACAAAATATTTTTCAGAAACTGTAATTTCGGTATAAATTTAGCAGTGATGTTGAGAGATAGATTAGTAATGGGTCTTAAAGACGAAACCATAGAGAAAAAACCATTGATAATCCAAAATCTAACTTTTGAGTTAGCAAAATCCACTGCTTTGGGAGGATGTGCATGAAATACATCGAATAACTTCTGTTAATAAATTTAGTACAAGTTCTATATTATGTCAAGTACAAAAATCAAAGAAAGAAACCAGTTCGGTTGAAAAGATTGGGTGATATTGCTATCAATGCCTAGATCCGAATCATTTAGTACAGAAATGTACAAACAAATACTTACAACATTTTAGATGTCGACCGAAATTGTTTAAACCTAGATCAGTCCCATACGCACAAAAAGAACGAATTGAACAAGAACTGTACAGATGGTTAAAGATGATATTATTGAACTCATAACTGACAGTGACTGGGCTACACCTACAGTACCAGTAGTAAAATCTAATGGGAGAGTAAGAATTCCTGGGGACTACAGTATTACAATTAATCCCGTATTGAAAATCGACCAATATTCCTTGCCCAGAATTGAAGATATTTTAGCCCAATGAACGTGAGGAAAACATTTCAGCAAAATTGATTTGTCAGAAGCATGTTTTCAAATGAATGTAGATGAACGGGATCGCCACTTGCTAACCATAAACACTCATAAAGGATTATTTAGATATAAAATAATGAATTATAGTATAGCTTTAACCCCAGCAGTATGACAGAGAAGTATGGAACACATTTTAGCTGGGATAGACGGAGTTCATGTATTTTAAGATGACATTAAAATAACTGGAACAAACGAGAAAGAACATTTCAACCCTCTAGAGGAAGTACTTAAAAGATTAGAAAAGTATGGCCTAAAAGAAAATAAGGATAAAAGTGAATTCTTCCAAAATTCGATTAAATATTGTGGGTATATAATAGATCATTTTGGAATTCATAAAACTAAAGAAAAAGTTGCGGGCATTTTGAAGGCTCCAGAATAAAACAGTGCTTCAGAATTGAAAAGTTTTTTGGGGTTAATTACTTATTATGCCAAGTTCTTTCTAAATCTTTCGACAGCAGCTGCCCTGCTGAATAATCTATTGCAAAAAAGAAAAAAAAATTCATCTGGACAAAATCATGCAAGGAAGCATATACTGCTATAAAAAAAGAAATTGCATCAGATAGAGTTTTAGCACATTATGATTCCAAATTACCTTTAGTACTACAAATAGATGCATCTCCAGTCGGGGTCGTGGGAATCTTGGGCCATATTATGACAGGTGGTACTGAGAGACCAATATTGTTTGCATTAAGGCCTTTAAACAAGACCGAACAAAGGTATTCCCAAATAGATAAAGAAGCACTTAATATTGTATGGGGAGTAAAGAAATTTTATCTATACTTATTTGGTGGACATTTTTATCTTGTTACAGATCACAAACCATTAACTTCAATTTTTTCCCCTAATCATAACTTACCAGTTTTATCATCAACCAGGATGGTGCATTATGCATTATTCTTGCAGGCTTTTAAATACACCATACAATATCGTAATACAAAGAATCACGGTATTGTAGATGCTTTATCTCGGTTACCTTTACCAATCGTAAAAGATGATTTCACAGAAGCCGACTCTCATAAGCCAAATTGAAGTATTTCCAATAACGGCAAAAGATATTGAAAAAACCACTGAATCTGACCCTTAACTTATACAATTGTACAAGTGCTTACAAACCGGAAGCAATTTACACCTTCCTTGGAAGAGGAAATAAAATTAATTTTCATTACAACATGGTTGTATCATGCGTTCAGATCGAGTTTATATTCCACAAATAGGAGGCCAGTATTGAAAAAATTACATACCAGCCATCCAAGTATTATAAAAATTAAACAAATGGTAATAAGTTATTGTTATTGGCAAGGAATATAGATAATATTCAAAACTACGCAGTGAATTGCACAACCTGCATGAAAAATAGAAAGGAACCTCCAATATCGAATCGACACCCATGGGAATGGCCGAATGGACCCGGGCAAAGAATCCACATAGATCATGCTGGACCATTTTTAGGAAAAATGTTTCTTGTAATTTCCGATTCGTATTCGAAATGGATTGAATTAATTTTCATGAAGAATATTACTATATTACTTCTAGTCTAACCTTAGAATAACTACGAATACTTTTTGCCAGATTTGGTATTCTTTATTCACTAGTCAGTGATAATGGGGCTAGTTTCATGAGTTGTGATTTTCGTCACTTTATGAAAATGAACAATATTAAACGTATTACATCTGCCCCTTACCATCCAGCAACCAATGGTCAGGCTGAGATTGAAGTGCAATTATTTAAAGATTCCTTGAAATCTAGTCCAGACGACCATGGCGATTTAAACACTAAATTACAAAGATTTTTGTTACATTACCAAATAACACTTCACTCGGTAACAAATTAGCCTCCTAGCATGTTGATTTTAAAAAGGTGCATTAGAACTAGGTTGGACATGTTAAACCCTAACTTAAGAAATGATGTACAACAAAAGCAATGTGCATCGGATAACAAGGAACCTAATTATCGCGAATTTAAAGAAGGAGACAGAGTGGCAGCAAGAAAGTACTCCGGGAGGGAAAAATGGAAATTGGGAACAGTGATTAATAAAGATGGTTATTTATCTTACAGTTTTCAAGTAGCGAACAATATCTGGAGGAGGCATATTGACCAATTACGTAAAGCGAGTACGTATTCTACTGAAGAGATGGAACCTATGGAGATACCTGATCTGGATCCTACAATGGGGGATATTTCTGAAAATCTCAAAGCGCCTGCAGCTTCAACCAGAACAGATTTGGACGAGACTTCTAAGAAGCTCCAAGCCCCTACTTCGCCAAACGAACCAAAGCTCGTCGAGACTCCTGATCTGGAATCGGAAACCTTAATTCCATGTCCAGGAGCCCCAGTCGAACCAAAGGAATTCATTGCATCGGTAATACCAAAAATGCCATTACGACGATCCGTGAGAATCCGAAAACAACCTGATACATTGCACTATTGCAGGTAACCCCTAAGGACTGTAATTGAGCACGGAGAAGTATGGCATATGCAAATCTATTATGTCACCAAAATGACGTCAACCTAATATGCGGGACTGAACTCTTCTATCAAGGCAGCTATAAATACGCGGCACTTGTAAGTAAGGTGTGTGAATAAAGGTAGTTGAGTTAGTTCTGAGAGTGTCTTATGCGTTATTCCTCGGTGTAAATACACAAGAATTTGAATACGTATAGCATCGTCTACGAAACAACATCTAAAAAAAGTCTGATTTTCAATTTTTTTCTCAGATGGGCAAAATGGGGGTTGAAAAGTATTTCAACACCATTCGCAATGGCCTTGGTGAACAGAGGGTAGACACTTTGTCATGGAACTTGTTCAAATTGTTGCTAGTTACACGTTGTCATGGAACTAGCTTGTCCAAGTTTCGATTAAAACAATTTTCAAAGCTAAGTGTACGTAAGAATTGTTCAGAAAAATTATTAAAATAATTGAAGCATATTTCTTTAAGAGTGTTAGTTTCCCAGTTTCTGACAATCTTAAATAATAGTATACAAAGGAAAGCAAAGCCCATCTGATTGGTTCACACATCCACCGTATCTCCCCTACCTCTTGATCTAGTAACCTAAATTTTAATAGTGAAGTTCCGCACAAATAATAAATAAGCACCAAGAATGGATATTTTCGCACCCCCCCCCCACCCATAAAGGTGTGAGAAAAGTTGAGATGAACGAGGAGCATGGTCTTCGTATTTCTGTAACATCGAGCTAGTAACTTAGAATTGTACAAGGATATCCTTGGTAGATAATAAATAAATTCATAGAAAGTATATTTTCATAACCTATCATTAATGGAGTAAAGAGTGTCGTGACCGAGAGGTATGATACTTTTGTATCTGAAATCGATCGAAGTAGGAAGTTGGTATAATTATTAAACAGTGAGAGGATAATTTTGTAAATCTAAGGGTATGAAAATGACAATGATCGTCGTATCTTTCCAATCCTTTAAACTAGAGATATAAAATTTCATTAGAATGGCTCTGGTTGGTTATAAGTAGAGAATGAAAAGGGATATTTTTGACACTTGAGCCCTTTGCGATATAATGCCCTTGGATCATATTAATTCTTCTTTTGTATAATGCTCTTCGAATCTTCTTTTGTAACGTTCTTCGATCATGCCAATACTCTTTGATCATTCACATGATCGAAGGGCATTATACCCATGTCTTCGTAACCCTTATATTATTTAGAAACCTGATATTAAGAGATGTTCCTCATTGTTCACAGGTAAATATTAAGGAAACATATTCCTGTGTCCCATATTAGAGTTGTGTAAAGGGGTGGAATGACTGATTGGAATGGTCGTAATATCTCTCCGGCGGTTTTTTCAGTAAAAAATCTCTGTTGTTTAATAGCTACTACGTAAGTAATTTTCGTAGTTACTACGTAAGTAATTTTCGTAGTTACTACTATTAAAAATATCATATTACTTAAAAATCAAGGGTACTCATCTAGTATATATAATTTAACGTTAAATTTCAGTGTAACTTTTTATACAAATAGACTTTTGGGTCGATTTATTTTAAATTTAATATGCTTGTTATTTCCCTTACTGTAGGTAACAACACATGCTTTAAATGTATTTTTTCAGCGGTTGAAAAATTAATAAAAACACATTTTCTTTTCGTGAAACTAACATAAATAGAAGTTTTTTGCTAAAACCTTATTTGATGATAAAGATTTATTCATTGCGTCTTAGTAATAAAAATAAGCTGTTTAATTCTATTGAAATATCAAGTGATTTTATTTAATATCTTCGAATCCTAAAATGAAAGAAAAAGATATATAAATTTATGGTATTTTTCGTTTAGTTCGTTGGCGGTTGTTGAAAAAATGTACGACACGATTAGGGGAATTATTGATAGTTTTAGCTTTCTTAAAACATCTGTTTTATTTTGGAAAAATATTTTCAAATTAATATATTTCCAATAATGTTCTATCGATTGATTTAAGAAGATAAAAAATAGTACGGGGATATGGTTTGTTCATGGAGGTGAAGGGAAGGAGTTAAAACCAATTTCAGGTTGGGAAAACGCCAAAATATTGGAGACTCTATTGCAGGTGATGCTGGATAAGCCCCAGTGTTAAGCCCCAATGCATCTATTTCTATGACGAATAGTTGTATTGAATGAAATGAATTATAGTTATTTAAACAATAAATTCCGAAGAAAAAATTATCAGTGCAATGCAAATAAAAATTTTAAAATGTTCCTACGTATTTTCATTTATTTTACCGTTCAATGTATACTTCTTTCCATATAGTCCATACACTGCTCAATAACTAGGAAACAGTTTTCATTACTTCTCTGATAATCGGGTAATCGTAGAATTTTATCATAAATATATATAAATGTTATCTTAAATATGTCAAATGAGAACAGATAGGACGTTGTTAACACTAGAGGTACCAAGATATAATTCTCAACGCATTATGACATTTTCAAACTTCTCACCCATGGGATCTTTATTTCCATGGGTATGTTACTTACATCAACTTCTATTTTTTGGTATATGATGTCCAAGATGATCAGGTTTCTTGATAAGAAAAGGAGACCATAATGCTTTATTTTATAAATTAGTATATGAAATAAACTTTTTATAGAAATACCAGATTCTTATACTTCAACTTTCTATTCTAATTATTACTTTATACTATGTATTTGGGAAATAGAAATCATGATGTTATCATTAAATAGACTCTCGGATTTTAATAGATTTATACGTATATAGATATATTGGTCTTCCGGTTCTCTTTAGTCCACTGCTTCCACATTCGCATCATTGTCGTGGCGTTGCGCTCCATTCAAACAGCTATTGCATGATAAGAAAAAACCCCTTTACGAAGGCCGACAATTTATATCCGTTCAACCTCCGTAATTTGTTGATATGGCGCCTTCTTTCGTCATGGAGATATAGTGACTTCACATGAAAGGTTTACCACTGGCAGATAACAAACCAAAGACTACTTTCAACGTCCCGCTATAGCTCTGTATTTATGCAGCTAAAAGTGCAGTTCAGAGGGCGCTGCTCAGACCACTCATGCGCGGTGACTCTGGTATTCTGATCATTTGCATAGAACACCCTAATTTTCATTTTCTGTTAGTTTCAGGTCGCGTGATTCCTTCCTGGTAATGCAAATTTTTTAAAACACGAGTTTGGATATTTTTTCGGATAAAGCTACATAAAATAGTTTTTTTCGTAAAATATCTACTTGTTACAGACGAGCAAAGTACAGAGCATTTTTCACTCTCCTTGAAATCAACCTTTATCGGAATTATTTTTATTCCTTTTACTCAAAAATACAATATGTAAGCAGATGAAATTTTACATACATACATGCAATTACTCATAGTTGTGCGGAATTAAAATTTTCATAATTACTAAGGGACTCCTGCCCCTGCTCGTTACGCTCGCCAACCTCCGTAGAGGCATCGCCTCCTACCACCTGACGCTCCCTGAGTTCACTTCGCGAGCACTTTCGCTCCGCCTGCTACGAAGGCGTAATACTCAAGTGGGTACTGCCATTGTTAACTGACATCCACTATCCCTAGAACTCGCTTCGCTAGTTCTTACAATCTGGACGGCGTCGTGGCTTACTTGTCCCATGCTCACCAACGCTTGCAGAATCCCGAGACTCCGCCCTCTATTGACTATCGGTCATTAACCTCGTAACTGGAATCACGAGTCGGGAGACTTTGCCTCCTAATCACTGACTCTCGCAAAGCTCGCTTCGCGAGCATTTATGTGCCGTCTGCTACGCAGGTATAATGCATCCGTTGGAGACCGTCCCTTGTTAACTGACATTCATCAGCCCTAGAGCTCGCTTCGCGAGCTCCTTTAATTCGGTCGCGCACGCGATCGCCTACTTGTCCCATGCTCGTTGAAGCTCGCAAAATTCAGCCCTCCATTGACTGTCACCCATTAATCGCAGTTTGCCGCAGGTGTCTTCTACTTCCTGGCGCTCGCTGAGCCTTCATTGTGAATCCTTTCGAGCCACTTGCTATTAAGAACGATAGCTTACTGTATTAGGAAGAGACGGCAAAATTTTATAAATGTAGGTTTTGCTGCTTGTCTGTAATACAGTTTCATAATATGCGTTATGCTTTCAGTATAGTGATATTTACGACAATAAAATATTTAATTGTTGTGTAATATAACAATGAAATCCTGATGCCCATGACAACAATGTTTGCGAAAATATATGTTTGTTTGTCAGAATGAATGACAAGTCATATGATTGTCAAAATTTCGCATTTTCCTAACAAGGAAGGTCTCCTGACCGACCTCCACCGATTTTAATGAAAAAATTACTGTGAATAGTATTGGTCTGTCACAACACATTGTGTAAGTACTAGCGGCCCTATAGCAATAGAAACGACACAATAAAATATTAAAAAAAATAGTTTTCATCGCCAAATGTAACACTACTCTATAAGTCGGCGCCAACGTTGGCGTACAGTATACGTCATATTCCCCGAATAAAGTACGGAAACAGTGCATCGGCTCATTTGCTTTGCTCTTCGATTCGCTTACTGCTCGGTAGTACTGCACATTTCATATTTCCAGCGACATTTTATATAGTTAATTTCTCTTTACTGTTTGTTTGAATGTAAGCTTGCTGCATGATTTTTTTTACACTATCAAAGGCTGGGCCAACGGCCGTACCGTGCTGAAAACACCGGTTCTCGTTAGATCACCGAAGTGAAGCAGCATCGGGCGCGGTTAGTACTTGGTGGCTGACCACCTCGGAACGCCGCGTGCTGTTGGCCATCTCGGGTGCGGTATCCCCGTGGTTTGCGCGCTAGATTTGCACGCTGCCACAAATGCCGCCGTGTTCATGCGGAATACGATCACGTTAAACATGTGGGTCCGTAAGTCCTTCCGAGAGGTTGGTGGTAGGGGAAGGAGGGTACGGTCCCTGCGGATGCCTCCCCCACTGGGTTCCGGTCTAAATTGGGTGGCACTTCCCGGCCGTCCATACAGTTACCTTACACCTTTCTGGTAGGTCGGACGGTCTGGGTCTCAACAACAACAACAACAACAACACTATCAAAGGCTGATAGAACAGTGTTTTTAAACTATTTGAATATTTTTTACATTTGCAATTTCGCATTGTTGTTTATTTTTTTTTTCGTAATTTTGAACTCCGTTAATTCGAAATGACTAGCATCAACGTATTTAACGTAATATGGGTGCTTCGTCTGGAATATACTCAAAATGATTTTCAAATAACTCCTTTCATCCATGAAGAAAGAGATCTGAAAAACAGATTCAATGAAGTCATACATGAATATGTTACTTCGATGCAAAGTGCAGGGATTGAGGAAGAATCCTCTGATTACGAGGTGATGTACAGATACCGAAGATAAGTTTTGAATATAAGGAAGCTGCAGTGAAATATTGGAGAAATACAAGTAAACGATCAAATCGCCCTCTACGAACTTTACAACATCGCTTTTATTTAGTAAAATACCTGCCCCAGTTAAAAAATTGGGAAAAGCAAATTGGAAATTTGGGTGATCGCGGACACACATTAAAAGCCATTCAAGATTTTGCATACGAACAATTCCAGGAAACAAGACAAAAATGCATCGTTGTACATGATTGTGATTTACAGCAATGGGCCTGTTCTAAAGCCATTGATTTAGGAATGAAATTCTCGGCATCGCGAAAATGGCTAACCATATTTAAGAAAAAGTACCGTATTATCAGCAGGAAAATAACTAAAATCATGTCGTCTCGGGAAACAGACGAACAGGTGGATATAAAAAACTCTGCATAAGCTTTCGTAAAACTACTTTTGTCAAGCATTCACATTTTAGCGATGATCAGGTTTCCAATGCCGATCACTCGGGCTTCAATAAGGAAATATATTCTGGCGAACACTCGCGTTTTCAGGAGGAAAACAAATTAAAAATGTTGTCCAATCTATACATTCCACAACCCATTCCTACACAATAATGCCCGTAATTAGTAAAAGTGGCAATCTGTTATCTCCACTACTCATTGTATACCCTGAACCAACGGGAATGTTTGGTATCAATGTGGAAAGGAACATGTTTCAAGCAAGCAATATTTATACAATTGCAACCAAATCAGGTAAAATGGGATCGCAAGAGTTTCGTACGTGGTTCATGCAATTTTTTTTCAAAATCACTCCACGGGAAACAGTACTTTTGGTAGATTCTTGGTCTGCATTTAGAAACTAATATTTAATTAATAATTGTATTCCATCTGATAAAGATATGCATTTACTTAACATTCCTCCTAAAACTACAGCTCTCATTCAACCCCTTGATAAGAACGGGTTTCGATTATGGAAGAACTTCGTGAGAAAATTTTCAGATGTGGTTATGATTAAGCAAATCAATATTCATTTATACAAAAGAGACAATACTTTTAAATTGCAAGCTATTACGCACAATCAGTTTTCTTCTCCACGTTTCATTGATATGTGGAAATATCCTTGGTATTCCTGTGGATACACAGATTCACACCCAGGACATTTTCAAAATAAGGTTGATTTTGCTTTTCATACATCAGATTTTTTTCATTGCTCTTTGCCCAATAGTTCTTTCCAAAGGTTTGCAAAATGTAGTTGGTGTTGCACATATTTCTGTTTCGAACATTTTTTTACTATTCCTCACCTCTGCAATACATTTATTCCATAAAGTAATAAGCCTGTTAACGTTACATTAATTTAGGTTGTAGTGGCACCAGATTGGATTCGTCCTACAAATTAATTTATGACAAGTTTATAAAAAGTGAGACTTCAAAAGCTGATGAGTTGTATTACTGTCTTGTTAGTGTTCACTGTTTAGTATTATGATTGATTTTGTTAAAAACTGCACAAGGACTTTCCTCCTGCTGGAAGAAATGCTCAAGAGGGGGTAAAGCGGGACTTTCTAAAGATCTTGCTCCGCATTAAGGTTATATGTGGAGAGCACCACTCAAAACTCTGTGCAGTGTGATCAATCGAACACGAGAACTCAAATTCTTCCAGTGGTGTCTTACTTTGAAATGCGACACTCGTATGCCCAGAATCTCGGCATTAACCGAATTTTTATAGTATTACCTCTTCAGAGGTTTTCAGCTTTCACAATTGTCAAAACAGTAATCATAATGAATAATCGCCAAATCTGGATAACGTATAGATTCTGGTAACCCAGAACCAATTTTCAATAATTTATTTTGTCGTTTCTTTTGCTATAGTTCCGCTGATACTTGCACAAGGTGTTGTGACAGACCAAAACTATTCACAGTAATTTTTTCATTAAAATCGTTGGGGGTCGGTCAGGAGACCTTCCTTGTTAGTGCACTACTAACGTTGTACTCATGTTTAGAAATAAATATCTATACTTTTAAAGTTTTTAATGCTTCAATAACTTAGTTCTAGCTCATTTTATAACGTTTCTGCCAGAAACCAATCAAAAAGAAGCTAGCAATCGTCTCGACCAATTAAATTTTCCCCCGCAGAGAGGGAAAATTTTCACTTCAGAAATGCATAAAAAATTGAATAACTCATTAACTAAATCGAAATTTAAAAAAAGGGATTAGTCCTGCAAACATTCAACTACGTAAGTACATACTACCAAAAATTCGAATACTTACTATTGCTAGTCTGTCCAGGATGCGAACTCGCAAAATTTTTAATCGAAAAGCGATTTATATCAGCGTGTTTCCTTAATATTTCTCAACAAATGTACCAAATTTTATATTTTTGTATGTTACAGATTTTGCGCTACGTGACGGAGAAACTTGAGAAACGCGAAATTTGTCAACGGTTATTTTTCGCTATGCACTACACTTCATACAAAACAGTGCGAAACGCTTATTTTTCAACTATGCACTACACTTCATACAAATAGCTTGTAAACAACAACTTTTAAATAGCTCATTAAAACGTGTGCATTTGCATGAAAGTTGATATTTTGATAGTGTTTGATTAATTCTAATATATTTAAATTCATTCCAAACTATTTAAATTTGTTTCATTCTGAAATAAAAAAATATATTCTTGATATTATAGTAAAAAACCAGCAAAATAAAGATCTTTTTTTATTGCTCAGGCCGTCAAGCGTCAAGGTGGGTGAGTAGAAGAGAAATGACAGTTCTACCCCCGCAGGCGCAGCGGCTGCGCCTGGAGGAGGAGGAGGAGGATCCCTCTTTGGGGTGTCTTCCCTCTTTTGAGTGGACCCTCCTTGGAGTGTCTTCCCTCTTTTGAGAGGAAGCTCCTCTCAGAGGGTCTTGAGACCCCCAGGAGGATGCCTCTTTTGAGAGGATCCTCTTTGGGAGGATGCCCCCCTCCCCTCTTTTGGAAGTCTGGTGAGGCGGTGCAGCACCGGATGCCTCTTTCGGAAGAGGTCTCTTTCCTAGTATTGCGAAAGAGGGCAATTGCGAAAGTCTTTCAGAGAGGCATGATGACTCATACGGAGTGAGTTTCACTCCGAGTCTTGAGAGGGAATGTCACAAGCGCTGACTGACCCTTGACCTGAGGAAGTGGTTTCAAGGGATTTCGCAATCGATGACCGACCCTTGACCTGAGGAAGAAGTTTCAAGGGATGTCGCAATCGATGACTGAGCATCACACAATCTGGAAATGACGTGTGGCAATCAGCGATTGATAACCTTAGAAGTGACCTTTGACAAGAACACACGTCCTCCCTCTCTGCTGGTCAGCGACAGACTGAAAGATCTTATCAGCGTGAAGTAGTTAAAGCGCCCTCTGGCGAATTTTGATGAAGTGCTGCCATCTATCGGCATTTTTTTTCCCAAAAGAATTTAATGTTTCACTGGTCAGGAGCTGGATTCGATCTTGGGTCCAGCCGATTAGAAGCCGCGCGTCTTACCGCTGTGCCAAAGCACCCGTGCTTTATAGGAAGTTAACTTCGAAGTGTACCTTATCAGCAGAAGTTAGATTATTTTTCAAAGTTCATTCGAATCGCTCGGTGAATAGCGATGCAAGGGTGCGTTTTAAAACAGAATGCTACGGAGTGAATATAAATATGTATATTATAACACAATGATTTTTTTTTTAAACAAATGTATACACAAACTTTAAAAACACGAATGTAATAATTAGCTAAAATTGTATTCAGTGGATTTTTTTTTTTTTTAAATAAATCTAACTATCAATACGATTTTTATAATAATAACGAAATGATTTCGAATGTTTAAAAACAAATTGATTACGGATTTCCAGTACACACACAAATTGTGTTCAGTGAATACCATTCGACCATTCTGAGTGTTGTGTATCTAAAAACAAATGTATACACAAACTTTAAAAACACGAATGTAATAATTAGCTAAAATTGTATTCAGTGGATTTTTTTTTTTAAATAAATCTAACTATCAATACGATTTTTATAATAATAACGAAATGATTTCGAATGTTTAAAAACAAATTGATTACGGATGAACACACAAATTGTGTTCCGTGGACACAAAATGGTGTTAAGTGAATACGATTCGACCATTTTAAGTGTTGTGTATCTAAAAACAAATGTATACACAAACTTTAAAAACATGAATGTAATACATAGCTGAAATTATGTTTTGTGAACAGGATTCGACCATTCTAAGTGTGTGTGTGATTTTTGAAAAATAAATCTAAAAGTATATAAAAATAATAATGAAAATTAGAACTCACAGAACGACCTCTTCACTACCCGCTGGGCAAACTCCAAATGAGTCAGACACTCTCATTACGCTATTAAAAATTAGGTCTTATCATTAACAGTATAAGGTGTTGCCACCTATTTTTTCTAATAATATATTTTTAATAGTTGGATACTTCAACGGTCTGATTTACTACACGTAATCTAAAACACATCACTTTAATGATATTGTGCATCGAATATGATTCGGCCATTTTTAAAATGGTGGATGTAATTGAAATATCGAAGTTTAGAATTTAACAAACTAACGAATTTTCACCCCCAAAAATTTTAGCATTCAGTTTAAATAAAACCCAATGAATATGATATCACCATTTTAACATCGTAATTTTACTACCATGATAGAACTTAGAAGTGAGTGTACATTATTTTTCCCTGACACAAACACTTTTAAAATCTATTGCAAGTTTGACTTAAAACCTTTTTTTAAAAATAAATCTAACTATCAATACGATTTTTATAATAATAACGAAATGATTTCAAATGTTTAAAAATATAATAGATTATGGATGAACACACAAAAATTGTGTTCAGTGGACACACAAATTGTGTTCAGTGGACACATAAATTGTGTTAAGTGAATAGCATTCAACCCTTTGTGTGTTGTGTATCTAAAAATTAATGTATTACTACATTGTACTTAGGCATTTTCAAAAAATGGTGCGACAAGCTACTCACAATCTGAAAAGAAAGTTTCCACTGGAAAATACATCATATTTCGAACTGTTATACTAATACACTAATATACTAATATTTAATTAAATGGAGTTTAACTCCATTAAATAACACACATAATTAGTTAAAATTGCAATGAAGACCCAAAGATTGAGAATATATGTAAATAAAACACATCAGAGAAGTAGATATGATTTATGTTCGAAAATAAAACTATTCAAATTCTAGCAACTCATCGAATATTCCAGCTTATCGGAAATCATGTGCTTCTGACTTTTTCGGAGGACGCTGTTTGTTTAGCACAAAGCAAAGGTCCCCTCGGAAAAGGGTATAAAATGCGGTCCTTATCGAGCTATGGTCAACTGCTCTTTCTTTTAGATTACAGCAAGTATTTATCACCGAAACTATTTTGATAAGATGTCTTCATCCTGTGCTTTCAAAGTAAGTAAAATTTTGATTTTCATTATTTTATGATTTATTATATATGACATTTTATGATTTATTATATATAACGATTAGCACTTGAATTTTATATTAATTATTTTTTTTATGGATTTTCAGTTTGACTTTGGCATCCCAGCTGAGGAGATGAGTATTATATGTGCAAACAAACCCACGACCAAAGACGATATAAATCAGGTGAGTTATTTTAATAATTTTTTTAATTGAAAAATGTATTTGTTTTAATTTTACGCATTTGTGAAAATACTGTTTGAAATTAAACACAACAATTGAATTAAACCATGAAAAATATAAACTTATTTTATGCTCCATCTGAGCGAAGCCACCGCTGACTTTATTAAAACATTTAATAGGACCCACACATATTTTTTAATGTTTCACATATTGAACCATTCAGTTTAATTGTACTTTGAAAAATATAACGTTATTTCCATCGGAGTGGAATCATTTTTTTTTTTAGTGATAGATTTGTGTGGGCTTCCAAAAATTATATCTTTCAACTATAATTTTTTTTTTATATCAACATTTTAGTATGTGGTTTTAATAACACTTTTAAATTTAAATAAATAATGAGTTTAACACATAACTTAAAATAAAACTAAGAATGAAGCAACGTTTAAAGAAAAAACATTTTTAATAATACATAGATTTTTACAAAAGTAATATTCTACTAACTTGTATTTCACATATGGAACAGCGCAATCATCGCTGTATAATAGTCCTTTGCGGTGAGACTTTTAAAAAATTCAGGTGAAACATTGTTTTCATTTGTTTCACAAAACTCTCGCGCAATTTCTTGAATGTTTATCATTAAAAGTTCGTGATCGACTAGTTCATAATCCACAAATTGCATATGAGTGGATAGCGTGCAGCACTTGTGTTTCAAATCGGTACACCCGTGACTTTTGCATGTTTCGCGTTGATATAATTTATACAACTCTCCACATAAATTTTTATGTACACACTGCATTAAAGTGTGTTTTAATTCATAGGGTGGCAAAGTCGGTAGTGCTTCGACAGGTTTTTGATACTTCACAATACAATTGGGTAGGATATTTGTCAGTAACTGATTCAAAACACATTTAGTAACATCTTGACTAATGTACTGAAGAGTATGAAAATTATCCTGATTTAATAAGATTAATTTCTTTTTGAACTGACCCGTGCAAGGTGGTAATTGTTGTAAATATAGATTGCTTTCACACACACAAACTAAGAGTTCGTTATTAATTGTGAAAGATGAATTTTCACTGTCCATATTTGAAATGCGTTTTAAAAATACACTCCACGTATTAGGCGTGAGTGTTACTCCATGAGGGGTAGGCACGATAACATCAGAAGCTTTTGTTTTATAAACACGAAAGTGTACTTTCACATTTCCTCGAAAATGTTGCACGGTAACGTAAATGTTACAGCCCAAATGGTAACGGAACTTTTCAGATGAGGATAATTCTATCGAAACCGATCCACTTTGAGAAGTAGCATAGTTCAGAGCCGACGATACCAAATCACTTTGCGAATCTGTAGTAGGTATAGATGGACTATGCATATGGCTCCAATCGATTTCAGGTATAGGCGAAAGCGCTGCAGGCGGGACATACATTGGAAACTCGCACTTGCGTTTCTGTACAGGCGTTTTAGGTAGAATTTTTCTAAATGTTAGACTTATTCTAGCTTCTGAGACTTCGGGTTCCGCAGCAATTCCATGAGAATAGAATTTGTTGGTTGGCACATGCATCACATAAAGCGATCCGTGTTGGAGTGGAATACTTAGAGGAGATTGTCCTTTTCTTTCGAAAATGATAGATCTCGTAGCACCGAAACTGAGAGTCGCTATAGGTGTTTTAGAACATAGGGAGAATTCATTGTCCTTGTGCTGTTCTATTTTAACATGACCATCCACATATTGGTTTACTAACACAAAATTGTAGCTGTATCCCATATGTTCTTCCACACGTGATTTTGTCTCAGATAAGAGAGGTGTCCATCCCTCAGAACTGTTTCCAGCGTCTCCAAATGTATACTCTTTTTGAGCTGGTTGGTATGGATGACAATGCACAACCCCTTGTGATTGTTGAAAGGGCAGACTTTTCAACTCTTGAAAAATTAAATCGGCTACATTTACCGAATAAAATTCGCGAATATATTCTACATTCAACTTCTCGCGTTTAAAAAAGATAGACATTTTTAAAAATAAGCAACGACAACCTTCTAGGAGAACAAACGTTGAATGAATGAGCTCTTATCTAAATAATATCCCTTATCGTAACATTTCTTATCGTATCACGTGATGTATCACGTGACATCTTGTTAGTGAATCACAAGATTCCACGTATGGAATCACGTGACATCTTGTTAGCGAATCACAAGGTTCCACGTATGGAATCACGTGACAAACCCGATAAGGTTTCCGCCCACAATACATGCTACGTGGAGCTAGCTCACTTTGACTCGAGACTTGCGCTAGTAAAGACGTCCTTTTAATTTGCTCCTCTTTATTAAAATATCGACAAACGAATATTCCACAATGATGATTGTTTCAGAAGTGAGTTCAAAATGTTTTCGAATTAAAAATAAAGATACATTTTCAAAAATTCATAACACAATCATTCCAATAAATTCTTTTATCATTCATAACACAAAAACTTTTAAAATGTATAACACAAAAATTAGCTTCATACACATTTCACTCTTTTACATGTTCTGTGTTTTTAATATTTAGGATATGACTGTGAAAGCTGGTGTATTGCCTGCGGCATTGCCTGTGGCAGCACCGACCGTGGAAGCTGATGTTACACCCCTTGAGAAAGTTGATGTACTGCCTGCTGTGGTGGGAGAGGCCGGACCTAGTGGAGTTCACGTAAGTTATTTTATTTCATCTTCTGGTGGAGATAGGGAAAATCGGCTGTTTTGGGGAGTATAGGATTGTATCGTATATATTTCGCATTTCAGAATTTTAAAAATAAACAGCTGATTCAATATCTACCTCATTTTTAGATTACGTTTAGATAGTTAGAAGTTTGAAGCAGACGCTAATGTTGGACTTTTGTCTGTTTTTCAGATGTGTCCAACCTGCCACAAAGTCTTCACTGCGAAGCGTAATTTGGTTCAGCACATCAAGACTCACACTGGAGAAAGAGGTTTTTCTTGTGAGATCTGTGAAAAGTCATTTTTAAGAAAAAGTGATTTAAATCGCCATACCAAAACACATAGCAATTCTAAATCACTCCAATGCAACATTTGCAATAAAACGTTCACGAGGGAAGATAATTTAAACGCACACAGGAAAATACACACACAGATAAAGACATATCCCTGTTCCTTTTGCGAGAGCACCTTTACGAGAAAGGGGGACCTAGCACAGCATGTGCGAATTGTGCATAAAACTCCTGCCCCTGTTGGATTGAAACGCAAGATCGCTGATGTGGCTTCCACTTCTAGGAAGCGTGTGAAACGTAGTAATAGGGCTTTGGGGGTTTTCTTAACAGAAACATTGGAACCCTCCGAAGAAAATTGCCACGATTTACTACTATCCCTGGAAGAACTGAAGCCGCATATGGTAAATCTTATCCTGGCAGAGTTGAATACGCGCCAAATTAAATGGTATGCCATTCTAAATGTCAGGATGAGCCGAATCAATTCTGATGGGGAGGAGGAGTTTGCTACACCACATTTTCGCACAAAGTGCGCAATATCACTTCAAGAGTTTAACGTTGAGGAGCATGTGAAACAAGGCATTCAAAAAATTTTGCATTCTGTGGAAGACTTTCACCAGCTCGGATCCGGATGGACCTTGGATCGAGTATTGAATATGGATGTGTACATCGGGTCCTATCGTCCCTTGCGTCCGTCCAGCTTCATTCCGCTACCTCCCAAAATAATGGCAAAGAAGGCAGTTCTGAACATACAGAACGAAGATCAAAAGTGCTTCGTGTGGTGTCTCATCGCACATTGGAAGAATTTAGACTATTCTAACCATGCCAATCGCGTGAGTCACTACTTGCCATTTGAAGGGGAGGTGAATCTGGGAAACGTGGAGTGTCCAGTGGCAGTGTGCAAGATCCCAATTCTCGAGAGGCTGAATGATTGTCGCATTAATGTGTTCGGATATGAAAAGGGGGAAGTTTTCCCCCTCCAAATATCTGAGCGGGAGGATTCCGACGTTGTTAATTTACTTTTAATCAGCGACGGGGTCCAACAACATTATTGCCTTATACGCAATTTTTCACGCCTTCTCGGGGATGTGTCAGCTCATGATGGGGAAAGTTACACATGCTACCGATGTCTCCATAGATTCTGCAGGGAAGATCTTCTCCAGAAGCATACACCTTTTTGCAAAGAGCATGCTCCTCAGCGGGTTTCGATGCCAAGTCCTGACAAAAGTCTTTTAAAGTTTAATATGGAGCACTACCAGCATCCCGTACCGTTTGTATTGTATGCAGATTTCGAAGCGCTTCTGGTGAAGCTAAACAGTAGTGAACCCTCTCGTGAGAATGCCTTTACAGAGAAGATGGCTGTTCACGAACCCTGTGGATATGCTTACGTAGTGATCGATCCGCAGGGTAAGTGCCTCAAAGACCCCAAGGTGTACCGAGGCACTGAAGCAGTCATTAACTTTATAGAAGATGTCTTGCGAGAGAAGGATGAATTGATCCCCAAGATCAAGGCCAACAGGCCAATGAAGCTCACCAGGAGTGAGGCAATTGCATTCAATCAGAGCATAGAGTGCTATTTATGCAAGAAGCCCTTCAAACATGATGGGGTGAAGTATGTAGGGAAATGTAGAGACCACGACCATGTGAGTGGTGCATATCGAGGAGCACTCCATGTGGCGTGCAATCTAAGATTTCGTCTCCCTACTACTATTCCGGTAGTGTTCCACATCTTGAAAAATTATGATGGTCACCACCTGATGTCGGGGCTTGGCAAATTAAAAGATTATGAAATTACACCCATTGCAGTAAACATGGAGAAGTACATTTCGTTTACCCTTCAGAAGAAAGGCGAGGGTGTGAGGCTGCATTTTATTGACAGTCTTCAATTTTTAAACACCTCCTTGGAAAAATTGGTAGCCAATCTACCCAAGGACAAATTCACAATTACGTCAACAGCTATACCACTCAATACAGATCTGCTGCTACGTAAGGGGGTGTACCCATACGAGTACATGGACTCGTATGGAAAATTTGAAGACCAGATGCTACCTCCACCTTCGGCCTTTTACAGTACACTGACAGATGAAGACATATGTGAGGAGGAGTACAAACATGCTCAGAATGTATGGAGGACATTCAATCTGAAGAATCTTGGCGAGTATCACGACTTATACGTCAAAACGGATGTCCTTCTGCTGGCCGACGTATTTGAGCATTTTAGAAAACTGTGTATGACATACTATGGTCTGGATTGCGCTCACCTGATGACTGCACCGGGGCTGGCGTGGCAGGCCTCCCTGAAGATGGTAGAACAACCCTTGGACCTCCTGACCGACATTGATATGCATCTTTTCATTGAAAGGGGGATTCGAGGGGGAATATCTATCATCACCAAACGGTGGGCGCGGGCAAACAACCCATACATGGCCGAGTATGATCATACAGAGCCCACCCGGTATTTGATGTATTTAGACGCCAACAACTTGTACGGGTGGGCCATGTCTCAGCCCCTGCCTTATGGGAATTTTGAGTGGGTGTCGCCATCCATAGCAAGTCAAGAATGGATTATGAGTCTCCCCAGCGATGGAACAGATGGGTACATATTAGAGGTGGATTTAGATTACCCATCTGAATTACACGACCTTCATAATGATTATCCACTAGCCCCGGAAAAGCTGAAGATCTGTGAAGATATGATTTCTCCATACACGGTAGAAGTTATGAAATCCCTTAAGATGTCTCGGTTCCAGAGTCAGGAAAAGTTAACCCCTAATCTTAACAATAAAAAAAACTACATAGTACATTTTCAAAATTTAAAGTATTATCTGGAATTGGGACTTAAATTAAAAACCACCCATAAAATTTTAAAATTTAAACAGCGAGCCTGGTTGAAGCCCTACGTTGACTTCAACACTGAACATCGCAAAAGGGCCCAATCAGGCTTCGAAAAAGATTTTTTTAAGTTAATGAATAATGCCGTGTATGGGAAATGCATGGAGAATTTGAGAAACCGGGTGAAGATTGATCTTGTGAAGGACGAGAAACGTGGGGAGAAACTTATGGCGGCACCTACATTTAAATCTTTCAAAATTTTTAATGAAGATTTGGTAGGGGTCGAGAGACTGTTCAATAACATCTTGCTGAATAGGCCCATATACGTCGGTTTCGCCATTCTGGAGCTTAGTAAACTCCTCATGTACAGATTCCATTATGGATATGTAAAGAATAAATACGGATCCAAGGCAACACTTTTGTTTACCGACACCGACTCTCTCACTTATGAGGTCGAGTGTCGGGATTTTTACAAAGATATTGAAGAAAGCGCCCACCTCTTTGACACATCGGATTATCCGACAGATCATTCCGCCCACAATGTGTCAAACAAAAAGAGGATAGGGTGTTTTAAGGACGAGTTGAATGGAACACCTGGACTTGAGTTTGTGGGGCTCAGGTCCAAAATGTATTCTCTCCTCTCCACACAAGGGGAAAAGAAGACGGCTAAAGGTGTTTCCAAAACATTTGTAAAGAAGCATGTAAAACATCAACATTATGTCAAATGTTTAAAAGATGTACAAAGCACAAAATCTTTTCAACATCGTATAGGGAGTGAATGTCACCGTTTGTATACACTTAAACAAAGTAAGGTGGCACTCTCCCCATACGATGACAAACGCTACGTATTGGAAGATGGCATTCACACGTATGCACATGGACATTGGAAGATATCCAAGGAATAGCCACTCCATTCTTTTTTTTTTTTTCAACATTCAAGACCATTCCAAGATTTTTACATTTCTATTCAAGAACTTTACGCGACTTTTTCACGTTTTTATTCAACAACTTTTCACTTTTTTAACACAAGAACTTTCCACGATTTTTTTAAAACAAGTCCTTTTTCAAGATTCAAGAACTTTCCACGATTAAAGACTTTTTCACGTTTTTATTCAACAACTTTTCACGATACAAGAACCTTTCAAGATTCAAGACCTTTTCACAATACAAGAACTTTTCACAATTACGAGACCTTTTTACTATTTTGAATATATGAATTTTTCAAGATTTTTTATCATAATTCAAGAATTTTTACTATTTTGAATATATGAATTTTTCAAGATTTTTACCAAGATTTTTAATACATGAAGATTTTTCCATGTTTTCTGCAATAGACCTTTTCAAGAATTTGAAGACAATAACTTTTTACTATTTTGAATATGAGAATTTTTCAAGATATTTTATCACAAATTTTTACCAAGATTTTTAACACATAAAGATTTTTCCATGTTTACTGCAATAGACCTTTTCAAGAATTTTTAACACATAAAGATTTTTCCATGTTTACTGCAATAGACCTTTTCAAGAATTTGAAGACATGAACTTTTTACTATTTTGAATATGAGTATTTTTCAAGATATTTTATCACAAATTTTTTACCAAGATTTTTAACACATAAAGATTTTTCCATGTTTACTGCAATAGACCTTTTCAAGAATTTGAAGACAAGAACTTTTTACTATTTTGAATATGAGAATTTTTCAAGCTTTTTAACACAAGACAAGATCCTTTCAAGATTTTAAACACAAGAACTTTTGAAGATTTTTCACACAGTGTATTTTCCTGTTCTTCCCTCGTGAGAACTTTTGAAGATTTTTAACACAAGACAAGATCCTTTCAAGATTTTAAACACAAGAACTTTTGAAGATTTTTCACACATGACTCTTTCAAGATGTTCATATAGACTGTCTTCAAGAATTTTACTTTCCTCGAAAGAACTTTGAATTTTACTCTACAAATTTTGAATGAACTCTATTCATTTTTAATGGGAAAATAGGTCTGCCAGTGTGAAGTAATCTAAACTAATAATATTTAACTTAAAATTAATTCTTATTATAATTTTCTAAATTTTTTTTTTTTTTTTAATTTCATTCGTTCTAAAATAATAACTCATTCCTTGAAATTAATTGTTATATTAATTTCCTTTTCTAAAGCATTTATTCTAAAATATTAAATAATCATTCCTTAAAATTAATTGTCATAATCATTTTTTTTTTCTTTAATTTCATTTATTCTAAAATAATAAATTACTTACTTAAAATTAATTGCTACATTCATTTTTATTATGTAATTTAATTAATTAAAATTATTTCACGCTGGTGGAGAACACTGCCCGAAAGAGTGAAACGACAGTGTACTACACCTCATGGGGCTGTTGGAAGTGTACAAACTTTCTCTGCTTCTACTAACATTTTCCCACTTTTTCTAACACTCTTCTCTTATATAATATGTAACAGTTCTTAATAACATATATTTTCTAATGGAAACTTTCTTTTCAGATTGTGCGGAGTGAGTAGCTTGTCGCACCATTTTTGAAAATGCCTAAGTACAATGTAGTAATACATTAAATTTTAAACATTTGAAAGGGATCAATCTTGTTGACTTAACACAATTTTATCGAATGCGTTTAAATTTTAAAACTTAGCAAATATATTGTGTATACATATGTTTTTAGATACACAACACTCAGAATGGTCGAATCCTATTCATTGAATACAAGTTTCATGTCCACTGAACACAATTTTAGCTAATTATTACATTCGTGTTTTTAAAGTTTGTGTATACATTTGTTTTTAGATACACAACACTCAGAATGGTCGAATCCTATTCACTGAATACAAGTTTCATGTCCACTGAACACAATTTTAGCTAATTATTACATTCGTGTTTTTAAAGTTTGTGTATACATTTGTTTTTAGATACACAACACTCAGAATGGTCGAATGGTATTCACTGAACACAATTTGTGTGTGTACTGGAAATCCGTAATCAATTTGTTTTTAAACATTCGAAATCATTTCGTTATTATTATAAAAATCGTATTGATAGTTAGATTTATTTAAAAAAAAAAATCCACTGAATACAATTTTAGATAATTATTACATTCGTGTTTTTAAAGTTTGTGTATACATTTGTTTAAAAAAAAAATCATTGTGTTATAATATACATATTTATATTCACTCCGTAGCATTCTGTTTTAAAACGCACCCTTGCATCGCTATTCACCGAGCGATTCGAATGAACTTTGAAAAATAATCTAACTTCTGCTGATAAGGTACACTTCGAAGTTAACTTCCTATAAAGCACGGGTGCTTTGGCACAGCGGTAAGACGCGCGGCTTCTAATCGGCTGGACCCAAGATCGAATCCAGCTCCTGACCAGTGAAACATTAAATTCTTTTGGGGGAAAAAAATGCCGATAGATGGCAGCACTTCATCAAAATTCGCCAGAGGGCGCTTTAACTACTTCACGCTGATAAGATCTTTCAGTCTGTCGCTGACCAGCAGAGAGGGAGGACGTGTGTTCTTGTCAAAGGTCACTTCTAAGGTTATCAATCGCTGATTGCCACACGTCATTTCCAGATTGTGTGATGCTCAGTCATCGATTGCGACATCCCTTGAAACTTCTTCCTCAGGTCAAGGGTCGGTCATCGATTGCGAAATCCCTTGAAACCACTTCCTCAGGTCAAGGGTCAGTCAGCGCTTGTGACATTCCCTCTCAAGACTCGGAGTGAAACTCACTCCGTATGAGTCATCATGCCTCTCTGAAAGACTTTCGCAATTGCCCTCTTTCGCAATACTAGGAAAGAGGCATCCGGTGCTGCACCGCCTCACCAGACTTCCAAAAGAGGGGAGGGGGGGCATCCTCCCAAAGAGGATCCTCTCAAAAGAGGCATCCTCCTGGGGGTCTCAAGACCCTCTGAGAGGAGCTTCCTCTCAAAAGAGGGAAGACACTCCAAGGAGGGTCCACTCAAAAGAGGGAAGACACTCCAAAGAGGGATCCTCCCAAAGAGGGATCCTCCTCCTCCTCCTCCAGGCGCAGCCGCTGCGCCTGCGGGGGTAGATCTGTCATTTCTCTTCTACTTGGGTGGGTGTACGCAAGTTTGTGAAGTGATATTTCACGAATAAATATAGCATTTCAAACAAAATTTATTACATATATTACAATCGGTGAATACTGGAAGCCTATCGATTTTAAACGCAATCTAATGTTCAGAATACTACCAAATTTTGAAGTGAAATTTTTAAAAAATAATTAAAAAAATCAAAATATCTTGATAATGTTACGTAAATGTTCCTTTCTCGTGTAATTTTTCATTAGAAAATGATTGACACAAACTTTAGAACGTTAGCATAAACTTTTCTCGAGATATTGCACATTTTTGAATTAAATTTATCAAAAAGACACATAAAATAAAAAAAATATAGTAACTACTGTGAAATACGTTCTCTTTTCATATGCAATACCATGCGATTAATTTGATGACATCATTCTCGTGGATCTAGCTCGTTTAATCACGAGAAAATATACTTTAGGTAATACTTTTGTATTTGGGTGTAAATAGTCATTTGTATGCTATAAGAAAAACTTATTTCTCCGTCGATAACGCTAGGCGAGATTTTGGCGACGAACTTGGCAGAATGTGGCCAATTTGGCAACTTTTTTTAATATTGCCAATGTCGTCAAATTGATAACAATGACTCTAAATCAATGAAAATGACGACTAATTGGGGAAAATTCAATATCGTGGAAAGAGTATCAGAATATACTATACAAATAACCTATCTTTTCCGTCCGCAATGTTTGACAAAATTTTGGTGACGAATTTGTTGAAATACCTCCAACATGATATCTCCAACATGAGATAATGCACCTTTTTCTAACAAAACTTTTAATTTTTCTAATAAAAAATTACATAAAATTAAAAAGGTGTTAACTATTGTGGAATATGTTCGAGTTTCATTCATCTAACAAATTTGTTAATATCATTTTCGTGATCCGAGCTCGTTCCATTCATAAGAGAAAATACTTGTGTAGTAGTTTCGTATTTTTACAACCAACAATTTGTCAATAGCCATTTATATATAAGAAAAGCTCATCTCTCCGTCTCTATATAAGTCTTGGCGAAAAATCTGGGGATCTTCGTTACTAAATTAGTGAAATATCTTAAACTTGGCGATATGTTTCCTCAGATTTAAGAAATATCTTCATATAATATTGCATTTAAGAAAATATATTCAAATAATTTTGCAGAAATGACACTAAATTAATGTAAATGACGTCAAATTAATGGATTAATTATAATAATATTTTAATATATGGACTATATTAATTATGGTGAATGCTAGCAATATTGATAATTCTTAATTGCAGTTGCGTGAAATATACGTTAATTGGGTACTTCGGAAATAGTTTTGCATGTTGTTATCTGGAAAAGCATCGCCCACACAATATATATATATATATATATATACACCCATAAAAATGAACTACAGCCGTGAAACTCGGCATGCAGATGTCGTTTTAAGAGTTACGCAAATGATTAAACTGTAAGTGCCAGTAATGTTATGAGGCTCATGCAACGAGCATTAGAAAGACATATCGTGCAGTATTTAAAACCACCGCTGTTCTCCTTCACGGGCAATTGGAACGGGATTTTCTGCTCTATTGCTGAAAGTTGTGTACAAAGATTCTTTTGAGGCGTACTCAACGGCGCTATAGACAGCTTTGGGATTGAGAGAGAGGTCACATAGACCTAAGGGAAGCTTCTGTCCAACAGACGTATCACTTGTCATCTTGATCGGAGTGTTATGGTAGTTGCTCAGTGTTGGAAACAGTGAATCACAAAAGGTACATGTAACTGCCGCAGTGGCCCAGGACGCCCCAACCAGACAAATGCTCAAGAGTATTGTGCAGTCAGAAGAGGAGCCATGTCCACACCAATGTCGTCGCTAACAGCCATTCGAAGGCATTTTCCATCCTCCATGCATCCTGTATCAAATAATACTATTCGGAGACGACTGGCAGACGGTTGGATTAGGTGTTGATGTCCTTTAAGGTGCTTGTTACAGACACTTCAACACAGGCAGAGTCGCATGAATTCGTGCCAAGCTCGGCCAGCTTGTGCAGTGTCTGATTGGAAGAATGTTGTCTTTAGTGACGAATTCCGTTTTTCTCTCAGTTTTGATGATCGCCGCATACATGTGTAGAAGATGATTGGCCAGCGTTCTGATCCCTCGTGTGTTGTCTAGAGGCATGCGGCTATCACACTGCAAGCTAATCTGACGAATCACTTGTATACGTCAACGATTATCTGTAGTCGATTGTTCTGCCTATGCTGTCAAGTTAGCCAGGTCCCATTTACCAATGCTCTATCACATGTTTCACGACTTTCTCAACATTGTCTTTGATAATTTAATACTTTCGTATGGCAATCCAGGGCCCCAGACTTATCACCAATAGAACGGGCCTGGTATATGCTGGGACTGCAATTGAGCCTTCTCGGAATACTACTGAATTAGCTCAGCAGATGTAACATCTGTAGAAGAATCTTCCATAGAGGGTGATAAGCAACTTAATTCACGTTATGCCTCACAAAATATCGGTTTGTAGAAATACAAGGGGAGGATTAACGACATACTAAAATGCCATCTTCTTGTTGCCACTACTTTTCAATAAATTATTTTTTTGCTCCTAAATTCTAATCATTTGCATACCTTCTCAAACGATACTTACATGCAGAGTTTCGTAGATGTAGCTCAGCTTCCAATATATGCATCCTTAGCAGTAATTAAATTTTGTCCTAAGCACAGATTTTCTAAGATGAATCGATTAAGAGACATTGCATTGACAAGTTCTATCATTTTCCGATAGAGGGCGTTAAAATCAATAACGAATACATTAAACTATTCCCTATTTCATCCGACACAATAGTAACGAACGATTTCAAATTATAAAAAAAAATATATCCGAATAAAGGCGATAATGTCTCATCAATTCTCTTTCCTATTTTATATCAGCGAGTTTTCATTGCCACGAATTAATGCTCCTTTAAAAATAAAGAAAAAAAAAGACAGAGAATTTTCTTTGGGAAAAACGATTCGTTGAACTTTAAATATGGTAGGTCATTAATTGGTAATTTTGGGTAAATTCGGCTTAAACGATACAGTTGAAATAATAGAGATATATAAAAAAAGGATGAATTTAATTCCAGACACATCATACGAAAATAGCGTAATTAAAATTTTGCAATATTGCTCTGATTTTAAAACAGTCCAATATCTTCTAAAAAAATCTGATGTGGGCAACACATAACTTTCCTTATATAATGCAATGAATTTACTACTTTTATAGTTTAAAAAATGTTATTCTTATAGTAGATACTTATATTCTTTCCAAGATATTGAATTTTCTTCAATTAGTCGCCATTTTCATTGATTTATCGACATTTTTATCAATTTGGCGAGATTTTTGTTAATTTGGCAACAATTAAAAATGTCGCCAAGTTGGTGACATTCCGCCAAATTCGTCGCCAAAATCTCGCCAAGCGTTATAGACGGAGAAATAAGTTATTCTTACAGCAGATAAATGACTATTGGCGTTCAAATACAAAAGTATTACTCAAAGTATCTTTTTTCATGAATGGAAAGAGCTAGATCCATGAGAATGATGTCACCCAATTTATCGCATGGTATTACATTTGAAAAGTGAACATGTTTCTCAATAGGACATATTTTTTTTAATTTTATATAACTTTTTGATAATTTTTTTGAAAAATGTGCAATATCTCGAGAACGGTTCATTTTAGCGTTCTAAAATTTATGTTAGTCATTTTCTAATGAAAAAATATATAAGAAATGTCTATTTGCGGTTTTGATTTTTTGACGATTTTTTCAAAGTTTCTCTCGAAAATTTAGGGGGGTTCTGAACATTCGATTGCTTATAAAAACAATAGGCTTCCAGCGATTACGGATTGTGATTTTTGTACCAAATTTCGTTCGAATCGGTCCATTCGTTCGTCAGTTATCGTCTCCACAGACTCACTAACCCCCCCCCCCACCACACACACACACATACACACACACACACAGACATCACTTCAAAAATGCTTGATTCGTGATCAGGGATGCTTGAAACGTGCTCTCCCGGTGAAAACTCAAATTCGAATTTTCGACCCCGTCACAATACTTTCCTTATACATTATGTATATAAGGAAAGTAAAAAAAAATTACAAAGATTGAATTGCCAAGTCTGATTGCCAAGTACAGCAATTAATGGGAAATATTTGTATTATGCCTGAACAGTGACTGCAAAATTAGCTACAATTTAAAACCTAATACCTAATTTTCGACTTAATTACTTTTACCAAATGATTTTTTTTACGTAACTAGTGAAAATATCTGACTGCAGTTTTACTCAATATGATCTTTCGTATTTGTATGAGGTAAAAGTTATCTCATGAGTAAACAGCAATAGTTTGTTTACTTAGCAATGGTTATATAGTTAACAATTTTTTAATATTGCAAGTGACTTCCGTTCTGTTTCTCGAGAGGAAGTCCCCCCCCCCCCCTCGCCCCAGAACACCCGCAATCTCAAAGCACAATATTATTGAAATATTTGAAACTATGCGCTTTACACAAATAAACTATATTGTAATAGAACGTTTTCTTTGTTCAGATAGTTAATTCTTTGCTAAATTTAGAGAACAGTGACAAAGAATTAAGTTGGAGCAAAGACGAGTTCGAGAAATTTATTTCTCTTATTATTTACAAAATTATCGTTAAAGATGCAGCTGCAATGGAACTAAACTAAATAAATGCAAACTGCAGGAATTTAAGTGTTATTCATGCATCCTTATACATGAATGATTCGGTTATTTACGGTTGGATATCCAAAATACAGCAGGAAATGAAATGTTAAAATCTGTCTTAAAATCAATATTTCAAATAATCCACCAGAATAATTCTAGAATAATTTGTTTAAAGATGCTTTGTACAATATGGTTGGTTGACTGCACTTCATACACTTACATGTCAGAAACAACTCCAAAGTCGAAGGATTCGAGATTCTTGGATTCCAGCTAGATACGCCACTAAAAATAAATCGAATCGTCTCTTTATGCATTCATCTATTCATTGATAAAGGTCAAGCGGTCCAAGATCCCACTCCGTGCGTTTTTCATAGTTGATAATGATCATAAAATTTCGACATGGATATACTTGCGAGAAAATGCATCTTTGCAAAAACTGTCAGTATTATGCTCCGCTGCTGGGGCTTTTGAAAACAATACGTTACTAAAAAAGAGCCAAATTTTATTTATAAAAAGGCCGAAAACTTTATTTATAACTATGGAACTTTATCTCCTACTCGCAAGTCTTTTTAACTTGCCTGCTATACTGGCGTAATGCTGTTGTTGGGGCTCTAACCCTTGTTCGCTTCAGCTTACCATTCACTCAGATCTTGTTTCGCGAGCTCTTTCACCAGTGATCCATCACCTCTTGTTCGTGACATCATGGGCGCACAAAAACTCTTTCCCCGTCCCTGAAGCAGACTGTCTACTAGCAACTATAGAGTGTTTTTAGTTTTTTTTTCCTAGCGAAAAATTATTGTTTTTGTTTTGGCGGAATTTTATAACAATTTAAGGAACTGAATATGAGATACATTAATAACCTGCTAAATATTAAATTCGAGATTTAACTGATTGTACGACGTACATGCTTAAAAATACAAACAAAATTAAATGATGTTAATTTAACAGACAGTGAGCATGCTAAAAGTTCGTCAACAATCATGATCAGAAAAGTTTGCGTAATTTCATTGTTTAATAGTTTAGAAGAATCAACAATAAGATATAATTGTTAACTGCAATAATTACATTTTAATCTTAATCGTTCACGCCTTTAATCGTAATCGTTCACGATAAAAACAGTTGCGAAAAGCTCTATAAAAATTAAAAATGAGGCATATTATTGTCCTTGGTCATATGTGTTACGTTTTTACAAGCAACCCATCACAGAGAATTTGGATATTGGCTCGCACCATTAAGTCTTTGCCCATAGTACTGGCAATGCAAAATTTTACTAATTAGTATTTAATTAACCATGGTTTAAGAGGAAATTCTCTTAACGCTTTCAATACTCATGTCTACTTAAATAAACTAGACACAAGTCTTGAAAGCGTTTATTTACTTAAGTAGACATTGTACGAAGTAGACATTGCACATATTCCTACTTTATTTAAGTAGGCATTGTCCTTACAAATGTCTATCTAAATAAATTAGACATATGTAAATTGCGTGACAAACAATTGTTTCGATGGAGTTTCTAGCGCAAACAAATGTAGAATGCTCATCAACCAATGTAGAATGCTATATCAACCAATAAGAAGGGCATTGAGATTTTGAAAACCGACAACATAGTTCAAGAGGATGTATGGCTTCACAACATGGAAAAGTTGTCCTTTTGAATATTACATGCAAGGTACATTTTCATTAACGACAGAGGCTTGAAGCATTTTATGACGGCGATCTTGGGAAAGTTTAAATTAAAAAAAAAAATATCATGCATTTTACAAACTCTTGATCGTTCATAGTTTTTTCTTATGAATATTATATGTCAGATACATTTTCATCAATAGCAGAGATTTTTGGTGGAAATGTATCGTTACGAACGTATCCTCAGGAATCGTACAAGCAGAATACAAGAATGAGTCCAAGTTTCTGGATGACTAAAGTTTATTCACGAGTACAAAGTAAACAGGAACAATATACAATCGAACAGCACTTAAACGCTCTCTTCATTCACAAAACAAGCGATATTAGTTTCAAAATACTAGAGAAAATAATTTCACAAAACAGCAGCTATTCTTAACAAAAGTCAAGTAGATCCAATATTTCACTGTAGATCCAATATTTCACTGTAGATCCAATATTTCACTGTATATTCACTGTAGATCCAATGCCTTAAATTTATCCTGTCAACTGTACTCAAATGTAGTGATGAGTCCTTTAATAGTCTCTCTCTATAGAAACTTTTAGAATTATCTAATATCTTGTAGACTATTGGTTATTTCGATTAGCTTTTCAAAGATTCGGGAAGTCGCCAAATATCGCCAATTTGACGATAAATCGCCAAATCTGGAAATCCTTCTTCTGATTCGAAATTATGGCAATCCTAGGCTCGCGTCATGCTTACGTCATGGACTGTCACGTCATGATGCTTTCTCCATCAGGTCTTCGTAGTAGACGAAAGGAAAGACGCTAGTTAGGGAATATTACGCGCTCACAACAGTATTTTACATATAATTTAATACTCCCACAGTCCGACAAAAACAGTTTGTTCTTTACGTATAGGGAAGTTTCAATCTGAAATAATCCCTCCGTATGATTTGGTGATCACTCTTTAAACTCATTTAACACAGGTATATCTTCATTATATAGGTATCGTTACTAAAAAGTTTACACAGTCCACTTCGGAGATAAGAGTTTGAAATTCCACGTGAAGTAGAAAGGTACCGTGGGAGGGCTCAGGCCAGTCGGTGCTGTTCATGGAAGGTTTTTCATCACTCGGCCCAATCGTATTATCTCCCCCAAAAATGCGTGAAATGAGCAGGCCCCCATAAATCAAATGAATGCTTAAAAATAAAATCAACCCCCTGTACTTGTGCCAACTGCGGTGGCGCTCATTCTGTCAGTCACCGTGGCTGCCCAAAGTTCCTCAGACCTAAACTGCACCCCCCTTAAATTCTAACCTAAGAAATAAATTTAACTCAAGATATGCATCAAAGAATATTTCGTACTCAAATCTCTTTCAAAACTACCCAGAAGACTTTCCAGAGCTCCCCCACCCCCTCGCTAATAAAACTCAAAATTCAAACCCACCTAAATCTGCCGAATCCAAGAAAACTAAGGAATTAAATGAATCTGTTATTGGAATGCTTCTGTCATTCCAGAGCCATTATTCTCCCCCAAACATATTTACGAATGCTTATCCAGGGTTATCCCCCAAATGAAAGCCGCAGAGGACGATATGGTTAAAATTCAAATCTTATCCGCTAGCCTAAACGGTCTCCCCGTTTAGGCCTGAAAAGGGTCAGATGAGCACAGAATCCCGGCGTTTAAAAAAACGCAGTTTTCACTGTTTCAAGGCCGGTGCTCTACGGAGCACAGCTAGACCCCTTCCACTTTTCTCTTTATTTCTCGAGGAAAATTGTCCCTCCTATTCCAAATCCTGCCACTCGACATACCTCGATTACGATTCGTCACAATCGGGAGCATCGCCCGTTTCTTCTTTCAAAAACTTCTTATTAAACTACATTTTTTAACACTTTACAACAAAGTTGAAAAGTGTTTATGACTTTGTTCAGTCTGTCTGTCTGTCCGTTAGCACGATAACTGCCGTAAAAATGACTTAATCAAAATGAAATTTTAGTATGTTGTTCAAACGGTCTGTAGGACCCATGGGACTATAAATGAATAATATCACCCAATTAATTTTGGATTGAACCCGGGTTGAAAAAATGAAATACATTGAGCCCTATGGGACCTAATTTTTCAAACATATTTTAAGCGGATTTAAAATTCACAAATTGCTTCTAAATTTTTAGGTAATATTCAAATTGTTCCATAAAATATATATAAAAAAATTCAGCGCAATATATTCAGTAGTTTTTTAAATAAAAATTAAAATAAAAATAACTCCTCTTATATGGAGCGATCACGTGACCATGATATGCAAGTATCACGTGATCCACTTCAAAATGATATATGGCATCCATCTTGTCTCAAAATCGTGATTTTTGAAGTTCTTTTTATTTCATATTGAGTGTTGTATCCGTCCTAAAACCACTTTATTTTAGTTTAAATTCTGTGCATTTACATACTAAATCAACGCAATTACAATATATATGAGTTTAAATGCTCATCCAAATTTGATTATTTCTACAACGAAGCCTATTTTTCACTTATGTAAACAGCAAAATATGTAGGATGAGTTGTATAGAAATTGCTGTATTTTTTTAACGCAAAAGAATTTAGCTCATGGAGTCTGCATAGCTGATATGAAAGAAATATTCATTGACTTTACTGAGAGAAGGACGATTTTTTGCGATGAAAAGTTTTAAGCTTAGAGTTAAATTACTTGTAGCTCCATGGTCTTAATTTTTAAATAAAATAAATTATTATAGTATTGTGATGAATGACATGAATGGGAAATTATTTATGAATGAAATGCTGCTTTTTTAAAGAGAGCCAGGCGTGTTATTTTTTCTATGACGTCATTTGAATGAGTTTCAGTTGTTTTGAATGAGGTTCAGTTGTTGAAGTTTTTAAATATAATAAATTATCGTGGTATTATGATAATTCTAAAATTATTATCGAGTAATATATCACATTTTAGGGATGTTTCGAGATGTGCCATCATTTGAATGAAGTTCATTTTTTTCGATGAAGGTTTAAGTTTTCAAATATAAATAAATCAATGTAGTATTGTGAAAAGTTTTAAAATATTACCGAGGAATGTATTGCATTTTAGACATGTTTAAATAAAATTGCATTGAAGTTGGAAAGTGTTTCATAATCAATGCTTTAAGCATGATTGATCTTTCTTGTTACTATTTCCCAGCCGACCCTTAAAGCCGACCCTTATTCCATCTGAATGGCTCAACAGTATAGAGTCGGATGATCAGTTCGAGGAACGGTGTTTCGAATTCCGGTTGAGGCAGCAAGGTTACTTACACATAAAAATAAGGTTTTTTGAACGTTTCATTAGTGATATATATGAACGCAAGGGTTTAAATTCTGGATGGCTTTATATGTAAATAGATTATGTACAAACACACAATTCAAGGAAACTGGATTCGAATATCAATAAGTACAATACACTTTGTGCGAAGCATAAGAAATATTTGTGCAACGTATAAAAGCATAAATAACACAATAATGCAACATACAGCTGTTTTGAGGATACGCTGGATATCCTTCGTGACTGCAAGAAAATCAACAGACCCGAAGTTCAAATAAGGAATGGGCCCATTCCTCATGTGGGCTTCGGGTTTGTTGGTTCTCTGGCGCTGACGAAGATGATACAGCGAATCCTCGAAAGAGCTGTATGTTGCATTGTATTATTATTTTTTTATACAATGATCAAGTTTACCTTATAAATTCGAATATTTTCAATTTCAAGGGTGAAATGACCTAAATATTCAGTTTGCAATCTGTAAACGGTGCTAGTATATTGAAAATACAGAGCTTAATATTTCTGTTAATTAAAAGCTTTGTCTCTTAGTTCAGCTTTAAAAAAATGATTTTTTCTAAGCATTTCAAATTGCAAATTTGAAACTTTTGATATTTCAATAATTTACAGGAATATTTTAGAATAAAAATATTAATCACCAGAAAATAAATAAAATGCTAGTGTCACTCTGTTAATTGCATTTTCTTTGCATACATTTTTAGAGATTTTTCTAATTAAATTCATGTTTCCTTTTCCTCTTTGTGTTGTATTTATTTGTTTAATTTTTCAATCCGACCGAAAATTTATGTGCGACATTTATGAATGCTATATTTTGCTCCTTTTATTTTTATTTTTTGATTTATTTCTTCAAGACATAGCTTAAAAATGTAAACATAAACGTTTGCAAGAAAGAAATTAGATTTGGAATGGATAATTTAATTTACTTAAAAAAAAACCCCTTAAAATCCAGCATTTCATTTTGAATAAATACTGTAGCAGAGAACATACTGTATGGCGGGAATAAAAGATGTAGATATCACACTGAATTGTTTTTACTGTATTTGGAATACATTTTATGACGGCAATCTTAGGAAGTTTTAAATGTATAAAAAATGACCATGTAATTTACAAATTCTTGATCGTCCAAGTGAACTGAGTTACAAAGTGAGTTAATCGGGCTTGAGAAGAAACACTGTTTCGTGGTCATAAGTCCATTCATGACTCTAAAAATCTTGACCAGCCATAACCCGATGTGCCCGAAGGTTCAACTTAAAAAATACTAATATTAATAGAAAATATTAATAAAATACAACTGAATCACTAAAGGATGGAGGGGGGGAGACTGAGTATTTAAAACATCAAATAACATTTATTAATTGCGGAGCAGTAAAAACAAAAGATATGCGAAGCATATATTAAATTAAATTCTCTTGAACATGGGCGCAATTTATCGTAAATCGTTGCTCGTTATAACATTTAAACACATTGCATTGTGTGCCGCTCATAATATCCACCATATTTATCTTCAGTGCGAGTTCTGTGAAACATATTTATTAATATAATACTACTCATTAAATTGCAACATTGTTAACTTTAAAATCAAAATCATTTATTAACAACATAGATTACTTACTAAATTAATTACAACAATTATTCATATTAATTGCAGCGGAGAGAGCAGATGTGAAACCATTTACTCAACCCTGCCCAAAATGCATTAACGACCTTCAACAAGTATTGATACGAACACATACCTTCAAGTCTGTCTTGGCACTTGGTCTATCACCAGCTCATACTTAATGTCGCTCATTTTACTGTAATCAACTCGTAGTATAATTCTCCCACTTGTATTCGTCGATCATATCGTACTGCTGTCTGCGTGTTAATATCGAACACTTCTGGAACAACTGCAATCAAAACATTGTCGTTTCTCATTTGCCTCTGCCTCACGCAGACGTCGTCGTGACTTCTCGTCTATATTGCCTCCGTACTATCGTAGAAGTTTAACATATTCTCCTAGAAATTGTGTAATATAATTTCTTGGTTGCCACCTCTTTTTGCCTGAGAATAGGTATGTGAAACCAGATTGGAGAAATATTAAGTGAGACAGTTTTTATGTACAGTGTTTATGATGTCTGTAATGTTTAACAATAGCATACCTCACCCTAGGGTATGAGACTGAGGTATGACACGCCTTTTTGGCCCCGGCCACACAACCAGCTGCTCATACATTATAGCAACCTCACTCGAAAGGTTAAAGTAGGCAATAAACTGTGGAGGCCAAGGTGAAGCCACGAGAGGCCACAAGAGTGGTCAAAAAATGTAACCAATATGCTAGATGTCTGAGCGCATTGCCCTAAATTCGACCAATCAGAGCCAAAGAAGCGTGAAAGACTCAGGCCACACGACTCACCCTACGGTATGAGCAGCTGGTTGTGTGGCCGGGGCCAAAAAGGCGTGTCATACCTCAGTCTCATACCCAAGGGTGAGTCGGGTGGCCTGGGTCTTTCATGCCTCTTTGGCTCTCATTCGGGAGAGCATGAAGCATTCTCGCTCCCTCGAATTCGAATGTTCGATCCCGTCACAATACTTTCCTTATACTATGTATATAAGGAAAGTAATTACTCGTGATATGGTACCACTAATTAAAGTTTTGGATGTATATTTGTATGAAGTTTTTCGAATAGAAATTTTATCCAAGAGAATTCTATTTTTTCGATGTTTCTTTTGATCGCATCGAAGTGTAGGTTCAATAACTTTGACAATTTCTTCACGGCTAATGCTGTGTCCTACAATACATGGTAATGTGTAGGGAAAATATTGGAATCGTGTCAAATATAGCAACTTGAGTTTATGACGATCTGCACATTTCGAGTATCCTATAACAAGAAAATATCATTTTTCTCGTGACGTCTATGTAGGTGACGTTCTAACCAATGTATAAGTATACCTGTATGTATTCATTTTAGCTTAGAAACTATTCCACGGAATTTTACAAAATTGGTAGGTATGTCACTTCTGGGATAGCCTGGTGTTGATTAGATTTTGGTACGATTCGGAAAAAAGAACAGGCCGTAATTTGCGAAATGGTCCGAGAAAATCCTATGTATATACTCTAGCTGAAAAGCTATTTAACCAAATTTCGCACAATGGTATAAATGGGTCACCTGTGGGAGAGTCTGGTCCTGATTATATTTTGGTACGATTTGGAAGGAAAGAGCCTGAATGTTTTAATAAATAGACCACAAAAATTGACAAAATCTAAATTAAAAGACGCCATATGCTAAAATTGTGGCGTCATAAATGACGTTTGATATAAATGCAAAGCGCATTTTTAACATTAACATAAACATTTACTTAAATTTTATAGATCAATTATTAAATTATTTAAACCATTGCGTTGATACATGAAGTACCGCGTTAACCCATCTTATTTATCTTCAGTGCGAGTTCTTGTAAAATAATATTAATTAACATAATGCTACTCAATTAATTGTCCCCATTGTTAACTTTGAAATAAAATCATTTATTAAGAACATTCTCTTAATTAGTACATTTTTTATAACAATTAGTATATATTATTTGCGGAGGAGATTGACGAATGTGAAGAAGTGTGTCTGTCGTAGAATCGCGTATTAGGACACTTTTTGTGGACAATCTCCGGACTACTCTGTTTCACACACTCTACTAACTACTTCATGACTTATTTCATAACTATTTCTTGACTTATTTCATAACTATTTTTTGACTTATTTCATAACTAATGACTTTCTCGTAGCAGTTGTGTAATATCATCTCTTGGTTGCCGCCTCCTTTTGCCTTTGGTCTGACACGCCTCTTTGGCTCTGATTGGTCGAATTTAAGGCAATGCGTCCAGATATTTAGCATATTGGTTACATAATTGATCACTCTTGTGACCTATCATGGCTTCATCTTGGCCTTCACGGTTTATTGCCTACTTTGACCTTTCGGGTCAGGGTACCATAAAACTGGCCTGATGCTTTGTTTGCTACTGCAGAAAACCATAAATAAAGAACATAAAACTGTCTCACCTAAATCTGTTCTGAATTAAAAACGAACAAACTAAAGTTAAATATTTGCTTTATGCATAATTTTTGGTGATGAAAAGAATAAAACTAACCCCATAACTCTAAAATCAACCGTTCTTCAGATACTTTCGTTTGTTCGCGTTTTTACCACATCACCTTTGAAAAATCGCCAAATAAAAACAAAAATTGAAATAAAATTGCAAATGCAGTGAAGTGCAGGCTTGTGTTGCTACAAGAAGTTGTTACTCATATTATTAAAATAAAATATTTATTCCCCAAAAAATGAAATAAATTCTTTCGTATTATTCAAGTAATTGCAACCTATTTGCATATTTTTTACCTATTTTACCAATCAAAATTAAGGTTGCTTTATTATATCTGTTTAATTTTCTTTTCCCACTTTTATTTTACACAGAATATTTACGTGCGACATTTATAAGAATTAGTTCTTTATTTTTTCATTCTGTGTTTACACCTTTGGCGTCAAAGCTGTAAACATAAATGTTCTAAAAAATAACTTTAATGTAGAACGAGCAACTTAATATGTGCAGCATTTAAAAAACATCGTAAAGCTCAGGAATTCTTTTGTAAATAAATATTATTTAAAACAGCTCAAAAATCGCTGTTTAAAAATCAAAATGAATATGAAATCTTCATAAAAATAAAACATTTAATAAAAATTAGGAGTCAACCGGTTTCACAGGCAGAAAACATCCTTCTTCTTGACAAATATGAAGCACGTCAGTTATATATTCAAGGAAGTTCTGCATCTACGGTAGAATGGCACACGTGGCTAAATGTAGGAGAAAAGTTGTCATCACAGCTAGGAGAAACGAAAGAGGTGAAACCAAAGAAGCAAGAATACGATTGATAGGGTACTAACAATAGAGAGTCAGAACCACAGAGAGATAAAGAAATAGTAGAAAATAAAGCATGAACAGAAAGAAACCAAAGCGATAAATTAACGAAAAACAATGCAAATAGAAACAACTGAAAAGTGAGTAAACCTATAAAAATGGTAACGGATTACATTAGATATTTAAACTAGCTAAAAAAAGTATAAACAAGAAAAATAAGTAGACATTAACTGAAAACAAAGGCAAAATAATTAAAAAGAAAAATAAGAGTAAAAGTGAAAAATAAATATGAAGAAACTAACTGGTTTCCTAAGCGATGTGAGCTCACTTCTTCGAATAAAATTGCGGGAAAAAACTTAAACTGAGAGAAGAAAAAACAAACAATCGATAAAAAATGAAATAAGCAGACTCGAATGGAAAATTACATAAACGATTTCTAAGCCAAAGAGAAGAAGGGACAAAAACCATTAGAAAACTAATTTGATTGAGAAACAATGGAGAAACCTTTAAGAAAATTGAATTTAAAATTAAATTTCATTGAATAAAAATTGAATTAGGCGTAAAAATGACCTTCGGTTCCAAAATATCCAAAACATGATGTTTACTCAAGATATTTCGATCGAGGGGAAACGTGGATTGAAGCGAGAATTCTTTTTTCCGGAAGCGCGACCTCACTACTTGGCATGAGGCTCACATATATGGAACTGGGACGTACGCCATGTGTCATACTTGTCCATTGTTTTCTATTGCGCAGTGACTGAATACCGTACATTGTGGTATAAATTTATAAGTAAATGTTAGAATGTTCGGCGGTAAATTGTTCTAATAATTCCCGAAAGGGATAGGGATGTTTAGATTCCTGACTGAACAAGAAAAAAGAAATAATTGATACATTTTAGCAGAAATGAAAGCAAGAATACCGTTTCTTGCCGTTGCAGGCGATAAATGCTCCAAAACAAGTGCGTATCACTAAGGTAAGCAAGGAGCGTGGTGCTAGTTTTCATGCCTTGTCGTCAAGTCATTTCGTACTGTGATTTAACATGGCTTCTATTAATGGTCATTGTCGATCAGCCTGTGTTAATTAAACTCTAACTGGTGATATGCTCACTTCAATTTTCAGATGCGACCTAGAGCACATAACTGCATATGCGTTGGTTTGAAAGAAGAAATGTGTTTGAACGACGAAACTGACGGTTTAAAAGAAGATATTAAAGACAGTGCATTCGTAACGGTTGCTAGGTCAACAAATGCATAATTTTGGTCAGACTATTTTTGTTCCAGTTTCATATAAATATTGCTTAATGCGCTAATTATGCTGAACATAAACTTTAATCTTACTATCCTCGCTAAAGATAATATAATTATTTTTAGTGACTGCAAATGATTTTGTTAATCATTGAGAACGCAATGTTGATATTAAGCAAGTATATAGTTTTTCCTTCCCCTAATCAATAAAATTAAAGAGGTTGACCCCCATTGACACATATTTTATTTAACTATCAGCTCGCACACCACTTTTTGGCATTTTATTTATTTGACCGCATCTTAGCTTTTATTAATGCTGGAGAGAAACTTTAAAAACTGTACTTTTAAACTGAAGCTAACAAAGGAAGTGTACCCGTGTGTTTTTTAGGACGTATTATATCTGCGCATCGCTCTGGCGGAGCGGGTTCGTAAAGGCAGTCACTCTATGCAGGTCAAAGGTTTAACAGCAGGTAGACAAATCAAAGACATATTAATGCACCAAGATAGTGTTTTTCAAGTTTTTTATTTGCGGAACCTTTTTTCGAATTTTAATTTGATAGCTGAATCCCAAATGAAAGAAAAAGTTCATTATGGTCCAAATTATTCATTCAAATTTTATGATGCTGTTAATTTTTTTTAAATATTTATATAAAACTATCACGTCTTGGAACCCTTGGAATACTGCTGTGCTACTCCAAGGGTTACATGGAACACACATTGAAAATCACTGCATCAGGGCATATTACGACCACACAGCGCTGTTTTCTTTGTTTTAAGCGGGCTTATCTTTAAAATGTTGGTTTACAAAAATTCACCGTAAGTTCCAGTGAAATTTAATCAGAGATTTGCATTTTAAATCCTGGGCAATGGTATTCGTGCTAGTTTTTAATATAGCATAATGCATTTTAACAGTTAATTCTAACATAATTTCCATATTATATTTTTAAATTTCTGAAAAAATATTTAAAAAAATTCAAATAACCCATTGCGTCTTCGCCTTCAAAATCAAAGTCCATTCTCCTTCGTATCAAAGATTTACAGATTGAAGAGGTCGTACCAAATATCACATAAATCCCTTAATTTGTTTTAAATATAGGTTGGCATCAATGAAAAGCTTGTTTCTTATTTAAAATATCCTGAAATTTGTAAATACATCTACATTCGGCAGATTATTTACACTGTTAAAATATTCCCTTTACTAACAATATACCTACTATACCATACATATATACTATACTATACCATACCATACATATATACTATACTGTACCATGCCATATATACTTGCTTGGAAGTAAAACAATTTATTGTAGGAAATTAAAATAATAAAGGATTTCCATTTACATTTAGAACATTTTAGAATAATCCGCCTAGTCATGTTTCAAAGCAATCCATTCTGATCCATTGATCACTAAAACCAATTATTTTCACTGTTACTGGCTGCCAACAAATATTTTCAACTTTCATCAGATACATTCTAAGAGATACATTCTACTAAGCCCAGTCTTCTCTGATGAATCCTAAAAATGCAGTCGAAACCGATCTAAAAAAAGTTAAGAGATGAATATTTTAATCGAATGGACATTTTCTTGCTTATTTGTATTGCTTAGTTATGGGGTAGAATTTGCTTCACTTATAGAGGTTTACATTGTCAAAATATATTAAACAATACAGTTATATCCATAATCTAGAATAAAGTATTGTTAAATCCATAATCTAGCTTAAACCTTTAAAATTGTTATTTAGAAATATTTTTTATTGAAGAGTTAGTTCTTTGGAAGATAATTTCGTTTCGAAGAATTCTAAAAGTAAATCATGCAAACGGGGATTTGAAACGGTTTTAGAAAAGCTTTTTTGTTTTAGGAATACATTTTTTTTCGTCGCGTTGATTATCCTATTAAAAAATGGTTACCCTTCTTGGTTCACATACTGCGCGATTCGGGAAGTCTTTGTACTGTACAAATATAGTAATAGTACTCGCACCCAGCCTGAGGGCATTTGTGGGGATGGGAGGGGGTTAGCAAACCACCAAACCAACATTAACTAGTAAAATTATAAACCAAAGTGGGGGAGTTAAACCTTACCGGTGACAATATAGAGATGCCGAGAAACGGTTTATTTATAAAAAAAGATATAGTTTTTCTTTTCTTCTTTTATAATTACTGTACAAATGCAGTAAACAAATGTGCTTTCCTTCTAAAAGTTGCTGGCGTCGTCATTGTGTTTCTACATGGACGCCTTTGGAATATTCCGTATGAAAAACAGATATACCTAAAGCGAAGAACATGTCATTTAACATTTTACAAAGAAACTGTTTGTAAAATGATCATCAGACCAGTTCTTGCGCGCCTAATGGCAGCTCATATAATGTGTGGGCCCTTCTACAAATGTTTTATCACGGACCCCCTTTGTATTTGATATTGGCATTTATTATTATACATTATTCATGTCTTCTCTAGAGGAAAACGAACTCTTGATTTGATTGTATATATGCAGGATCCTGTATTGCTTAAACTATATAGATCATTAAGATGACAGGAATTCATTGCATTATGCCATATATTATTTAATTTTAATGCATGTGATATAATTTTATTTGTGTATTTATCTTAAGTGTTACCACTGAGGAGTATTACTCACTTCAGAGTTATTTTATATTGAGTACTGTTGAGTTGTGTGTGTATTTTGTATATAGGTTGTTCCGAGAACAAGTGATGTTTGAGCTTAATTATGTTTATGCTAATATGTATATCACTATATTTACCTTTAGAAATTAGTTTGGATAGCCATATATTATTTAAAAATGTTTAACATATTTTATTCTTGATTGATCTAAACATATGAGTATGTCTTGTATATTTTGATATATTATACTGTAGGTTAACTATTACAGCAAGAGAGTTAACTGCTGTAGTAGTTAACTGTTATAACAAATTACTTACGGTATCTGTGATCTCCTGCATATTTAAAAAGCAAGAGTTTATTTAGTATCGTTATGTTAGTGTTGTCGAGTATCAAATTTCGTGGCGAGGCACAGTTAGGTTATACACACAATGGGCTGGCCCCTCACTCACTGTGATTGATTGGGCACCGTCTAGAGCTCAAGCTCTTCCACTCGAGTGGTATCCGTTCTCACACCCTATGGGCGTCCATGATTCCCGGATACACGCGGGAGATATGTATCCCTATCAATAATTTATTATCTCTATGATTATTATATGACACTCTAACGAAACATAATTGCTTTAAAGCCTCACAAAGCGATTTTTATTAACACTTTCCAACGTAGTTGAAAAGTGTTAATCTGCCTGTGAGTCTGTCTGTCAGATCGCATGATGACTGTCGTAAAAATGACTTTATCAAAAGGAAATTTTAGTATGTTGTTGAGACTGTTTAGGGCACATATGGGAATGAAAATGAATAATATCACCCAATTAGTTTCGGATTTAACCCTAGTGGAAGAAATGAAATACATTGAATCCTATGGGACTTCAAACATCTTTTTTCAAACAACCTTTAAACGAAGTTAAAATTTACAAATTACTTCGAAAATTTTAGAAAATACTCCAACTATCACGTACAATGTGTAAAAAAATTTCCGCAAAATATGTTTAGTAGCTTTTTAAATAAAATTTGAAATAATAATTACACCCATTATATATGAAAAGATCACATGACTTATTACGAAACTATGGTATCCATTTTTTTCCGTTGTATAGGAAACAAATCGTGATGTTTGAAGATCATTACTTTCCTTATATATATAATGTATAAGGAAAGTATTGTGACGGGGTCGAAAATTCGAATTCGAGTTTTCGACGGGAGAGCACGTTTCAAGCATCCCTGATCACGAATCAAACATTTTTGAAGTTATGTCTGTGTGTGTGTGTGCGTGTCAATGAGTCTATGGACACGATAACTGACGAACGAATGGACCGATTTGAACCAAATTTGGTACAGAAATCACAATCCGTAAACACTGGAAGCCTATTGTTTTTATACGCAATCGAATCTTCAGAACGTTCCAAAATTTTCGAATGAAATTTTGAAAAAATCGTCAAAAAATCAAAACCACTGATAAAGTTACGCAAATAGACTTTTCTTATGTAATTTTTGATTAGAAAATGATTGACATAAAATTTAGAAAGCTAACATAAACCGTTCTCGAGATATTGTACATTTTTCAAACAAATTATCAAAAAGTCATAAAATAAAAAAAAAAATTCTTATTGAGAAACATGTTCACTTTTCATATGTAATACCATGCGATAAATAGGGTGACATCATTTTCGTGAATATAGCAAGTTCCATTCATGAAAAAAGACACTTTGAATAATACTTTTGTATTTGAACGCCAATAGTCATTTATCTGCTGTAAGAATAACTTATTTCTTAGTGCATAACGCTTGGCGAGATTTTGGCGACAAATTTAGCGGAATGTCGCCAACTTGGCGACTTTTTGAAATGTTGCCCAATTAACGAAAATCTCACCAAATGGATAAAAATGACGCTAATTAATGAAAATGACGCCTAATTGTCGAAAATTCAATATCTTGGAAAGAATATTAGTATCTACTATAAGAAAAACCTATTTTTTTACTGTAAAAGTAGTATATTCATTACATTATATAAGGAAAGTCATGTGTTGCCCACATCAGATTTTTTTAAATGATGATCACTAAACTTTGATTATTCCTACAACTAAGCATAAATTAATGTTAGTATATATTATGAAGAATGTAAACAAATCCCGCGATTGTAAGGTAAGTTGTATAAGAATTGCTATTTGAATTGCTTGATTATTCCTACAACGAAGCATAAATTATTGTTATTATATAATATGAAGAATGTAAACAAATTCAGCGATTGTAAGGCGAGTTGTATAAGAATTGCTTGATTATTCCTACAACGAACATAAATTAATGTTATTATATAATATAAAGTATGTAAACAAATCCAGCGATTGTAAGCTGAGTTGCATAAGAATTGCTGAACAATATTTCCCGCAAAATTATTTTCTCTGGAGTCTATAATATAAGTGATAATAATGAAATATTCATTGATTTTCATGCAGAAGCAGAGATATTCATATTTCGGAGACGTCATTTGAATGAAATTCAATTTATTTAACTTGTATTTTCTTTTTCTATGAAGTTTAAAATTTTAAAGTATCACAAATTACTGTAGTAATGCGACAATATGAAAATATCAGCACTGAATGTATCTTATTTTAGTACTGTTTAAATAAAATTGCATTTCAGTTGCAAAGTGTTTCGTAATCAATGCTTTAAATATGATTGTTTTTTCTTGTTTATCATACACTAGAGTCCTTAATGAAACATATACGCCTCACGCACAGTAGAACTCGATATCAGGGATTATGAATATTCGTAAATGTGGCAATATTTTTCTTAAATCGATGAGCTGAACATATATTGCCAATTTTTTTAAAGTGATTGACAGATAGACAGAAGGGATTTTATTATGAGCTTTACATATATCAGCAAGTGCTTCATTATATCATTCACATACCTCGCACTTGTGCACTCTTTGTAAGAGGCGAAATGTTCTTTTAACAGATTGAGTGTGTGTGGGGGGGGAGGGGGTATTTCCTTCCTTTTTGCTCTATCCCGCTACAGGACAGAAATTGTTCTAAAGTAATCGGGGAATATTGCTTTTAAAAGTTATTGAAATGTGTTCGAGATAAAACCATATACTAACTTAAATATCTTGAATGGAAATTATTATTCGAAATTTTTTCTTTTGGATTATCTTTCTCAAATAGTAATTCCTTCACAAGTCAATTCTGTATTATTTAGAATATACCTCGGAAATTGCATTCCTTTAATCCCCATTCAGAGCCAGGAATGATTGCTTATTTTATTATTTCTGAATTCCTTTAGAATATTTTTAGAGATATTAGAGGGAATTTATTATTTAGAACTTTCCAAATCCACAAACATAGAATGTGGAATATCGCTCGACAAATAGAACAAAGACTACAGTCTTATCATTGCATTCTATTTTTGTTCTGTCATCTTTGTTTCCAGTCATATTTGGTTTTAAGGAAGTCAGTGTAAAATACAAAGATTTAATTGAGATAATACGAAAAGCTTCATTTTAAGCGTTAAAAGTCAATAGCATTTATGCAGTTTTTCATTAATTTAAAGAGATAGAAAATCTTTAAAATTTTGAAATAACGTATATTCAAATTTTAACATCATTTTGTAAACTAATTATAGAGCTTTTTATCATGCTTTCAATCTATGGTAAGATATTTAAAAACCCAAACCCACTAAATTCGTTGTTTTTAGATTGTTTATTGCCTTTATCTCAAACCATGTTTCCTTGTTCGTTGGACATAATAGCTTTGCTTTATCTTTGCTTTAGCTAATAAAATAAAAATGTTGTTGCGTTCATTGATAACAAGTATTATGTACTTGTATCATTCATTGATACAAGTATTTATTAATCTCAGTATACGTTGCAGAATCCACTTCAAAATTAAGAGTTTGAAATTTCGTCCCAGTAGGTAGGGTCCCAACGGTAGGGCGTCGGCTGGCTAATTCAAAGATCCGGGACTCGATTCACGGTTGGTATAGCAACGTTCTTTACAATGGTGCCCGAACAAAATCAACCCTGTAGGTTATTACAAAGATGCCGGAGGTTTGATGACCCCAGACCGTGCGACTCACATAGTGGGTTTAGAGTAGCTAGCTGCACGGCTGGGAAAGGACACTTCTTGCACTCAGAAGCCACCTAAGGTCTATCATCCCGCCAAACGAACATTTATTTAGGTCTGAAAAGATAACAATTGATGAAAAATACTGTGGTTAAACAGACAGTTTCACATTATATTTGAACTTGACAAGTACGTCCATTTTCCAAAAATTTGAAAAAGGTAATTGCGAATATAGATAAAAATATCATTGAAAAATAAGATTCAGAGTGAGGTATATTAATATAATGAAAAATAGATTAAAATTAAAGAAAATAATAAAAAGATAAATTAGTAAAAATATAATAGTAAAATTTAGAAAATATATAAAAAGAAAATGTATGAAAAGGAAAAAGAAATAGGCACATGGAAAATAAAATCATGCCGGAGGTCTGAACACCCCAGACCGTGCGACTCACATAGTGGCTTTAGAGTAGCTAACAGCACGGACGGGAAAGGATACCTCCTGCACTCAGGAGGCACCCAAGGTCTACCATCCCGCCAAACGAACATGTATTTAGATCTAAAAATGTAACAATTGATGAAAATTATTGTGATTAAACCGACAATATTACATTATATTTGAACTTTATATATGCCGGAGGTTTGAAAGTGATCCTAATACGACTAGCACAGATTCAGTACACTGTAGGATATTGATAGTCTATTTCAAATCGAGAGAATAACGACCACACAGAAAGTTAACCAGGAGTATGAAAAAAGCATCAGGAGGCTAAGATGAGATAAAAGCATTAGACAGACTGAAGGCATTAGAGAGTGGAGAATGCAGGGGTCACTTAGAGAACAATAGCTTGCAATCTCATGCCATTAGCCCAAAGGTGGAGCGTCGGCTGGCCAGTTCGAAGATAAAGCATTCGATTCCCAGTTGAGGCAGCAAGGTTCTTTGCAATGTCAGCTTCGCATTACGTGATTGGACAATCATGCATCTGTGCTATTGTATATCTGATAATTTTAATTGGTTTCTTGTGTTCTTTAAAATATTTTTACTTTCCTTATATACATAATGTATAAGGAAAGTATTGTGACGGGGTCGAAAATTCGAATTCGAGTTTTCGACGGGAGAGGACGTTTCAAGCATCCCTGATCACGAATCGAACATTTTTGAAGTGATGTCTGTGTGTGCGTGTGTGTGTGTGTGTGTGTGTGTAAAAGTATGTGTGTGTGTGTGTGTGTAAAAGTATGTGTGTGTGTGTGTGTGTGTGTCAGTGAGTCTGTGGAGACGATAACAGACGAACGAATGGACCGATTCTAACCAAATTTGGTACAAAAATCACAATCTATAAACACTGAAAGCCTATTGTTTTTATTCGCAATCGAATGTCCAGAACCCTCCTAAATTTTCGAGTGAAATTTTGAAAAAATCGTCAAAAAATCAAAACCACTAATAAAGTTACGCAAATAGACATTTCTTATGTAATTTTTCATTAGAAAACTATTGACATAAATTTCAGAACGCTGACATGAACCGTTCTCGAGATATTGCACATTTTTCAAGAAAATTATCAAAAAGTCATATAAAATAGAAAAAAAAATATTTCCTGTCGAGAAACATGTTCACTTTTCATATGTAATACCATGCGATAAATTGGGTGACATCATTCTTGTGGATCTAGATCGTTTCATTCATGAAAAAAGATACTTTAAGTAATACTTTTGTATTTGAACGCCAATAGTCCTTTATCTGCTGTAAGAATAACTTATTTCTTCATCCATAACGCTTGGCGAGATTTTGGCGACGAATTTGGTGGAATGTCGACAACTTGGCGACTTTTTGAAATGTTGCCAAATTAACGAAAATCTCGCCAAATGGATAAAAATGACGCTAAATCAATGAAAATGACAACTAATTGTCGAAAATTCAATGTCTTGGAAAGAATATTAGTATCTACTATAATGAAAACCTATTTTTTTACTGTAAAAGTAGTAAATTCATTACATTATGTAAGGAAAGTCATGTGGTGCCCACATCAGATTTTTTATATTTATATTTAGTATTGCATCCGTCATAAAACCGCTTTATTACTTTCCTTATATATATAATGTATAAGGAAAGTGTCGTGACGGGGTCGAAAATTCGAATTCGAGTTTTCGACGGGAGAGCACGTTTCAAGCATCCCTGATCACGAATCACGTGTGTGTGTGTGTGTGTGTGTGTGTGTGTGTGTGTGCGTGTGTGTGTGTGTGTGTAGACTATAACTGACGAACGAATGGACCGATTTGAACCAAATTTGGTACAAAAATCACTATCCGTAGACACTGGTACCTTATTGTTTTTATACGCAATCGAATCTTCAGAACGTTCCAAAATTTTCGAATGAAATTTTGAAAAAATCGTCAAAAAATCAAAACCACTGATAAAGTTACGCAAATAGACTTTTCTTATGTAATTTTTCATTAGAAAACAATTGACATAAATTTTAGAACGCTAACATGAACCGTTCTCGAGATATTGTACATTTTTCAAAAAAATTATCAAAAAGGCATATAAAATTAAAAAAAAAATATTTCCTAATGAGAAACATGTTCACTTTTCATATGTAATACCATGCGATAAATTGGGTGACATCATTTTCGTGGATATAGCTCGTTCCATTCATGAAAAAATATACTTCGAGTAATACTTTTGAATTTGAACGCCAATAGTCATTTATCTGCTGTAAGAATAACTTATTTCTTAGTGCATAACGCTTGGCGAGATTTTGGCGACGAATTTAGGGGAATGTCGCCAACTTGCCGACTTTTTGAAATGTTGCCAAATTAACGAAAATCTCACCAAATGGATAAAAATGACGCTAAATCAATGAAAATGACGACTAATTGTCGAAAATTCAATATCTTGGAAAGAATATTAGTATCTACTATCAGAAAAACCTATTTTTTAACTGTAAAAGTAGTAAATTCATTACATTATATAAGGAAAGTCATGTGTTGCCCACATCAGATTTTTCTAAATGATGATCACTAAACTTTGATTATTCCTACAACTAAGCATAAATTAATGTTAGTATATATTATGAAGAATGTAAACAATTCCCGCGATTGTAAGGTAAGTTGTATAAGAATTGTTTGTATTTGAATTGCTTGATTATTCTTACAACGAAGCATAAATTATTGTTATTATATAATATAAAGTATGTAAACAAATCCAGCGATTGTAAGTTGAGTTGTATAAGAATTGCTGAACAATTTTTCCCGCAAAATTATTTTCTCTGGAGTCTATAATATAAGTGATAATAATGAAATTTTCATTGATTTTCATGCAGAAGCAGAGGATTCATATTTCGGAGACGTCATTTGAATGAAATTCAATTTATTTAACTTGTATTTTCTTTTTCTTTGAAGTTTAAAATTTTCAAGTATCACAAATTACTGTAGTAATGTGACAATGTGAAAATATCAGCACTGAATGTATCTTATTTTAGTACTGTTTAAATAAAATTGCATTTCAGTTGCAAAGTGTTTCGTAATCAATGCCTTAAATATGATTGATTTTTCTTGTTTATCATACACTAGAGCCCTTAATGAAACATATACGCCTCACGCACAGTAAAACTCGATTTCAGGGATTATGAATAATCGTAAATGTGGCAATATTTTTCTTAAATCGATGAGCTGAACATATATCGCCAATTTTTTTTAAAGTGATTGACATATAGATAGAAGGGATTTTATTATGAGCTTTACATATATCAGTAAGTGCTTCATTATATCATTCACATACCTCGCACTTGTGCACTCTTTGTGGCGAAATGTTCTTTAAACAGATTGAGTGTGTGTGTGTGGGGGGGGGAGGGGGTATTTCCTTCCTTTTCTCTATCCCGCTACAGGACAGAAATTGTTCTAAAGTAATCGGGGAATATTGCTTTTAAAAGTTATTGAAATGTATTCGAGATAAAACCATAAACTAACTTAAATATCTGGAATGGAAATTTTAATTCGAAATTTTTTCTTTTGGATTATCTCTCTCAAATAGTAATTCCTTCACAAGTCAATTCTGTATTATTTAGAATATACCTCGGAAATTGCATTCCTTTAATCCCCATTCTGAGCCAGGAATGATTGCTTATTTTATTATTTCTAAATTCCTTTAGAATATTTTTAGAGATATTAGAGGGAATTTATTATTTAGAACTTTCCAAATCCACAAACATAGAATGTGGAATATCGCTCGACGAATAGAACAAAGACTACAGTCTTATCATTGCATTCTATTTTTGTTCTGTCATCTTTGTTTCCAGTCATATTTGGTTTTAAGGAAGTCAGTGTAAAATACAAAGATTTAATTGAGATAATACGAAAAGCTTCACTTTAAGCGTTAAAAGTCAATAGCATTTATGCAGTTATTCATTAATTTAAAGAGATAGAAAATCTTTAAAATTTTGAAATAACGTATATTCAAATTTTAACATCATTTTGTAAACTAATTATAGAGCTTTTTATCATGCTTTCAATCTATGGTAAGATATTTAAAAACCCAAACCCACTAAATTCGTTGTTTTTAGATTGTTTATTGCCTTTATCTCAAACCATGTTTCCTTGTTCGTTGGACATAATAGCTTTGCTTTATCTTTGCTTTAGCTAATAAAATAAAAATGTTGTTGCGTTCATTGATAACAAGTATTATGTACTTGTATCATTCATTGATACAAGTATTTATTAATCTCAGTATACGTTGCAGAATCCACTTCAAAAATAAGAGTTTGAAATTTCGTCCCAGTAGGTAGGGTCCCAACGGTAGGGCGTCGGCTGGCTAATTCAAAGATCCGGGACTCGATTCACGGTTGGTATAGCAACGTTCTTTACAATGGTGCCCGAACAAAATCAACCCTGTAGGTTATTACAAAGATGCTGGAAGTTTGATGACCCCAGACCCTGCGAATCACATAGTGGGTTTAGAGTAGCTAGCTGCACGGCTGGGAAAGGATACTTCTTGCACTCAGAAGCCACCTAAGGTCTATCATCCCGCCAAACGAACATTTATTTAGGTCTGAAAAGATAACAATTGATGAAAAATACTGTGGTTAAACAGATAGTTTTACATTATATTTGAACTTGACAAGTACGTACATTTTCCAAAAATGGGAAAAAGGTAATTGCGAATATAGATAAAAATATCATTGATAAATAAGATTCAGAGTGAGGTATATAAACATAATGAAAAATAGATTAAAATTAAAGAAAATAATAAAAAGATAAATTAGTAAAAAGATAATAGTAAAATTTAGAAAATATAAGAAAAGAAAATGTATGAAAAAGAAAACAAAATAGGCACATGGAAAATAAAATCATGCCGGAGGTCTGAAGACCCCAGACCGTGCGACTCACATAGTGGCTTTAGAGTAGCTAACAGCACGGACGGGAAAGGATACCTCCTACACTCAGGAGGCACCCAAGGTCTACCATCCCGCCAAACGAACAAGTATTTAGATCTAAAAATGTAACAATTGATGAAAATTATTGTGATTAAACCGACAATTTTACATTATATTTGAACTTTATATATGCCGGAGGTTTGAAAGTGATCCTAATACGACTAGCACAGATTCAGTACACTATATATTGATTGTCTATTTCAAATCGAGAGAATAACGACCACACAGAAAGTTAAACTGGAGTATGAAAAAAGCATCAGGAGGCTAAGATGAGATAAAAGCATTAGACAGACTGAAGGCATTAGAGAGTGGAGAATGCAGGGGTCACTTAGAGAACAATAGCTTGCAATCTCATGCCATTAGCCCAAAGGTGGAGCGTCGGCTGGCCAGTTCGAAGATAAAGCATTCGATTCCCAGTTGAGGCAGCAAGGTTCTTTGCAATGTCAGCTTCGCATTACGTGGTTGGACAATCATGCATCTGTGCTATTGTATATCTGATAATTTTTATTGGTTTCTTGTGTTCTTTAAAATATTTGTTTTGATAAGTAAATAGATCTGCTAAGATTGGTATCGCTCAAAAAATGCGTTGAAAATTTAAAGTCTGTATAAAAGAGCCAAACGATTTAGTTAAATAGTGATACTTGCTAACATCAAGATAAAATGAAGCTATAAAGTTTACCTACTTTTAAATCATACTTAAATCAGGTTTTCGTTTGGTTTCTTACAAGGTTAAACTATGCAGTCCCCTTAATAGCATATATTTTCTCAGAAAATTAAGTTTAATATTCTTTGAAAGGGTATGATATATGTAGACATTTAATTAATAATCAGATGTTAATGGGATTGTAGCTGATAGCATGCTGTCTCGATGCCACTCCAGTGACAGCCATTTAGTGTTACTGAGGTCTAACAGAAGTGAAACCGGTCAACCATACCGGTTGTTGCAGTAGGAGAATGATTTCAAGTAATTAAGAATGTCTCTTTTCGGCATGTATCCACGTGACTTGTTTGAATACATATAAATAATAAGACTGCTAGTTTACGTGGGAAAATCCTGTGATAGGCATATTATGAAACAAAGCCCTTTTTTTTATCTGTTCCACTTGGCGATAACTTTGTGGAAATATCGCAAAAAGATAACTCTTTTAAAATGTCGTTAAATTAACGAAAATGTTGTCAGGCAAACATTCAATATATGAGAAAATTAAGTTTTATCTCCTTTATAATTTCTCTCACTTTATGGAAATGATAATTTTGCTGTTCTTGATTCAAAATGTTGTTGAATCTAGAACAGCAAATGAGTTTCATGATTTACGGGACAGCTGCGTTTTGTTAAGGGGACAAGGGGATTATAAAATAAGTGTGTATAGTTAGAGGTTGGTACAATCATTATGCTCCTGTAGGATGTCGAATAATAGTTATTAAACATTATTAATCGGAACAGGTGCATAGTACTTATGTGTTCGGGTTATTAAGAGCACAAGTACTGCTGGCGTACGAATGGAAAGGAATATCTTACATAAGTTTATGCACTCTATTCTCTGACGGGCTTAACATACAGTATAAAATAATTCCCCATCTAAAGACGATCTTTTCCATAATAAAATTATGCAGTATAAAAAAAATGGTGGGTTTTTGTTAATTAACTTTCTTTTTTCCATTTCCCCTATCATTTTTATAATCTGATTTAAAGCAAGATCTTTTTTCGTGCATATTTGTTCCAGGCCAAAATTTCATGCACAGCATTTTTTTTAGAACAATTACCCTGGAATTGCTACTTCGGATATTTCCTTACTTTTATACGCAAGAAATATATTTGCTTAACACCTTGGCAAAAACGCCACTCTCGTTATAAAGCAATTCGAATTATAATGGGTAATTAGGTTCCGTAAGAAGGGAAAGATATGAGAAGAAGTTTTATGAGCGCAGATACTTTTTAATGGCATTAATACGGAAGTCATATCGTAATTTTCTATTTTAATGCATTAAATGATGTTTATATTTCACTTCTCGTGCAATTATTAAAAAGTCAAGCGCAATTGTTTTCTGACACGGAAAAAGATATATATTAAATCATTTATTCTTAAAGAAGATGAGACAGCAGAAGAAAATGAAAATGATTCTAAATTTATGTAAAATTTGTAACAACTAAATAATTTTAAGACTGACATTCGAAGTTTTGAACAAATACAGAACTTAAACAGTTCTTCAGGATTCCATTTAGAATGCTATAGTAAAATATATTTGTTTAACGCGACTTTCTGATACGTTAATATTCCATATAGTGCAGTTTTAACTTTTCGTTCCCGAAATTAAGTGGTTTAAATTTATAGAGTTTTCGTTCACAAGTTATCTTTTTAAAAAGTCATTTATTCACTCTTTAATCAGCCTTTAAACATTTGAGATCAGTCATGCAGAAAAATGTGATGCTTCTTGCTGTTTTTAAAAATATTTTATTGAAACGCCAATTACATACACAGCATAGTTGAAACTGTCATTTAATGGTACATACTACCACGGTTTCTGGAATAATAAATATTTTTATAAATAATTTTTGTTGAGAAAAATTTATGCAATTGTAAATACACCTCCTAATTAATTTTGAAAAATATCTACTTGGACATTTAATAGAAAAATGGAGATAAAATTAATATTTTTTGATAAATTGATATAGAAGAAGTATTTTATAGCAAAATGAATTTAGAAAAAATATGTTATACAAGAAAGTTTTACAGAAAAAATTGATGAGCATTTATAAAAATTAAATATTGAGCATGACTTTTATCAGCTACAAATTGTTAAATGCTTAAAGTATAAAAAAATTAACTTTTAAAACTGTTTTATGTTTGAAACACTATCATATACTCCTGTCTGTAAAAATTTCAACACCATGAAGGAATCATCAGAAGTGAATGACGTTTATTCGGGAAACGACCTCTATTGATACAAAAAAATGGTTAAATTTACAAAGCAAAAAACAAATATTGCACGTCGAAAATCAGTATTTGGTGAAGCCACTACGAGCTGCAATAAGAGCTTCTATATAACATGGCATCGAATCAAACATATTTTGAATTTGTACCGGAGGATGAGTATTCCAGATTGCTTCTATCCGTACCCAAAGTTCAGCTGTATTAACTACGGGACGAGAGTCATGAGCAAGATACCAACCGATGAAATCCCAGACATGTTAAATAGGCAACATATCCGATGAATAGGCAGGCCAAGGAAGAAGCTATATCTGTTCGGCTGAAAAGAAGTCTTGAACATTCCTAGCAACATGGGGTGGACATTGTCCTGTTGAAATACAGCTCCTGGAATGTGTTGAAAGAAGGTTACGACTTCAAACTTCTATGATGTGCCCGTTGCTGTTGAGATTACCCATAAATTTCAGTATCTGAGATCGCCAAGATACCTAAAGGCGCGCATAGCGTTCTTCCAATATGACGTTGTATAATGCACTCCGAAAGATCGCGTCCATAGATATAGCTTCCAACTTGGATGAGTCTCTCACCCCAAATTAAAGTGAAATTCATCGGAAAAGACGACTTGTTGACAATCGCACGCCAGTGTCTATGTTGATGTGCCCATTGTAGCAGCAGGCATCGATGGTTTTGCGTTAGGGAATTCTTGTAAAAATGAATACTTGCACGTAGTCCACGAAGCAGCAGACGCCGACGAATTGTTGTAGTGGACAATGGCATGTCTGTAACAGTGCTCCAGCGTTTTGCCGACTGTCGAGATGAAGCTGTACGGTTAATCACTGCCATGCAGATGAAGTATCTATTGCCCCGAGCTGACGTAACATTTCGTTACCCTCTGCCGGGAGAGAATTGTTTTTCTTCATGAAGTGTTTTCAGACTGTCCAGAAGCATTTTCCTGAAGCATTATAAGACCACGGTATTATTTCGATCACAGAGCAGAACATAACCTAACGGAGTCTGATTTCTTTCTCAGGGACATACAGAACAAGGTTATGGAATTCTTTTGAGATCCTACAAAAGCCTCACATCCCTCGGTTGAACTCAGAGGATGAAACTTTGCATTTTTCTAGTATTGGCTATGGGATAGAATGTAACTACGGGACACAATGTAATATCTCCGGCACTAAGTACTATATATTGTTAAACAAATAACTTATTAAAATAAAAATTGCTGCTTAATTTTTTCGTAGTTTTCTTGCCTTTGACATGCTTAAATACAAGTTTGATTCGTAATTATGCTGTTTGCAATGGTCGAACAATTCATACATCGGATCATAACAAAACTACGTTGGAAAGTAAGCACACTAACCAATTGTTTCTTTGGTCCTACTATCACATTTCATTTAACACCCAACTTGTAATTTTCGATTTTTTAAAATTTTAATTCTGACATTTTTCACTCCCTTTAATTTCTAATGAAATTGAAGCAACCAGGTAATTTTATGGTCCATTATGTAGCTTGGCGTGTAGAATTAAATATAACCAAAAAGTTTTTAACTATCCTAGCTCTCCACTAAATATATATATCCACTAAATATATATATATAAAATATATATATATCCTAGCTCTCTACTATATAATAAAAGTAAAAGATTTGGCAATTGCGTAGTCTTATACCATTCTATATTTTGTATTATCCATCTTGTATTGATTTCCCAGCACTGTATTATTTATTAATCCATCTTTTTCTAATCAATATGAATGGTTATTGATATTACTTTCCTTATATACATAATGTATAAAGAAAGTATTGTGACGGGGTCGAAAATTCGAATTCGAGTTTTCGACGGGAGAGCACGTTTCAAGCATCCCTGATCACGAATCAAACATTTTTGAAGTGATGTCTGTGTGTGTGTGTGTGAAAGTATGTGTGTGTGTGTGTGTGTGCGTGTGTGTGTGTGTGTGTGTCAGTGAGTCTGTGGAGACGATAACTGACGAACGAATTGACCGATTCAAACTTTGGTACAAAATTGGTACAAAAATCACAATCCGTAAACACTGGAAGCCTATTGTTTTTATACGTAATCGAATGTTCAGAACCCCCCTAAATTTTCGAATGAAATTTTGAAAAAATCGTCAAAAAATCAAATCCGCTAATAAAGTTACGCAAATATACATTTCTTATGAAATTTTTTATTAGAAAACGATTGGCACAAATTTTAGAACGCTAACACGAACCGTTCTCGAGATATTGTACATTTAAAAAAAAAATATGAAAAAATCACATAAAAAAAAAAATTCCTACTGAGAAACATGTTCACTTGTCATATGTAATACCATGCGATAAATTGAGTGACATCATTCTCGTGGATCTAGCTCGTTCCATTCATGACAAAATATTCTTTGAATAATACTTTTGTATTTAAACGCCAATAGTCATTTATCTGCTGTAAGAATAACTTTTTTCTTAGTGCATAACGCTTGGCGAGATTTTGGCGATGAATTTGGCGGAATGTCGCCAACTTGGCGACTTTTTTTAATTGTTGCCAAATTAATGAAAATCTCGCCAAATGGATAAAAATGATGCTAAATCAATGAAAATGACGACTAATTGTCGAAAATTCAATATCTTGGAAAGAATATTAGTATCTACTATATGAAAAACCTATTATTTTACTGTAAAAGTAGTAAATTCATTTCATTATATAAGGAAAGTCATGTGTTGCCTACATCAGATTTTTTTTCTAGTATTTGATTCGAGTTCACATATCCGCGAAAATTATTTCACGAGGCTTTGTTCATTATCGTGTAACAGCAAAAAATTAATGTTTTTAAATAATGCTTTTATTAAAGCTTTTTATAATAATGCTTTTCAATAATACATTTAAATAATAATTTTACCGACCTTTCTTCTTTTCAAACTATAAGTAATACGGGGTTTGCATTGGATCCACTCATGATCCATTGCGCCTTTATGTAGAAAATTGATAGATAAAACCTCAGTTGTCATAAATAGTATAAAATTGTAAAATATGTATATCTTAAAAACATAAGAGTAGTTAAAAAAGTATAAATGCACACATTAAAATCAACTATTTGCAGACAAGTTATTAATTATTAGAGCTACGTCCTCGAGTGGCGCAATTCTGGGTTTGGCGCCTATAGATATAAGTCTCTCGGTTTCTTACTGTGGTGTGTGTGACACAAATATCGTTGGAGGCTCTGAGCATATCGATCGTAATGTAGTTCCTCGTGTTTTTGGCATACCGTTTGCTGCAGAGTCTCCTAATGATTCTGTCACTTTCTCATGTCCCATGAATCCAGATTTCCCACACCGATGATTTCGCATCTAAATTTGTTATATTCTTATTTTAGTGCCTCGGCCAGTGGAGCGTTTCTTCTCCTTTTCTTTCCGTGCATCTTCAACAGCTTTGAACTCATTTTTAAAGGACACAGTAACATCAAATATTATGGCTTCATTCTCCATTTTTATAGCGAGATCTGGACTAAAGAGATCTGGACTATATCTCCATATCCTTGGGTTCTCACTTCCCACCGTCCATCTGTCTTGTGCAGGGCCTTTCATTCTTTCGCATGTATTGTTGTGGCGCTGCACATACTTTGCACTATACGTTATGCAGTGACAGAGGGCGTAGGGGAGGATCTACGGCCTGCTGCACTTGCGGCATTTCTTCAAGACCGGATCTGAAGTTCGTATATATCCTTTCATGGAGACTAGAACAAGCTTCGCACTATGCATAAAGCACCACTCGGCAAAACGTGTATTACAACCTTCTCGGTAAAAATGAGCGCTGCTCTTATCCATGGGGTAGCAGGGTAGTTTTTCCTTTATGTTTCATCTTCGCTACTTCCATATTTCTCATGCCCTGGAGCGTTTTCCTGAGTGAGTATAAAAATAAGTAGGTGGTTATTCATTACGTTATCATTGCAGACTATCGCGGGGAACCCGTCCTCTTGTATAAGGCATCTCACATTCAGTCTTGTGGAGGCGGCACGGACCCGAGTCCAATGGGAGGAGATGCAGTTACTGGCCCGAGGTTCAGGTTCTCCGGACAGGTACTTGCAAATAATGTCCTAATCGCTATCTCGGTCATGGATTAGTCTTCTTTTTTCTATGTCCGTGAGCTCTTTCTAAGCTATTTCTTTTATCCTTTTGTTTTTAGAGGCTAATAGTTTGAAGACCCTGTCAATCATCGCAGTGTCGGAGTCCTTTGCTGCAAAGGGGACTCCAATGAAAATAAGCTCTTGCTCTAGCTGGGGGGCACACACGACAGATGGAGGGTTGTTGTTGTTGAGACCCAGACCGTCCGACCTACCAGAAAGGTGTAAGGTAACTGTATGGACGGCCGGGAAGTGCCACCCAATTTAGACCGGAACCCAGTGGGGAGGCATCCACAGGGACCGTACCCTCCTTCCCCTACCACCAACCTCTCGGAAGGACTTACGGACCCACATGTTTAACGTGATCGTACTCCGCATGAACACGGCGGCATTTGTGGTAGCGTGCAAATCTAGCGCGCAAACCACGGGGATACCGCACCCGAGATGGCCAACAGCACGCGGTGTTCCGAGGTGGTCACCCACCAAGTACTAACCGCGCCCGATGCTGCTTGACTTCGGTGATCTAACGAGAACCGGTGTTTTCAGCACGGTACGGCCGTTGGCCCGAAAGATGGAGGGTGTAATACTCTGTCATTGAAGGTAATGTTTATTTTCACCGCCAGACGGTTCACCATACCTAGGTCATTCTGTACGCTGATCGGATTATCATTAATAAAGATCATATTGTCAGCGTATGTGAGGATTTTGTGCTGAGACTATCCCGCTGTACGTCTATTCAGCAAAAAATCAATAGTCATGTTGAAAAGAAGGCCTCTTAATGGGCAACCCTGGAGAACACCTACGACAACTGGCCTAGGGGTTGACAGTCCGTCAAATGTTAAGTAAATGGTGTTAACCCCGTTATAACAGTTTATCATTATCCCGATAAAGTTTTCGCCTGCCATGCTCGAGAGTTTTATTGATTGCCCTGTGGGCGATCGAGCCGAAGGAATTGGAGATATCGTGTGAGGCTGTAAATGTGTCCATGCGTCCCATTTTTAATTTCTTACCCTGGACTCGATTACAAAATTGTTTTCAAATACACCGACGCAGGGCAAGAAACATTTCTGATTATAAGATAAAACATTTTGCTTTAAAATTCATTTGGTAAGTCTCTTCGCCAGGCACCTTGCAAAGAGTTTATGGATAGTATGACCCAGGGTAATTGGTCTCCAGCTGTTGGGGTCATTTCTGTTTCCCTTTTTATATATCATAATTGTCTTAGATTTCTTCCAGACACCTGGGACCTTTCTTGATTTGATACATATGTTGTATATATAAGTTAGTATATTTGCCTCTGGGTTCTTTTCCCGCGGCGAGTGATTACAGGTTACTCGGTCCGGTCCAGGTGCAGTATTTTTGCACATTTTCAGTTTGGCAAGGACCTCGAACGTATCGAAATAATTCGATTTAGCAGGTGAGGATGCCAGGTTTGAGTACTTCATAAAACCAGTATTTTCAGACGGTATATGATGAGGGAGGCAGAAGTGGTTAGCGACCTGTTTGCACTCTATCTTGCAATATTCGTCTTCGTCTCCCTCTATTAACCTATGTGCCCTCCTCCTGTTTCGTCGGTACAATTTATACATTGATTTTGGGTCCAAGGTCAGTATCTTCTTCTCCTGGCGCCGAACTTGAGAGAATGGACAGCGATTTTTACGAGGCCCATGACATCACTGATGAATTCTGCCAGCACCCCCTCAAATTCATTCTGTCTATTGTCTCTATATTCGTGGAAGAGATCATTAAATAGATGTATATATTTTTGTTGTAGTGGGTCCCCTATATCGTCCTTCTGTGCAGCAGCGGGTCTCGATATCCAGTCCATTACGTCTTCTTGCAATACCACTCTTTCAATTTTATTTATAACCTCCGGGGATTCGAGATGCATATTATTAGCAGTCTTGAGGCCTTGATTCATTGCACCTTTATGTAGGAAATACTTTATTATTTCTTGAACCAGAACTTAGTAACATTTATGTTACTGTTTATGAAAATTTGGCAATTTAAAATAAAGTGTTAAGTTGGTTTTGTTATCTGTGATCCCTTCCCGGTAACAGCTGGGACGAAAATTATTTACCTTTTTATAGTCTTCTGATTTTTAGTCCAATTATATATAACAAGGACGGGCGTCACACTTCTCACCCCTTCTTTTGAAAATGCTTCTATCCCGAGAGATTCCAGGTCAGCTACTCGAATCATAAGAAATCAGAGGGAATCTGCTATTATTGAAGAAATAAGAAAGCAGATTATCCGTCAAACTGGTGCATAACTTTAATAGATTGTAGTTTATTCCAGTAGATTTTATCATACTATATAATAAAACAATGTCTCACTAACTGTCCCACTTGGCGACCAAATATGTCTAAATAACTTGTCAGTTTGCCAGCTTTTGGAAAATATCACCAAATCGACGAAGGAAAATTAAGTTTAATTTTTTAAAAATCCCTGTCACTTTGTGGACATTGTGAATCCTTCATTCAAAATATAACGAGTTTCACTTTTAGTGGGATATGTATGTTTTATATATGGGAGTTTGTGTCGTAAATGAAATAAGCATATTAGGGGATGGTGTAGGGGGGGATTATAGCATTAATATTTCAATAGGGGGTTGTATAAAGTTTCATGCTGTTGATCGAAAGAATTGCATGGTATGCATGTGTGTGGGAATATTAAGAGCACAAGAGCTTCAGATAGTCGGCTAGGAAGTAATATTTCACGCAATTTATTGCACCTTCGTCATATGTTGGGTTTATCATCTGGAAAACTGTAGAAATGTAGACGAGTTAGCTGACAAAGTGGTAAATAGATGCAGCAAACCTTCCAGTCTATTGATAAGTCTAATAACACTACGATCTCAAAATTTATGGAACAGTTAAAGGACTTTACATAAATAGACTGTAAGAAAGTAGTAACAAAAACTTTAAAAATATAACAGTTTCGAGATCACATATTGTACTAAAAGTGAACCTGATGCCATATTCAGGTTGATAACAGGTCACTATTGACTTTATGTTTCATGCCCATTGCCATAGTTGCAAATTACAGATCCATCTGCCTGCTCTGTTTTGTGATGCTTGTCATGAATGATGTTTGTCCGGGGGAATTTCTTATGTTTTGTTGAGAAATTCTTTGGTTGACCACTACTTGAGATTAAGGAATTCACGCTAATGTTCTGAATTTTATTGCTTTTATCATTTTTATGTCCATTTAAATTCTTTTACCTTATGTTATTTTAATAATGTTTAATTGTTGTTTTACTGTTTTGATATACCGTTTTATATTATTTTCTGTGCTGTTTCGCCATTAGATACCATGTCAATCCACAGCTCACTTTATTAGAAATAGTACATTATATGATATCCGTATTAGCTGGATAATCCCGAAAATAGGAAATTTCATCTTCTAGGACAATTAAATTAATCAAGTTAAAAAAATTACTGGTACTTAAAAATTTGTTATAATCAATTTAATAGATTTGCAAATATTAAAAGATTCGAAAGGCTCGTATTTCGAAAGGCTCAGTCGTTCTATGCGCGAGAACAATCTTAAATGACACACCACACCTAAACAAGCACTTAATCACACCTTAGACCATCTGCTAGGGTACATAATACGCCTTGGTCCCGGTGCTGGACACATCGAATGCTACGCCCTAACACGACAGCGTTTCTCCCTAAATACGCCTTTTGCCCACTGCGCGGGCATATACACTCTTTGATACATCCTAAATAAGCTGTTTTGATACACATTAAATAAGCTGTTTTGATGCGCTCTGAACAAGCTATTTTCATACTCCCTGAATAAGCTATTTTCATAAGCCCTGAATAAGCTCCTTTTATACGTCTTGAATAATCTCTTTTCATACGCCATAAATAAGAAGCTATTTTGATATGCAAAAAATAAATTCCCTTGTTCGCCTCAAATACGTCACTCGTCCGCTGTGTGGACGTGATACGCTTTAAATATACTTTTTTGATACACCCTATATAAGCTCCTTTGGTTCACTATATAAGTTCATTTGATTAAAAAGTACATTTTCTAAATTAAAATGCTTGCGTACTCTGATAATATTTTCTATTCTTGTACCAACTCACAATTCAAATAAATCCCTAAGCAGAGGACGCCAGTTATTTAGCTGATGACTCCTCATCGAAAGATCACCTCTTGACCCTCGTCCCATGGCGCGTTCAAGGACGGGGGGGGGGGGTCAGTTTTTTCACTCCCTTACACAGGTGCCAATGCATTCACTTAAAAACTACGAAATTAAAATTACTTATGTAATCGATTTTTTGCTAGATGGATGTTATAATATAGGGAGGATCATAAATTATATATTGTATTAATCTTAGTTTTTCAGATACGTATATCAGAATACGTAAAAAAAAAGTAAATTTCGATGTTTAAAAAAAATATGAAGAAATTATCACACGGATTCGGTTTAAACATGGTTGCAAAGAACGTTTTTGAATCTTTCTTATGATGTCAAGTTGGAAACTCTGTGATAATATTTTAGGCAGCTAAGAAATCAAATTGTGTAAATATCGGCCTAAACCGCAGTAAAACTTTAAATAACTAAATAACTAATTCAAAATTTAATAAAATACCATATAGATCAGAGGTGTCCAACCTTTTAGCTTCCCTGGACCACATTGGAAGAAGACGAGTTGTTTTGGGCCACACATAAAACACATTAACACTAACGATAGCTGATGAGCAAAAAAACGTAGAATATATACTTAACATATTTAAGTAATTTGAACTTCCTTAATTCATGAATTTTTTATTATAAAAGTAAAATACAAGACAGCAACATGAAATTAGAGAGATGTTTGACATTGTTTCTGCGGCACTAATGCTTCGATATTTGGGTTCGATGGAAGCAGTTTCAATTCTCAGTGAGTTTACAAGGTGCTCGTCATATATTTTGGTTCTAGTTTTATTCTTCGTGTGCTTCATCCTTGAAAATAGCTGCTCACAAATGTAGGTGCTTCCAAATAGCGGTAACATGAATAAGACATGATCGTGAAGCTAGGGATATTTTTCTCTGGGAAGATGTATCTTATAGAAGTAAAAATACTTACACTATTCTAAATAACCAAAAACGTCCATCATTTACAAAGGTAGGTAGGTAGAAATACTATCAATAATAACTGCGTTTTACTCGCCAAATCACCACAAATACACATAACGTCTGCGCCTTTCTTCGGTGTCAACTCAACTGCTTACAATTGCACATTGAAAGCGGTACCAGAGTACTCTTGGCGCATATAGAGATACGTCTAATGCGTGGTAAAAGTAGGAAGCAAGAGACTTAGCGCACCATTTATTACGCTGAAAATTAACTACTCGTATGAGCGGCAATTTTGAACAAATATAATTATTTGAGAATGAATTTATGAATCTCTCATTGCTAAAGAACGTGTTAAATTAAAAAAATATCACTTATAAATTAATATCATGTTAAAATTGTATTTGTATTATTATTAATGCCATTTCTAGCCGCAATCTCATAAAGTTTGTAAGTTTATGATTTTTTCTTGGGTCGCATTCATAGCCGTCCATGCGGCCTGCGGGTTGTGGGTTGGACAAGCCTGACCTAGATGCAGCTATGCTCGTCGAGAAGTACTTTTGTACAAAATTTCATGATCGTACGGCGATTATATTTCTCTCTACAGATTACACACACACAGATATATTTCTTTATTACCTAAGACTAGCAATATACTCGTTTTTCGTACGGAATATAAAATATAAAAAAACTTAAAAGTCACAAACATGTGCAAATTCCTATATTGTTCTAAATGACATTGTTATGCAAAACATTCTACTAAAATATTTAAATCAATGTTCCTTAAAAGAAGTTTAAGAATCTCTATGCAATTTTATTTATATAGATTAAACAGGTTATTTTAATATACATTTCGTATTACTAACATATTTAAAAAATAGTGGGCACATATTTTCCCATAACATAATTTAAACGCTGCTGAAAAGAAATCAAAGAACCGGACGTGTCGGAACATGTTTACATCTCTCTCCTTCGTCTGGAAATTAATTAATGTTGAAAAGGGGAACACTCTCTGTTGAAATTGAAAAATAATCCTGGCATTCTTTTTGGTAAGGAGTTTCAAGGGTTCTTTCCAACAAATAAAGCGAAAGGCGAACTCAAAGCGTAATTTATTTTTATTCAAAGTTACTTTCATTACGTTGAAAATTTTTGTTCGTCGTAAGAGCACCTTTAACAAAACTTTATAAAACATGTTTGGAGAAATTTTATTGGTATAAGTGCATCTTAAGGTTGAAAATGTTTTCAAAAGATATGTACTTGTGTAAGTTATTAAAGGTTTAAATGAAAATTCTCATTTTTATGATTGTGTAAATTTGATGTAAGATACATTTTACTTTCTTATACTGTAGAGAAATTATGATTTCCCAAAAGATTTTTCATTCAAACACGTGTTGTAAATACGCGATTTAAGGTTTTCTGAGCAAGAAATGTACATCTCTGTTTATGTATGTGAGGTGTGGAAGTAAGTCAAGAAAGATTGTACGTAGTATGTAATTTTATATGTAGAAATATATTATGAAAGAAAATACAATTAGATACAACATTGATTTCGCAATTTAGAAAATACATGTTTTAAGTTGTGTGGCTAGGTGGACAAAGCTCCAAATCCCTACAATTGAACTAAAATATCCTTACTTTTCCTTATGTCAAGTTGGAATATTTTTCTTAAACTTGCAATGCCTCAAAAACGTGATATATAATGTCAAATTAATGATGGGAGGTTTAACTCTACGGATGTCACTTTTCAATTTCAAGACCTAAAACCTAGATTTAATTTTTTCTGAAAATGAAAAAGTTACTGATGTTCAGTGGTCAGCGTTAGGGCAGTAATTATTTTGCGGCGCGAATTTCCACATTTTTTTCAGCGAATTTTATTGAACTTCTTGAATTTCGCGAATATTGAATGTATTCGCGAATTTAAGATTTATCCTTATTAGTGCCTTATTTTTATTGTAATTTTTATTTCTTGTCGAGAATTTTAGGGTTATTTCAGAAATTTGGTGAATTTCGGATATATGTCACGTCTTTGGACCTCTTACAATACAAAAAATTGTTTACTCTTTGATCATACACTGTAATACAGTCTTTAAACTTTGTTCATAATTTCGGCAATCTGATAAGAAAAGCCACGATTTCAGGCTTTCATGAATATTCCAGCTCCATTTCTGAAATATTCAGTTAATTATCGTCTCTTAAAGCGTTATTTTTGTATATATATATATATATATATATATATATATATGTGAGACCAGAAATAGATCTCACATGTGTATTGGTGAGACAAGTTTATGCCAGTTATTTATTGTGGCCGAAACATCGAACAATACTTGTAGTCTGGATGCGCCGAGGTTTACAGCAAACCATAATTAAGGAGCGTTAAGACAGAGGAGGCCGAGCGGGCCCTTACGAGGATACTAAGTAGCGACATTGGTTCAATGATTAGCGAATGAAGAAAGTGCTTGTTGCGTCACACTGAATGCTGCAAAGGGGGAGTTACACCCTCGAGGAAAAAATAGCCACAACCTGAGACCTAAAAAGGACACTAACAGTACACTTGTTCAGAACTTAGAGGCGATAACTTAGTAAACTTGTGCTAATACTCGGGCAGCATTATGACTTAGAATACGATGACTTGACAAGAGATTAACAGCTCGAAATTAAGGAGCACGAAACTTAGAAAGATATGTTGACTACGAGAATGACTGAAGTGTGTGTGTTGGGCCAGCAGTACAATATTATCGTCGAATTACGAGTGGTGAATAAATACTTCGAGTTAAATTCTAGTAATATAATCGGCATAGTACCTGGTGGTGACAGAGTACAAGACAGATTTGAAGGTATGTGTTCCTCAAATAACTTTAGGTCTAGAAACGTTTAGGCAGTTTAAGTGGTTTCACATGTTCCCCCGCCAAAACTAATAATTAACTAATAATGAATTAATAAGTGTTTATGTCGTTAATATATGTTTTATTGTTAAAGTTTAAATGGAGTAATAAATTTAATATTATTCTAATAATTTTCCTTTACAGGACTCACGCAAAAGGTAAATAATTGGAGGGTTATTGCGAACACAACGTAGTAGTATAATAATGTTAATTAGAACTTTAAAGTTAAATCTTTTTATTTAGCGCACCACAATATATAGCTCTGCCCACTTAAATGAAAATCTTGTTCGTTGAAACATTATCAGAAAAACGGCGTTGATAACATTATCAGAATGTGAATGGCTATGTTAGTAGGGTGGTTATGTTAGTAGGAATATAAATGTCAGTATTAATTAAAAAAATATAATATAATGCTTATTTATTGGCGTAGTAGTTATTACATGTATTTTTGCTTTATAACTCTACGGTAGACTTTCTGTAGAAATGTTTGTTTAAATCCTCCGCCGCGAAATGTTTGTAAAATTTCGCTAAATTTCTCAATTTACGCCGCAATTGTCCATCAAAATTTTGCCTTTATTTCCCGCTATAAAATTACTGCCCTATTCATAGTTAATATGTTAAAAAAATTTCCCTATTCATAATTAATATGTTAAAAAATTTCTTAATTTCTTTAAAAAAAAAAGAATGTGAAGGTCAATCTTTTGAAATTAGATTTCCACTTTTGTAATTAATTTTCAAATAAGCAATACATTATAGACTCAGAAAATTCTATCTAATAAAAATTTAGTTGATGTAATTAATATTCGGAAACTATTTTCGAAATTTCTTTCAAAAGGATAAAAAAATAAATATAATTCTTTTGAAATATAAATCACGTACTTCTCCCTATTACAGTTCCGTTTTTATTTTCATGACTGAAACTTAATTGCCTTAACTTATTCTGAAAATGCAAATTTCCTCAAAATTTTGCAGAGGGAGGGATGCAATATGCTGAATTTACACTTCATCTTTTATTAAAGAATATAAATCGATCTTCCTACTTATTGAAGCTTGATTTTTATCTTCGTTGCCAGTTTAAAAAAATCTGATGTGGGCAGTACATGACTTTCCTTATATAATGCAATGAATTTACGATTTTTACAGTAAAAAATGGGTTATTCTTATAGTAGATACTTATATTCTTTCCAAGATATTGAATCAATTAGTCGTCATTTTCATTGATTTAGCGTCATTTTTATCCATTTGGCGAGATTTCCGTCAATTTGGCAACATTTAAAAAATACGCCATATTGGCGATATTCCGCCAAATTCGTCGCCAAAATTTCGACAAGCGTTATGGACGGAGAAATAATTTATTCTTAGTTAAATGACTATTGGCATTCAAAAGTATTATTCAAAATATCTTTTTTCATGAATGAAACGAGCTAAATCCATGAGAATGATATCACCCAATTTATCGCATGATATTACATATGAAAAGTGAACATGTTTCTCAACAGTTAATATATTTAATTTATGGGATTTTTTGAAAAATTTATTTGAAAATGTGCAATATCTCGAGAACGGTTCATGCTAGCGTTCTAAACTTTATGTCAAACGTTTTCTAAGGAAAAATTACATAAGAAACGTCTACTTGCGCAACTTTATTAAAGGCTTTGATTTTTTGATGATTTTTTTTTTAATTTCACTCGAAAAATTAGGGGGGTTCTGAACCTTCGATTGCGTTTAAAAACTATAGGCTGCCAGTATTCACGGATTGTGATTGTTGTATCAAATTTCATTCGAATCGCTGCATTTTGTCGTGAGATATCGTCTCCACAGACTCACTGACACACACACACACGCACACACACACACACACACACAGACATCACATCAAAAATGTTTTATTCGTGATCGGGAATGCATGAAACGTGCTCTCTCGTCGAAAACTCGAATTCGAATTTTCGACCCCGTCACAATACCTTTCTTATACATTATGTATATAAGGAAAGTAAAATGTCAGTACATTTCTTTTATATTCTTTTTCGAAATTTAATTTCACTGAAATTTTATAGACTTGGTTAATGTTCTAAAACCAAAATTTTATTTCATTTAAATGAATGTTACTACTTTAAAAATAAAGATCACCAAAGTTGGTTAATTTAAATGTCTTTAATGAACAACACCATTAATGACGTACATAAAATTTACATAATCAGAGCGTTTCCGGGTATTTTTACGTCCTTCATCAATGGCAAAGTAAATTTTGGATGACTAACATGAGCTTTAATATATAGGTCAAAACCGTATTACCAGATTTGCATATGCCACTCATGAAGGACTTAATAATGTCCAAAAGCACTCTGGTTGTGTAATTTTTATGTACCTAATTAATGGTGTCTTTTATTAAGGATATTTTAATTAATTAGGTTTGGTTGTCTTTATTTGAACAGTTTTTGCTAAATTGACGTGTCTCTCCACACAATTTCATTTTTGTAAATGTTACTAATTTGGAATTGTTTAACGTTTTGAAACAATTTGTAAATCTCTGTAAATTTAAAAGATGTATCCCAAGAGATTCAAGGTTCTTATTATTTTAAAAATAATTTTAATAATGCCGCTTAATTCAGCATTTCTTTACAAGAAAATCTAAAAAACTATTATTGAAAGCTAGTCATTTTTACTGGCTTATTTGTTCTTGAAATCGTGTAAAGTAACCCAAAAACCAGTGTGTTAAAATATATGAGAGACATGTTTATAACGCTGTTTTTGAAAATGTGATTGGCAACAATAGTAGTTGAACGTCAAAAAAATTTTAAAACATTGAAGGAAATGCTTAACATTATGTTGGGATTTCAGTAACGAAGATCTATTTCTTCGACTTCTCAGTAGAACTTGAAAAGCAATCAACATTTATTGGTTTAAAATGATGAAAACATTATTAAATATGATGTATTTGTAACATTTGAAGTTCAGCAAATCACCCCCTAGAGTACAAATAAGCATATCAATTTGAAAGCAATTGCTTGTTTTATTCAAATTTAATAAAAAAGGAAACATATTTATAAAAAAAAGTGTATTTTAATTTCCCCCATAAAGTACTTTAAATTGAGAACCTGGAAAAATAAAAACAGCTCTTTTGCATACACTTCTCAGTATTGTTCACTAAAAGATCAAGAGAATCTAAGATTACAAAGAAATGCATACGAGGTATGCAGGTGCAGTTGTATCTGCATACATATCTCAAATTTTATTATCGTATAGAATTTTATTATGCATCTGCATTATTCTTTTATTGCACCTGCTTTATAAAGCGAATATTTATTTTTAAGCATGTTTTATAGTTATACATAAAGTATATTTTAATAAGACAGACGGTGAAATATTAATGCTATTTTTTAACTCACTGTTCTTAGTATTATAGTATAATATAGTATAGTATAATATAATATAGTATAATATAATATAGTATAATATAATATACGTATTATTACATTTTTATATTTTGCATAATTTCTCATGCAGTAACAGCGATTTTTCTTTACTTCTTTTCAATGGGACATTTCTGTTAATGATTAATAATCTAGTACTTGTTAATGTTATGCATAATATCATACTATACAGTTAAGTATATCATCGAATATGGAGGGCGAGCGTCAGTGAACAGGGGGACGAGAATAGTCGTGTGTGTCGACCGAGTTGAAAGATCTTTCGAAGCGAACTCAGAGGATTTGTGAGTGGAAGCGAAGAAGGGATTGATAACTAACTGGTGTATCACGAAAGAGCTTGCGAAACTAGCGCCTGCGATTTGGGGGCAAAGCCCTCAACTCGTTGGTGGGTGCTAGTGCTCGAAAGGCGAGTGCCCGTTAGTCGTTAGGCGCTTTCGAGACTTCAATTCGCAAAGTGAGGTACCCCCGTACCTCACTTTGTGAGTGTCAGTGAGAACGGGGCGAGTGTCAGTGAAAACGAGGTGGAAGCCTCTAGTATTCAAAAAAGAAATCTCTGCATTTTTAATATATAAAAACATTTGGTTCATTAAATAATGATAACATTGAAAACACATATTTTGTCCCTACGGCAGTAAATTGAGCTCAAAAGTCCCTACGCGTAGGGATATATCCCTTCACCGGGACACACTGATTAAAGCTTACTGAACAAAGCAATGTCAATCTGTGTTCATGTATGTCAGGTATAAATATGATAACTTAAATCGGTAACTTATGGTAACCGGTAACTTAATATGATAACTTAAAGTAACAATATGTAATTTTTATGTACTAACATTACAAAAACTATTGGGACTAGATATATTTATATTTTAATTTGCATGATTAGAAAACTTTATCCGAAAATATAAGATCTCGAGAACAATCTTTGTTAGAATATATTTTCTGTAAAATTTACAGTATAATTAAACTATGTGAGAAATTAACTGTTAGGTTGTTGCTGCCAAACCAGCAAGCGCATTTTACTTGCGGGTGTTATTACTTAACTTTTGAATTTTAATATGTAAGTTTGCATGGCGGTTTAAATGTCTGTTTGTCAAAGCTGGTTTCGTAAACAATTCATCCCAGACGTATCAAACTAGGTAGCCTGATAGGATTTTACGAATACTTTCAGATTGCTTCATGCGACTTTGTCTGAAAATGGAGAAGTTGAAGGGTATTACACGTTTCAAGGGATGACTATTTAGTAGATGGTCGTATCATATAATCGTCAAAAGTCCTTAATGAGAAGCGTTCAAAAATACATTACTTTTGACATTATCATGTGGGGCGGAGTAGAGGTTATATTTTGTATTCTTAGGATGTTTGTCTGTACAGGGTAAAACGGTAAAACTTAGTATTTCGATCTATATAAGTGCTTGGTACTGTTGTCGATTTAAACCCTACCGGATAATAAAAAATGGGATATCTTGCTTAAGCGAGTTTATAAATACAAAGATCCTACCGTGCGGTCATCGTATTCCCCCTTCATACCTTTTTCAATGTGTGTTATGGGAATGTAGCTCATTGGTGCTTATCTATGCCCTTTGAGAAGCATCTCCGTTACATGTCATATCCCTAGATTGGAAGGATGTCAAAGCACGAATATTATGTTCCATGGTCATTTTACCCTTTATACCTCACCGTAAAGACATGTTATAAAAATACCCTTTTCATTATTTAGGTATGGTCTATGAGTGACATTCTAGTTGAATTTCCCATTCTTAGCATGAGAGGTAGGAGATATACCACAAATCAATCCACTTGACAATACCACACCACCCTTTCTCATCTCATAGAACTACAGAAATATAATTTCTTTTTGTTTACATACTCATAAGGAACAATGAAAACATTCATCTTCTTTTCTAGGGGTTTGTGAGAAACAGGGACAACACCCACTTCTTTTCATCCCTGAAATGAGGACGTATAGAAATAATCTATCTATGTATTTTTTTATGACAAATAAGTGACACTGCTATGAAATTAGTCTTTCAAAGTAGGTTTCTGAAATATCCTTTCTTAGAGGGAACCAATGACCAATAAGGTAATTCTCTCTATAAAATAATGTTCACTTTTCTAGCAGATTGAGAAATATGAAGATGAGTGAGTCAGTGTAAACATACTTACAAACGTAAATTTATACATACATATACATGCATACACATGTGTACACATAGGCATACATGCATGCATGTACACGTGTGCTCACACACACACACGCATATTTTATAGGGAAGTACAACAGACTTGGATGAAACGGTGAATTCTGAGAAGTCTTGGGATAAATAAAAATGGGGAAATAGTTTAAAATTATATATAAAGCGGGATCTTTATAGAATTACCAAAAGTTATATATTTAGAGGAGGGAGGTGTAATCGAGTTGAGGCTATTATCGAAATTGTACAGTTGTCTATTTGATGATAATAACAATTTACCAGTTTTTAGATGTTTTAATAAATTAATTGCAAAATCTCAAACATAATACCATGTTTTTTTTTTCTTCTATATCAAACATTTACAGAAATTCTCAGGATTTTTTCATAACTTAGCAAGTTAAACACTCCGAAAAGAAACAAAAGAACAGACGTGTCGGAACTTGTTTACATCTCTTCTCGTTCCTAAAATTAATTAATTTTGAAAAAAAAAAGAGAATTCTGCCGAGGATGAAAAAAAAAATCTGACATTCTTTCAGTAAAGAGTTTTATAAGATATTCCCAGCAAATAAAATACAAACAAGGACACACAAAGCATATTTTTTTTAATTTAAAGTTGTTTTCTATACTCGGCAAATTTTTGTCTGTTTGAGGAGCATCTTTAAAATACATTTTATAGTAATGACAGAAAAAAATCCTTCGGTAAAAGAATATCTTTCTTGTTTTAAACATATCGCAGCACATTTTAAAAATGCAATTAGCAAATAATGTTGATTAGAATAATTGAGCACCAGCATTTACTATTTTACATTCCTTAACATACATGAAGAAAGCACTGCGATGGGGTTAAAACTTTGAAATTCGTAGGTGGATGGATTGACCTTGAATCTGTTTTAGCCCTTTTTTTAATGATGTTTGTGCATGAGACGGCTTAAACAAATTGAGAAAACCAAACGAAAATAGGTACGATTTTTTAAATCCATGAATATCAGAGGCATTTTGACTTTCTGTGTAAACGGATCATTGAAAGTTCATGGAGTTTTTGAAAATTACATATTTTTTAAATTATCATAACAAAAATTATGAAATTATTTATGCGAAAAAGTTTCACCGAAATGGATATTTATATGTTATTTTTTATTTCAAAAAGAATGCAATTGCGTATAGGACGTTATTCTGTGTGAAAGCGGGAGGAAGGTTGTGGGAAATAATTCTTCACACCCTGGCCCACCCCCTTCATTGGCTGAATAATTTCACCAGTTCTCCTGTCCAGGACGCGGTAGCCCAGTGGTTAGCGCGGTAGTCCAGTGGTTAGCGCGGTAGCCCAGTGGTTAGCGCGGTAGCCCAGTGGCGTCATAAATATTAAGTCATTAAAACAAATTATATTTTGTTAATAAGTTATATCATATTTTTAGAATTACAAACCCTGAAAACATTTTGCATTTACCTATTCTGTACAAACATGATATATTTTAAGTTTTTATTTTTCCTATAATGCAAGTATATATGGAAGGCACTCCTACTTTTTGGGAAACCCGTATACGCGGATTTTATGTTTTACAAATGCTATATTTTATCAAAAAGTGTATTATAACGGAAATAAAATTTCGAATTTGATTTGTCAACTATTTTAAATGTTTAAAGCATTCTAAAATACTTATAAATAATTTCTGGCAAATAAAATGCGAATGAAGTATTTTGAACATTTTCGTCTGTGTTGGGAATGTGTATCTGTATTTACTAATATATATATCCACACTTCTTCATAAACTACCAAAACTACCAATCTGATTTATTAGAAATTTGGCAGGGAAGTAACTTATAAACTGAACTGGTGCGTAACTTGGAGTACTAACTAACTGTGCGACGAATGATATTGGTTGAAATTTCCTTAATTTTACTCATGACTTTTCATACCTGTCCATTACACAAATAATTATACCCAAAACTAAGAAAATAATAAAAAAACTAGATGTCTGTGACTTCTCCTCACATAAGCAAATGGAAAAATAAAAAGTTAGTATTTTTCTCTATGCATCCTACATTTAAAACTACAATCTAATATATATATATATATATATACATACATATTAAAATTATATCTCCCGTTTTCATTGAACAAATTCATGCATTCAAGTTACATTTCTTGTATTCTAGTTGATGCATATGTAAAAAAAAATTCAGATGTATGTTCATTACGCTTTATACATGTAAAAAACAATCTTTTTTAGCACCCTTCCCCAGAGACTACAAAATCGAATAATTAGGTATTTGTCTTTAGGTTTCAATATGTGTAATTTTTTATATATAAGTCGAATAATTCTTATTGTATTTTAATTTCCATCCTCTATCTTATCAACTAACAGCATCTGCGTTATTTCCTTGTTATTTAGGGAAAAAAGATGCAACTGTGATAAAAGTTTTATAAAAAGTTTGTTTTTGTTCATAAAAATGTTGTGTTTGTTCCTAAAGATTTTGTATTTATTGTGTTGTATTTTTCTACAAGAAAGAAAAAGTAAATAAGAAGAACATATTTTCTGCTTCTTATGTAAAAATTAATATATATATATATATATATATATTGAAATAAATTAAAGAAACCGTATTAATTCCCCTTATTTTTAATCAATTGATATAGCTTTAAAAACATGTGATAATTTTTTTGTTAACTACTATACTCATGTTTGTATATACGTATATATATATATATATATCTTTTTTACACACGTAACCTGAAACAAAAGCTTACTGTTTTTACAACTATCCCCCTTCCCAGTCATTTGAAACTGAATATTTTTTCTTTGTTTTATTCATGATTTCTTTTAATTTCTAAACATTTGAAATATAATTTTATTTTCCTTTTATACTGCAAAATGAACCTATTTAACTCTATAAATGCATCATGAATAATAAAAAACACCTGTTAAAACAAAGGCATGAAAATTGTAGGATGAATTTTTTTATATAGCTTCAAATAAACCTTGCTACCGCAAACCAAATACAGCATAATGTCACGGAACCGATTGCGTGACATTGTTTCTTTGAACACAAGTGGTGCCCAATTAGTGTTCCACAAATCATCTGCACAAAGTTTTGAAGCACCTAGTGCACCGCGGGCATACAGGAGGGCGCAAAATGCATCCAGTTCCTCCAGCATAACATTCCAGTTGTTGTCATCCCCAAGATGACTTCGTGCTTCAGTAACTGTACATGTTTGAATGTTTTCACCATTGATTTATTTACCATCAAACGCCAGGTTGAAGCAGGATTTGTCCCAATATTAGGACGAGCAAAAGAGGTTGGTCCACTTGCAATTGTCCCAATATTGCGAGTTAGCGTGCGATCTGTGGTGGAAGTGGTGTTGCTAAGGTCCATTGAGGTCCAAAGAATACCACTGGATAACGTATATTTATCGTCACTGTTGTTAGCAGAATTAGTGGGTATGATGTTGTCTCGTCCTTGCCCACGCCTACGCGAACGTCCTTGTCCGCACATAACAGAGGAGATCACATTGTCAGAATTTCCCACGGCATTACTGTCACTGCTTTGAGAGGACGACACATTCTGTAAGTTCATATTAGCAACAAAATCTGCATCATTGCTGTCGTCACCACTGATATCTGAATCTAACTGCTCCAGGAGAGCAAGGGCCTCATGTGTACTCAATCCTCTCGACATTGTTTTTACGGAAAAATGCATACACACTGGTCTAAATCGAAAACTTCGAGAACACAGCTGCGGAAAGTGGCGTCGAGTTCAGTTCTCGATCGTAGCTGTAGCAGGACTGGTTTCCCTCCAAAAGTTCTGTAGCACACCAGCGTTGCTAGTATGCGCGCGCATTTCAGAGAACAGTCAGAGTGCTTAGAGCGAACCCTCTAACTGTCGCGATAAGAGGTCGCGATAGTCATCGTGATAAGAGTTATCGTCTTATGAGGGTCGAAATGACCCCTGTTAGCTGTTTTAGGTATTTCTAAGATTATTTAATTTACTAATTAACATAGAAATATGAAAAATTGTCACAGAGCACGTGGAAACATTTTAAGAAAAGTAAAATAAATTATGAGCTTCGATGTTCAACTGTATGGTCAAATAAAGCATGAGAAATTGGAAAAAGGGTCAAAATGACCCCAACGGCGCTTCTACTGTTAAACTAAGCTTGAACAACTTAACAAAAAAACTTAAATTAAAAACAATGTTTGTAGATACATATAGCTATTAAAAATATAGCTGCTACAATTTTAATTTTAAAAAATACTATCTGCTTATTCGCTTGGATTTAAATTACTAACAACGCGTAACATTGTATTCAAATTTTATTGAAAATAGTCACATTATCAAGCCTGAGCAAATTTATTGCATTTAATCATTGCATTTCAATTCGTTACTAATGGTATTATGGATGATTAACACGAATAGATCCACTATTATTTAGGTCGGATTACGGACGTCATCATAACACCATTACATATACTATGTATTGTAGGAAATTTAAAAATTGAAAAAGAAAAACGTGAGTGGAAAATCAAATCTTTAAACATTCAGAGACCTAAGTTGAAACATAAAGAAAACATGTTTCGATTGGACTTAAAGAAATTCCAATTCCAAAATAGCAAATTTGTAAAAATGTAAAACTAGGTTTTTGCAGAACTGAAGAAATATCTAACATATCGTTTCATAAAACTGAAATAGCAGAGATGAAAAACCGCGACATGGGAAAATTGACAGATAATTAATTACTCTCTGTTATAGATCATATCCAACCACTAAAGAAAACCAAAATGTTAAGTTATCAAAAACAACTTGAACTACTTAGCTTAAAACACATTTGTCATGTCGAATCTGTATATTTGAAGTCTATATTTTTTTATTTTCTAAATCCCCTTAGAAACCTGGGGGAAAATCATACCGTTGAGTCGAGAATAAATTTAAAATAATGTACGAACATTGCGATTATTTCCATTGACGGTTGTTTCTTTACCAACAAAAAAAGTTCTGAAAGGTATAAAAATATGCATTAAAATAATATTTGTTTTTAACTTGTATTTAATTTCTCTGCATTATATAAATAGTTTAAATGCGGCATGCTTGTTCGTTGATTGCAATTAAATAATAACAAGCAATTAATAAAGAAACACTATAAACAATAAGTTACCCTAAACCCGATAAAACATGGCTATCATGCCAAAAAAGCTGAATACCGCTAGAACTCAGTTGGACTTTATTTCAGAATAGAATATTTATCAAGACTGCTCATCTATTGAAAATGAACCAAAACAATGATGAATAGGGTGATAGTTATGAATATTATATGCTCAAACGGCAAGCGTAATTAGGGAAATAATACTGAAAATAAAGAAATCGAGTAATTACAGGGAACCACGTGTAAGTATCATGGAAAAGTATCCAGATGGAGTTGTCCAAAGAGAATTGGGCGGATGGGGGACCATGGTGACTAGAACGGTGACTATAGGTAGAACGAATTTCCAATGAAGCTTTATCCAAAGCGAAAGTGCTGTGGATAAACTGCAGTAATTGAAAAAGGCTATGTTGTATGAAATGGGATCTCTCTAAATTAAAAGAGGTAGCTGAGACCGCCGCTGTTTCACAAATTTCGCGTTCATCTAGTTTCTCCGTCAGGTACCGCAGAATTTATGGCATACAAAAATAAAATACGAAATTTGGTATATTTTAAGAGAAATATTAGGAAAATACACTGATATAGACTGTTATTCGAATTAAAATTTAATTTAGAAAATATTTGATGCCAAATGAATAGAAGAGTATATGTGGTCCGAGTTCTAGACAGACTAGCAATAGCAAGACCTCGGTTTCTTATTAGCATGTACCTGCATAGTTGGATTTTTGTAGGATGGAGCCATTTTTTACATAGTTAAAATGTATTTATGACTTTGGTCATTTTGTCTCTCTGCCCGTTCGCACCATAACTTCCGTAAAAATGACTTTATCAATATTGCAAATATTAGATTGTGTTGTGTTGCAGTTGTTACAAATCCCCATAGTGCAAGAAAGCCTACACAAAGTCCAAAGACCCCTGGTCCATGACGAAGGGTAGTATGCAGCTTCACTTGGAACGAGGCTCCACTAGGGCAGAAGACTGACTTAACCTCAACATCACAACACCCATGCCCACAGGTGGGACTCGAACCCACAACCCGGCAACCGAGCGATCACAAGGAAACGCCTGCCTCCTGACCGCTCGACCACCGCGTCGTCATATTGCATATTGTTGTGACTGGCAGTGGGATGTTTGGAAATGAAATGAATAATATCAACTAGTTTCAACACCCCCCTTCGGATTGAAAAATTGAAATACATTGAATCGTATAGGACTTAATTTTCCAAACATTCAGTTTATTATTTGTATAACCAAATTTAAATCTAAAAAGCTAGCAATATCAATATCAATCGAAGCGTCAAATGGAATAATTAGAATATACTAAATACTTCTAAATACGCCAAATTATCTTTCAAAAAGTTTTGTGACTATTATGTAACTTGTGTCCTGGCCTTCCCTTGTCAGTAAACATGACCAAATATACATCTGTAGAAGGAGTTAAAAGAAAGCGATAAAAATCAAAGCTGTTTGCATTTAAAGATGACTTTTGAACAAGGTTAAAAGCATTATTTGTAATAAGATTACTTTAATTTTTTATTACATATTTTATTTAGTTATGTTTGTTGATCGATAAGAGGGAGTTATTATCTAAATTGGATAATTAGTTCAATGGGAAATTAATTTTTTATCAAGTCTAGACATAAGTACACAACTTGTACTAAGAATCGATTGAGGTTACATGCTTTGTAATTAGATGCTTTTAAACCAAAGGTCGTTGCGAGTTAAGAAAATAAAGCAATTTTGATTCTGTTATTACCGTGTATATGGCATTATACTACGAGATCAAATCTAATGTATTTACATGCTCACACAATCCGCACATTTTTGAAAGAAAATTTAAAGTGTGCTGTATGGTAGGACATAATTTGTCCGTTTCCACAGAGATTTGCAAAATTGTGGCACATAAGCAGTTCTCTTGCGAACATAGCAGGTATCTGCTATTCCATGCTCATGGGTTCATAATAAGAATGAATCCGGTCCATGGATGCTGTTATCTGCAATGGTGAACTACCTCAGCGTAGTTACACTAGCACCATTCATTAGAGTATCGTTGGCCATTAAGCACTCATTAAGAAGTAAATCGAGTGGATATTTCCTTAGTTATTTCTCATTATACAGTGTGTCCCAAAAATATTGACCTCGGCTTTTATTCCTTAAATACTGATCTTAGACCTATATAGTAAATTAAAAAGTTGAGTAAAAAAAGGTACAGAAATTTGTGATATCGATTAAAATTTTCAAGCGAATTAAATATGAAGAAATACAAAATTTAAATTTTTATACGGTCCCCATACAAAAACATTTCCAATGAGTAAAATGTGCCCCTTACACTAATAAGGTTATGTACACAATTTCAGAATTTTATCGTAAAAAGTCCCAGGGATATGAAAAGGCAAAAATGCTGACTTAAGCCACTTTTCAATGCATCGGTATTGGTTCTCAGAGGGGAAAAATCATATCGGCAGATCGCGTTTCAGGGGTCATACACAAATTACGAAAGAAATCAATGATTACATAAATAATAATTCTGCTATTTATTGGTATAAAAATATCTACACTGTGCAGAAATAATAACTTTACACGAAGATTACAAAACCTGTTCAAAATGTTTTTCATCTATGCTAAAGATCCATTAAATATAAGAAGCAGTTATTTTTTTGCCTATGATACATTTATGCGTTGCGTCATTTGCACTGTTGCTGTGAACATTTACATTTTAATTTGCTATTAATCCCTCACTAACTTTGTTTAAACATATCTCTGGAACTTTTTACGATAAATTGCTGAAATTTTGTACATCACCTTATTAGTGTACGGGGCACATTTTACTCATTGGAAATGTTTTTTTACACGGGGGCCATATAAAAATTTAAATTTTGTATTTCTTAAAATTTAATCCCCTGAAAATTTTATCGATTTCATAAAATTCTGTACCTTATTTTATGCAACTTTTTAATTTATTATATATGTCTAAGATCAATGTTTAAGGAATAAAAGCAGAGGTCAATGTTTTTGAGATACCCTGTATATACCATGAAATAAATAGCGTGATTCTGAAATTTTATTTAGGAGTTTATTTGTGCAATGATATGCTCAAATTATTATAATAATATAGTTAGTACTTTTGCTTCTGGCAAATACAATATAATGTATGTGAGATATCATCTAAGACGGTCTCTGATTCGGATTCTTTGTAAGTTGACAAACTCTTGTCCTTCTGTTGGACAGAACAAGTCTGATAAATCGTTTCTCAGCCCAATCATAGGGCTTGCACTTTACCACAGATTTATGTTTAGTGTCCATCCTCTGTAAACTCTAACAACTGCTGCTTCGGAAAAATGTATATGTCCAACGATTTATGTTAATATTCGTATAGCTACTTCCGTAGCCCATGGCCATTCCACGTTCAAAGTCAGCCAGATCAAGTACTTTACCTATTATCTCTTCAGCAATACAATTCTTCAGTCTGAATACACCTTCATCCCTGTCTCATGCTAATTCAGCTATCTAACCTCGACAATTTCTGAGGGATAACTAATTTCGGTAAAATATCACGGTGGTCAAAATAATTTGGCTAGTCAGTGATGTTCCTATTTATTAATACTTCGTATGTATTCAATATTGTAGAACCATTTTTCTAATGTCTAAAATTGCATAATTATACATATTTCAAGGAATGTGATTTCTTTTTGAATCTGTAATTCCCCCGTAAAGTTAAACACGCCGAACTGATTAAAATAATTATATGCATGCAAGTTTTTTCATGCATAATTTCCTAACGTCATTTTTTCTGAAAGTCAGCGAGACAAAAATTGGTAATGCAACCTTAAAAAATTGTATTCCATCATCAATCATCCGCGGCATTTAAAGGGGGAAGACAAAAGGGGGAGAGAGTCATATTCTCGCTCTGAAGTACTAACACGTTTCCGATTCATTTGTCTTTATTCCGCTAAATTTGCTTGGAAAATATTGTTTTGCTTTGCCCGTCTCTATGACCATTAAATCTAGGAAACAAATCGCCATTTCGTTTACTCCTATTCTTTCAGAAGCGAGTTATTTCCTTGTCTGTGCATCATTTTTCATGGACGACTCTTCTGGCTGAAAGAAATATTGATCGTGATGTTTTACTTTCTATGCAATGCATAGTAAATATGGAAGAATTAATGCATTGCATTCGAAAATTTGAATTGGAGTTTTCAACGATTGAGACACTTACGGTATCCTAGAATACGAATTAACTATTTCGTGGGTGGTGTCTGTGCAATGTAAGTACCCCAGCGTAAAACTGCCCATCAAATATTCATAAATTTTGTCATATACGTTATAACAAGTCGGCGTTTTCCGAAGATTAATCATTTACACATCTTTGTACATCATTGATCTTACCAATGTGCCCAGTTTTTGTCGACGTACCCCTTTGTGTGGTCTCTGTAGCTACTGGACATTCTTCGAAACATGTTTATTTTGCATATAACGATTATACGAGTATAATGCTTGTTCTTTTTTTTGTATAACATAATATATTATATATTACATTAGAATAAGAGTGAATAACAATTATAACTCTTAATGAGGATTCGCTTGGAAGTTTCTGTTTAAACACGTTTCAATTCTTAAAATTAAGTTGCCAACGAGTCATTAAATTCAATGAATTCTATGCATTTAGCTGATTTATTGTGCAAAATGAAACGTTAATGCATTTTACATGCAGAATGAAGTTAAAAATGTCCAGTTTCCGTTTCTTGCACTTATATTTATCTTTGTTGTAAGAATTATTAGTGGTTTATCTATTTGATAGGAAATATTGCTATGAAAATATTGAATATCAAATATCAGATTCTAATAATGTGAATTATGAACTTCGATAAATTATAACTGGGCTTGTTTCTAGCATTGACATCACATGTTATAGTGATACATTAATTCGTTTATCAGTTACTACATATGTCTGAACCTCATGCACAGGCGAGCAATTTACTGAAAGCACTGGAAGTTTTTATATTTTAAAAGCATTTTTCAATCATAATCTTGAATGCAAAACACTCTCCATATACAGTACTATGACAATTCAACAAAGAAAATTTGGGTAAATCTTTATCTACATAACGTGTTTGATAAATATATATATAGAATGTCCCTTTTCTCTTTCGTTGTATCTGTTTCACGTGGCGACAAATTTGATGAAATAGCGACAACTTGGCGGCTTTTGGATAACGTCGACAAATTGATAAAAATTCAATTTTGAGAAACATTATTAAAGATGGATGATCAAAATTTTGTTTCTTTGAAAATCTAGATAGCTTTAGGGTAATCATTATGTTAACATTATTTTTTTTAAATACAGTAAATTTTCTTGTTTGAGAGGTATATGAAATTTGATAGGGGGCCTAAAGGGCATTATGTTTGGTTAAAGGGAAGAAATTGTTTTGTTAAGAGGGATATAGTAATTATATTTAGTTAGTGGATGGTATAGTAATTTTTCGATAAGGGGTGGCAGAGTCATTGTGTTTCGTTTGGGGATGGTGTAGTAATTATGTTTAATTTGTTACTTGTATATTAATTATGTCTCATTAGAGTTGTATATTTATCATACTAATCAGTATTTTCGTGGCCTGCATGTTTCTGGGGATATTAGGAGTGCAAGTGCTACAGACGAGCAGATGAGAAGAAATATTTTACATAATTTTATGTACTCGGGTGTATAACGGGTGTATAATATCTAGTTTATTATAAACAGTTATTTTTAAACGAAAACTTGCTTAAATTTGAAGCTTCAAGTATCTTGAGCGAAAATTCCAATAGCAAATTATGACGTTACGCTTATTATAAAATCTTAATAATTTCAGCCGAATTCCCCGTTTCACCATTGTCAATATCCAGGACAGATTGAATTCTAACAATTCATCACCATTATCCAACATTTTCGCTATTTGGCATTCTCTAAGCTTTCACATGTATTGCACTGATTAATCTTAAGTGTCAGAATGAGTGCTGAAAATTGTTCCTGCATTACACTTCGAAGATTCTGGATATCGTGTGACAAAACTTGACGAATTACTCTCTTTAAATTTGCAAAAGCTGTTTCTAAAGGTGGCTGCATAACCATTTTAAACTATAAAATAATCTGTTGTTGACAGCATATGAGTTTTCCTACCGATTCATACTTATTTTTCCTCATATATTCGGCAATGCATGCATTTAAGATTTGCCGAACAAATGGAACAAATAAAACGGATACTTCAATAAGTAAAATACGCTTTATGCAAAGGATAAGGAAAATTCAAGCAACGTATAAATGCATAAATAACACAATGTAGCATACAGTTGTTTCGAGGACGCAGTGGATCCCCTTCATCAGAACAAAAGAAACCCAAAGTCCAAAAGACAAGTCCAAAATTCTTATGTGCCGTTATAACCTTTCTTCGTCTTGTCAGGCCTCATTTCTTCTTGGTCGGACTGAACTCGTCTTATCTGGATATTCCTGTTCTGTTTCGGCGCACGATAATCTTATGTGTTACTTATCGTTTCGGATTGGCAGGACTGTTCTTCATGCTGCTTTCTGATTGGCTCTCGTTTATTCATAGACTTGGGAATATAATTTCCTCTGCTTCTTCCTTTCGCGTCCATTCCTCTTTATGACGACGGAATTTCTGGTTCTCTTTCACTGACGAAGGGGATAAAGCGTATCCTCGAAACAGCTGCATGATGTATTATTGTGTTATGTGTGCATTTATACGTCGTTCAAGTTTTTCTTATAAAATGGATACATATTTGAAATTGTAATTGATTTGCAGTTTAAAAATAAATTCCGTTTCCTTTTGGCGACTTGGCGCATTTTAAAATATTCAAAAATATAAAATACGTCGAAGTTGAATTATCCTAGAGTAATTGAGTTGGTTTTATTACTTTTGCCATCAAGAATTACGTATAAAATAAACTTGTTATCAATATATTTAAGCATAATTAGTGTTTTATTTTAGAATTTGAAGATTTTCGTGTGCTATTTCTGAAACGGAGACCGTTTTTGGTTTTCTAAATCGTATCTAAATTTAGAAAATCGTATCTATTAAATTTCTAAACAGCACCAGGGTTAATCATGCAAAGTGACTACCAAATACCATGGTTACATGCATACCATAGACAGACACATTGACGCATATATACACACACACATACACAGGCAGGCATATAGATGTTGCCATAAAAGTAGTTTATTCGTATTCTGTGTTACACAAACCATCTAAATCTGTAGACACTATAATCTTAGACACAATTCGAATATTTTTGTCATACATTACAATGTATAAGAAAATATTTTTCTTATACATTATTATGTGTATGAAAAATAACACCAAATGGAGGTACTACATGATTTTCCTACAGGTAGGCTCAATTAAATTATTTCATTTTTTCAAATTTTTTACAGAGCAAAATTATTTTAATAGACTAATATTTTATTACAATATTTGTCTGAAAGTGGATCAATCTAAATATTATTACTTTCTCTGCAATACATGGAAAATATTGGAATCATGCCGAAAATCGCAACTCGAGTTTTCGACGGATCTACACATTTTGAGACCTCTAGAATACGAAAATACTATTTTTAGCGTGATGTCTGTGTGCGTGTCTATGTGTCTGTCTGTGCAATGTATGTATCCACTCTAACTGAAAAACTAATGGATCGAATTTCATAATATTGGGTACGTAAGTCACTTGGGTGTGACCCTGGTGCTGCTTAGATTTTGGTATGATTCGAGATAAATCAACTCGCCTTTTTGCGACATGGCCCTCAAAAAACTCATGTATCCACTCTAGCTGAAATACTAATTGACCAATTTTCAAAAAATTTGGTAAATAAGTTACTTAAGCTCTGGCGCTAATTAGATTTTGGTAAGATTCGGAAAAGGACAACCTACCTCCTTTTACGAAAAAAATCAACAAAATCTAAAAATCAACAAAATTTAAAGAAAAGACTACGTATGTTCAAATGTATCATTTAAATGCTTGTTTTATAAATTTTTGACGAGGAAAAGAATAAAAACAACTCTACTACTCTAGGACCAATCGTTCTGGAGATGTTTGAGATTTTTCGCATTTTTTTTATGTCGCCATTGGAAAAATGTCCAGTTACCAAATAAAAACAGAAATTGAATTAAAAATGCAAATTTGTGCTATTTTGTGCTATTAAACTTAATTTAATGAATTATTAAAAACGTAAAGAAACATGAATTTGAGTTTGCAGGGAAAGTCATGTGCTGCTCACATCAGATTTTTTAATTAGTGATTAGGCGTATTTTAAATTGGTGACTTCATGTATGGCGACCATTTGCCTAAATTCCAGGGCAAACAGAATGTATACTGAGAATGGTTTATTCCATTATAAGGGGTGTCATTTCATGTTTTATTTCATATAAAAAAAAAATAATTGCCTAATGTTTCTGCGTTTACCCCGACCCCCTAAAATGCCCCATTGACCAAGATGACTGTATCTTTGCATACTTATAGTATAGCCCTCTAGACAGAACCTATCAGAGACTGATTCTTAATTCTCAGTTTGGGAACAGAAGAAAATGAGGGTTTCGAAGACTATTGAGACCTTTCTTTCATAACCTCACAGTGACCTAGAATGCCTAATGTTTGCACGTCTAAAGACAACATCTGAAATTTCGATTTTTCCCCTTCCCAAACACACATTCGCTCTGGAGACGGAGAAAATGTGGGTTTCCCAAAAGTATTTCTAAAACTTTCAGAGTTTCCTCCACAGTTTTCCCAGAACATCTAGAAGCCTCTAGTGCTTGGAAGACTGAATATCTCTATACATACAACCATGAGATATATCAGAGACTGATTTTCGATTTCTCCAACGGCAACCGAAATGCAAGCCGGTCGAAAATTTTTTCCAGACACACAAGAAGTTCGCTTGTAACCAAGAAGGTAAAAAAATGGGCATACTTATAGACAAATATATAGAACCTCACAGAACCAATTTTGGATTGGCGACTATTTTTAATAGCGCCATAAATTAGTAAACAAATAAAAACTTATTTGACAAAAATTGAAATTTATATTTTTAAGAGTGTTACTTTCCCTGTCTTTGACAGGCTTAAATACTAGTAATTATTCGTACATAAAATAATTAACAGGAGACCAAGCTAATAATAAATGTTACATGTTCCTCTAACATAGGTACTGCTAATTAAAAACAAATTTTTAACTTCTAATTAAAATCAAAAAGTATTTATATCCCCATGAGAGTTACATCTTGGTATTCAAATTTTTCTATTTTAGTACGATCCTATTTCAGTACAAAATAATAGCAATATATATACGAAATGTTGAGACATCATAATTTATTAAAGGAACCAGCATAGGTGTATCGGCTTTGTTCATGTTTGATCACATCAGTTCCCAATAACCATCACAGAAGAGGTAGCGCTATAACCTGGTACGTGCTGCAATTTTAAAAACTTCGTGGTAACTATCTAAAAGTCAGTTATATTACAAAATCGACATCAAATTTTCAGGACTCATTGATGCCACCAGTACGGTTAATTTCTAGTTAGTGACACAGTGGTTTGCAAAATTGGATACATATGTTTTCTTGCTGCTATTTTAGTAGCGACTATTTGTTGGTGATGAATTTTAACAGAGAAATCGGTTTTCAGATACTAATTGACCTAGTAGGAGCATCATTTCAAAATAGAGTATTATGAATTTTACTTACCACTTAATCTACTTTTTCCAAACCTTATTATTATTTTACGAATTTATATTGAATGCGATAAAATTAAAGCTTTTGAAATCACTTTTTGTTGTCGAATTTTGACTGCAAAATGTTTTTCTTTAAATACACATTATTATCTTCCACAATAAACAACTATGCTAAAGTGTCATTCGAAATAATATCCTAAATTATCGAGTTTCATTTTAAATTATGTTTTAAAATTTTTCATATATGAACAATTTGCTTTAAAACTTAACATTATACATTGTTTGTATTTTCACAAACAGTACACTAGCAGCATATGTGATTAAAAAAATTGCATCGCATTATCTTACACCTATGCAAAAAAAATACTTAAATACAAGAGTAACTTGCATATTTCACATTATATGGCTCAGAATATTAAACATATAATTAATGAAGGAAAATTATTTGACAGCTTCTTTTTTTATGATATACATAATTCAGCAATTTAAATTAATATATTCACTGGCTGCATCATGAAAAGAAATAAAAATATACTTATTGAAAAATTTAAACTTTATTTTCTGGGGTTTATTTTAAAAGAAAATAAAAACATCATAGCATAAAGTAATAACATAGAATAAAATAATTCACATGAATCAAGCCAAATATTTTTACTTTTTGGGAATAAAAATTCATAATTGCATTTATGGAAGATCTAAATTGATTTTCAAATAAAGAAGCTAATAACTACTTTTAAATTTATTTTATAATGGTTCTTTGAAAATAATGAATGTTGTTCTAATATACTATAACTTTGTTGTTGTTGTTGAGACCCAGACCGTCCGACCTACCAACTATAACTTTGTTGGAAATACTAAAATTATGTCCAAACTTATACATTCAATTACTTAAAGCTGTCTTTCTGGTTTCATTGTGCTATTAATTATCAATATATTCACCAAAATTTCAACAAAATTATCTTTTTATTTTAATTTCGCTACACAAAATGAGAATATAAAATGGCTGCGACTCCAAGCTTGTCTTGCTTCGAGAACACGAAACAATTGTTTTTAGCGTGAGGTCTGCGAGTGTTGTTGTTGAGACCCAGACCGTCCGACCTACCAGAAAGATGTAAGGTAACCGTTACGTCTGCGAGTGCGTCTGTGCTTCTGTCTGTGTAATGAATATATCCACTCTAACTCAAAAACTAATGGACCAAATAGCATAAAAATTTTTAGGTAAGTCACTTGTGTGTGGCCCTAGTGATGATTAGATTTTGGTATCATACAGAATAAAAGAACCCGCCTTTTTAGCGACATGGCTCGTAAGAATTTCATGTATCCACTTTAGGTAAAAAACTAATAGACCAAATTCCACAAAATTTGGTTGATATGTCACTTGTAAAATAACCTGGTGCTAATAAGATTTTGACACGATTCAGAATAGAAGAACCTTCCTTTCTTTACGAAATGGCACGCAAAAATTGTCAAAATCTAAAATAACAGACTATGTATGGTCAAATGTATCAATTAAATGCCTGTTTTATAGGTAATTTTTGACGAAAAAAATAATGAGACCATTACTCTAGAACTAACCGTTGTCGAGATATTTAAGTTTTATCGTATTGTGGTTACGCCTCCTTTACAAAAATGTCCAGTCACCAAATAAACACAAATATAGAATTAAAAGTGCAAATCCAGTGTTATTTTGTGCTATTGATACCAATTTGATGAATTATTAAAGAAACAAAGATAAAAATTAATTTGAGTCTGCAGGGAAAGTCATGTGCTGCTCACATCAGATTTTTTCACTGTGAAAGAAGTAAATCCATTGCATTATATGAAGAAAGTCATGTACTTCCCACATGATATTTGTTTTAGAAGTAATAGATCGTAAAAAACAATTCTGGACTAAAATGGGCATTTGTTTCTACAAAACACTAAAACTACATTCATTATATACTTCTAGCTTTCGGTGGCCTTTGTCGTTATTGCTGTTCATCTACAATGATAATGCTGAAAGGTTTTCCGTACAGAATTTTAGGATATCGTTCTATCCTAGTTAGCACATATTTTATCGCGTCTTTTCTGAGTAACATACCTTTAAACGCTAAAGCAGGCTAAAATGTGAGCGTACCCTAAAAAGTGCATTGTAAAAATGCAGAAAACTTTGAAAGATTGTCTTCAACTAATAAAAAAAATTGTGCAATAAAATGCTTAAAATGCTAATGAACTTCAGAATAACTGAATATTTTAATCCGTCGCTGATTTCTTGGCATTTCGACGCTAATCATAATTAATCAGTCGTAATGTTATTAATTTGAATGAAGCCCTTCACATTGTGCAACACTTATTTTTGGAAATAAACTTGACATATCTTTCATAATTTTAGTTTATGGGTATGCGCATTGTCACATCTGCTTTCTTCCTGTCGACTTAGATCATCCGACAAACCAGAAAGTTTAGGTGTCTGTTTTCATGGCAGGGACAGGGCCACTCAATTTAGATAGGAACTCAGTGTAGACCACAGACTCACCTTCCACTACCACTAACCTCTCGGAAGGTCTTAAAGACCCACCTATTTAATGTATCTGTACTCTGCGTGACATGAGGACAATTTGGGCAGAACCGGATATTGAACTCGACTCCTCCAAGTGCAATCCCCGTGCTTTAACCACTCCCGCTCCGTCACAATAACTATCATTACATCTTGGATTGAAGTGAACAAACACTACAGGAAAAGTTTTAGATCCCGGGCTACATCAAAGTTTATCATAACAGCTAAAACCACTGGTTCGATTCTAAGGGACAGCAATAACGGCTAAACTTGTCAAAATATGGGGGGATGGGAAAACTATGTGGCTAAGACTTTTAATTTTTATGATACCCATTAGAATGTTTTGTAAAGTCGCGCTTGATAACAGTTTTATTGCTCCATTACACCAGGTGACGTTTTTCCCACTCTTATACTTATGGTAAGGGTTTCTAATGTTAAACACTTTGCTTCCCTGTGTCATTTATCCTAATGAGGTAGCTCTTCTTCGTCTCAAACCGGTTAAAAGCTCTTTACTGTTTTGCTTCAGGATATTTTATAAACAGCCACTTTTTGCTACTGGCTATTTTACAAACAGCTAGTTTTTGCTACTGGTTATTTTATAAACAACTAGTTTTTGCTACTGGCTATTTTACAGACAGCTAGTTTTTGCTATTGGCTATTTAACAAAGAGTTAGTTTTTGCTACTAGCTATTTTCAAACAGCCAGTTTTTGCTACTGGCTATTTTACAAACAGCCAGTTTTTGCTACTGGCTATTTTACAAACAGCCAGTTTTTGCTACTGGCTATTTTACAAACAGCCAGTTTTTGCTACTGGCTATTTTACATACAACTAGTTTTTGCTACTGGTTATTTTACAAACAACCAGTTTTCACTACTGGTTATTTTACAAACAGCCAGTTTTTGCAACTGGCTATTTTGCATTTCGTTTTACAGAAAATCATTATGTTTAATGTTTTTCTGTTAGACTCAAATTGCTGCTCAAAATCTCGGGTGAGTCGGGCGGCCTGTGTTTTTTGCTGTTTGAGGCCAATGGTTTCTGTCATATTTGAAACAAAAGTTAACACAAATGGATTCGCTTTTCAACTTTATATTTACAATGAATTTATTTTTACACCACACAATTTAAATATCTCAATATTTAATTTCCCCGCATTCACCGATCCTACTAATTCGACACCTAATATTCAAATACATTTGATTGTTCTATACAAAATATCCTTTCACAATCTCATAATTTAACAGGTACTGGGCAAATACAATTTATCCTATTCAATTCACTCCCTTGTAAATGCATAACCATTAAATTATAGAACAGTACTGTTTGCATCGTTTAATAACTAAAGTTAACAATAGTTAGGTGTTAGACAACGTTTTCTAATAAATTTGCAATGGAAAAATATTAAAATACTATACAAATTTTTTGATGTATGAAAGGTTGACATGGATGTGTGGTTCAAATTACCGGTAAAACATAATCCTCGCAGTAGTATTCACAAAAATATGTACATATAAGTTGATACAGGCTTCTCAGAAAACCTCTTCTCTAATAAGTTTACTAGGAAATATTTATAAATGTACACATTAGGTCTATCTAAGGAGATCATGTCTGATGGGATAAATGTGATTTCAGCGCCTCTATTGAAGAATTTATAAAGTTAGGAACAGCAACAAAGTGAGATAAACGCAAAAAGCCAATTGCAAAGTTGTAAACGATTATCTGATGTGTAGGTATCGAAACCAGGAATAAACGAAATGAGCATACGAAAAGTAATAAATTCTTATCAAAAGGTTGCATCATCAGGGCCTCTAAATCGGTGACCAACAAACCCAAAGTTCAAAATAAAAACCCGAGTCCCATTTTTGGACTTCGTGTTTGTTGGCTTTCTTGCCCTAACGAAGGAGGTGCAGTGTATCCTTGAAACAGCTGCATGCTGCATTATTCCGTCATTTGTGCTTAGTTAAGTTGCTCTAGTTTTCCTTATCCGGCGCACAAAGTATATTTTACTTATACGCATGCTCTTTCATCTTAATTTACGCTGCATTTTACGTTGGGTATCAGTTCAATAGTAAGTATGCTCAAAGTCACGTGCTTTACTTGTAGAAAACATTGGAATAGGCAAGGGCACCTAAACACTAAATCGATCTTTACTTTCCCCCCCATTTCATGTATTTAAAACATTTGATTAATTGACTCATAACGAAATTTTGAAGAAAATCGGGGTAAATTAGATTTACTTAGATTTGGAAGAGATACTTAGATTTGGAAGATATATAGATTTAGAAGATGTATTAGATTAGATTTATAAGATGTACTAGATTAGATTTGGATAATAAAACTTCAAAATGATTTATATTTAAAATCTAAGGATTCTATTTGTAAATAAACCAAAGATACATAAATACCCATACCTGACAAAAGATGCACAGAAACAGATATATTGTTTTGGATCTGCGTATTTGGCGGAATCTGCATTTTCTGATATGAATATATTAAAATGAGAGGTAAGAAATTCTTTAAGGGATGAACATATATATATATATATGTATGAACACACACACACACATATATATATATATATATATATATATATATATATATATATATATATATATATATATATATATATATATATATATATATATATATATATATATATATATATATATATATATATATATATATATATATATATATATATATATATATATATATAGAGAGAGAGAGAGAGAGAGAGAGAGAGAGAGAGAGAGAGAGATCGTGATAACTTTGTAGGAAAAAAGAGGTAGACCGTTATGACGCTATAGGGAAAATGGATGGATTGCCATGACAGACTACTATATAAAGGAAAGTAATATATAAGTGTATATAAAAGAAAGTAAATCGCACTTAATCTGTATAAGAAAAATAGAGTGCTTTGTTGCTTATCTTTTGGAGATGAGTGTATATAAAGGAAAGTAAATTGCGCTTACACTGCAAAGTAACAAAGCACTCTATAAAAAATAGAGTTCTTTGTTGCTTTGTTGATCTTTTGGACATGAGTGTGTATAAAAGAAAGTAAATTGAGCTTATGCTATGTAAAAAAATTACAGTGATCTGCCACTCACTTCCTTATTATTTGGACATGAGTGTATATAAAAGAAAGTAAATTGCACTTACGCTATATGAAAAAAAGTGGGGTGTGCGATGAATTTATATAACAAAAAGTAGATTACGATGACGCTATATAAAATAATGTAGATTGCGATGACGGGATATAAAAGAGTTTGCCGCAAATACAAAAATTATGGACAGTCTTGCTCTACCGAAAATACAGAATTTCTGAAATTTAAGTAAATAGACCACCATTTATATTATCAATCTCAGTAAAAGGGAAATTGTATATCCCAACAGAATAAATTTTATAAATGTCTATCCTCCATTTCCTGCTTTCGCCATAAATTGCAAAGCAATCTTTTTCGCCCAGTCCAACGAGCTTAATACACGTGTCTTGAAGATTGAAACTCGCAATTATAATAATTTAAAGAGAATAAGACGTACTTCAGAGTACTTAGCATAGCAATTAAGGTGATGCATAGTAATTAAAGTTGCACAAAGAGACCGGTAATTGGACACGGTTAGTTTTAAAATCTATGGCTTCTAGAATTTTAATATGAGTTTGTAGTGAGAGGTTATAGAACGAGGATATAGTAAATGAAGCGTACCACTAGGAAATGGTTTGGAACAAAGCTTCAAAACACTCACTATTGATTGGTTTTGAAACAATGCACTAGTAGCTACATCCCCGTCATATTACGAAGTGCATAAAATATGCAGCAAATTCCCTTCTATTCGTCCGCCTGCAGCATTCGCGTTTCTAATATCCTTGGACACATTTGAACTACGCGACTCCCTCATCAATATTGTTAATTATTTCACGATACGATACTTGTTAAATATAATTATCATACTATTTCCTAGCAAAATCAAATTAATTTACGAATCCCTATATTCACTATCGAAAGCACCTCCTCCACGATGCAATTCCTGCAATACCGCTAGGATTATCAAAGAAATGAAATTTAATTTTCAAAATATTGAATCTTTGACAAGTTAGCGACATTTCTAAAAAATCCACAAGTTGGCAACGTTTAATCGTCAATCGTACCAAATTGTTGTCAAGTAGAATGGAGAGACAGACAGAGAAATGCACATTCATTTGCATGACTCTGTGTGGATAATATTTTAAACAGAACCTAATTAAAAGAACCATAAACATATATTTAGAGGACACCACCATTGCAGATAGAAGCATTCGTGGACCTGTTTCGTACTTCCAGCTCTCAAAAATTTCGTCATATAACAAGTTTTATTGCTGTCATTACTGATAACGGATATTTCAGGCTGACGAGTTCATAATAAACGCGAAACCGGTTCATGGATGCTGCTATCTACAATGGGAGTGCCTTCCACGTTTTTGGGGAATGCCCTTTACAGGAGAGTTCTATTCTTTTTCAGAAACGTCAACATGAAAAGTAAATTAAAGTAACTGATCGATATAGTAAAAACAAAGCAAAATAATTTTTCATTTCTATCACATGCATGTATAAAGCCTATCACAATAGCAAACCTATCATATACCTGTACAAATGGATATTGATATATAAATACAAAACATGCTAAATAAATCAAAAATAAAAATTAGCACAGAAGCTCACGGCCAGTTACTTATTAATAAAATGGTTTTGCTTGGGAATTTAGTAAATATTTTCTGAACAGGATGATTTTTACTTTCCCTGCAATACATGATAAAGTATAGGGAACGAATTGGAATCATGTCGAAAATCACAACTCGAGTTTTCGACGGATCTACACGTTTCGAGACCTCTAGAATACGAAAAAACTATTTTTAGCGTGACGTCTGTGTGTGTGTCTGTCGGTCTGTTCAGATTTTGTATCCACTATAACTAAAAAACTAATGGACCGAATTTCATAATATTTGGTAGATAAGTCAATTGTGGGCGAATCTAGTGCTGATTAGTTTTGGGTACGATTCGGGATGAAAAAAACCGCCTTTCTTTGCGAAATGGCCCACGAAAGCTTGTATCCACTCTAGCTGAAAAACTAATGGACCGAATTTCACAAAATTCGGTAGATAAGTCACTTGTGGGTCACTCTGGTGCTGATTAGATTTTGGTACGATTTGAAAAAAAATAACCTATCCTTTTTTGCAAAAGGGTCTGCAAAATCACCCAAAATCTAAAATAAAAAACTACGTATGCTCAAATACATCCATTAAATGCTTGTTTCATACGTAATTTTTAACGAAGAAAAGAAGAAGACCAACCCCATTACACTAGGACTAGCCGTTCTTGAGATATTTTAGTTTTTTTTTTTGTATTTTCTCTACGCCACCTTTGAAAAAAATCTAGTTATCAAATGAGAACGAAAATTGAATTAAAAGTGAATTAAATGTAATTAAAATAAAGAGAACGTGGATATAAGTCTGCAGGGAAAGTCATATGCTGCCCACATCAGATTTTTATTCCTGGCTCGAAAAGTTTTCTGTTACCTCATAGAATGTGACCTGTTTCTTTTAATCTTTCTATCGCAATAAAGAAATCTCAAGGAACATGTTTACAGTGCTCATGCGTTTCCATTACCACAATTCAATGCATCGTATTCATCGATGCGACAGACCTGTAGACAACTTAAAAATAAATTTTAAATAATTCTTGACTAAATATTTGAAAAAAAAATCTTTTGAGCGAATATACATTTAAAGTATAATTTTTGTATTTTAATGCTGATTGAACTACAAAATTAACTTAACATCTAAACACTGTAAGATTTGAATGTATGAGAAACTCGATGAAGGTTTAAACATTGAAAATCTTTATTTGAAAGTAATTATTACTTTGTAGAATACCTTGTTGCCTCTAACAGCCAAGAAAAGAACACACAGAAACTGGGATATGAAATCCAAGCTGATTTAGTAACTTAATTAGAACAAAGATTCCCACCACCCGATAAAAGATAAAGATTCTGCACAATTAAAAAATATCGCATTGCACAATCCTTGTTCAACTTAAATTGAACATACTTAGTCTTAGTGTTCTTGGTTATATATATAAACGAATCTGACGCTCTCTCGTACTCACTTAATATGCAAAGCTTTATCTTACCTATGTCCAAGTACTGCCGACTTTTGATTTGGCGACTCAAGTACCACTTTTGACAATACTGGGATGTGCTCAGGAAGATCCTTTTCCGCACCTTAATGTACTATCTCGGACGCGAACTCGTATCTTATCAATATTCTACTGGTACGATCAATGAATTTATAAACTGCACCGAACCGGAAACTTTATCCTGCCTTATGAACAGGATCGCAGAAACTTGGCTGGCCGGTTCTCCGATTGGTCTACTTAACCGGAACTAATAAAAAAGTTTATTAGTACAAAATATTTAAAATATTTAAAACGTCAAACTGAGGGAAATAAAAACTAATTATATGTTAATATATCTCACAACCTTTTACATTCAACTTATGTTTAACATATAACACCGCTCTCGTGCATCTTATCAAATGTATAATTGGTTTCACTACCAAAATCTTATATCCCCCTTAAAGCTGCAGTCGACTTCAAAAACTTGAAAAAACGTATTTCCTAATTTTAGCATCATTTTATATATTCTAAAAAATCGAAATCAATTACTTTATAACATTTTTAGTTAGTTTATCTTGACATAATAACAAGAAAGATCAATCATGCTTAAAGCATTGATTATGAAACACTTTCCAACTTCAATGCAATTTTATTTAAACATCTCTGAAATGCAATACATTCCTCGGTAATATTTTAAAACTTATCACAATACTACATTAATTTATTATATTTGAAAACTTAAACCTTCATTGAAAAAAAATGAGCTTCATTCAAATGACGGCATTGAAATATAAATTGCCTGGTTTAAATATCTCTAAAATGCGATACATTCCACGGTAATATTTTTAAAACTATCATAATACTACGATAATTTATTATATTTGAAAACTTCATCGAAAACAACTGAAATTCATTCAAATGATGTCATAGACAAAATAACACGCCTGGATCTCTCTATAAAAACAGGATTTCATAAATAACTTTCTCCCATTCATTTCATTCATCACAATAGTATAATAATTTATTTTATTTAAAAATTAAGACCATGGAGCTACAAGAAATTAAACTCTATGCTTAAAACTTCATCGATAAAAATCGTCCTTCTCGTTTATAAAATCAATTAATATTTCATTCATATTAGCCATGCAGACTCCATGGACTAAGTTATTTTGTGTTAAAGAAATACAGCAATTCTAATACAACTCATTCTACATATTTTGCTGTTCACATTTCACATAAGTGAAAAATAGGCTTCGTTGTAGAAATAATCAAATTTGGATAATCATTTAAATTCAAATATATTGTTTTTGCGTTGTTTCAGTATGTAGATGCACAGAATTTAAGCAAAAATAAAGTAGTTTTAGGACGGATACAACACTCGATATGAATTAAAAAGAACTTAAAAAATCACGATTTTGAAACAAGATGGATGTCATATATCATTTTGAAGTGGGTCATGTGATCTTTTCATATCATGGTCACGTGATCGTTTCATATAAGAGGTGTAATTATTATTTTAATTTTTATTTAAAAAACTACTGAATATATTTCGCTGATTTTGTTTTTATATATTTTATGGAACAATTTGAATATTACCTAAAATTTTCGAAGCAATTTGTGAATTTTAAATCCGCTTAAAAAATGTTTGAAAAATTAGGTCCCTTAGGGCTCAATGTATTTCATTTTTTCAACCCGGGTTCAATCCAAAACTAATTGGGTGATATTATTCATTTATATTCCCATAGGTACTACAGACCGTTTGAACAACATACTAAAATTTCATTTTGATTAAGTCATTTTTACGGCAGCTATCATGCTAACAGACAGACAGACAGACAGAATGAACAAAGTCATAAACTCTTCTCAACTTTGTTGTAAAGTGTTAAAAAAGACACACATAATCACTTCGACCTCACAAATAGCTACTGCAAGCCTTTGGGTCAGTCGTGTGGTCTGGGTATTTCACACCTAATCCCTTCCTGACCGTCCAAATTGCTAAGTCCTAAGGATTAGTCAGACAGTCTGGGTCTTCAACACCTAACCCCTTGCTTTAATATTTATATTGGGACTGTCACAACATTTAACTTAAAATGCGGTTCTTTTATCTCATGCGCATGATCCCTCTTGAACAAACAAATTAAAATTTCTGAAACTGCCTGAATAGTCGGTGCAATAGTGCTACAATTGATCTCTACTTTAGCAAGATAACAATTTATTGTTGAAAATACTCGCATTACAGATTTTTCAAAAAATGAATATTATATCGGCAGAAAATATAGTTAAAGAAAAGGGCTTTTTACTCATTTAACTAATAAAAGCCCTAAAAACAGAAGTGGCTTGAGTTTTGTCGGTTAAGAATTAAACACTGATGCGATCTATATTTGGTTGTAATAATTATTGGTTAGAGAGACACCCCCATTGCAACTACTTTTATTTATAATTATTGATGTTAACATTTTCACTTGCTTCTGTACTTTTTTTACTACATATTTTTTAAGCATCTACTTCTCACGATCTTCTGTAGATAGCGCTATGATATTTAGCATTAACTTCCGGAGGGGGAGGGATATACACTTCCGATTCTAGACATATCATTTACGATTAAGAAATTTGAATTTTCCTTATATTTTAATATTTCTAAGGATGGGCTATGTAGAAAACACAGGTGATGACTAATATGGATTGATCATAACATCCTGGAGGGCATAGGAAGATTTACTGGAAATTTATATTTACGATTTTTTCATTACCGGTACAAAAATTTCTTTGAAATACCTACGAGGGAAAATAAAAATTATACTAAATTTATTTTTTTAATTTATTTACACAAATGTGGGGTATTTCTGCCAAGAAGAAGGTTTTGGGTTGGTAGACTAACCATGTATGCACCGCTTCCCGCACTTCTTTCTCCGTAGAAAATCAACGACTCCGGAAAGCATTTTTAAGCGGTTCAAAGAGATGATAGTCGGAAGGGCCTTGTGGACCGTTGGACCTAGTGCATAGAAAACGAGGAAGACTATGTAGAAAAATGACGTACTTGTTCAACCCTTAGATTTGTGCAAATAAATTGAAAAAAAAATAAAGTACGGATAATTTTTTGACTTTCTCTCGCATATTTCAGGTTAGGCTTACAAAAACACTGATATGGATTTAGAATCAAATTTCGTGGGGGATTAAGTGATTCACTAAGTATTTCAACTTCCGTCATTTTTCCACTTCTAGGTCAAAAACATTTTCGAAACATTTATTTTTTCTGCATTGGCTATAAATAGATTGCAGAGACCACTTCAAAGATAAGAGCTTGCAATTTTGTCCCAGTACCACAACGGTAGGATGTCGGCTAGCCAGTTCGTAGATCCAGGGTTCGATTCCCGTTGGGGCGGCAAGGCTCACATTGGTGCCCGGACAAATCGAACTTGTAGGTCAGTGCAAAGATGTCGGAGGTCTAAAAGAGACCCTAGTATGACTAGTACGGATTCAGTGGACCCTGGATGATAGAGTGCCAAAGGATAAGGACCACGTATAACACTAACCTGGGTAAAAATAGTAGTAGTAGAAAGCTAACCTGAGATCAGAATAGCAGGAGGTTGTCAATCAGATTGTCGGTTGCCAGCCAATCTGACATTAGCGTGTGGAGAATGTAGAAGATAAGAGCTTGCAGTTCGAAGATAAGAGCTTGCAATTTCGTCCCAGTGGCTCAACGGTAGAGCGTCACCTGACAAGTTATAAGATTCAGTGTTCAATTGCCGGTTGGCTCAGCAAGACTATTTACAAGCTTAAATGATGACGGATATGGACTCAATATCAAATTTCAAATTTTTCAGAAAGTAGGGGGTATCAATAAAGATTTCTGCTTAATGTTCTGGAGATATCACTTCCGGGTTTTCCGAAATTTTGTATCACTGCACGATAGTAATGTGCAAATAAGTTTGAAAATGTTTATTAGTTTTGTAAAGAATGTAGAGTATATACCACTTGCCCTGATATGAAAGATTCTTAAATTATTTGTTTAAATTGAGCTATGCCAAAATATATTATCTTGTGTGACATAACATACAGAAATTAAAAAAAACATAACTGTAATTAAGGTATATCAACTTCAAATTTGTATTTTTAAATTTTACATTTTAAAAATATAGTATATATATATATATATATATATATATATATATATATATATATATATATATATATATATATATACAGCATAGTAAACATATAAGATGAAAATTAATTCCACAGTTATCCAATTATTCTTCAGAAGTTGGCGCAAAGCAGCTCACACTCCTAAAGTAACATACAAGATTCATATGAAAAAAGGGGGAGAAATGACCAAATGCAAGGCATGAAATGGTAGAGGGGGATGGCGACCCCTCTTTCCCGTTTAAAAGAGTGCTTTTATGCCCGGGCAACACTCTAGGTACCAATGCCATGCAGTAGCCATACTTCCGTAATTGTGTCAAGTCAAAACACTCAAAAAAGTGCAAAGTAAACAAATAGGAATCAACTAGGATCGCAAGGGAGAGGAAAAGAATGGAAATGCAGCAAATGTCAGAGTGCATTATATATACAAGCAGATTCCCCCCTTTTTTCATATGAATCCTATATATATATATATATATATATATATATATATATATAAATATATATATATATATATATATATATATATATATATATATATATATATGTGTGTGTGTGTGTGTGTGTGTGTGTGTGTGTGTGTGACACTTCAGTCACACGTCGAACATCTAATGTTAAAGGTGTGTTGTCTACTTTAAGAATTACCAAAGTCTGTTCTATGAGTAAAATTCCTTACATGATATTTTCAGTTGCTTTAAAAATATATTCCATGACTACATTTTGTGAACTATATCGAAGTAACAAAAATTAAGAAAGATGTCTGTCTAGATAAGAAAAAACAAATATGTCCCAAGAAAAAGTGTCTGACATATTTAACACCTCCTGATCACCTTGCCTTGAGGGCGTAAAAGAGCTGCCAAACACAAATGCAAAAGAAAATAAGAAAAATAAAATACACCCTCCAACGCATACTGCCAATTTGGAAAATACATCGTCGCGATAAAAGTTGTTTGCTTTTTCCTTTAACAAGAAAGTTATGTGACTTGCAGTAAAAAAGTAATATAAGACATGAATTAAATGAAAATATCTTATTTTCATTTGCCTTGTTTCACGTTCTCCAAGTCTAGTTCTTTTATGTAGAATGTTCTAAACAAGAAAGAAAACTTCAATATTTTTGTTTGCATAAGAAACTTCTGTCTTACTGTAAAATAAATTGAGATAATTTAAAAAACATTTTAAATAATTGTAAATGGAAAGATAAAATACTGATAACACAAAATTAAAGTTTTAATTGTTTAATATTCCAGTACTGAAGGTTCAAATATTTTTAATTTAGTCGTCTAAATTTTCCTTCTTTTCCACACACTTCAACACACTTTTCTCACAGATATTAAAAAGTATACGAAAAATTTAATTCCTATAAATATGGGTACATGAAGGACAAGGTCGAAAATAGTGGATCAAAGTGAAATAGCCAAAGTATATTATATACAGCATGTCATATGTAATGCAGGATTTACAGCAAAATTTCTTAATATTTATGATGCTGTCAAGGAACTCACAAGTCTAGTTCTTTCATATAGAATGTTCTAAACAGCAAAGAAAACTTCAATATTTCTGTTTGCATAAGAAACTTCTATCTTACAGTAAAATAAATTGAGATAATTTAAAATACATTTTAAATAATTGTAAATGGAAAGATAAAATACTGATAACATAAAATTAAAGTTTTAATTGTTACTTTCCTTATATACATAATGTATAAGGAAAGTATTGTGACGGGGTCGAAAATTCGAATTCGAGTTTTCGACGGGAGAGCACGTTTCAAGCATCCCTGAGTTTCGGAGTTTTGTCACACTGATGAAACTCCAAAAGTTATCTTCTTTAAATTATTTTGTTAACAAAAAATAAGTTTAAAGTGTGATTATTTCTGTTTCAAGTTAAAAGAATTATCTCCAAAAACAAATGAAGATCGACATAAGATGTTGCGGCGATCAACAGGATGAGTATAACTGCTCTGGAGCATCTTAGACATGTTCTGTAGTATATAGTTCAGAATACTTGTCTTTCCAATACATACATATGAGTGTGACCTCTTGAAGATATTTCCATACTAATTTATCTAAGTGCAAGAGAGAATTATCGCCTTGTAGGATAAGTGTATCCTTTATTGCACCCATATAAAGCTGCACATAAGGATCAGGACTTCATACCTATAACTCGTAGCTTCGATTATTTCTCTAGAAAACAAATTTAAGTGTATATATGCATCAAAATATATGATTTCCAAGCCATCACGCTGTTTCCAAAAACCCCTCTAAGAATTCATTGTGCACATAAATCATAACCTATAGTGCACTAGAGTTTGATGATGGTGATCTCATAATTATCCATAATTATCACGAAAGCAGTCCACCGATTCTTTTATTTGCAATAAGAGCGTAATTCTGAATTTAGAAATATTCCTTAAAGATGAGTTTTGTGATTGTGACCTTGGAATCAAGTTTTCAGAAGCATTAGTATAAGCACAAATGTGTACAATAATTGTGTTGGCTCCTTTTCCCTCACAGCAAAGATCGTCACATGTGTGACAGTGACGTTGTAGTCACGTGACACCTGGGTCACAATGTGAAATCATATTTGTGACTTCTATGTGACGTTACGTATTGGTAACTTTGTAACTTCATTGTGACTATATTCTGTGACGTTTCCACAACTTAATTAACACGTAATAATGTGACGACATTACAATGGCAATTACAAAGTGACGTCACAAACAAGTTAATATGGGACGTCCCAAACGACCATGGAAATGACCAAAATGGCTTCGCTATGACTTTAATATGACATTACCGAGACGTACTGCGACGTCCTGTGACATCTCAAAGTCACAGTGTGACGTAAATCTTACGTCACTGTGAAAAAAAATGCTGTTAGGGTTGCTTTTAGGACAGTGTTCACCTCTTTAGTTTACGAGAAAACACATAAAAGTTTACGAAAAAACCTTCTGTCATTTACTTCAAAATATATTTGTTTCCTAACCAGCACGTTTATTGGACAGTTAGTTGCTTCAATTCTCTGCTTTTTTAAAGAAACATTTATGATTCATCGTTTATTAGAATGAAACACCACGTTTGATTTTAAATTTATACAATCATCTTGAAGAAAAGCTGCTTTCTTATGGACTATTTTTATACTATTAAATTTTCTAGAATGCAATTATAAGCTGTTCGATTTTAATTTATTTCCAATTGGTCAATTCTCGAAATCAGAAAGGAAACAATGTATTAATGAAATAGAATGTGTGTCCTCGAATAACCGAAATTCCCCCACCCCTATAAATAATAAAGAAAAATGCAAATAAATGATGCATATAAATAATTTTTATTATATCTATATTCTGTAGTATACTTCATGTAATATGTTTTACGATACACATAGACATAGCACGATTAGTTTCCAACAATATGGCCATAAAGAAATTAGCAACGGTTTAGCAGTAAAACATATGACTTCCTGTTCTTCATTAAAAGAGAATATTGAAAAATTACGTTGCTATCTTGTTACCTCATTTTTGAGACTTGGTATGAAAAATTACATTTGCGATAGTCTCTGAAGATTTCCTACCTTTGTAGTTAGGTAATCAGTTTTACTGGAACAAACCTTGGAAAACAGTTTACCCTGTATCCTGTTTTGACAGAAATTCTTAATCGTTGTCGCTACCCTTAACCTCCAAATAGGATTTTATCCCTTGTGGTTTACGACTGCTCCATTAATATTTCATGAAGGATACCTTCTTTCAAGATTAAATCACAGGAAATTGCGTGGAAGAGTCTAGTCAACATTGAGCAAAATATTCGAATATGGTCTTCTCTAGGGGCCTACCGTGTTTGGACTGAAAATGTGACGAAGAGTACGTCTTTTCGCAATAGAGATTTTCAGAAAAATAATTTCTAATTTATTATACTACAGCTAAGCGAAGCATTCAATATTTTGTAATATTTTTTTAACACTTCCTGAATATATTTCGGATACTTTGAATTACATCATTCCCAATCAGTTCCTAGTAGCAATTAATGTTTGTCTAATAGAGCAATATTGTATATCTTGGCATTATATTGGAAATATTTCCAATGTAATTCAAATATTGGGCAAATATCGGAGGTTGCATTGGCCTCCAATATTGGCTAAATATTCCATTACAATTCGCGCCAAAATTTCTGCTATATTTGAAGTATTTCTAATGGAACTTCAATATTTGTGTAATATTATCGCAATTTGTTAAGCCATTATTGGGTTAATCCCGTCAAAATGTCCAGTTGTTTCATATTGATCTAATATTTCCAATATTGGTTGCCAATATTGGCCCAATATTGAATTGCTACTAGCGGGTATATATGCATGTATGTTTGTGTCAGATATGGGTATGATAACTCGAGTGCAGATGCAAAAATCGTCATATCCAGAAAAGTTCATATCCAGACACATTACAAGGAAAAAAAATTAGGTAGAATTTTTTTTGTAATTTACATGTTTCTAGCAAATAATAAATTAATTTTTTATTCGCAATAAAGACATTCGATTACGTTATTCTAATACAGATGACAGTAATAAAAAATGTGAGTACTTAGTGCTTTTACTTACTTACTTTTGATTACTTACTTTTCGTGGCTAATAAGTATACCAAATATTTGATTCCTTTTTATCCACGAAAGGTAACATTTATAATTATCCAAAAACTGTTGACAGCGTATTTTTTATAGGAACCTGGTTATTCTAACTTCTTTATGCATAAATGTGTATTTAAATAGCAGTATTGTTACAATTACTTTAAATGTATGCTAACAGGGAGCCAGCACTTAGAATAACCAATTACCGTTACGGTCAGTTTCGGATTGCATGAGTTTTGCCCCAAATGTGGATAAATCTCAACTTCGCGATCACTGGAAAGTTTGGGAAGCATTATTAAATTAAGCGATTAGTAAGAATTTTCAGAATTATCTAAATTCGTCAGAAATCTTCCATAAAGGTTATGTTAGGGAAGTTACATTGTTTAAAGAATATTGTTACTTCATATGATTGACAGTGAATCGTGAATACATCAATGTCTATAATATCATTTTGTATGTTATTTGAGCATATAATTTCTATTTTATTGTATCTGATAGTCTTTTTGTTATTAACACTTTACAACACAGTGGAAAGGTGTTTATGACTTTGTTCATTCTGTCTATCTGTCTGTCCGTTAGCACGATAACTGCCGTAAAAATGACTTTCTCGGAACGAAATTTTAGTATGTTGTTCAGACGTTCTGTTGGACCTATGGGAATATAAATGAATAATATCAACCAATTAGTTATGGATTGAACCCGGGTTGAAAAAATGAAATACATTGAAACCTATGGGACCTAATTTTTCAAACATTTTTTAAGCGGATTTAAAATTCACAAATTGCTTCGAAAGTTGTTGGAAATATTAAAATTATCCCATATAATATATAAAATAAAAATTCAGCAAAATATATTCAGTCGTTTTTTAAACAAAAATTAAAATATTAATTACACCCTTTATATGAAGAGATCACGTGACCATTATATGAAGAGATCACGTGACCCACTTCAAAATAAAATATGGCATCCATCTTGTGTCAAAATCATGATTTTTAAAGTTCTTTTTAATTCATGTTGAGTGTTGTATCCGTCTTAAAACCGCTTTATTTTTGCTTAAATTCTGTGCATCTACTTACTGAAACAACGCAATTGCAATATGGTTGAGTTTAAATGATCATACAACTTTGAATATTTCTACAATGAAGCCTATTTTTCACTTATGGAGAATGTCTATACCAAAAGATGTAGAATGAGTTGTATAAGAATTGCTGCATTTCTTTAACGGAAAATTATTTAGCTCATGAAATTTGCAATGTAGCTGATATGATGAAACATTCATTGACATAGAGAAGCAAACGATTTTTTCGATGTAGTTTTAAGCATAGAGTTAAATTACTTGTATCTCCTTGGCTTTAAGTTTTTAAATAAAATAGATTATTATAGTATTGTTATAAATGAAATAAATGGAAAAATGTTATAAATGAAATGCTGCTTTTATATAGAGAGCCAGGCGTGTTATATTTCGATGACGACATTTGAATATATTTCATTTGTTTTCGATGAAGTTTTCAAATATAATAAATTATTGTAGTATTATGATAATTTTAAAAATATTACCGCGGAATGTATCGCATTTTAGAGATGTTTAAATAAAATTGCACTGAAGTTGGAAAGTGCTTCATAATCAATTCTTTATGCATGATTGACCTTTCTTGTTTTTATAGATGACTCGAAAGTTTTATCTCAATCTCGTTCTTGTTGACGCTTATTGCATCTTTTAATAAATCATAAGTAAAAGAAATCATTGAATTCAATCTTGTACCTGAGAATACTACATCTGCAAATTTACAAAATAGATCGTAAAAAATATATTATCAATCAATCAATCTAATCACTAAAAGTGTTTACTGTAAAACGGGCTTAGGCCTAACAATAGTGCTGCAACAGTAATCAATGCACACAATAGTAAAACAATACAAAAAATCTGATGTGGGCAGCACATGACTTTCCCTGCAAACTTATATCCACGTTCTATTTATTTCAATTAAATGTAATTCACTTTTAATTCAAATTTCGTTCTCATTCGGTAACCGGGTTTATTTTCAAAGGTGGCGTAGGGAAAGTACGAAAAACTAAAATATCTCGAGAACGGCTAGTCCTAGTGTAATGGGGTTGGTCTTATTCTTTTCGTCGTTAAACATTACGTATTAAACGGGCATTTAATGGATATATCTAAGTATACCAAGTTCTTTAGTTTAGATTTTGAAGATTTTTGCGGGCCGTTTTGCAAAAAAAGGCAGGTTATTTTTTTCCGAATCGTACCAAAATGTAATCAGCACCAGAGTGACCTATACGTGACTCATCTACCGAATTTTGTGAAATTCGGTCCATTAGTTTTTCAGCTAGAGTGGATACAAGCTTTTGCGGTTGAAAAGTGGCGTAGGGAAAGTACGAAAAACTAAAATATCTCGAGAACGGCTATTCCTAGTGTAATGGGGTTGGTCTTATTCTTTTCGTCGTTAAACATTACGTATTAAACGGGCATTTAATGGATATGTCTGAGTATACGTAGTTCTTTAGTTTAGATTTTGAAGATTTTTGCGGGCCGTTTTGCAAAAAAAGGCAGGTTATTTTTTTCCGAATCGTACCAAAATCTAATCAGCACCAGAGTGACCTATACGTGAGTCATCTACCGAGTTTTGTGAAATTCGGTCCATTAGTTTTTCAGCTAGAGTGGATACAAGCTTTTGCGGGCCATTTCGCAAAAAAAGGCAGGTTCTTTTATTCCGAATCGTACCCAAAACTAATCAGCACCAGCCCCGCCCACAAGTGACTTACCTACCAAATTTTGTGAAATTCGGTCCATTAGTTTTTTAGTTACAGTGGATACAAAATCTGCACAGACAGACAGACACACAGACAGACAGACAGACAGACACACAGACAGACAGACAGACAGACAGACACACAGACAGACAGACAGACACACGCACAGACGTCACGCTAAAAATGGTTTTTTCGTATTCTAGAGGTCTCGAAACGTGTAGATCCGTCGAAAACTCGAGTTGTGATTTTCGGCATGATTCCAATACTTTCCCTATACATTACCATGTATTGCAGGGAAAGTAACACTCAATTACCTAATGTAATATATCATAAAACAGGCAGTTCGGTAGCAAGATATTATGAAAGATGATAATTGTATACCATTCCAGCGGAAGTATAAATACTAAGAAACGTTTAGTAGGTTAATTGAATGAATCATTAAGCTGACGAATGGGGGTGACTCTTCTTCTATAGAGGTATAGCGACGGTTACGTTCATCCTTTCTTTTATATTTGAAGTGGGCCTTAGAGACTGAAGAACATTAGATGTCTAATTCCATTTAAACTAACTTATAGTCCGGTACCACGATTAGCATCCTGTTTTAATGGATTTTACCCAGTTAGTTTACCTCTACACCAAGCAGAACATGATATGAATTGTTTCGGATTCCTTTGAAAGGCATGCGGATGATGAGATGGGCACTCTCATTTTAGTAAATATATACAAATGAGATCATACAAACAGAGATATTTGCAAAGGATTTTAAGAGTATTAGTTTCCCTTGTATTTACAAAAATTGCGATTTTTCTTTTATGACATATTCTGTTAAAGAAATTTATGACTTATATTGTGAAAAAACACATGATTCGGTTGGACTTTCAAGATGTTAATATAAAAGAAAAGTCATTAACAACCAATTAGATTAAATCAGTGGGGAAATTCTCATAAGTCAGAAAAGTGATTATTCTATATGGATTTTGCACAGATATCAGTTGGGAAAAAGTACAGAAGAATAGTGACTATTTCTCATATTTCTGAGCAGTTGTTAGATTGTTGAAAACCATAACTAAAATTACCTCAGCCCCACCACGACAACGTTTCCCTTGACTCTGTGTATAGTAGAGCAGAAACATTATTTAGCATGAAAATTTTACTGATTGTGTTTGATTTGATTGAGTGAATTTTATAGATTCTTAGTGGAAATGTATTAAACTGGTTCCACAAATTCAAAACAAGACAGTCATTTATTTTTGTGAGTTTGTCAGAATGTGTGTTGTTAATGTCTAAATCATTTGCTTATCGTAATCCTTGAAGTAAAAAAAAACGAAACTCTGTAATACTTTTCTTTCGTTGCATCAAAGAGGGGGGAGAACAATATTTCCTTTTTTCTTTTTCCTAGATAGACAAGATACTTGTTCCACCTCTGGATTTAAGCTCGACTTTGTAATCCTCTAGTTTAATACTCTAAGATGTAAAATAATATTTAGGAATAGGCATTTTATTTATTAATGTTTTAATGTCTAATGAACAACACCAAACACACTGCTCAGGATTTTATACAATTATTAAAAGTTATTAAAGTGCTTAATTTTATTGCACATAACATTTTTAAACTATATAACAATAATAAATAATAGTATAACTAATATTTATTAAATGATTTTTAAGAAAGAATTTAGTAATGTTGGTGTTATAGATATAGCTGTGTTCTTTTAACGTAACCTGCTATATGTGTGTGTGTTTTCTAGTATTTTCATTACACGTAGAATAAAACAGAACATATTATATGGCGGAAAATTTGCTATCAACTATTTCATAAGCAGAGAAAACCCCGTACCACCCAAAGGTATATGGAAATATAATTCCATAAAATAAGTTTGATCTTTAAGCCCCCCCCCCTCTAAATTGATACATACCATTGTTATGATATTTTCAACATGTAACTTGAAATATTGACTGATGAAACAGTTAGATGTTCCCCAACCAAGAAGCTAAATGTACTTATTCTGAAAAAAGGAAAGGCCAGGAACTGACTCGAATAATGCCCAAATAGGAAGTGCTTTAATGCAGCAATGCTTACCTATACCGAAGTTGGAATCAACTGTTGCTTTCTATAATTTATGGACATGAAATGTGACTATCCCCGAAAATGTGGCTGGAAATTATCCGTATTGTATGTGGCATAAAGCCATATTTGACAGTGGAGTCAATCAATTTTTTTTTGTCTAATCAAACATTTGAAAATCTTTCCTCTCACTATTTTGCATGTTGTTTTTATTCTGGCACTTGCAGAGGTCAAAATACAAATTCTTACGTTGCAATAATGTTCTCAGCCTTATTTGAAAATGAAGCATTTGTCAATGTCGCTGATCATAAATTTATGAGACCCGACCATAGTGACATGAAAGATGGCATCACTCATGATATTATAGAAGAAAAAAGAACTAGTAATATTTTAATTCATCTCCTCCAAAAGTGGTTGAAACTTGTCAGGTCAAGCAGTAACACATTTTCAGTTTCGGAGCAGAAATCATATTGTCAATATGTCTCTTCTTTACTGTGAGGTCACTTTGTTTTTAATAAAGATGCCGAAGCTTTTAGTTAGAACGATGTTCGGTGACTCAAATATTCGTGTGGTTATTTTGGAATTGTAGACAACAAATTGTCACTGAACATAGATGAGCCATTTAAAACTATTTCTGTAAAAATGAAATTCCACCCTGATCGTAATTAAATCTATCACAAAGAAGTCTGGACCATAAATGCTAAAAAAAGAGAATATGTGTTATTTCTTCTGCCTTTGATACCGTTTAATTTTCATTAATTCTATAGCCTGCTTCCTGTTTCCAATGAATTGAACTATGAACTATAATTTAAATATTTTTATCTAGTATTTGAGTTTTATATGTTTATGTGTATTCGCATTTAGCTACTATGCTTATAAATAAAGGTGCATTAACTTTTAATTTTAAATTTACACAATTTTGAGATGAATATCTTGAATCAGTATTTTGACATTTTTAATGTTTTTTTTTCACAAAATATTTAATCAATGTAGGCTTAAAAAATATTAATTAAATAATAATAAAAGAAGTTCGGAATTGGAATTGAATTGAAAATTAAGTGTGGCATCATGGGCAATTTGAAATTAAAGAATCATTTTTGCATGTATTTGTAAAAAAAATATGTCATAATTTAGTTTAAGAATAACCACATAAGTCAGGAATAATAACTTATGTCTCTATGGGTCAAAAATATCTGCTATAATTTTGAATAACCAGTTAAGTCAGTGTTGAATGATTCAATAACATGTTTATTTAACTTAGAAAGGTGTAACAAACTGCATAAAAATTAAACATACAGTTTGAAAATAAAAAATAACAAGAAAAATCAATCATGCATAAAACATTGATTATGAAACACTTTCTAACTGATATGCAATTTTATTTAAACATCTCTAAAATGCGATACATTCAGCGGTGATATATCTTTTAATTATCACAGAACTACAGTAATTTATTTCACTTCTAAACTTAAAACTTCATCGATAAAATGAACTTTATTCAAATGACGTAATCAAGATATAAATCGTCTGGCTGTTTATGCAAAAGCAATGAATATCATTTATGCACTTTTATTCCAGACTCGAGTTAAATGATCTTGCGTGAAGCAAATTCAGCAATTCTTATGCAACTCATCTTACAATCAGTTGTTTACATTCTGCATCCATTAAAATTAGGCTTCGTTGTAGAAATAATCAAAGTTTGATAATCATTTAAACTCAAAAATATTGTAATTGCGTTGGAGCAGAATATACATGCGCAGAAAATACGCAAAAATAAAGCGGTTTTGAGACGGATATAACACTAAATATAAATTTAAAAGAACTTTAAAATTCACGATTTTTACTCTGGGACAAAAAGATGGATGCCATATTTTATTTTGAAGTATGTCACTTGATCTCTTCATATTATATGGGTGTAATTACTATTTTAATTAATATTTAAAAACTTCTGAACATATTTTGCTGAAATTTTTTTATATGTTTTATGAGATGATTTGAATATTTCCTAAAATTTTCAAAGCAATTTGAGAATTTAAACTTTGCTTAAAAAATGTTTGAAAAAGTAGGTCCTATAGGGTTCAGTGTATTTCATATTTTCAACTTTGGTTCAATGCAAAACTAATTGGGTGCGATTATTCATTGATATTTCCATATGTTCCACAGACCGTCTCAACAACGTACTAAAATTTCATTTTGATAAAGTCATTTTATGGCATTATCGTGCGAACGGACTGACAGACAGACAGATTGAACAAAGTAATAAAATTTTTTCAACTTTATTGTAAAGTGTTAAAAATTGAGAAAAATGATCTCCTGAAAATGTCCCAATTTTCAAGAGTTTATATCTCAATCTCCTAGTTTATGACCTAAGTGCTTTTTCCCGTCAGTTCAAAATTTATTTATACGGAATTTTTGTTAAATAACGAATGGCATGAAGTTTAGAACGTTAACTTAAACCGTTCTCGAGTTATGGCACATTTGTCAAGTAAATTTATCATTTTAAAAATACGTAAAATTAAACATTAGCAAATATCGTCAAATAGGTTTACTTTCCATTTTGCGATAAGTCTGACTTTATTCTCCCTGGTCTAGTTTATATGTAGAAAAACATTTTTCATCTGTGTCTGTTTATCTGTAACGATTGGCGATAAATATGATGATTTTGGTGACTAATTGGTTGAAATATCATCAACTTGGAGAATTCATTAAAATTGTTCCAAATTAACCAAAAATGTCACCAAACTGACAAACATGGTTCTAAATAAACGAAAATGACGTCAATTAATACAATAATGACGCCAATTATTACAATAGTGACGCCAATTAATACGTTAATTAATACATTAATTTAATCTAAGGACTACATTGCTTAGCGGAGGTTAGTAATATTTCTAACTAACAAATTAGATTTCCGTGAAATAAGTTCAAAAGAGTACTTTGAAATTATGTTATATGATTCTCTCTATATTAAAAAAAATAACTGCCGCTGCCGCCGCTGTTTGACACATTTCTCGTTTCTCGAGATTCTTTGCTTCGTACCGCAAAATTATTGCATATAAAAATATGAAATTTGATACACTAGTAGAAAAAACTTTGGGAAATAGTTGAAATAAACCGTTTTTTTATATATATTTTAGTTTAAGAAATATTTAATGTAAAAGACAAAATATTTAAGCTGCGAGTTCGCGTCCTGGACAGACTAACAAAAGCAAGACCACGAATTTTTGCGGGCAGATACCTACATGGGTGAACTTTTGCAGGACGGAGCCCCTTTTTTAATTTCGATGTAGTTTTTGTGATATTTTACTTTTTATACACTTCTGGAGTGAACTTTTTTTTCGCATTGGCACGTTTAACGATTTCTCTGTCTTGTATCGTAAAACTACAGCATTCAAAAATATGAAATTTGGGTACATTTATAGAGAAATATTAGGGTAACTGGATGAAATAAACAGTTTATCGATTTCAGCTATAGTTTAGCAAGAAATAGCTCGGGAAGTGAGCTCAGGATCAAGGAATTCAGTTTTGGGATTCATTGGGCTAAGAAAAATCCCTGCTTTGCCCTCCTACGGAAAATAGGCAGAGATAGAAAACAGATTTTTGAAAGTGGTATTTTTAGGAAAGATAGATATTTAGCGAGCGCAGCGAGTAGGAGGCAAGGCCTCCCGAAGGGGGTTGCGCGAGCAGGGGGTTGAGTGAGCAGGGGGCAAATCACCTTAGTTTCATACAAAAAAGGGCTAAATGCTAATGTGTAATTCAACATTAAAAATGTTATGCCATGGATCTAGTACATTCGTTTTCCACTGTGAATGATGTAAAATTATTGCATTATGTTGTGAAAGTCAGGTGCTCTCTACATCATATATTTTTAAACACTTGCCATGTAATACTGAGCTGTATAAGTTTCCCGCAAAATTTAAGTGACTGGGGACATTCTTGACCAATATAATGTATCAAAATTCAAAATTATTCATTTGTAATAGTGGGATGTATCAATTTGTTCAATCTTCAGATGGGCGAGGGAGCTGTAGAGAGAGTAAAATTTTATTATACAGCTCATTGTAAACCATCGAATCATTTTATCCTACTTACGCATTTTGCAAAAATATTTTTAAACCGTTATATCTAAAAAGGGCAAAAGCAGTATTTCAGCGCTTAAACAACATTTATCATCCATGCTATTAATCTACTACCATGTAGAAGCACTGTGGAATGTTTACAATATTTCGAATATTTCGTTTTTGAAGTATGAAAAATAAAATTGTAGAAAATCTTGTAGGGTGAAGTGTGGGTACTTAAAGTTAAACTTTCGAGGGAAATTTCGAGCTGCTTTATTCAAAGTAAATAAATAAATTTCGAATATTGAAATTGAGATTATATAATATTTCCTAAGTAATTAAGAATTTTTACCTAATATAATAAATATATAAATGATTTCTGTATGTGCAATCACTGTAAAAAAATGAATTTCATAACTAAATATAAAGTACAATATGTAACTTAAACGCACGAAAGTGTAAGCGTGACTATTGATCTATATAAGAAAACCTGAAACTGCTGGAAAATATAGAAGGGTAGCGAAAACGACCAGATATTACATACAATGTTTCTATTTGTAATATTTATTCCCATATTTTACACAATTTATATTCATTAGCGTCTCGTTTAGAATCGTAAATATAATTTAGTTAACGTTTAGAATCGTTAATATACGTTAGTTAACGTTTAGAATCGTTAATATACGTTAGTTAATGTTTAGAATCGTTAATATACGTTAGTTAACGTTTAAAATCGCTTCCTTAAGTATGAAAAAGAAAATGGTAAAACATCTTGTAGGATGAAGTGTGGGTACTTAAAATTTCACTATGGAGGAAAATGTAGAACTGCTTTATTCAAATTAAATAAATAATTTTCGAATATTAAAATTGAGATTATATATAATTTCCTAAGTAATTAAGAATTTTTACCAAATATTATAAATATATCAATGATTTCTGTATGTTTAATCACTGTAAAAAATGGATTTCATACCAAAATATAGAGTACAATATGTAACTTAAACGAACGAAAATGTAAGCTTGACTATTGATCAATGTAAGAAAACCTGAAATTGGTGAAAAAATATAAAAGGGTAACGAGAACAATCAGATATTACATACAATGTTTCTATTTATAATATTTATTCTCATATTTTATACAATTTATACTCATTAGTGTCGCGTTTAGAATCGTTAAAAAATAAATATTTTAAGAATTTCATTCTTCCGATGCATATCTGGTAGTAAATAAAGCAATAATCTGCTACACTTATGCATATCTGATAGAAAGTAAAACAAAAATCTGCTACACCTATGCACATCTGGTAGTAAATAAAACAATAATCTGCTACATTAAATCAATGCAAACTCATATTTATTTTACAGTTCCAGTAAGTAATTGGTTTGACATACCTAATTTCTCTTTCGTAGTGCAGCTATTAGCATCATTCACATACGTAATCATGGCCTGTTTACCTTTAAAAAAGCTTCACAAACATTTATATAGAGGCTGATTACACATTTTTAGAACGCATTTAAAGCAATAAACTTATTAAAAGTGACATTCATTTCTTAAATGTTGTATCTGATAACCCTTTCTCTGGAATATTATTCTATATCAGGAATTTCCAAGAAAAGATATTTTCTTAACGTTAAGAGTAGTATTTTATTCCTCTCTTCTTTCACAGTTTTCCATAGTCCATCTATTGTTTAAGGTCTGTCTCCGTTTAGAAAGTTTTCTTTTAAACTACCCAAAAGCACAATAATCCATTGGTGTCACATCAGGGGATTTTGAAGGAATATGATCAAAAGATATAGCTTTAATACCTGTATCTTTTGTCATTTTATCCAGAAATTTAGCAGTGGATTTTGATGTGTGACTGGTAACTTTATCCTGAGGAAGTTCCAAACTATTAAGACTCTGTAGATATAGCGATGGTATTTATTTTTGAATAAATCAGTAAAATATTATCTTGATAATATGTTGAATACATTGTTTTAACTTTAATTCATTGTTGTACAAAAAGCCAGCAATAATCATGAATCCTTTACTGATACTTTTATTTGATTCTTGGAACCGAGCTATTAGGTCTGTGTCTTTTTTATGATAGTAAATTGATCTCCATTGTTACATTTAAATAGATCCATGCTTCACCAATTGCCGCAATATATTTTAATATGCCAGCGACTAAATGATTTTCATAGTGAATTCTACAGCATGTTCTGCACTCGTCTAGATCCAAGGCATACGTCTAGGACCAAGACGGTTATTAATATGATTTTTAGTTTTACAATTTAAATCTTTATTTATTATCTTATTTACTGTGGTTACAGAGGTCTTTAAAGACACTGCAATTGTTCTTTGAGGCGGGGGGTATTTTTTTGTGACAAGAGACTTTTGAAGTAGTAGTAAATGTAAATACCTTCTTAGTGTATTCATTCGGTCTTCTTTTTTCAGTTAAAATTATTTATTGGTGCTTTTTACTTTTATTATTAATAATATTGCTTGTTTTGAATTTAAAATGCGAATTTCATGGTTTCCACATCGTTTTTTACTTTCCTTATATATACAAAATGTATAAGGAAAGTTTTGTGACGGGGTCGAAAATTCGAATTCGAGTGTTTGAGGGGAGAGCACGTTTCAAGCATCCCTGACCACGAATCGAACATTTTTGAAGTGATGTCTGTGTGTGTGTGTGTGTGTGCGTGTGTCAATGAGACTGTGGACACGATATCTCACGAAAGAATAGAGCGATTCGAATGGAAATTGGAACAAAAATCACAATCCGTGAATACTGGAATTTCATTGTTTTAAAACACAATCGAATATTCAGAACCACCCTTAATTTTCGAATGAAATTTTGAAAAAATCATAAAAAAATCAAAGTTTTTAATAAAGTTACGCAAATAGACATTTCTTATGTAATTTTTCCTTAGAAAACGATTGACATAAACTTTAGAACGCTGACATGAACTGTTCTCGAGATATTGCACATTTTTCAAATAAATTTATAAAAAAATCCCATAAATTAAATAAAAAATATATTAACTGTTGAGAAACATGTTCACTTTTTATATGTAATATCATACGATAAATTGGGTGACATTATTCTCGTGGATCTAGCTCGTTCTATTCATAAGAAAAGGTACTTTGAGTAATACATTTGTATTTGAACGCCAATAGTCATTTATCTGCTATAAGAATAACTTATTTCTCCGTCGAAAACGCTTGGCGAGATTTTGGTGACGAATTTGGCGGAATGTCGCCACACTTTTTAACGACTTTTTTAAATGTTGCCAAATTAACGAAAATCTCGCCAAATGGATAAAAATGATTCTAAATCGATGAAATGACGACTAATTATCGAGAATTCAATATCTTGGAAGAAATATAAGTATCTACTATAAGAAGAACCTATTTTTTTTTTGCTGTAAAAGTAGTAAATTCATTGCATTATATAAGGAACGTCATGTGCTGCCCACGTCATATTTTTTTAGAATGGAGATATAAATATGTTGCAGTTTCCCTAATAATTGTTTGTGAAATTATTATTATATGTGTATCCCCTGCTTAATAATTTCCTTTTTTAATACTCTCCTAATTGTCTTTGTAGAAGATCATAGCACTACCAATAGTTTCTGACTTCAAGATAACTTTCCGAAAAGGACTTGCATTTGGCATGCGAAAATGAAATATTATGAAGTTCAATTTCATCTTATTAAAGCCCTAGTCAAACATTCTAAATAATTAGTGAAAATTGAAACATATTTGATCTTTAATATGTACGGTAATTTGTCATTGTATCAAAACTTTTCACAGCGAACAGAGTGTATAAAATAGCCTGTACCCTGTTCTGACGAATGAATTTAGAGGTTTCAACATTCTGAGACCTAAAATTGTACCTTATCTCTTTCGGTTCAAAACATGCTATCATTAATATTTCATGAAGGACGCCCTTTCTCAAAATTAAATTACAACGAAATCCGTGAGAGAGAGTGTTCAATATTGACCGAGAATTTCAAACAACGCCTTTTCCAAGGAAGTACCGTGTATGGACTATGAAAGTGAGAAAGGATATTTACTTTTCTAAAACGCAGATTTATTTTTAAAAGGCTATTTGTTTTCGCAGTAGGGGTGATGAAATAAGCTAAATCAAATTACCAATGTTTATTTGGTTTTCATTTCTTTATTTCTGTACAAATTAGGGGACGCCAACTAGTGTTCGTTTAGCTCGCTCATCCCCATAACACACTGGCGCTCCAGTAGTAATATCTTTATTCTACCGCCTATTTCGCAGCTATAATACGCCCGTTGGGGTCCGCCTCATTATCTCTTTCACTAGCACTCACTAAACACTCCAGAGTTTGCTTCGCGAGCTTTTTCAACCCTTTTGGAGCGGGCGATCGCCCTCCGTGCTTCCTTTTGTCCCGACAAAGTAAGTATTTGCCCATTTGCCCATACTGAAGGAAATTTTCCAATTCAAAAGTGCATGAAAAATAGAATAACTCATAAAATAAATCGAAATTTAAAAAAGGCTCTGTAGGATTTGATTGTGTAGGATTTGATTGTTCTGTAGGATTTGAACTGTGTAGGTACAGGTCTGAAAATATACACGGTTTTGCTATTGCTACTAGGTAAAACACGTGAACTCACAGTCCAAATACTCTACCTTTGATATTGAAATTATATTTCTTTTAAACTGGAGTTTAAATCGAGAAAGGATTTAATTCAGCGTGATCCTCTAATATTTATCTACAAATTTGCCAAATTTAATATTTGTGTATGTTTTAGTTTCCGCGGTATGAAACAGAGAAATTCCAGAGACGCAAAATTTGGCAAACAGCGGGGGTGATGGCTATAGATACTGTATTTTAAATGTAGAGAGACAGTTTATAAATATTTACTAATTTCTGAAATCTTGATGTTAAAAAAAGATTTTCAATTTTCTGACTTTTAAAGTGCCCAATAAGCATTTATAATTAGAATAAGCAACAACTAATGAATTCAACCAATGAATTGAATATTTAGAATAAATTGAAATTATTTTCAATGCTTAGATCCTTTTATATGAAAGAAGTATGAAATGAAAATAAAAGGCCATTAACAAATTATTAATAGCATACAATTTTAAATAGTATCTATTTTTAGCTACATTAATTTCGCTTTTAGAATTGACGATAAATTAAATCAAACGATAAAACTTATGAATATAATATTCTTGTTTTATAATATAATAGAAATTCTATCATCCATGGTTTCATCTAAGTTTAATCCGAAAGCATTTGCATCGTGGATATAATAGGAGTATATCATATAGGCTAACAAATTTGACTTAGTGGCTGCATAAGTTGGTAGAATTATCAGTTATGAAGCAATTTATAGGCAATTAACAATGTTTAAAGTCAAAGTCCTAGTTTAGATATGCGACATATATTCAGCAGAGTTGTGCATTCTGCGATATTTTAAATACCCTAGCAAAAAAGAAGAAAAATATATATGTATATATATATATACTAAAAAGGAACATTTAAATTTACAATTCAAGTATCCTTTACTCATTTCATTTTGTTTTAGATACTTAGGTTGTCTTATATATATATATATATATATACTCTCACACCAATGATCGTCACATGTGTGACAGTGACGTTGTAGTCACGTGACACCTTTGTCACATTGTGACATCATATTTATGACATCTCTGCGACGTTACGTATTAGTAACTTTGTAACTTCATTGTGACTATATTCTGGGACGTTTCCACAATTTAATTAACACGTAACAATGTGACGATATTCCAATGGCAATTACAATGTGACGTCACAAACAAGTCAATATGCGACGTCACAAACGACCATGAAAATGACCAAAATGACTTCGCTGTGACCACAATATGACATTACCGAGACATAGAGTCACAGTGTGACGTAAATTTTACGTCACTGTGAAAAAAAAATGCTGTTAGGATATATATATATATATATATATATACCGGGTGGTCAGAATTAAAACACCCCTACTCTCAGCTCTCTATACATCGAACTACTCAGTGTAAAGGCTCCAAAATTGTTGAACCTACTATTCAAGACATGGGGAAAAGGATTCCGCGAAAACAAATTAGTTCTAGAAGCACCGATAGGTGGCGCTGTACAACAGAAAATATGCTGAAAAGACACAAAATAGTCATAAAAAACAAACACATGCGATATGGAATTTTTCTTTTTTAATTTCTGTTGCTGATATGAAAAAAAAGATGATAAAAAAAGTGAAGAAACTTAAACTGTCATTGTAACTGCAATTTCGCACTGTAAGCACAAAAATTTGCATAAACCCTTGGTTTGCAGCTACTATGTTCTGGGCATAAAAGGGGATAAAACTGGGAAATTTTCTTTCTTATCAGCGATGGCTGTCACACTGCCAGAACGCGCTTTGCTTGTGAAGCTGTTTTATGAAAACAAAGGACATGCTTCAGCTGCACTTCGAGAGTTTCGTCGACTTAAGAATTTGCGCAAAGGACCATTACTTGCACAATCTCTCAGGAAAATTATCGCTCGATTCGAGAAAACTGGACATCTTGGAGTTCAGCCGGGTCGAGGACGCAAATCGACTCGTTCAGATGTCGTTGACGATGTTGCCACCGCTATTGTTGAACAATCAATGGATAATGTTATAGGCTGTAGTAGGTAGTGCACGTGGAGTGTCACGACACTTGGGTATTCCCTACAGCACAGTGCGGAACGTACTGAGAAACATAGTACATTTTTTCCGTACAAAATTAGTCACAATCACCACTTGCTGACCATCGACAGGGAGCAGCGACTGACCTTTGTATTGACATTTCTAGCAAGAGTTGAAGTGGATGCATCGTGGCCATGGCAGATCCTATGGAGCGATGAAGGACATTTCCATCTAAATGGAACAGTCAACACCCATAACTGTCGCATTTTGGACAGGGGAAAACCTTGTACCTTCCAAGAGATTCCACTTCCCTCACCGAAAGTTACAGTCTGGTGTGGATTCACAGCCACATTCATTCTTGGACCTTTCTTTTTTGAAGAGGCTACTCCCAATGGCCCTGTGACATGCACCGTGACAGTCAGGAAGTACAAAATCATGCTCGAAAATGTTGTTGTACTCTAACTGCAACAGCACCAATGTCTTGATTCAATTACCTTTATGCAAGATGGAGCGCCTCCACACATTGGACTCTAGGCGCGGAAGCCCATTGGTTAGCGCGCTGGAGTTGCACTCGGTAGGCCCGGGTTCGATTCCAGCCACTGCCAAAACTGCCGCCGTGTTCATGCGGAGTACGATAACGTTAAATTGTGGGTCCGAAAGTCCTTCCGAGAGGTTGGTGGTAGGGGAAGGAGGGTACGGTCCCTGTGGATGCCTCCCCCACTGGGTTCCGGTCTAAATTGGGTGGCACTTCCCGACCGTCCAAACAGTTACCTCACACCTTTCTGGTAACCGGTAGTCCAAATTGTTACTCAAGTCCTCAGGATGAGTCGGACGGCCTGGGGTTTCCTCACCTTTCTGGTAGGTCGGACGGTCTGGGTTTCCACAACAACACATTGGAGTCTGTGTACAGCAGTTTCTTCGGCAACATTTTACTAATGGTAGAGTAATTAGCTGTGCGTTTCCGACAATCTGGCCATCTTGTTCTCCAGATCTTAATCCCTGTGATTTTTGGCTGTGGGGATACTTAAAAAGTCTTGTTTATCGAGGACATCTGGTAACCTTGGCAGATTTGAAAGACAGTATCACTCTGCATGTGAGAAGCATCTCAATCGACCAATTACGATCCGCAGTTGGACAAACTGTCCACAGACTGCAGATTTTACATCTTGAAGAAGGGAACCATATTGAGCAGCGTTCCCTGCATCGATAAGGTCCTTGTGATATGAATGTTTGGTATATTCGAATAATATGTGTTACAAATGTGTATTTTGTGTCTTTTCAGCATATTTTCTGCTGTACAGCGCCACCTATCGGTGTTTCTGGAACTATTTTTTTTTTCGCGTAATCCCTTTCCCCATGTCTTGAATAGTAGGTTCAAAAATTTTGGAGCCTTTACACTGAGTAGTTTGATGTATAGAGAGCTCAGAGTATATATATATATATATATATATATATATATATATATATTACATTTAAAAAAAATTACGTACGTTATGTACGTAACGGTAATAATCGAAAGATTATAACCTTTCAGTTCGTAAGATTATTAACTTACCGGACGTGTGGTTAAAACCCACATAACAAGTTAGTTTTGAACAACAAACAATAATTTGCAGTTCTTTAAAAGCCTTATAAGTGTATATAGTTTGATTTTGCATCGAATTCTTTCTTTAGAAAAAATTGAAGGGTATCTGTCTGAGCGATTTTTTTTTTCATTTTTTATACTTTCACTCGAAATAGTTTCGAAACAAAAAAATATAGCTATAAATAGTAAGCGACAAAAATATGTATGAGAAAATTTTGATTCTAAAACTATATTTATGTACATTTTTTTTACAGTTTTCGAGTAATCGTTTTTTCAATTTGAAGAAGAATAATAACATTACGTTTAAGTATTTAATGCTTATATCTTAAAAACTAAAATATATAGCTATACACAATAAGCAAAAATGTATAGCCCTTTAAAAGCTCTATATGTGTACATAATTAAATTTTGGATCGAGTCTTTTTCGATATTACAAAAGTTGAGATTTTATTTTACAAAATACTATTCAAGCTAAACCATTTCGCCTCCATTGGAATGGAGTTACAGCCGATTTTTTCATTTTTATTAACACTTTACAACAAAGTTGAAAAGAGTTTATGATTTTGTTCATTCTGTCTACCTGTCTGTCTGTCTGTCCTTTAGCACGATAACTGCCGTAAAAATAACTTAATCAAAATGAAATTTTAGTATGTTGTTCAGACGGTCTGTAGGACCTATGGGATTATAAATGAATAATATCACCCAATTAGATTTGGATTGAAACCGGGTTGAAAAAATGAAATACATTGTACCCTATGGGAACTAATTTTTCAAACATTTTTTAAGAGGATTTAAAATTCACAAATTGCTTCGGAAATTTTAGGTAATATTCAAATTATCCCATTAAATATATAAAAAAAAATTCAGCAAAATATATTCAGTAGTTTTTTATATAAAAATTTAAATAATAATTACACCTCTTATATGAAGCGATCACGTGACCATTACATGAAGAGATCATGTGACCCACTTCACACTGAAATATGGCATCCATCTTGTCTCAAAAGCGTTATTTTTAAAGTTCTTTTTAGTTCATATTGAGTATTGTATTCGTCCTAAAACCGCTTTATTTTTGCTTAAATTCTGTGCATCTACATACTGAAACAACGCAATTACAATATATTTGAGTTTAACTGATCATCCAAATTTGATTATTTCTACAGCGAAGCTTATTTTTCACTTATGCAAAATGTAAACAGCAAAATATGTAGAATGAGTTGTACAAGAATTGCTGCATTTCTTTTAACGCAAAATTATTTATCTCACGCGGTCTGCATAGCTGATATGAATGAAATATTCATTTATTTTACAGAGAGGTCATAAGTTTTTAAATAAAATAAATTATTATAGAATTGTGATGAATAAAATTAATGAGAAAATGTTTATGAATGAAATGCTACTTTTATTTAAAGAGCTAGCAGCTTTATAATTCTATGACTTCCTTTGAAAAAGTTCTTTGGTTTTCGATGAAGTTTTTAAATATAATAAATTATTGTAATATTGTGATAATTTTTAAAATATTACCGAGGAATGTATCGCATTTTAGAGATGTGTAAACCAGGCAATTTATTTTTCAATGTCGTCATTTGAATGAAGTTCATTTTTTTCGATGAAGGTTTAAGTTTTCAAATATAATAAATTAATGTAGTATTGTGATAAGTTTTAAAATATCACCGAGGAATGTATTGCATTTTAGACTTGTTTAAATAAAATTGCATTGAAGTTGGAAAGTGTTTCATAATCAATGCATTAAGCATGATTGATCTTTCTTGTTTGTTTTAAACAGGATTTGGTTTTAATACGGAGGCTACATATTAGAATAGCGCAAGCATGGAACGAACAATTCTTTACTGGAAAACAAATGATTCTTTACGGGCGTTCTGAACGGGCGTTCGAGTAAAGAAATATTCCTATAATCAGAAAATCATTGTGTTCATGATCGTGCAATTTAAAAAATACAAGTAAATATTTGTTCTTTAATTCATTTTATTTTTTATTTTTTTATAAAACTTGTCTTAAATTTTCTTGGTGTATCCCCACATATCGAGTCACGTACCCTACTTTGGAGACCACTGGACTATGGATCTGAGGGCTAAGGTGGGAACAATTCGACTATACATGTGTGTCTTGGAAGATGAGTAAAACTTTACAGTGGATTGAAAGCCTGTATTGAGTGCTCTAGGGAAACTGTTGTTATCGGGATATTTGGTCCTGAAAGTTTTGTTTCCTCATAGAAAATAATTTATCTTTGCTTTGTAAAATTTTTTTAACTGGATTTGTAATAAATAAATTTGCTGGACATTTTAACAGTGTAGTGATTAATAAGCTGGATAAAATTTCTGAAAATAAAACCATTAGTGCATTTATGTACAATTTCAAAATAATATTATGTTATTGATGGGATTTATTTGATTCTCTGCAGACAAATCGCAAGAAGTTAATAATGTTATGATATAATTTAAGACGGAACGAATTATATCTGCATGTAGAAACCCAGCTAAAGCATTAGGCTCTAATCTTTAGATTTGATCCTAATTAATACAAAGTTTTTAATCCATTTATGTGTTTTAAATTATAGATAAAAAAGGGAAAGAGACGATTTATGTGCGGACACATTTATATACTATAGAAAGGAAACACAAACAATAAAAATTTGATGTGGGCAGCACAAGATTTAGCTGCAGAATTATTTATATCCACGTTCTCTTTATTTTAATTAAATTTAATTCACTTTTAATAACTGATAATTCATTTTAATCTTTGGTAACAGGAGTTATTTTCAAAGGTGGCGGAGAGAAAATATGGCAAAACTTGAATATCTCAAGAACGGCTAGTCCTAGTGTAAGGGGGTAGATCTTATTATTTTCTTCGTTAAAAATTACGTATAAAACAAGCATTTAATGAATATATTTGAGCATACGTAGTTTTTATTTTAGATTTTCGCGATTTTTGCGGAGGGTTTTGCAAAAAACGGCAGGTTATTTTCTTCTGAATCATACCAAAATCTAATCTAAGTCACTTAACTACCGAATTTTGTGAAAATCGGTCCATTAGTTTTTCAGCTAGAGTGGATACAAGTTTTGCGGGCCATTTCGCAAAAAAAGGCGGGTTCTTTCATCCCAAATCGTACCCAAACCTAATCAGCACTAGATTCATCCACAAGTGACTCACCCACCAAATTTTATGAAATTCGGTCCATTAGTTTTTTAGTTAGAGTGGATACAAAATCTGCAGAGACAGACAGACAGACAGACACAGAGATACACATACACACACACATACGTCACGCTTAAAATAGTTTTTCGTATTCTAGAGGTCTCGAAACGTGTAGATCCGTCGAAAACTCGAGTTGCGATTTTCGGCATGATTCCAATACTTTCCCTATACATTACCATGTATTGCAGGGAAAGTAAAAATCTGATGTGGGCACGGGGGGGGGGGGGGAGTTTGTTCACGAGTCGTACAGAAAATTGGGTTTTCTTTTTCAACCAGGTTGACACTATATTTGAATTTTATGAAATCCCGGAGCAATTTCAGGGGAAAATAGTTCTACATAAATTGTCTGAATTTACCCAAAGTTTAACAAATAGCCTGGGAATAGATAAATTGTCTCAGTACCAGGCAAATAAAGAATGCATTTTAGCTAAGAACTGTTTTACACCGTTACAATACAAAAGGAATTTTCAAAAAAAGGGAAGTTTACAAAAGCAAACTAAAAGTAACAGATATCATTTTTGTTTTGTGTCTTGTGACAGCATACAGACTTTTTAACACTTCTCCACTCTTTTCTAACATTTTAATTGTTTTTATTTCTGGATAATAAATAAAAGAAAAATAGACGGAAATTAAAAATTGAATTTTGTCGCAATTTGCACTCTTTAAATTATAAAGTAATAAAAACGTAAACAAGCATTGACAGAATTATTTTATCTGGTATCTTGTAATCACTCACAAGCCATAACGTTTTAATTAATGATTAAACTTCCATCATTTGAAGCTAAGTATGAAATATATTGTTGATTACGTTATATAATTATTCTATGGATATTGATTGGAAGTCAAAGATTTAATGTTACAGTAGCTCGTGGTATGTAAATGTGAAATGTTTAGCAATATTTTAGAAATGGTACAAATGGTTAGCTTGATGACTAGAAATATTCATTTTATTTTCCTAATGATTGATGACTCTCTATTTAATACTTATTTTTAATTTCTAGGCATATTTTGAGTTTGGCTTATTTGAGTTAAAACTTCTCTTTATCATTGGATTTTTATATTATATATATATATATATATATATATATATATATATATCTTTAACGATATTGTATATACTAGAGAGTATAAACAATACAGACTATCTATGCTGTTAATATATGCCCTAGTAAAAGCAGCGCGGAATGATTACAATTTTTCCACTGCTTCGCTTTTGAAATAAATGAAAAATTGCGAAAAATCACGATGTGGAACAAAAACGTACCGATTTCTCATAAAGATTCTCATTTTTTATGTAAATTGCATTTTCCTTTAATATTTTGTTCAACATAGAATATATTCAATATGTAGAAATATTTATCCCTATACATATATTTCATTCTATACCTCTCGACGTAATTAAATTTTCTAGCGTCCTTCTTAATAATAAACACATTTGTAATTCAAGAAAACAGAAAAAGAAACACTAAAAAATTAAATTTGCAACTTTGGTGTAAAATTGATGTCTAAGAATCTCAAGGATGGTGTTAAAGAAGTGCCCAGAAGAGGATAAGAAAAGAGAAAAATCTGATGTGGGCAGCACATGACTTTCCCTGCAGACTTATAATAACGTTCTCTTCATTTTAATTAATTTATTTCACTTTTAATTCAATTTTCGTTCTGATTCGGTAACCGGGCTTATTTTCAGAGGTGGCTTATAGAAAGTACGGAAAACTAAAATATCTCGAGAACGGCTAGTCCTAGTGTAATGGGGTTGGTCTTATTCTTTTCGTCGTTAAAAATTACTTATTAAACGTGCATTTAATGGATATATTTGAGTATACCTAGTTCTTTAGTTTAGATTTCGACGATTTTTGCGGGCCATTTCGCAAAAAAGGCAGGTTATTTTTTTCCGAATCGTACTAAAATCTAATCAGCACCAGGGTCACCCACAAGTGACTCATCTACCGAATTTTGTGAAATTCTGTCAAGTAGTTTTTCAGTTAGAGTGGATACAAATTTTTGCGGGCCATTTCGCAAAAAAATGCGGGTTCTTTTATTCCAAATCGTACCCAAAACTAATCAGTACCAGACTCGCTCACAAGTGACATACCTACGAAATTTTGTGAAATTCGGTCCATTAGTTTTTTAGTTAGAGTGGATACAAAATCTGCACAGACAGACAGACACACACACAGACGTCACGCTAAAAATGGTTTTTTTTGTATTCTAGAGGTCTTGAAACGTGTAGATCCGTCGAAAACTCGAGTTGTGATTTTCGACATGATTCCAATACTTTCCTTATACATTACCCTGTATTGCAGGGAAAGTAAAAATCTGATGTGGACAGCACATGACTTTCCCTGCAGACTTATATCCACGTTCTCTTTATTTTAATTAAAGTTATTTCACTTTTATTCAATTTTCGTTCTCATTCGGTAACCGGGCTTATTTTGAAAGGTGGCGTAGGGAAAGTACGAAAAACTAAAATATCTCGAGAACGGCTAGTCCTAGTGTAATGGGGTTGGTCTTATTCTTTTCGTCGTTAAACATTACGTATTAAACGGGCATTTAATGGATATATCTGAGTATACCTAGTTCTTTAGTTTAGATTTTGAAGATTTTTGCGGGCCGTTTTGCAAAAAAAGGCAGGTTATTTTTTTCCGAATCGTACCAAAATGTAATCAGCACCAGGGTGACCTATACGTGACTCATGTACCGAGTTTTGTGAAATTCGGTCCATTAGTTTTTCAGCTAGAGTGGATACAAGCTTTTGCGGGCCATTTCGCAAAAAAAGGCGGGTTCTTTTATTCCGAATCGTACCCAAAACTAATCAGCACCAGCCCCGCATTTATTTGAAAGGCGGCTGTTTCCAGTCAAGAGGGGTTAGAGTTGGGAAAGTGAAGACTTCGATTTGTTACTAATTTCAGAAATGTAAAGTTTACACGTCAAATTTGAATCCAAGTACATTCCAAGGTACTTATAACGGGATTGCCAGTGAATAGGCTTATTATTTAAGGTAAAGTATGTGGTTGGGGTACGCCGGGAGGTAATGACGGCAGCACATTTGTTCACGTTGACTTTGATTTTCCCTGTAGTTAACCATTGCGTCAGCAAGATACTTTTGAAAAGTGTTGTGCACGACTTGTATTTGACGGTGTTGTGATGTCGGCGTACAAGCCACAGGTGACACCAGGGGTTCGATATATGTCGTAAATAAATGAATGTCGATAGGTTGAGCAATTTGGGTCCGACAAGTGATCCTTGTGGGACGCCACAAAAATATCTCTGGGAGATGATGGAACATTGAATCCGCGTACAGAGATGCTTCGCTCTATTAGGTACCAGTGGAGAACTTTAATTAGTTAATAGGGATAGCTTGTTAAGCTGTAACAGATGTCCATTTGACCACACTTTGTCAAACGCCTTCTAGATATCAAGAGAGACAATAGAAGTAGTTTGATTTTTGATGCGAGCGTCATGGATGAGTTCAACAACCCAAAGCAATTTGGTGTTGCGTCGAATGTGTTTTCCTAAATCCAAATTATTCTGGACTCATAATATTGCTCATATTGCAGAGCTAGTCCAAACGCTGCACTATAATGAGCTCGAAGTGTTTCGAGAGACAGGAGAAATGATATATAGGACGGTAGTTAGAAGATTCAGAGAGTTCGACTCCGGACCTTTCAAGCCCGAGGAAAATAGCAAAGTTCAAGAAAGAGGTTAAAGAGGTCAGCAAAACAAGCAATGTGACGTTTAGGCATATATTTAATTATGTTAGTAGAAATAAGGTCTTTCCTAGGGGATTTATTTTTTCAGTTTTTGAATCTGTCCTAAAAATGTGTCTATCTTTTAAAAATCTCAATTTTGTCCATGTGTTTACATGATTTTAACTACAATTTTATATAATATTAATTGTTGTATTTTTATACTTTTATATTTATTAATAATGACTTTTAATGCATTTATATAATTAGTGTAGTGACATTAGGTAAATTAAAGTTTTAATGCTTTAAATGTAGAGCAAAACTATGTATTTTTTAAAGATTATTCGAGATAACTTAACGTACTAGCATATTTGTCAATGATTCGGCATAAGCCAATATAAGAGAAGTCTTTACAAATCCCCACGTGCTCAAAATAGTCTTTTTACACAAGTTCACATGGTTACTTATTGAAAAGAAATTACGAAGCAGTAAAATATGCAAGCGTTTTCTAAGTAGAATGTGCATTTTCGTCATTATTTCTTTCCATGGCCTTTAACTCTTTTGATCTCTTATTTAAGTTTCATTCATTTTCTGAATCATCGATGGTAGTTTACTGAATATTTAAACCTACCTAGTATCTACTTTAGTTTTCTCATTTTCGTTCGCAACAGATAAATTCCTAGACATTTGCTTTACTATTGTTTTTTCTCCTACTGGCATAGTTAAGGTTATTATCTGGATATGTTGTACGTTAAAGGCTTACCTTCTCCTATTTCTTCATTTTAGAATTCGAAAAGAGGAAAATGTTAATGACTGTCCTTACAGATTCTCATCTATGTGTTATCAAAGTGCTGTATACAGGGTGTAACAGAAAAGATAGTCATAACTTTAAGGGGAGATAGGGAACACTAAATAAGGCCTATTGGCAGTGAACAAACACCATGTCCTCAAAGGAGTGCATTTGGCTATAGAGTGTAATATTATTGTTTGCATTCACTGCGTACAAAGTTGCAAGAATTGGTTACGAAGCGCCATTTGGCGATTTTTTAAAATTACTTCATGCACGCGGATTTTCTCCAATTAGCTACTTTCTGAAATCACTTATGGCGTGATAAATGTTGGGAAAAAGTTATCTTTGGCAGGATCTGTGTTGGGGGGGGGGGGGTATGCAAGGGCGCGCTTGCTGGTGTGTGTACGCATAAAAGGGCCGTGTTTTGAACAAACTGTCATTCGCAAGTTGTACAGTAATCGAAAGATGCAACAGTATTCGAATGCTGATATGACTGATATTTCCTCCATGTATGGAGCTGCAAATGGCAATACAGTAGAAGCGCAAAGACTATATCGGGAACGTTTTCCAAATGGGCGGGTTCCCAATCGGAGAACTTTTCAGGGTCTTCACATATAATTGTGCGAGAGCGGGGCCATTCGTTGCTCCTCGACACGACGCAGGTGTTTCACGGACGGTAAAAATGTCGAATAGGCTACAGGCGATTCTGAATGATGTGGAAGTTAATCCGGAAGTAAGCACTCGAGCGTTGGGGCATTTCTATAGTGTGAGTCACATGACAGTATGGCATGCTATTCAGGAGGAATAATTACACCCTTACCATTTCCAGGGGATGGTAGCTCAGTGTTTAACGCGTGAAAATTGCTCTCGGTAGGCTCGGGTTCGATTCCCGTCGCTGTTAAAACTGCCGCCGTGTTCACCCGGAGTATGATCACTTTAAACATGCGGATTCGCAAGTCCTTCCAAGAGGTTAGTGGTAGGGGAAGAAGGAGGGTACGGTTCCTGTGGATGCCTCGACCACTGGGTTCCGATCTAATTTTTGTGGCTCTTCCCGGCCGTTCAAACAGTTACCTTACACTTTTCTGGTAGTTGGGGCGGTCTGGATCTCAACAACAACAATCCTTACCATCTCCGCGGGGTCCAGTGTTTAGTAGAAACAGATTTCCCTCGCCGTGTAACATTTTCACGCTGGTTATTGCAACACTGCACAGTACAGCCACATTTTGCGGCATATGTACTGTTTACCGACGGGGCAACGTTCACAAGGAAAGGCATATTTAATATCCAAACTGCTCATGTGTGGGCCACCGCAAATCCTCATGCAACACTGTCGCGTAGCCATCAGCAGTTTTTTTTTGTTAATGTATCGGCAGGGAACATTCACGATCACCTAATTGGCCCGTACATCTTCCAGAACGCCCCAATGGAACCAAGTATCGTATTTTCTATCAACTAGTCCTACCTGATTTACTGCAGGTTACTCCAGCAAACTTCCGTGAGCACATGTCACCCCCCCAAACCCGTCCAGTAGAGTCAGAGCAGGAGACAGGACAATTACCTCCATAAGTAGAGCAGAATATGAACATGAAGCATAGATGAAAATTCTTACTAAACAAGTGATTGATAGAAGACATGAATAAACGAGACTGCCACTAAACACCATTATAAGGCCGCTCAAGTCATAGTATCAAACTGGCTAAAATTGCAATATTATATAGAAAATAAAATTCAAAACATTAATGTTAATGTATCTTATTTTCCGATTTTATTATTTTTCTAACTTTTTTAGTTTATTTTAATATTATTCATTTTTATTTAAATATATATATAATAATTAAATAATCATATTTATAATATTTTTTACATATTATTAGCCACCATACAATATATATATATATATATATATATATATATATATATATATATATATATATATATATATATATATATATATATATATATATATATATATATATATATATATATTTATATATATATATATATATATATTTATATATATATATATATATATATATATATATATATATATATATATTTATATATATATATATATTTATGTATATATATATATATATATATATATATAATTGAATAATTTTAATTCACTTGTATTATATATACCTGAGATTGATCATTTATTGAAAAGTTATGTATTGCAAAAATGAAAAAATATGTTTGGCGTGATAATTTGAAATCAATAGTGACTATACGACACACTTGTGAAGATGATAAAGAGAACAGTATAAATAAAACAGGTACTAAATTGGTATAAAATACCCCTTTTTCCCTGTTCCATATAAAAGTTAAGGAATTGAAAAAGAATGACATGGAGTAAAGATTAGTTAATATATCCCTTAACTACACTCTTAGATTAAATTTATTCTTTTGTTTTATTAATATCTGTATTACATAGTAGAATTAGTGCAATACAGATATTTAAGGTACTAATCTCCTTGTTCGCTGCATAAACATACATGGTGTAAAGCAAGAATAGTGCATAAGATGAAAAGTTGCAAAACAGAAAAAAAAATTTGCATTTGGAGCTATGCTTTTCTGGCTCCCAAGACATTTTTTTCAATATATATATATATATATATATATTCAAAACGAAATGTCAATATAAGTATACAATTATACTTCAAATTACCTGAATTCTACATAGGATAAGGCGCATTGCAGCTCTATAATCCGATGCAGGAAATATCAAAGAAAACGCAAAAATATGTCAAGGGGGATGCCAGATATATTGCATAAAAATGGCAGAAAGGGATGGCGACCTCTCATTCCCGTTTAAAGTACTTTTCTGTCTGGACAACGCTCACGGAACCTATGCAATACAATGACAGGTCCCCGGTATATGTTCAAAATCGAAGGCTCTAGAACGAAGACAGAAATGAAGGGAGATATGGAATAACGAGAGGTAGAACGTAGAAAGTCAATATGACAACCAAACGATCCGTAATGCACAAGACTACTTCTTAAAGTAAACTATTTTAACGCATGCGTACACCGTTATACAAGTTATGATGTCATATTACCTATGTCTTGTCTAAATGAGTATTCTTCTTTTTTAAAAAAGGAATTATAATGATGTTTTAGAAAATTTATCGGGTAATATTTTTTATATGCTTCTTGCATGATTCTTCTGTTACTTATGATACAATCTTTTTTGAAAGTATTATTGTTGAGATTTCTTCTGAGGTGTCCTGTGATGATATTTCTGAAAATATTCTTAGTCAAATTTGAATTCCATTCTATGATTTGGTTAATCTTCATATCAAAATTGTTTCGTTTATTGTACAATACCGTATGAATTCCTTTTATATTGTTGTATCTTATGGTGATGTCTAGGAAATTAACTTCGTCTTTTTTAGTATTAGGATTCTTGATCAGTTCCAGTTCCTTGGGATAAAAGCTAAAATCAAATTCAGGAGTAAGAATAAAAGTTAAGAATATTGTGTTTGGAATCAGATTTAAATACTTGCCTCGAATTTGGGATTTCATCATTGATCATATATCATTGGATCATTGGATCAAAGAACAAATAATGACCTAACTCCAAATTTTGCCATATTACTGGATTTTGTGAAATTGAGAGCTAAAAAATTTAATATGGACGTGCAGAATCATCCTAAAAAAGAAGATCATACAGAATACTTTGTTACCACCTTCAAAAGTAAAACTTTTGAAAGCATACCTTTTAAGTTAATGCTCAATCAATTAAATATATTGATACCTATAACTAACATCAAGGTTAAGCTCACTTACCGTTTTGTACGACCCAATGGAAGAAAGTTGTATAATTATAATCACTTAAGTAAAAATACATCTTCATTTGTTTCAACGGTATGTAATTGTCAAAACAGTACTTTTAGGGATGTGTACCATGATCATATTATTACGGGAAATCTTACAGTGATTGAAGATCTACAATTAAGAAAACTGTTTGAAAAAGGTACCAAGTTCCGTAACCAGGAATATAACCACGTCAAGGAAGAATTCAATCAAGATCTGGATATATTTATTTATAAAATGGCAATAAAATATAGTTTACCTATCACGGCCTTCGGAGAATGGAAATACAGTATACTCAATAGATTTATCAATGAATATCATGGAAAACTTAAAATTAAGCCAAGATCCCATGTTCCTGATTCTATCAACGACGTTCAAGATCGATTCGTGATTACATATACTGACAAAGTGGTTTCAAATTACGCATTTACCTGCAAAACATATTACCTTGAAACCTTGCAGAAATGTTACATGGAACCCACTATGTATAAACCTTTACCATATAATATCGCAGTAATGTCAAATAAGATCAAAGCATTTTACAAAAGAATCGGCATTAATTTAAAATCAGTTTCTTTCCCATATCTGGTCCTCATCCCAAAACTGCATAAAATACCTGTAAAATTCCGTACTGTAACAGTGGGATGTAATTCATATTTAACCCTAGCTAACAGGAAACTACTATATATCCTCAAACCTGTTGTTACAGCTTTATTACTACAAAATTCTATTATGATAAAAAACAGCAATGACGTCATAAAACGTCTAAAATTCTGCAATAAAGATATACAGTTTGCAAGTTATGACTTCCGTGACCTTTTTAACATCATCGACTTTTCAAAACTACATGACATACTTTTATTGGTGCATGAAGAATACAATCTAAAAAATGTAATCACTTATCGTAGGTATTTGGATCTTATCAAATTGGTTTTTGTACGAAAATGTGCTGTATAATGGAAATGAATTTTATTAACAAATTAAAGGCATCCCTGTGGGCGGGGGTTGCTCTTCAATCTTAGCAGACATATATTTATCATATTTTGCAAGGGGCAATCATATATTATATGAATTACCATATTATAGATTCGTGGACGATGTGCTATTAGGACAATATTTACATACTCCTGAATTTGATTTTAGCTTTTATCCCCAGGAACTGGAACTGATCAAGAATCCTAATACTAAAAAAGACGAAGTTAATTTCCTAGACATCACCGTAAGATACAGCAATATAAAAGGAATTCATACGGTACTGTACAATAAAGGAAAAAATTTTGATATGAAGATTAACCAAATCATAGAATGGAATTCAAATTTGACTAAGAATATTTTCAGAAATATCATCACAAGACACCTCAGAAGAAATCTCAACAATAATACTTTCAAAAAAGATTGTATCATAAGTAACAGAAGAATCATGCAAGAAGCATATAAAAAATATTACCCGATAAATTTTCTAAAACATCATTATAATTCTTTTTTTTAAAAAAGAAGAATACTCATTTAGACAAGACATAGGTAATATGACATCATAACGTGTATAACGGTGTACGCATGCGTTAAAATAGTTTACTTTAGGAAGTAGTCTTGTGTATTACGGATCGTTTGGTTGTCATATTGACTTTCTACGTTCTACCTCTCGTTATTCCATATCTCCCTTCATTTCTGTCTTCGTTCTAGAGCCTTCGATTTTGCACATATACCGGGGACCCCTGTCATTGTATTGCATAGGTTCCGTGAGCGTTGTCTAGACAGAAAAGTACTTTAAACGGGAATGAGAGGTCGCCATCCCTCTCTGCCATTTTTATGCAATATATCTGGCATCCCCCTTTACATATTTTTACGTTTTCTTTGATATATATATATATATATATATATATATATATATATATATATATATATATATATATATATATATATATATATATATATATATATATATATATATATCATAGTTTTCAATTATATGCTCCAATATTTTGTACCTCTTACTGTAGAATATCATCTTTTATTGTCTTTTCGCATTACTGTCATTTGTTTCTCACATTTGGCAACGGTGGATCTCTACTTTTAAACTTTGCTATTGGCAGCACTGCTCACTACATTTTCGGGTCCAATGGTTAGCACATTTTCAGTGTCTGTTTATTCCAGGTATTCTTGTTTCCTATATAATTGTTTTATCTTTATGTGTGTTGTCCAAGTAGAAATAGTTTATAGATATAATATATCTATTTCTTCAGAAACATACACATTTTGCTTCATTTTGATTAAATACTTGGACCTGACGAGGAGTTTTTCAAAATGAACAATTCAATTATTTAAGCCTAGTCCTTACCCACGTGTATATAATTAATGCTTGGATTTCATTTGTTTTTCTAATATCGATTCCATACCATTAATATTTGTTGATTATCTTTAGCTTAATGTCTCGAAATTTGCATTTTTTTTCTATTTGATTGATGATTCACTATTTAATCCTCTTTTTATTATGTAGGGTTTTTTTAAAGTTAGGATTTTTGAGTTGCAAATTCTCTGTATATATGTTGCAACTTCTCTCTCTCTCTTATATATATATATATATATATATATATATATATATATATACTTCTATATATACATATATATATATATATATATATATATATATATTAAAATAACAAATACGAAATTGCAGGAGTGCAAATCAGTAAACACAGTCGCAAACCGCGAGCAATATAATAGCGTGTATTTAATAGCAAAAAACAACGAGGAAGGGACGAAAAAGCTGAGCACAGAGAGGCCAGGGCAAGGAAAATACATTAAAGAATAGCATATCTGCCAGAAACGTCTGGCACATTCTAGACAGATATACTAAAATCCGTTGTTTCTATGATGGCATAAAAACATGTGGTTAAAATTTTATGCAATCTGTGCCCAACAACAGAATAAACGAGAATAACAGAAAAAAATACCAAATACAAAATTCAACCTTAAAACATAAAAACCACATAATCATAAAAAATATAGCGCACAAATGCACAAACATGCAAAAAAGATTTGCAACTCACTAGTCTGAAGGTCGCCAGCGTAAACAAACTTCATGGGAGTCCACCACGTGTACCACGTGCACCACCACGTCTGAATGCTCACCATGCGAAATACCACGTTAGAATAAACCGGACCAGAGAAAGTGGAAGTAGTTGTACATAATTTCGGTGAGACAAACCTAAGAGTTCAGGAACTAACCAAGAAGTGACCACTATTATCGAAAACGTTTAAAGTATGGATAACACTGTTTTTTGGGGCCGTAGCCTATTTTTGCTTTATTTGCTTATTAGATATCCGCTTTTAACGGTTTTATGAGTGTTTTAAACTTTTTCTTTATCCGCCGAGTCATATATATATATATATATATATATATATATATATATATATATATATATATATATATATATATAAATAAATATGTATAAATGAGTGAAAGATACCAGAGTGAAATTCCAGAAAATCACACGAATAAGGCGCTATGCTGCACTACAATGTGGATTTTAATATCATACCAGAAAAGTATAAAAATGAAAGAAAGCAATATATCAAAGATTGGCCGGGGGGGTTGTGACCCCCACTCCCCGGTTAAGCCAGCTTGCGTTTAGACAACACTCCCGGTAGCCGATATATTGCACAAAGATGAATACCGAAGTATCAAAATTTCAAAAGGATTCGTAAAAGGATTCCAAAAAAAAGAATTTTAAAAAGTAGGTTACAGATCATGTAAGTGTGGAGTACCCAATATATATATATATACATATATATATATATATATATATATATATATATATATATATATATATATATATATATATATATATATATATATATTGTACATGTGTATGTACGTGTGTGTATACAGTATTTCGAAAGTAAAAATATATAAGTAATGAGATAAAAGTCCGTTTCTATAGGCAAATGTTCTCAATAACTATAAAAGCGAATTTTAACGCATTTGTGCTTGAATGCATCAAGAAATTTATCACCGTAGCGAAAATATTTGACAGTGAACAGTGCATAAAATGCCGTGTATTCTACTCTGATGGATGATTTTAAGCCTTGTATCTCTCACGAGTCTTCAAAAGAACCCCGTTTCTTGCTATTCAAAACGAGTCCTCATTAATATTTCATGAGGGATGCCCCTTTCGAAAATTAAATCACAAAATCCGTGGGACAGCCTATTCAATATTGGCTGAGTTTCGAATACCGTCATTTCCAGGGGAGTACTGTGTTCATACTGTGAAATACAGAAATATAATATGCATTTTATTCTAAAACGCATATTTAGTTTCAAGAAAGACGATTGTGATCTCCCGATTATTATCCTGTCGCATTTGATTTTAAATCAGAAGCGACAGAAAATAATTAGTGGTGGACTGGAGATAATTAATGGTGGACTGAAGATAATTAATGGTGGACTGGAGATTGGTATATGACTGGAGATTTTATCGCTTTTATCGTAAGTAGTATATTGATTTAAACGCTATATACGGTGTTTCTTAGAAACGCCTTAGGCAACGTTTCCGAAAGATTAATTTTGAAACGGAAGGTCCACGAGTGCACACGTGTGATCTGTTTATAGTAAAGTTACTATGTTTCGATTGAGTAAACGTGAGTGCAGTGACCCTTAAAAATAAGAATGCATCAAGAAGATAGAAGAATAAAGATTCGTTAATGATGATAGAATGAAGATAGAAGAATAAAGATTCGTTAATGATGCAATACAATGACATTTTTTCGCATCTGTGGTGACTGATAAGGTTTGCCATATCGTGTAGTTGGCTACAAAAACGTAGAAGATGATCTCAATCTGCACACAACTAGAAAGCACCTTGTGCAGCCTGAGTTCGTTTATCTTACTTAATAAAGGAAAATGTTTGTGTGTGTCTGTGCGTGCAATCTGTAGCGGGAAATCTAAGCGTCGTACTACCATGGTTTTTAATACACAGGTCACACCTTGCACTTCAGCGTTTTTTTTTTAATTTCAAATTAGTTATTTAGTTATTTTATGTTTTAGCCCAAACTTGACCGATTGTTGCACAAATCGATAAATCAATTCCTTAGCGACCTAAAGTATTACCAATGGATCACTATCTGGCACATATTATATTGGACATGGGAGAATTACAAAATAAATGTGTAAAGCAATAGGATCAACGCACAGTAATAAACTCATATATATGAAAAAATATTACAAGAATGCTTATTGGTCATATCAATTTTCATCTTGAAACCATCGGAAGGACTGAAAAATTATCTTTTAAACAAACTTTGAATGGAGTCTATACAATGAATATGCAGGGTGTCCAGTGACATCGGTGCCCAATGGCTATTCCCTCAACCGTTAGTTACAGAGATACACTCCAATTAAAAAAATGTTTAAAAATTTAAAATCTATTATCTTAGAAACAGTTTAAATCAATAAATGCATTTCTGAAAGAAATACGAAATATAAATTTTTATGCAGTACCCCGATCCTACCAATTATATTTAGGAAAATCATCCCCATACAATTTTATGCAAAATAAAAAAAATCATCTTTTTACGACCAAAATTGACCGATTTATAGCTGTTTAAAGTTGGAGCACCTTTTGTGTTAAGAAATAGTCAATACGGTCCCTGATTGGTTGGTTGTCTGGAGAAATGGTCAATACGGTCACTGATTGGTTGGTTGCCTGAAACGGGACATTTTTATGCGTGGAAAAGCGAATTAAGTCATAAAGTTTAATGCTTCCTTTTACGACCAAAATTCATGGAGTTATGAAGATTTTTTTTTATTTTGCATGAAATTGTATGAGAATGATTTTCCTAAATATAATTAGTAGAAGCGGGGGGACCGTATAAAAATTTATATTTCGTATTTCTTTCAGAAATGTATTTATTGATTTATACTGTTTCTAAGATAATAGATTTTAAAATTTAAAACATTTTTGCTGCAATTGGAAGTATATATCTGTGACTATCGGTTGAGGAAATTGCCGTTGGGAAACCGATAGCACTGGACACCCTGCAAACATTTTAATGAATTTTTAAATATATATATATATATATATATATATATATATATATATATATATAATATACATATATGTTTTAAACCTCTCCGATTTGTATATTACGATATACAAAAATTAACATGCCATCTTCCGAAATTTATCACATTCTATTCCAGCAAAGAAAATAATTTCATAAACCAATCCGTTGATTAATTTAAATTTTTTTATCCGAGGCGTGTCTTAGATATTTTGAAAGAATCTAGTGATTTTCCCACTAGGGCTTGGTCTCGGCTTCAGGAGCTGTTCTAACTATTGAGGACACGCCCACGCACGGAGGTAGGAGTCTTTCTTTTTAATTAGCTCCTCCCCAGCTGCTCGTTGTCATTTCCTACTTTAAACATGGAGTACAAGGAATTTTCAGCAAGCAGTGAAGTATTTATATAGTCATTATTAAATTGCGCTATATAATTTGCTAGATTACGTATGGAAAACATTGAGTGCAGGAACTATTTCCATTTAAAATAGGCATTTCGGGAAACAGTGCCTGCTAATGCAGAAAGTTGAGTCTTCGCAATAGATGAATTTCGGTTTTGTGATTTGAAGAGGGTGGGGCATTTCACGCCCGTTGTGCCGATGTACACGGCATGCAATTTTAACTGTTGTTTATACGAATAAAATTCATTTATTTTGGCATTTTATATAAGTACCCCGCTTTAACTCCCGGGCAGTGTCGGGTACATTTTCCAGCATCGTACTACGACAGACATTTTCTGTTACCACAGGGTAGTAATTTCCAACCTTTTAAATTTGTAGGTAGTCTAGAATTATTTTATAAAATCTCTGCCGAAGTTCTGGTTGACACACATTATTTTGGACAGTGGGATATTACAAAATAGACGTGTAAAGCAAAAGGGTAAACGCATAATAATGAACTCATATGCATAAAATATTACAGGATACTTATTGACTATATATGTTTATTAAATAGTGTTAATAAACTCTGATAAAGATTTTCACTTTATATCTACTTTACTTGTTGCAAGCAGTGTTCATATTTTGCTATGCTTCTGTTATAATATAATTGTCACATTAAAACTTTAATCATTTTACTATTACTGAATTAGTAAAATAAATCACTGCCATAGATCGCAGTAAATAGTAACGTGGCAAAGCAAATATCGCTTAATCAGTGGTGAAGGATACTGTTGAGTCCAAACCCGGTTCAACACTACTTGTCGCTATGACGAGAACGTGAACTGAAGTTTCTAGTTTCAAATCCAAAATGGCAGAAGCCGAAAGTTTTGGAACATATTACGTATGGAACAACTGGAAACCACAGAACAGTCGTATTTTTAACCAAAATGGAAATAGAGGCATGAATTGAAAGAGGATTTTTTATGGAAATCACAAAAACAAATGATTTCATAAATCTGCTAATTTAGGTTTAAAAAATCTATGAAATGGAATAATTTTAATTAAGAAAATTTAATTTAGAAGACAAAAAAAAAACTAATTCATGAATATATAATAAAAAAATCTTATGTGTGCAGCACATGACTTTCCTTATATAATGCAATACATTTACTACTTTTACGGTTAAAAAATGTTATTCTTATAGTAGATACTTATATTCTTTCCAAGATAATGAATTTTCTTCAATTTGTCGTCATTTTCATTGATTTAGCGTCATTTCTATCAATTTTGCGAGATTTTCGTTAATTTGGCAACATTTAAAAATATCGCAAAGTTGGTGTCATTCCGCTAAATTCGTCGCCAAAATCTCGCCAAGCGTTATTGACGGAGAAATAAGTTATTCTTACAGCAGATAAATGACTATTGGCGTTCAAAAACAAAATTATTACTCAAAGTATATTTTCTCGTGAATGGAACGAGTTAGATCCACGAGAATTATGTCACTAAATTTATCGCATGGAATTACATATGAAAAGTGAACATGTTTCTCAACAGTTAATATTTTTTTTTAATTCATGGGATTTTTTATAATTTTTTTTTAAAAATGTGCAATATCTCGAGAACGGTTCATGTTAGCGTTCTAAAGATTATGTCAATCGTTTTCTAAGGAAAAATTGAATAAGAAATGTCTATTTGCCTAACTTTATTAAATATTTTGATTTTTTAATGATTATTTCAAAATTTCGCTTGAATATTTAGGGGAGCTCTGAACATTCGATTGTGTTTTAAAACAAATGGCTTCCAGTTTTCATGGATTGTGATTTTTGTACCAAATTTAATTCGAATCGCTCCATTCGTTCATGAGATATCATCTCAACAGACTCACTGACACACACACACACACATATACTTTCACACACACACACACACATATACTTTCACACACACACACACACATATATATATACTTTCACACACACACACACACATAGACTTCACCTTAAAAGTGTTCGATTCGTGATCAGGGATGCTTGAAACGTGCTCTCCCGTCGAAAACTCGAATTCGAATTTTCGACCCCGTCATAATACTTTCCTTATACATTATGTATATAAGGAAAGTAATAAACAAATATTGATTAAAATAATGTTTAATTGAAGTCTGTGTGATAAGGAAAATAAAGATTAAATTGATTAAATTATAAAATTATGAGAAATATTCCAAATCGACCCAACAGTAATAAATGAATATTTTTCCTTATTAAGAAGTGAAAAATATGCAGCAAAGAGTAGAAAGTATTGAATAAGAGTTAGTATAGAATTCAAAGCACGGTTATATCTTTTCCTTATCTGTATTCAGCATTAGTGATTTGAGAAATTTTATTCCAACTACGTGGTTTGGCAGATGTATTTCGATTTTTTTCCTCCTTAAAACTTTGAGGGTTTGTGTTAAATATTAAGTATTTTAGTTTAAGAATAATTTTTAAAATCTTAGAAACATGCTTAATATATATTTTATTATTAACCTTTTGCTTACGAGCGGGACAGCGTCCATCCCAAACGAAGAACCTCTCAAAAAGGCAGATATTTGACATACCTATCCCAAACAGTTCGTTCCCCCTTTGCAGGCATTGGCATCCATGGACGTAAATGATATAAATACACATTGATAAAAAAGCAGAATACGCAGAGAGTTATTATTACGGGTTGTAGAAAAATTTTATCAAAATTGGGGAGTAAAAACAGTATGAAGAATAATTTGAGATAGAACAATAAAAAGTTTTTAGTTATAAATATCACGAGGATATTCAGATAACCTAATATCGACAGTCCTTATAGTACTATCAATATAAATTTTGTAATAGTTATCACATGATACTAGGAGGACAACACACTAAGAGGCCAAAATAAGCATAAAATTAAACCTTCTATCGAAATAGCATTACGCAAATGATTACTTCCTGAAAATGTGTTTTTAGAAAATTAAATAATGTTGCTTAGCAATAGAATTAATTCAAATTGGTTTTCTTGGCAGACGATTCTTATTTAATGTGTTAGATTTAAATAATGAAGAGATTATTATAAATATTGCTTTTATGAATGAACAGTATTTTATTTTTCATTGGGTTGTATTAGTTACGACTTTGGGATATAAGTTTACGGGAATGATTGGAATTTACAATTGTTACTTTTAGTCATCTGTTTCATTTTGACAAGTAGTTTTGAAACTCACATATATTTTCTTTTGTGTTTGGGATATATCTTCTACTATGTAACCGTCATCAATTTGGTGTGTCTGGACTAAATTTCAAGACATGTATGCAGTGAAGATAATTTTGCAAAGCTAAAACAGCTTATGCTTCTTTGTAGGGCAATTAAATTTAATGTTCATAATACTTTTTTATAAACAGTATCATATAGAAAACTACTAGAATTTGGGCATTTTCAATCCCAAGCAACGTCATATATAACTATTAGCTTCAATAATAATGAAATTGATATAAATTTACGTTTAATAAATAAACGATATTATATTACTTTATCTGCAATACATAGTAATGTATAGGGAAAGTACTGGAATCATGCTGAAATTCGCAACGCGAGTTTTTGACGGATTTACTGGGATCTTTGGACCTCTGGACCACGAAAAAACTATTTCTAGCGTGATGTCTGTGTGTGTGTCAGTGTATTTGCGTGTATGTCTATTTGTGCAATGTATGTATCCACTATAACTGAAAAACTGTTTGACCGAATTTCATAAAATTTGGTAGATAAGTCCGTAGTGGGTGACCCTGATTCTGATTAGATTTTGGTACGATTCGAATTAAAAGAACCTGCATTTTCTTTACAAAATTGCCTTCAAAAATTGTCTATTTCTAATCTAGATAAAACCTAATAGACCAAATTTCACGAAATTTGGTAGGTAAGTCACTTATCGATCACACTGCTGCTGATTAGATTTTGGTAAGATTCGGAAAAAAAGAAGCCACATTTTTCTTCGAAATGATCCTCAAAATTCGTCAAAATTTTAATGAAAGAATAAACGTGCTCACATTTATTAATTAAATGCTTGTTTTATACATCATTTTTGAGGAGAAAATGAATAAGACCAACCCTATTACTCTAGGATTAACCGTTCTTGAGTTATTTTAGTTTTTTCGCATTTTCGCCAACTCACCTTTGAAAACAAGTCCACTTAACAAATGGAAACAAAAATTTAATTAAAAGTGCAAATTCAGTGCAATTTAGAATAATTATGGTTGTTATTTTGTGCAATTAAACTCAATTTAATGAATTATTAAAGATATAATGAGAACGAGAATATTAGTCTGCAGGAAAAGTCGTGTGCTGCCCACAGTAGATTTTTTTATTTTGTCATATAGAATATAGTTAACAAAATGTGTTGCTTTCAAGTCAGTTTTTGATTCTAACATTTTGATGCCGATATGTATATATTTTTGGACATCCTTAACACATTTAGACTATTTTTAGAGGGATGTTCTTCTGCCTGTCTTTCTGTAATCGATTGTTTTTACACGATATCTGCCACAAATATAAATGGCCACGTACCTACCGGCCAAGTAAGCAGGCATTGTATTATCCTAAGATCAAATTACTAACATTTTGCCTATGATTTAAATACAAATATATTCCAATTTCTCCACTACTGAAATCTTCTTGTTTGTTTCAAAAAAGCTAATATATGTCTGGTATATTTTTAGAATTTTTTCTATATTTCTGTACCAGCTAGCTCTATCTGTATAGGAAATTGTTTTTAATCGTAAAACGGATTATGTTGAAACACTTCCAAAACAGTGTGACATATTAGCATTAAAATACAGAATATAACATTGATATAACCCCCTTACTGAATAAAGTTCAATTGCTGAGAGAAAATGCCATATATATTCCATTAAAAACAGACGATTATAAATAAATAACTCGTGGTGATATCCATGAGATATTTTAGAAGACTTTTAAAAATCTATTTTCTCCATTCCAGACAGGCAGTTAAGAATCAAACCCTGTTACGTTCTGTCCTGTAGGCAATACTATAAATATCCAAATATGCAACGTTCTAGGACACCGCGGAGGTCTCAGGAGGTCATGGGAAGTAAAAACCACATTAGCTAATTATTGTATTGATTTCTATTCGTAGAAATCAGGAGTGTCATTTTGAAAAGGGCATTTCATTTTCTGTTTTCTAATTTGTACTAAAATGTAACCAGCCACAGAGTAACTAATTCATCAATAAATCAACTGCTAAATAAAATCTACGGAGTTTTAAACTCGAGTGTATGAATAAATTGCACTGAATGACATACACTAACGTTAGGTTGAAGATAGTTAATTTATAACTGGGGGCAGGGGAATAAAATGCAAATTCTTTGTAAACACGAGTTCGAATTTTTGATTTCAATACAGTGATTCTCCTAAATAATATACTATGTATGGCAAAGATGAAAAAAACACTACCAACTGGAAAAGATCCATTAAAGAAAAAAAACAAAGTGCCAAATAAAGTAAATTAAATACATCCAAGGACAGGAACAAAGCTAAATGAATAAAATCAAACCGAACCTCACCTGAAAACTATTCGAAAACTCTACCATGCATTGCTCCTAAATATCATAAAAAGCCCATTAAAATCTCTTTAATATTTAAATCGTCTGAACGGCATTCTAAAATGGAAAGAAAACGCATTTTTATAATAAAATAGAATTTTAAATGTTATTCCGTGAAAATCGATTTCGTTTCTTTCAGTAGAAAGGATTCTGGAGACGCTATTATCGTTTGCAGAAAAATGTTGGATAAATAATTCTTTAAATCCTCATTTAAATATGGCCCCTATTTTTATTTAAATGTATGGAGTCTGTTCCCCATTCTACTCTATATAAAAATATAAAAAATCGTGACAGTACATAATGTCCCTACATAATACATCAAGATCCATAGTGGAATATTTTTAACTTTAAATTGTAATTTGAAATTAAAACTTTTCCGAATGACAACATGTGAAACTAATTCAAAGTCGTCAATTATTTTACAATTCGTACAAATCTAACTTGTCGATAAAAACCATTGCTAGGATCCGCTGAGTAATATAGTATACATATATATATATATATATATATATATATATATATATATATATATATATATATATATAGCTTGCAAATAGAATGTTTCTTTAATACGAGGCATACAAAAGAAATTAGGATAGTATGCAGAAATGAATAGTTAGATATACTAAACTTAATAGAGTAAGAATATATGAATGTCAATGCAATATACATTTAATTTATTGCCCAAATGCAGATAATAAATAAAATGTTTTCAATAAAAATTATTAAAATTGTAATTCCATTGGTAAAATGGAGGTAGTAACTCATAATACACTATCTTAAAATTTACCTACAAAATACAATGAAATAAAATGAAATTCAACCATAATGAGGAAATTATAATACATATTACAGTACAGAAAGCTAAAGATAATCAACAAATGACAATGGTGAAGAATTGAAAAAAGGAATACAAAAATAATCAATCATTAAAACTTGCACATGGAAGAGCTCTAAGCTTATGAATAGTTCATTTCGAAAAACATCATTTCATGTCCAAAAGTTAATCTTCTTACTAAATTTACCAATTTTCCTAAGCTTCTCCATTTTGTTCTTTTCAATAATTATATTTTTCAAGGTAATGAATTATACTTACAAGTCTCAGGTGTACCACAAGGTGGTTGTAGTAGCAGTATGTTAGCTAATTTATACCTATATCATTAAGAAAATTCTTTACTTCTACAGATTATAAAATTTACAGATATGTAGATGATTTGATTTGTTTAGTATTTACTGATAATTTTGTTATAGATATAGATTTCTATCCAGATAATTTGGAATTAATACCTAATGGAACTACTATTAGTAACAATATTAATTATTTGGATTTAAATCTAATTATAGAACCCACTAATGGGACAGTTACTAATTTATATGATAAAAAAGATTTTTATTAAATTCAATATTAATAACATATTACCTTTTAATTCCTGCAACTCGATTCAATTGTTTAGAAATATTATACTTAATAAACTTTTTAGAATTTATAGATTATCAGATAAAAAATTTCATGCTTTGCACATTAATAACCTCAAAATTACCAGTAAATTATATGAATATCCAGCATATTTAGTAAATGGTATAGTTAATAAGTTTCGATTAGCCTAAAATTCTTAATTATCTCTCCTTAGTATCTTATTTCAGCTCACTTCTACATTCTCTTGTTTTACATTACAATATTTTTTCATCTTTTAATTTTGCATCTTTTACTGTAGAATACCACAATTTACTGCCATTACGCAGTACGGTTTTTATTACTCACTTTGGCAACAGTAGATCACTTCTTTACTTTTTACCGAATGGCAACATTGGTCTAGTCATTTTTTGCTCGTTATGGCTGTACATATGAGGTGTATTTTCAAGCTTTTACTGTAGAATATCACACTTTACTGCCATTACACAGTACGGTTTTTATTACTCACTTTGGCAACAGTAGATCACTTCTTTGCTTTTTACTGAATATCAACATTGGTCTAGTCATTTTTTGTTCGTCATGGTAGTACATATGAGGTGTAATTTCAAGGTATTTATGTTTCCTTTCTATTTTTTTCAATCTTTATGCTTGTCCTCCTAATAACACATGTTTATTGATAAAATCTACGTTGTGTTTCAGAAACAAGTATTTTTGTGTTCATTTTGTTTAAATATTAGGACTTGAGAATAATTTTTTCGAAATGAACTAATCTTAAGCCTAGAGTTCTTCCACGTGCAAGCTTTAATGCTTGATTATTTTTGTATTTCTTTTTTCGATTCCTCCCCATTGACATTTGTTGGTTATCTTTAGCTTTCTGTACTGTAATATGTATTATAATTTCCTCATTATGGTTGAATTTCATTTTATTTCATTGTATTTTGTAGGCAAATTTTAAGACAGCGTATTATGAGTTACTACCTCCATTCTACCATTGGAATTACAATTTTAATATATATCTATACATATATATATATATATATATATATATATATATATATATATATACATATTAAAAGCGTTCAGTTTGGTGTCATTTTCGATAGTTTTATTTTCGTCAATTTGGCACCATTTTCAAAAGTCGCCGTAGACGATATTTTGCACAAAAAAAAAAAAAAAACACTCACCAAAGTCGCTAAATTTATCACCAATCGTTACAGACAAGACAGAGAGAGAGAATATTTTTTCTTATATTCGAATTAGATCTACAAGAATGAAGTTAACAGATGTATCTACGTTACAGATTTATTTTGCATATGGAAAGTGAACTATGTGACGATACTTACAAATTTTCATTTTATGAGCCTTATCATATAAATTATTTCCAAAAGCAGCAATATCTTGAGAACGCTTTAAGATAGTGTTCTAAGGTTTATGTATTTCGTTATCAAATTAAAAATTACGTATTAAGTGATTGTTTATTTAACATTATAATTATTTTCATGATTTTTTTTATAGAAATTCATTTGAAAATTTGGTTTTCCGGACGTTAGATAGCATTTCAGTTCTGTGGGGTTACAGTATTCATTGAATATGATAATCGTACTATTTTTTTTAAAGCGCTCCATTCGTTCGTGAGATATCGCTTCCACGTACTCACGGATATATATACACATATGCGCACCAACATACATACATGTAAACACTCTAATATACATACACATACACATTAACATACACACATTGACATGCATACATATACATACCGATATACACACATACATCATTTAAAAAACATTGCATTCAAGTTTAGGGATGTTTAAAAAGTGTTTCCGTCGAACACCCGAATTCGATATTTAGATCCCGTCACAGTACTTTCCTCATACATTATACTATGTATTTATGGAAAGTAATAACTTATAATAATAATGCATCTGTGAGACCAGAAATAGGTCTCAAACCAGTTTTTGGGGAGACAGTTTTATGTTCAATATTTGTGGTTTGCTGCTAGCAAACAATGCTTCAGACGAAACGACGCCAGTGTTTACAACACTTTGACCCGATAGGTCAAATTAGGCCACAAACCTATAGACTGGGGTGTAGTCATGAGAGTGGTTAAAAGGAATAACCAATTATGGAAGATGTCTGGACGCAGTGCCCAAGGTCGGCCAATCAGGGCCAAACAGGCGTTGGTGTTGTTGAGACCCAGACCGTCCGACCTACCAGAAAGGTGTAAGGTAACTGTTTGGATGGTCGGAAAGTGCCAACCAATTCAGTCCGGAACCCAGTGGGGGAGGCATCCACAAGGACCGTTCCCTCCTTCTCCTGCCACCAACCTCTCGGAAGGACTTACGGACCCACATGTTTAACGTGATCGTACTCCGCGTGAACACGGCGGCAGTTTTGGCAGTGGCTGGAATCGAACCCGGGCATATCGAGTGCAACTCCAGCGCGCTAACCACTGGGCTACCGCGCCCGGCCAAACAGGCGTGTCAGACCTCAGGCAAGAAGAGGCGGCAACCAAGAGATTATATTACACAACTTCTACGAGAATATCAGTTAGTAGTTATGAAACAAGTGATGAAGTAGTTAGTAAAGTAAGAAGTAAGAGTCAGGTTCTCTACGATAGTACAGAGACAATACAGATGAAAAGTCATGATGACCAGGAGCAAATATGAAACGACAATGTCCTGATTACAGGTTCCAGAAGGGTTTGAGAGTACAATGAGCAGATGCAGTAAACGCAAGGAGCCCAACACTTCGAGTTAAGACCAGTACGATATACGCAGATGCAAGAATTGTGGTCAATGACCGAGAAGAGAATGGAGGTATGTGCCCATTAGTAATTGCAACAGGTCGTTAATGCATTTAGAAATTATTGAAAAAGTGTTATCACACTTGCTCTCTCTGCCGCAAGAATATGAATTATTATTGTAACTAATTTACTAATTAAGAATATATTAATAATGAACGATTTTATGTTAAGTTAAAATGGTGCAGTTAATTATAGACTTATATTAATTAATATTCTATTCCAGGACTCACGCTAAAGATAAAAGTGGAGGGTAATCAGCGGCACACAATGTAATGTTCTACGACTCACGATAATTTACGGCCATGTCCAAAGAGTAATTAATTATGTTTCTTAAAGGTTACTTTAAAGGTTAATTTGTTTTGTGCCCCACAGCATCATGTACTAAATATAATTCCTCGAAAAACATAAGAACTTTGAAAAATCAAATTATCAATTGAAAACTAAATTTCCTACTGAACATTTTGTCGCTTACTGCTAACATCTGTATTTTATAGTTTAAAAGTTATTTTGAGAAAAATAACGAAAGAGGTGTATAAATTAGCCTAGACAAACAATTTGCATTTAAAAAAACTTAAAATATTAAATTTATTCTTATATATTTATAAATAGAAGCCTATTTCCAACAAAATAAGAAAAAAAGTTTTATTTTTATCTATTATGTTTGGAGATACAGCCATCCAAATCGTTTACTTTTTTCGTTAGGTTCCGATTTCAGCCAGAAATACACCAAACTTCGCACAAAAAAACATTTTAAAATTTATCGTCACCATGTATTCAAATGGATATAAAAATTTTATTTATAAAATCATATAGTAAATCGATTTAAAAAATACATTTATTTTAAACCTACATATTAAATAAATTATGTACTATCTATAAGTTACGTAATGCAAATTAATTTAAGTAGTTTACTTCATGCGTAACGTAAATTTCGTTCACCTTCCATTTGTAAAACAGTAAATGTGAATGTGGATTTACAGTTTGTTTTATTGCTGCGTTTCCGTACATTTTGGACTTTATACAGTACGTTTGTATTCCTGTTGCACTTACACCCCTACGGCTTTTGTTAATGGAAATTACAGTCTTTTATATTTGATTTTATGTGCTTTGTTGCTGTAAACGCGTATTTGCGTGTTAAGCTGCCAACTTCTGTATCTGCAGCCAAGGATCCCTAATTTTGAGCAGTCAATTTTAAAAATAATCAAAAATACGCGTTTTCCATTTTAGTTTTCGCGACCCGTAATTAAATAAAATATAATATATACTCTTCCCTGATGCAATCAACTTCCCTCCCATAGTGCCCTGGTTTATAAGCTCAACTGCACCCCGTATAGTGCCGTAATAAGGCAAAATTAATAAGGCCGTAATAAGGCAAATAAAGCAAATTAGGATTGCCGACAATATTCACGCCAATTTCTCACACGAATCCAACAAAATAAAATAAAATAAAAACAATTCCCAGTTGAAATATTCGTAAGTTTCTCATTTTCACTTCGAATCGTATAATTTTTGTGCAATACCATTTGCTTGAAATATTGTTACACACCTAATTTGAAGTATATAACTATAAAATTGAGAAATATAGACATTTATAATTTATAATGCCAGCTTGTTCATTTTAACAAAATGTCTTTCTCCGTCTCTGAGACATTTAACATATGCGTATTATCTGCCAGTCTGGGATTTCTTCCTTACTGTAGATACCATAAAATCGAGTTCTTTTGAAGCAAAATGATCGTACCAGTCCTGGCTGTGTAAAGTAATTAATTAAATGTTTTAAATTCTCATGTCCATAGTAATTTTTATCCAAAACTCAGTAACTCTAATTTAAGTTAAACATTTCGTTAAGATGCGGTAAGAATTCGCATTTTAACGAAATTTTATGCTGTGGGGTATGTTCTTGAGAATAATTAAAACGAAATATTTTCTAAGACTTTCATCTTAAGATTCGTATCTCCCAGTGTAGTCACACTTCTACATTCTACACCAAGAATTCGGTATAATAAATAATTGAAATTACACAAACATGCACACACACAGTTGCACGCGTTTTAATAGTCCATATGAGCGAAATGGTTGTTTACATATTCAAATACTCTTTATTTCAATCCGAATATTCTTAGGTATTACTGTTTTTCATGATTCTATACAACCAGAAAAAAAACCGATTCATACCAATTGAATAAATTCCCACAAAAATCTAAGGCTTAATATTATGACGATGTCAAATATAAAGTTGGGTTTAGTCCAATATAGAGTGTCCGTTTTATACCTTTAAATTACTTCCTTTGGGACGTGGTAGTATTTCGGGATTAGCCGTGTTTACCGTGCTGTCAAAATATAAGCTTACTGGGATTTCCGTTTCAGACGTTTCTTTCAAAGACCAAAATCCGAGAAATAAATTCGTGTTGTTTAAAAAATGTAATGTGATACGTAACCATAAAAGTAGCTTTTAGGAATGATATATTTATATTAATTGCAAACTCACTTCATTCTCTAGTTTCTATACTGTCATTTCAAATCGAACCGAAAATAATGCTATATACTGTACTATATAACTGCATATTACGTATTACTGTACTAGAATGAATTACATAGCGCTACATGGGATTTCAATAAGCACACGACACTTAAATAATATAGTGATACAAATGAGACCACTCAATTTCCAAACTGAATGTTTGAACCAAAATTATATCCGCACTCACTTTTTTGACTGTCCCTGCGATACATGGTATTGTATAGGGAAAGTATCGAAATCATGTAGAAAATCGCAACTAGAGTTTTTGACGAATCACACGTTTTGTGACCTCTTGAACACGAGAAAACTATTTTTAGCTTGACGTCTGTGTGTGTGTGTGTTTGGGCAATGTATTTATCCACTCTAACGCAAAAACTAATTGATTACATTTCATAGATTTGGTAGATATGTCACACGTTGGTGTCCCTGGTGCTGATTATATTTTGATACAATTCGGGAAAGAAGAACCTGCTTTTTTTTTTTTTTTTTTTTTGCAAAATGTCCCGCAAAAATCGTCAAAATATAAAATAAAAGACTACATATGCTCAAACGGATCAATTAATTGCTTGTTTTATATTCGATTTTTGACAATGAAATGAATAAGGTCACCCCCATTATTCTAGGACTAGCCGTTCACAAGATATTTTAGTTTCTTCGCATTTTTGCAACCCCGGTTTTGAGATTAAGCCCAGTTACCAAATGAAAACGAAAGCTGAATCAAAAGCGTAAATTCAGTGTATTTTCAATTAATTATGGGTGTTATTTGGTGCAATTAAACTAAATTTAATGAATTATTAATGAAATAAAAAGACAATGAATTTGAGTTTGCAGAGAAAGTCATGTGCTGCTCACAACAGATTTTTAAATTGCAATCATGTCAAATATACAAGGCAGGCCCGACCACTATTATTGTGTTTGTTGTATGTCGCTATCAAAGAAGTTATTTAAATGTTATTATTTTAGCAACAGTTGGATCTGCACGAATTCCATTAGGCATATTATTCCAAGGTAGAGTACTATGGTGGAATAAAAATATTTTGCTTCTTGAAAATGTGTCCCAAGAACAATCGGATTCATTCCGTTAAAGCCCTTTTTTTATCTGCGAAAAAGATATGTGCACTAATGTATTTTCATATTTCCATATTTCATCGGTCTATTTCAAAACATCTACATAAATACATTTCGATCTACTAAGACTTTCTGTATAATATAGTTCAATAAAGTATCAAAAGTGTATTTCATTATTACTTTCGTTATATACAATAATGTATAAGAAAAGTATTGTGACGGGGTCGAAAATTCGAATTCGAGTCTTCTACGGAAGAGCACGTTTCAAGCATCCCTGATCACGAATCGAACATTTTTGAGGTGATGTCTGTATATGTGAAAGTGTGTGTGTATATGGAAGTGTGTGTGTGTTTGTGTGTGTGTGTGTGGGGGGGGGGTGTCAGGGAGTCTGTGGAGACGATAACTGACAAACGAAAGGATCGATTCGAAAGAAATTTGGTACAAAAATTACAATCCGTGAATACCGGCCTATTGTTTTTATACGCAATCGGATGTTCAGAACCCCCCCCCTAAATTTTGGAGTAAAATTTTGAAAAATTCATCAAAAAATCTAATAAAGTTACGCAAATAGACATTTCTTATGTAATTTTTCATTCGAAATCGAGTAACATAAATTTATAGAACGCTAGTATGAACTGTTCTCTAGATATTGAATATTTGTCAAAAAAAATATTAAAAAATTATATAAAATTATAAAAAAAATATTTCCTAATGAGAAACATGTTCACTTTTCATATGTAATATGCGATGAATTTGGTGACATCATTCTCGTGGATCCTAGCTCGTCCCATTCATGAAAAAAAATACTTTGAGTAATACTTTTGTATTTGAACGTCAATAGTCATTTATCTGCTATAAGAATAAATTATTTGTCCGTCCATAACGCTTGGCGAGATTTTGGTGACTATTTTAAATGTTACCAAATCAAAAAAATCTCACCAAATGAATAAAAATGACGCTAAATCAATGAAAATAACGACTATTTGACGAACATTCAATATATTGGAAAAGTATCTACTATATTCAGTATTTACTATAAGAATAACTTATTTTGTTTTTACTGTAAAAGTAGTAAATACATTGCTATAAGTAAGGAAAGTCAGGTGCTGCCCACATCAGATTTTTTTAATAGTGTTTATAGATACATTTAACCTACAATATCGTTTGCATAGGCTCGGGAAATACATAATTGTTTTGCCAATATTTCCTACAAATTTTAAATCTATAACTATTTCAGTTATGCAGTGAAAACTGTCTAAAGCAATTGCGCGCAGTTCCCACAATCGGTCTTTGAAACTAATGATCGCTTTATACAATTATTTTTTGTGCATGAGTGTGAAAATTATGCGCCTCAGGACATTTAATACAGTTGCTTCTTAAAGTTGGCTTTTTAATTTATCGAGATTTGTCGTCGAGTTCATGATCGTAACTTTTGAAATTTCTCGCTAGGGGCTCTGCAATTACTTTAATTTGATCGGGCATGATCCCTTAACTATAGGCAGACATTGTACTTGTACACTCTAGGACCTGTCCTCATAATGTTTGTGTGAACTTAAAGAATTTCTTGGGAACTCTGTCTAATGAGATTTAAAGAAACATATTTGGAAATAAAACCACTTCTTGAGTTATTCGCATACTCTCTTGGAAAATATTTATTCTGAAATATTTAACTAAATTTAGAGAACATAAATATAACGTTCAGTGATATGACAGTACAAGAACACAATTTTATTTTATGGCGAATGAGTATTCCATTTTCGAAATATTTAAGAAAATACTAGCAGCGATTACCCGGCGTTGCTCGGGATTTACCATGCAAAACTGTGATAAAAATTACATCTGAACATATAGGGCCGTGAATCTTATACATTGTTTTGTCACTGTTTAATCAAGGAAAATGTTCAGCAATAATCAGTAGTTTCTTTAAATAACAATTAAAATGATAATTAAATCCTTTATATGAAGAGATCACGTGACCATTATATGAAGATATCACGTGACCATTGTATGAAGATATCACGTGACCATTATATGGAGAGATCACGTGACCATTATATGAAGATATCACTTGATCGTCCTTGTGATTTCTTAATACTTTTCGTTGTTGAGTAAGCCTGTGAGAAATAAACCATGGTGAAAGTTTCCATTTAAATTTATATCTCGAACCTGCGATTTTCCAAAGTGATTAAATACGTTCAATAAACTCCGACAAAACTCAGAGATTTAATTGATTTTCACGTTTAAGCAAACTATTTCCAATTTTTTTTTCTGTTGGGAATCATGGAGTTAGAGAGTAGAAATCATAGGAAAAGTTTCGTTTTCTATCAATATCTCAACAACCCCTGGTCTTAGAAACTCGAAACTTGGAGTAAATTTATGGAAAGCTATTTTAAAGCTACCCACTGAATTTCATTGTATTCGGTTTAACCGTTCTCCCGTGATAATGAGATAAACAAAAATGTGTCGTTTTTCACTAATATCTCAAGAACCACTGGTCGTAGAAACTCGAAACATGACCTATGTTTTAAGTGGGGCGATTTCAAGACTACCTACCAAATTTCATCAAATTCGGTTCAGCTGTTCTCCCGTTATGGTGGATCATACATACATACATGCACATTTTTCTTCTTTATATATATAGATATCCTCCCATTGATAAAATTGCCGTCAGAGCACCATAACTACACACACACACACACACACACACATATATATATATATATATATATGGAGTCTATACATAAATATATATTTTGAAAAACATTCTAGATTTTCCAAGTAGTTTTCGAATACATCTTGAAATCGGAAAATTCATAGTAAACAGGTTGCAAAAGATGCTTCAAAATCCTGGAAAATGCATGTTTGCATACAACGTTCGTCCAGGTTTTACGTTATCGGCGGCTCAGTGAGCAAATGCGTGGGCATTTTCCATGCGCACAAAACATTTCTGCGAAGTATTTTTTTTCTAAATATCTTCGTACACACGGTTCGAATTCATATTTTCTTTCTAACACTCTTTTAAAAAACCCTGAATTGAACATAACAGCATGCTGTTATAAACACAACGTTACTTTGAGCAATAACAAATTAATAAAATTTGGAGAGTAACACTATACATATTATATATAAAAGCAAATATTTCCGGCATATCTTATTTAAAAAGTGTGAAATATTTAATTTAATTCTCCTAAATTTGCATATTCCATTTAATTCTCTTAAATAGAACTATAAGAAAATCATAGATACAAAATTATCACCATAATTATTACAATAATTTTCTCCAAATAGATCATCGGGAAATAATCGTTTGCATAATACTATGCCATTTGAAGGTCAATTTTGTGTTTTTATTACTATCTCAATAACACCTGGTCCTAGAAATGTAAAACATGGACTGGGTTACTCGTGGTGAAATACAGATTATCTACATCTAATATAAAAAAATAATCTGTAATAATCTGTGGACTTGTTTACAGGAAAGAGAAACAAAGATATTTTTGATTATATATATATATATATATATATATATATATATATATATATATATATGTGTGTGTGTGTGTGTGTGTGTGTGTGTGTGTGTGTGTATACCCTACCCGACATACTAAATGCAACACCATGAAATAGCGAATAGAGTGTGATGATAAAGGACATACAGACAGAGATGGCATATATAAATAACTGATGCTAATTCCAGAAGGAAAATGCAGTACAGTAATGGTATAGACAGAATGATCAGTAGGCAGTAGGACCACATCTTGCGGTGATATAAGCAGCAACCCTTCGAATAGCAAATGCAATGAGCGTGCGGATAGTTTCCTGGGGGATGGATGACCATATGCCTTCAAACATCTTCCACAGGTGACCCTCGGTTTGAGGCGGACTCAGACAGTCAGCGAAGGTCAATCACGTCCCATACATACGGGATGGGTGAGAGATCTGGAGACAGTGATATCCAAGAAAGCACCTGGATACCTTGCAAGGCTTGTCTGCTGATGGTTGCCGTGTGCGGTCGTGCGTAATCTTGCTGGAAAATTACATTTTGTAACCGCTGAAAGTAGGCCAGTGCAACCGCCCGCAACAAGCCATCCATATATTATTGCATCGTCATTGTGTCTCTGATACTAACCAGCAGTGACCGGCGATCGAAGCCGATGGTATCCCAAACCACGATGCCGCGTAGTCGAGCAGTATGGCGTTCAACAGTCGCAGAAGGATTGAATTTGTTTTCACGTCGCCTCCAGCGACTGTCATTCGACAAACATAACTAACACTCGTAGCAGAACAGCAGAACACTACCATGTCCTATTCAGACGTCTAAGAGGCTCGTGCCCGCAACCATTGCACTCTTTCGCGGTGATGTCTTGTCGTCAATGGCAGTATTCGTAAAATACGGTTTGAGTGCAAGCCGCTTTCAGCCAATCGTCGAGAAACTGTTCGGCCAATCGTCGAGAAACTGTTCGGCCAATCGTCGAGAAACTGTTCGGCCAATCGTCGAGATATTGGAACATCGAATGTACCCCGCAAATTCTGAAGAATGTTGACAGTCGTCGTTTCTGAAGCAGCCTCCGTATGGTTTCCATTGCGTCGATCGTCGCGTGCTGACGTACTTCTGGATGAGCCTGTACCACTGCGACGATTCACATGCCCTTCTTCAATTCATCTTCTCCAAATCCTTTGCATAGTAGACGCATCTACGCGTGTTTCACTGGCGATACGCTGGTATGACTATCCAGTCGTACGTAGGCCTGGAATGAAACCACTCATACTATCGTCGAAAAGCTGAGACGAAAATCGGCGTCGTCGTCCAGGCATCTCTTCAACAGTACATTCTGCCCCTCTGTCTATCTGTCTGTTCACACGATAACTGTCGTAAAAATGACTTTAGCAAAATAAAATTTTAGTATATTGTTGAGATGGTCTGTGGTACATAGGGAATGTAAAATATTAATATTTACCCAATTCGATTTGAATTTAACCGGGGTTGAAAAATGAAATACATTGAACGCTATGTGACATAATTTTTCAAACATTTTTTAAGCGGATTTAAAATTCACAAATTGTTTTGAAAATTTTAAGAAATATTCAAGTTACCACTTAAACTGTGTAGAAAAAATTGTCATCAAAATATGTTAAGTAGCTTTTTAAGTAAAAATTGAAATAATAAGTACACCCATATCATATGAAAAGATCACGTGACTCATTACAAAATAAATGTGGCATCCATTTTTCTAGTGAAATTCGTCATTTTTAAGGAACGCTTACTTATATTTATATTTAGTGCTGCTTCCGTCTTAAAACCGCTTAATTTTTGTATATTATCTGTTTATCTAAATTCTGTGTCTATGCAATTACTATATTTTTTATTTTAAATTATCACTAAACTTTGATTATTTCTGCAACGAAGCCTAATTTTAACGTATGCAGAATTTAAACAGATCAAGCAATTGTAAGATGAGTTGTATAAGAATTGCTGATTTTTTTAAAGGCAAAGTTATTTAGCTCTGGATTCTGAAATATAAGTGATATGAATGAAATATTCATTGGTTTTACATAAGGAAGCTGACGATTTTTTGGCATTGTCTTTTTGAGGAGGTTTTAAGTTTCCAAATACAATAAAATATGTGACAATTTAAAAAATATCACCTCTGAATGTATCGCATTTTAGAGATGTTTAAATAAAATTGCATTTCAGTTGGAAAGTGTTTCATAATCAATGCTTTATGCATGAGTAATCTTTCTTGTTTTCTTTATATCCTTCCATTAACTGGTAAACAATGACAATGGGGTTTATAATAGGAACTGGCTATGAATTTAGAATGTATGTACTGTCCTGAAGAAAAGTGCAGTTCTAGATTGACTTGCAATTTTTCCATAGAGTTGTAAACACTTTACAACTATAGAAAGTGTTAATAAAAAATAAAAAAACATTCAGAATTATATACTTACATGTGGTGTATCCACGTGGTTAAACCAGCTGCCAGTACGCACGCTTACCTGAATGATCTCGAACTAGATTGCACTAGAGAATGAACGTAATATATATATACCAGGTTATCCAGAAGTCCCAAGACTTTTGAAAACTGGATAATCAGTAAACTATGTACAGTAGAAAGATGCGGTTTTCACCGAAAGGCTTAGTAACATGTAGGATTTTATTTGCCAGAATGAAAAAAAGGTTATAATAGTCACATTTTGAACCAACAGGTGGCTCTGGCGCGAAAGGTGGAATAGGTGGCTCGAAATAGTTTTGCAATGGTATAGTACAGTTCATCTAGAAGAAATAATCAGAGTCTGAATATTACAATTTTTCAATGTGACTCCCATCATTTATAAGTACAGCCACCAGACGATGAATAACACCGTCCACAGCATCGAAGAGGATTTCAGAGGGTATCTCTGAAACAAAATGTCGTATAGCATATTTCAGTTGGGCCAATGGCGTAGGCCGATCTCTGTACACCCGTGATTTCAAGTAGCTCCATAACTAAAAAGCGCAAGATGTAAGATCTGAAGACCTTGGAGGCCATTCGTGCAGGAAAGAGCGACTGAGGACACGGTTCTCTCCAAATGTCGACCTCAGGATTGTCTTGACTGGAGCAGCGATGTGCGGAGGCGCTCCATCTTGCATGAATGTTATGGAATGAAGCGCTTCCCTGTCTTGCAAGTGAGGGATGACTTTATTCCTTAAAAGGGCTGCATATCGCTCACCTGTGACAGAAGCTGTTTGAAATGTACCCCGGTTGCTTTCTTCAAAGACAAAAGGGCCAATGGCGAAAGAAGCTGTGAACCGCACCACACTGTGACCTTTGGCTGATGAAGAGGTTTTTTTATTAAAGCATGCGGGTTCTCTGTTGCCCATATGCGGCAGTTTTGTGTGTTGACACATCCACTTAGTGAAAAATGTGCCGCGTCTGTCCAGAAGACATTTAAAAGCCAGTACGCACCATCTTCCATTTGCAGGAAGACCCAATTTGCGAAATTCTGACGTTTTGTAAAATCAGTTAATCACAGTTCTTGCACATGCTGAATTTTATACAGATATCTCCTGAGAATGATCCTAAGACATCGCCACAAACTTCCATACGGAGTACGATCACGTTAAACATGTGGGTTCCTAAGTCCTTCCGAGAGGTTGATGGTAGTGGAGGGAGGGTACGATCCCTGTGGATGCCTCCCCCACTGGGTTCCGATCTAAATTGGGTGGCACTTCCCGGTCTTCCAAACATTCACCTTACACCTTTCTGGTAGGTCGGACAGTCTGGGTCTCAACAACAACAACACACTTCCATACGAAATTCAAGTTCGTCGTGAAATTTCACGTTCACTGCATTCACCATGTGCTAAGGATGTCGACTGTGTGTCGGCCTCGTCTTTCACCTCGTTCACTTCTGCGACATATGTTTGGGGTTTTCCGCTTTTTGGACGTTCTTCCAATGAGCCCGTTTCCTCGAACCTTTATATCATAGTCTTCAGTGTTGAAAGAGTCATCGGCCCTTTTCCACTTTTAACGCCCCTCATGGTACGATAGACACGCAAAGATAAACTAGCTAATTCTGCGTTTTTATAAAACAGTTAGAGGAAAAGGGGGTAATATATACACCCCACTTTGTTTTTTGTAAAGTGCGCCTATATTTTAAGCTAATTTCACTCTTTTGGGGAATGATTGGTCGCATTTGCTAATCATCTATGGCTACAATAGGAGGAATAATTTTTAGAATATTTACAGTAACCTCCATAATGCGATTACAAAAAAAAAGTGAAATCACCTGTTTTTTTAAGTGTGGGTATTATGGATCCCTATGAAATAGTCAAAAGTAGTTTGTTCGTCAAAAATGACCTTTATTGTTGAAAAACATAAATTATTTACAAAAGTCGCAAATATAAATTTCTTTCTCGGCTCTAGCACATTCACTATATGCCCATAATTCACACATCAAACACATGTCCCATAGATCTCCATATCAGTCATCAGTACAAGCTGAGTCACACTGGGGTTCAGAGGCGTGTTGAGTACAGTCATATCTTCCACGCTGAGCGTCCGTGTTTGCCAGTTGATTTCCAGTTGATCCATATTACCAGCAACACCATGTTGAAAATATCACATCACTATTTCCCAAACCTAAATAGAAAGTTTAAATTTCCCAAACCTAACCAAAAAGTCAAAGTCTGGTTTCGACATATTATCGTCTAACTGGTGTAGTTCAAGGTATGACATCGAAATCTGCTCATTGTGCAACATAAATACCCATAAAACTTGTATGTCACTTACCTAGCTAAAAGTTCGAAAATAGGATGAAACTACCAACGCTCACATCACAAATGTTCCTTCAATAACGCACGGCAATGGCGATCTCTTATATCAGGAGGAGTGATTAGAGTTGATTTACCGCTCCACCAATAGAGTGAGCCTCGTTCCGGCCGAGAACCGCGGGGATCCATTATACCTGCAGGTTCCATATTACCACCTTTCCCTTTATGTCTAAACGGAGCAGTTACAGATAAAATTGTATCGAAGTTCCTTCAAAATTCAATTTCTTTAGTCTTCGTAAAAACTTTGGAACAGAAACGTTCCTCCCAGCAAAATCTGAGCAACATTCTTGGCTCGGATGTGAACTCATCTGCTTATTTAATGCATGCTAAAGATACTTTCGGAATTTTACAATAGCGCCACCTGTTGGTCAAAAATGCAACTATTATAAAAAAAATTTCATTACAGTAAATAAAACCCCACAAGTTTTTAAGCACTTCCGTGAAAACGGCATCTTTCTATTGTACATAGTTTACTAATTATTCAGTTTTCATAAGTCTTGGGACTTCTGGATCAAATAAAAATATATATATATAAATATATTTATATATATATATATATATATATATATATATATATATATATATAAGTTTTGGACTGATCTACCCGTTTCGAGACCTCTAGAATATGAGAAAACTATTTTTAGCGTGACGTCTGTGTGTGTGTCTGTGTGCGTGTGTCTGTCTGTCTGTCTGTCTGTCTGTGCGTATATGCAATGTATGTATCCACTCTAACTCAAAAACTAATGGACCGAATTTTATAAAATTTGGTAAGTAAGTCACTTGGATGTGACCCTGGTGGTGATTAGTTTTTGGTATGATACCTAAAAACAGAACCCGCCTTTCTTTGCGAAATGGCCCGTGAAAAATTCATTTATCAGATCTAGATAAAATACTAATTTACCAAATTTCACAAAATTTGGTAGGTAAGTTAGTTTTTGGATTCTCTGGTGCTGATTAGAATTTAGCACGTTACGGAAAAGAAGACCCTTCATTTGTTACGAAATGACCCTAAAAAATTTCATGTATCCACCCTAGAAAAAATACTAGTTGACCAAATTTCACAATATTTGGTAGAAAACTTACTTGTGGGACACTCTGGTGCTAATTCGATTTTGGTACATTTCGGAAAATAACAACCTGCCTTTTTTTACGAAATGACCCCCCAAAATCGCCATAATCTAAAAAAAAAGACTACATATGCTTAAATGTATCAATTAAATTCTTGTTTTATACGCAATTTTTGACGAGGAAAAGAATGTAACACACTCCAATATACTTTAGAACTAACCGTTCTCAAGATATGAGATTTCTTGCATTTTTGTTACCCCGCTATCGGAAAAATGCCCAATTTCCAAATAAAAATAAAAAGTGAATTAAAAATGCAAATTTGGTGTTATTTGGTGTAATTAAACTCAATCTAATGAATTATTAAATAAATAAAGACAATATGAACTTGAGTCTGCAGGGAAAGTCATGTGCTAGCCACATTAGATTTTAAAAATTTATTATGGTTGTTGCATCGTTCATTAGGGGTAACAACGTCTGTGTTTGTAGTTCTTAGTCCCATAGGTCGGTTTTCAATATATCCATGAATTGCCCAAATGAAGCCTTCCACAGGAAGATCACGGTGCAGACTATTTTTGTAATAATTTTCAATATGAAAAATTCGTCAAATTTATTTATACGGCATGTAATTTACATTGAATGAGATTTAACTAATAAAGAAATTTATGGGAACATATATTTTATAATTGAACAGTGGTGACCGTGTAATTTCAGTTACGCCAGGTATATACAATGACGGCAATTCTTGTTATTTTCTATTTTTGAAATCCTCTGATTTATTTTGGCCAAAGGTTTTTTAATTCATACATTTTCGAATGTGTTTAAATGAGTGTTGCAAAAGGATAAAATATGGCATGAGAGTAACTTTGGCTACCATTTCATCGTCATCCTTATGGCAAATTTTATATATTTATTATTTGGTCTGTAAGGAAACGGGAATGGGGTGTTTTATTCCATACAAATATAGATACACTCATAGATTTTTAGCACCATGAAATTGGAGCGTCTAAGATGTGATTTAGAAACAACTCAATACAAATATTCTTTAATAAAAAAAGTTGTTTCAAATCGGAATATTTTTGAAAAAGAGAAAGTTGCACTTTCAATTGCATACCCTCCACGTAAAGTTTCATTTTCTGTTTCATTCTATTTTGATCACAACATGTAAAACAAATGTATGCCGAAATGCTAAATCGATTCCACAGCCATTGATCTCAACCAATCTTTTCACTTTCAGTTATCGGAATTGTATTTTATATGTTAGGAAAATAAATCTGTATTTCTGTTGTATTATGTGGTATTGGATTTCCATGTCATTTTTGCAGATTTCAACGATTTCACATTGACAAAATCAATTTTGTTTCCAAATTTCTATTTGCATCTAAAAACAAATACCAAAGTACCGTTTATTTATCCAAAGAGTCAACTTCGTTTGAAAAAGAATGATGGCATTGCTTCATTAAGATGGCAACTTTTCACATTTGACTTATTAAAATTATTTGATTGTCTTGACGACACATATGGTGGTCATTATATAGCACATATACTAATTATTTCAAAAAATACTAAAACGACTAATGTACGGTCGGCAAAAGTAAAATCCGAACACCGTTTGTTATTCCGGCTGCTCCAGTCGTACAGTAAAACAAAATGTACCATTATATTATTACACATTTATTTATAGAAATATCATCTATAAATAAATGTGCATCTAATTTGCATAAAAGCTTGTCTTTATTTAACTTCGCACCAATTTAAGTATTTCAAAAGGCAACACCTGCTTTTGGTCACTAGATCAAAGCATTCAGAATTCATCTAAAATTTATGTATTTTACTCAAGCCGTTGGGGGATATGATTGGTTGAAATTTTAAGCTCCTAATGTTAAATTGATGCTGCATATTTTCTTTTATATTAGCCTATCAAAAATTAGCCTATCAAACTGTGAGACCAGAAATTGATCTCAAAATTTTGCTAGACAGCTTTATGCCGTTTATTTATTGTGGCCAAAACGGATATGCACAGTCACCAAGGTAATGAAAGAAGTTGATTATATTTGAAATAATTGAAAATCATGCGGAAAATCCGTCTGTTAGACAAGATCTGGCATTTGAAATTAAAAAGTTGAACATACAGGGATTTGAAAAGGCAGTTGAATATGCGGAACATTTAGAGAAGGTCTTTGAAGATTGCTACAGTAAAGAAGTTAATGCGATTTATCGTAATAAAAATGTGGGAACTAATAGAAAGATAAAAGAACTTAAAGTTATAATTTGAAGTTGAACTTTTTGATTAATTATCATTAATCTATCATATCTTTATCTCTTAACATGGCCGTAAATTCATACATAGTACACTCATTAATTAAATTGTACATTGTTTTATTATGCCGCTATAAACACTCCAATTATTTAATTTTTGTGTGAGTCCTGTAAAGGAATTATTAATTAATATTTTACCAAAAGGATTACACCAATTTAACATTAACAATAATATTTATTAAAAACATAAAATACTTATTAAATTCAAATACATTAACTACCTGCTTATTAATTATTTATTAATATAGCATGTGAGAGGAGATCATGTGCGACCCTTAACCATATACCTAACGTATTTAATAACCTGTGGATGATTTAGGAACACATACCTTTAATTTGGGCGATGTTAGCAGCACGTGGTTAATCACGTATATAGTTACTCGCATCAACTCGTAGTGTAATGCATCCACTCCTAACTTCAGCGACTACTGCTGACTCAAACACTCCAATTATTTCATGCTCTAAGGCTGTTCTCTCCACAAGTTATTATTACGTATCAGCACAAGTCAACTCTGCACAACTGTTCACCAGCATCATTCTAAGTCATACGGAACAAGTTTTCTGTCCCAAGTCATGTTAGTTTATCTATCTGATTCTCGGGTCACAGGCTATGGCTCTCTTCTTTCTCGGGGGCGTCATTTCACCCCTTGCTTTCATTTGAAGCATTGAATGGACGTCACAAGTACTTTCTCCATTGGTTAATCCTTTAACGAATGGAACCATTCCACATTTTCGTACCGGCCAGCTCGGCCCCCTTGTCTTGTCGCTCCTAAATTTATGGTTTTCTGACCTTTAGGTTCATGGGTTGTAAAACCCGGTGTCATCCAGACTGGCAGTATTGTTTGCCGTTTCGGCAACAATAAATAAACGGCATAAAGCTGCCTCACCAAATTGTGAGATCGATTTCGGGTCTCACACAAACTAATTCATTTTTCATATTGTGATAAGCCAAACAAAATATATACAAACATATATATATTACAAAATTCATATTTGAAAACAATTATAATTAGAAAAGTGTGTAAATTTTAACGACAATCGATTCAGCACTGTCGAAAACCTCAGTGTGCAAAATTTTAGTTCATTTCTTTCTTCATATTTTGAAATATAGGCCTGTATTCAAGATCATTTTAAAGCTTTTGGGGACAATTAATTAATTTCGGGCGGAAACCGGTTGGACAGAAAATTTCAAAATTGCAGTGCAATGCAAAGTTTGAACTCTTTGAATTTGTGCAATAAGTCATCAAACAATGCTATTGCAGCGTGTTAGGGGAAAATCCCTAGTTTAAAGTGGAAATGAAAATTTCAAAGCCGATTCAACTCAGATCAATGCGTGCCATGCCTGTTTCTCGTATATAATATTACAGTTAAAATTATACATGCTCTTTTTTTAAACATAAATTTAATATTGAATTCCATGAAATTGAACACAAATGAATCTTGAAAGTGCAAATTAAAATAAATAGATATATTTTTTCAATGTGAGGAATGCTCTTGAAGAATGTGTAGCAAAATACTAAATTTGTTTACTTATATCCACATTAATATTCGTCTAGTAAACGTTGCTGCCTGGTTCTATACTTTCCGCGGCCAAATTATTTCTTTGGAATATAATTTTTTAAGTATATATATATATATATATATATATATATATATATATATATATATATATATATATATATATATATATATATATATATATATATATATATATATATATTGTGAGACCAGAAATTGTTATCACATGAGACACTTTTATTTTTGTCCGAGGGGAGATATGTAAGACCAGAAAATGTTCTCACATGAGACACTTTTATTTGTAGAATTTATGATGCCCAGAACGGCGAACAAAGTTTGTAGTCTGACTTGCACCAGAGTTTATGAGGACTTGAACCTTAAGGTCAAAAAGCTATAAATTTATAGGTGCAATACCAAAGGGGCTGAGCTGGGCCTTGCTAAATGAGAAATGATGCCATTGGGTTAAGAAGAACCAATGAGCGCCAAAAAGAAGAAAGGGGGAGCTACCCTTAGAATGTGCCACATCAACGAAATAGAAGAGTTTTGACTACATAGTGTGTGTGACGTTCATTTTACTACCTTAAATATGGAAACGAACACTGAATGGTTTACTCGTATATTTCCTATATTATGTACTACTTTCCCTGCAGTACATGGTAATGTATAGGGAAAGTATTGGAATTGTGACGAAAATCGCAACACACACCTTTCCGACGCTTCCCGGCCGTCCAAATAGTTGCTCAAGTCCATTGGATGAGTCGGACGGTCTGGGTTTTCCACACCTTTCCGACGGGGCGCGGTAGCCCGGTGGTCAGCGCGCGGAAATTGCACTCGGTGGGCTCGGGTTCGATTCCAGCCACTGCCAAAACTGCCGCCGTGTTCACGCGGAGTACGATCACGTCACACGTGAGTCCGTAAGTCCTTCCGAGAGGTTGGTGGTAGGGGAAGGAGGGCACGGTCCCTGTGGATACTTCCCCCACTTGGTTCCGGTCTAAATTGGGTGGCACTTCCCGGCCGTCCAAACAGCTACATTACACTTTTCTGGTAGGTCAGACGGTCTGGGTCTCAAAAACAACACGTTTCCGACGGATCAACAAATTTTGCGTCCTCTAGAATCTGAAAATGTGTTTAGCAACGTATGTGTGTGTGTGTGTGTGTGTCTGTCTGTGTACTGTATGTATCCACTCAACCTCAAAAAATAATTGACCAAATATCATAAAATATTATAGATAAATCACTTCTGGCTTACCCTGGTACTCATTAGATTTTGGTACGATTTGCGATAAAAGAACCTCCCTTTTCCTTCTTTATGGCTAACAAAAATCGTATGCATCCACTCTAGCTAAAAAGTCACTGGCTCTAGCTGAAGATCTAGCCAATTGGCCAAATGTCACAAAATTTGATAGAAAAGTCACTTGTAGGTTAGCCTGATGCTGATTGGATTTTGGTACGATTCGGGAAAAAAAGAACTTTCATTTCTTTGCGAAATAGCCCACAAAAATCGTAAAAATCTGAAATAAAAGACTACGTTTGGTCAAATGCATCAGTGAAATGTTTGTTTTATAGGTAGTTTTTGACGATGAAAAAATAAAACAAATCCCTTTAATATCGGACTAGCTGTTCTCGAGATATTTTTCTATTTTGTATATTTGTTATGCCGCCTTTGAAAAAACGGTATTACTAAATGAACACGAAAAGTGAATGAAAACGCAAATTTAGTGTAATTTTAGATAATTGTGTGGGCCACATTGTGAAATAAAATTAAATTTACTTAATTATTGAAGAAATAAAGAGAAAATGCGTCTATAGAGAAAGTCGTAAGCTGCCCACAATAGCTTTTCTAAAGTTGGAAACGCACAAAAATTTATATTTAGTACATTGTCGACATGATACATTTAATAATGATATAAAAAAGTGGTGTGCTACTTAAATTTTCGGAAATAATGAGCAACTAAATACGAAGACGACTCTTTATGCAAATTAGATGCACGTGTATGGTAGGCATCAATGTTTCTTTCAGGACTTTTTGGCCTGGGAGGGCAAATGAAATTTTAGGGGATGGGGAAGTTTTGTATTTGTCCTATATAAATATATTCAAATGCGGTGTCACATAAATAGAAGGTAGATTAACATAAAATATCTCCGGGGGGTGGGCGCTTCGACCTTCCCCGGATGTATGCTTGAAGGAAACACTGGTAGGCATTACTCCAAGTCTAATGATACATTAGGTTTGATTGAACGACTCGAGGACCCAGAATAACATTCGCTGTTCGGAATTTTTTTTAGCCGACTGTACTTTGGTAAAAAAAAGTGTATTACAAATGCTATTATTATATTATATACTAATACTAACCGTGAGGTAAGATTGTTTCTATCCTATATTTATACTTATAACTTGGAAGTTAAAAATGCCTTATCTCTCAGTTTTGCCTTTATGCGTCAAAATTCATACTAGCTTTATTATTAACTAGCCGCCTTTGGCGACCAGCCTGTTCGCTACCCTTGAAAATTCTGACCGTGGCAAACTCGCAGGCGCCATAACCCCGTGGAGTTTTTGTTGAAACTCAGACCATCTGACCTACCAGAAAGGTTTAAGGTAACTATTTGGATGGCCAGGAAGTGCCACCCAATTTAGACCGGAACCCAGTGGGGAAGGCATCCACAGGGACCGTACCCTCCTTCCCCTGCCACCAACCTCTCGGTAGGACTTTCGAATTTTTATCTTAGAATTTTTATTAGAAGCTTACGTTACCTTACATGCCATAAAGTTATAAAATGTGTTGCCATTTGGCTTAAATTCGATATGAATAAAGTTGGGAAAAACGAAATACAATACATATAATAAGACGATTTGCAGTGCCAAAAAAATTACTTCGGTCTATTTAAAAAACCACTGCAATTAGACAATTTGCTCTGTGTTGGATGCTCGTCCTATGTTCGTACAGATCCATTGATAAATTATATTGTGACCCTCCTAATGCCACCCGATTATATCTACCTGTCAGGTCTCCCTACTCAGCTTGTATAATATAGATTTAGTGCAGTATGTAGAATGACATCTTATAATGTATGTATCGTTTTTCTAAAAAAGAATGTTTGCGAGGAACTTAAGGGAATATTGATTAGTGTCTGGCACAAGTTTCATATATTACTTTCTGACATAAATGTAGTCCATCCACAATTCAGAGTTGTGTTTTTTCAAAACTATTTCAAAACACGTATTTAATTTATATTCTCACACTATGATTCAAAAGTGAACTTAAATCATAAATCTTACTTCTGTCCAAAACATGTTGGATGCAGTTGTGAATATACTTGAAGAATCTATTTCGAGAAGCTTCAAAAAGTAATATATTACGTTCACAATCCCTGTGGAGGAATCTCTGAGTGCCAGTACATGTCCCCATTTTTAGCCCTCACTTCAAAACACAACCAAAATTGAATGTGTATATAAACGCTCAAATAATCAATCTTTTATTTTTGTTTCATAAATAAATAAATAAATAAGCAAATACATAGATAAAATACAAGAATAAATTAAAGAAATAGAAAATAAATAAAAAATACATTTGTTAAATATATTGTCGTGACATTTATTTTGACAAACATTATCACAAAACGGAATATCACGTTTAAACCTACCAAAACTCAAAATTAATTTTTAATTACTGGCAGTGCCTATACTCGTGGAAAAACGATCATTTAACAAGCAAACATTGTTCTTAGGTCAAACACATGCCAATGCGCACAATCATTAATGAACTAGTTCACTACGGGAAATTGATTCACTACGGGAAATTAATGAACTAGTTCACTACGGGAATACAGATTTGGTACACTGAAACAGCATAAAATACCATACTTGCTGGTTCCGACTTGTACTAAAAAAAAGAATCCAAATGATTTTTGAAGCGTACGTATTCATCTTGATTTGTGCTAAATTTTACGCCGTGATTTGGTTCATTCATTGTTATTATTTAAAGGACCAAATTGTTTGACCTTGACATAAATGGTGACCTTCTAATTTTGGCTAAATATTGCTCAGTTGATGGCTTTTGGCGAGTTTTGGAAAATTCTCAATTTTTTTTAAATTGTTTAATACGAGTTACACAACTTACGATACGTTCTTTTCATCCTAGACACATTTCTTTCAAGATACACTCCGTACACCGCGTCCTAGGATGTTTCACATTAAAATGTATTTAAGTTGGCTGTAGGTTCATCATGACGAATTCAATAGAATTGTCTGCTTTATGAATATGTAGTACTGTAATCCTTTTCCATGCATATATGGGTTCAAATTACCATTCCATCTCGTAGATTGAAGCTAGAAAGACATGAGGCTAGTTGGCGCAATTTTCAAAAAAATGTTTTTTTATGCTTTTCAGACATTTGGTAAAGAATAATTAATGTTACATAGTGATAGAATGAAGTGATGAGAGACAATCCTATACCTAACTTTGTTCACACAGTCATATGGCGCGTTTAACTTTTATCATATTTCTCACATTTTAAATTTTATGATGTTTTAAAATATCAATTTGTACTTCGTGCCATATTTCTGAATTATAACCAAGTCTCAAAAATAATTCCAGTTGATTCTTATGTAACATTATGTTAATCATATAGCTGAGGGAAACTGACTAAGTGATAAATTTACAGACCAAATTGGGGTAGAGAGAAAATTCAAACGTTTAATACACGTGGAACTTGACTTATAACTTGTGTGTAAAATCATAAATATCGAAATTATATTTGATAGATTTATAAATCTTGAATGTTTTGTTCCAACGTTCTTTCAGCTATATATCTCAAGAACGGCTAGACTCACAAACTTTATTTTTATATTATAATACGCAGAGATAATCCTAAATTTTCTTAATAAGCTCAATTGATGCACAACCATTTTTTCTTGATATATTTTAACTTATGGTAATAAAAGACAATATTTTTGATTTTAAAATATAATATTTTATCATTAATTTTTTATACAATTTTTAATTCCATTTGTAACCATAGTAAAAGAGTTACGCTTCTAATATCAAAATCGTCAGTTGGCTATTCTTCTGGTTTTGAAAACCCTTTTCATTAATTATTGATTTTTAATTTCAAATTGTCTGAAAATTTTGAAACTAAGACAATAAACAGTGATCGGAGATAATATATTGTCTTGCACATCGCAATTTCCAGTTTAATAGTGCTATAAGATATGCACTATTTATATTCTTAAATTTGAAACGATTTTTGATATACAGAATTTCTTTTAAGTGTGTAGGTGTTGCGGTGACTTAATATTATGATTTGATATAATGATTGCTTATAATGATTATAATGATTACATGAATTTATTTATTGAATTATTTTTTGTTTTGAATAAAGCTTTAAGTTAGAAATTAAAAAATATATATATTTTCCGTTGCGTTGTGTTTCATATTTCGCAATGCAAACCACCTAAATGAAGTAATTGCTTTGGAATAAAAAATCTGGAGATAAACATTGAATGAACTTGAATTAATCATGAGCCAACAACATTGTGAAATTTAAAGAAACCAATAATTTTATTAAAATTTAACTTTTTATGAAATTGGCACTTTCTATTTTAATAACATAAAAAATGTTTCCGTATTAATAGTTACAAATTTTTTACTTCGGAAAAGCTCATCGCACTTATTATTATTATTATTATTTAATTGAAATAGAGGAGTTTCTAAAGATGTATCGATACTTCAAATTATTTATTTTCTTGTCAAAAATAGCTTTATTCAATTTCTCATTTATTTATAAATTACTTTTATTTTCCCTCAGAAGTTATGAACGCAATGCATAGTTCCTTTGTAATTGCTTGATTGGCCTCATATCTCTTGGTACAGGCGTTGATTCATTAGTGATTCATTATGTCACAGAATTCACTAAAAATTCACTTCGGAACATTCTAGACATATCAAAATCCACGGGACTTTAGTCCTTCTTATTTCAAACATATTTTTAGGTACCTTTCATGAGCATATTTTTCTGTTTCAAGACTCTCTCTCTCTATGTGGTGTGTGTGGTTGTATATCTCTTCTAAATATAATGAGTTTAGTTAAAGTTCTATAACTACTCACATCTCTTGCTGCCATGCTTCTACAGGGTGGTCCAACAAGTCTTTGACAAACTTTGAGGGTAGGCCAGGCATACAAAAACAAACTCGTTTAGCATAGGAACGTGTGGCCGCAAACGCCACAGTGGGGGTTCAACAGATGCAGGACGAAGCAAAAAGAAATGAGTACAGACAATGCAACACTGGTTAATTAAACTTAACAACCTTAGATCAGGTCAACTCAGACTAGGTCAACCTCAGATGTTACAGGGGTCTCGTAAATAAGGCTTTTGAGGTAACCCCACAGGGATAAATCAATAGAGGCCAAGTCGGAGGACTGTGGTGATCTTTGAGGAGTAATCTAAGCTCTTTGGTGGTTGATACTAGCTCTTTGGTGGTGGCCAAATGTCGAATGCTTCTTGAGCGATTCATCTTCCAGGAAAGGTCCTGTTGAGATAGTCCTGCACTTCCTGGCTGAAACACGCACAGCTTCGAATGACAAGAAATTTGAAAAAGCACTTACTATGATATACAATTGTGAATTGATATGTCTAATAAACCTAAGTTGTATTACCTGCATGCTTTTCTTTTTGCTTCTTCCTGCATCTGTAGCACCCCAAGTTGGCGTTTGCGGCCACATACTCCTATGTAAAGCGGGCTTTACCTTTTGGACCTTTTCGACCACTTCATATATTTTGCGTCGTTTCCCTCGTTGTGTATTTTTTTTTTTGGGGGGGGGGGGTGTCCTTCCCGCTTTCTTGCTATTGCTATTTGTTTCAAGACTAGTCTTGCGCCTTCTTATGAGTAGGTGAAATTATCTTTATTACCCTTGTAAATCCATTTAAATTAAGTCATCAACCTAGGCACCACTGCTCTTGGTTTAATTGTTCTGTTGTCTATAATTTTATTGCATGAAGCTATCTGTCTACATTTGTTTTGCCTTTTATGGTATGGTACAATTCTCTACTTTATTCAACACCTGTTACTTTTGCTATCAAATAGTGTCATTGCATGTGTTACATTGAGTAACAATTAGCCATTTTACCTATAAGAAGTGTGGATGAAATATATATACAATTATTGTTTACTTAATAACTTTGGCTGTCATCTCAACATGATTTAAAAGTGTTAAAATATATGGGATCTTCCGAATGTTCGATAATGTTTGAAAGCATCCTATTAATCAATATGTTTTTATTAAAATATTAAATTGAAACAATAATATCATATGTATTGCTCTTTTTATATTATTATCACTTTTTGTAATTTCTTTCAACGTTTGAAAACCGAAGGGAAAATTTAGCACTTTTAGAATAAACGATCGAATATTCGGTCAATAGAACTGATTCCGATTGTACGTATAACATTTTATTTAATTATCTATAGAAGTTCAACGGATGTGCCATCAAAATACTCTTACGAACCATGCTGTCCCAATCCGGGGTCGAACCCAGGATTTTCGAACTGGCAACCTACGTATGCAACCTACTAGCCTGTACGTAGAGCTATTGTTGAAGTGGATCTGAATCCTTTACTCTCTAATGTCAGAGTAGCGTCTAGCTGACAATCTGGCTGACCACCTCTTGCTATTTTTATCTCAGATGAACCTCCTGATGCTATTTTTAACCTCCAGGTTAACTTCCAGCGTGGTCGTTATACTATCGATTTAAAATCCGAGCCTAAAATCCCAGAGTACACTGAATCCGTGATAGTCAAGCTAGGGCCCATTTTAGACCTCCAACATCTTTTCACTAACCAGCATGGATTATTTGGTCGGGTGCCATTGTAACGAACCTTGCTGCCCCAACCGGAAATTGAACCCTGGATCTTTGAACTAGCCAGCAGGCGTTCTACCGTTGAGCTACTGGGATGAGATTGCAAGCTCTTATTGTTCAGGTGGACACTGTCACACACGCACACATGATCTCAAAATCGTTGGATAGATAGTTAAAACGCGTACAGGATTAAAATATTTTGATATTTAAAATAAGTTAAATGTCTAAAGACCTTTATTTGACACACTGTCATAATATTTTCCTTTATAAGATGAAAGCAAGGAAAGTAAATATTTGGTTTATCTCAATGGAATAGGATTGACTTACAACTAAAATAAAATATGCTGAATTTGCGTTTCAAAAGCAAATACTTTAATCTAAGTCTTATTTTTTAGTAATCTCGCACCATTAAACTGATATCAGTGTTTGAATAAGTTAAATGACTTAGGAAAGAGAAATAACGTTTCAGTTTGCATTGAATACCATTAATGTGAATTTTAAATTGAAATAAAATGTACCTTTAAGATTTTTATATATTTAAGTATATACATTTAATGCATCAATGATTAGTCAATTACTTATCTATTTGATTTTCAATTCTTGAACTATTTACTGATTTCAACATTAAAAAGTCAAAATTTAAACATCCAGAAGAGTTTTAAATTCAATAATGATCACATGATGAAGTTAAACATAAGAGAGAGAAAAGGAAAACATTGAGACAGATAAAAAATCTGATGTGGACAGTGCCTGATTTTTCTACATAATGCAATGAATTTACTTCTTTCACAGCGAAATTACCATGTACAAGATCCACGGTGTGATGTGCTTGATATTGAATTACACGTAAATAAAATTTGGGATCTTTGGTCAAATTATTAATCCAAACAGAATGACTTATTCATACTCACGTGCAGAACTTTTGTCAAAATGCAATTGAAATTTAATGAATGTTCAGTGAAATAAGTAATTATTGATTGAGTTCAGGGTGATTGAATCGTGTTCTTTCGTTGAAAACTCGAGTTTGAATTTTCGACCCTGTCACAATACTTTCCCTATATATTTTAATATATATGTAGGGAAAGTATAACGTTTCCCAAAATAAGAGATTTTGCAGGCCGGATGACTGAAAAGAACGCACTTTTAAAAGCAAGCACCCAGCTTTCCCGTAGGTCGAATGCTTTTCCTTTGGTCAATGACTTCTGAGACTGGGCGTGTAGAGATATTTTGCCTCTGTGAATTTCACTTAACAAAAGATGGCTACTTTGATTGGCAGATACAGTTGTAAGCAAATTTCCAACTAATACGAATATAAATATATATATTCAAAGACACTCTTCACAGACCGGGGACTGCAACCCGGATCCTATAATGCTCGGTAATAGTTTTGATCAGTTGAAGACTAAAACCTCATGGCAACCGGTGTTTATGTATGATTAGTTAGCTTAACATTTCGAACGAGCACCTGCTGTGATGTCCAGCTATGACTGGGAATTAAAAATATAAAAAAATTAACTGTTTGAAACGTATAATGCTTTCAATTGGATATGTATTATGATAACAATTAAGCGAGTCAGCATTTTATTCATCAGATATTTTTTCAATTTTATTTTGTCGATTTCTTGGTAAACGATTTTTGAAAAATTCATTTAGAGAGAGTCAACGATGTTTAGCACATAAAAACCAGTATACCGAACGCTTTGGATTCAATAACACCAAACATGCTTCAAGTAACTTGGAAGGACGTCAACTATGGTCTAAATGTTTGTCGTGCTACAAAATTTGTCGACATTGAAATTCAATTGAACAATCGTAGAGAGAGATAAAAAAGAAACTTTGGCATCTTCCTTTATAAAGGAGTAAAATAGAATTATCTGTAATAAATTTGGGTACATTTCATCCGCATACTCTGTACTGAAAACAACAGACATTTTTCAAAAATTTAAGTACAGTGCAACTTGGATAACACAAACGTCTCTAATTCGAAATCGTCGTTAATTCGAAGATTTCTCTTGGTCCCTTGAACTTTGTATTAAGTCAATGTTAAAAAATCTTGGATAATTCGAAGTTCAACTTCCTTAATTCGAAGTTTTTTATAGAAGCTTTCGAACCATAACAACTTATCGGCCTTTCATCGTTAAGAAATCATCGCCAGAATACCCCCACCTGTTCGACACGTGACAGCTGAAACCCCCCTTCCCTCTACCTGTTCTACCGGTTCGAGCGTTCAACCTACAGAGGGTTGTTGTTGTTGTTGAGACCCAGACCGTCCGACCTACCAGAATGGTGTAAGGTAACCGTTTGGATGGCCGGGAAGTGCCACCCAATTTAGACTGGAGCCCAGTGGGGGAAGCATCCACAGGGACCGTACCCTCATTCCCCTATCACCAACCTCTCGGAAGGACTTGCGGACCCACATGCTTAACGTGATCGTACTCCGCATGAACACGACGGCAGTTGTGGCATCGTGCAAATCCAGCGCTCAAACCATCGGGTTACGAACCTACAGAGGGTGTTGGTTCAACCGGCTTCAGACGCCATTTGAGCTTCCTACTGTCAGTGTGTCTGTAGTGTTGTGAGAGTTTTGATAGTGAGCATTCACGATGTCTTTGAGTAAACCATGCGTTCAATACAATGACTTCGGTCAATTTTTGTTACTTTACATCATTGTTCTTTGTTCATGCACATGTTCTGTAACTTGCCTTAGAATTGGATAAAAAAAAATACAAGAATTTAACGTTTGCTGAAAAGGTCGTCGTCATTCGCGATGTGGAAAAGGGTGTAAAAAGAAAATGCCAAATCGCCAACGAGTATGGGATGGCGCCAAACACTTTGTCTACTTTTTTGAAAAATAAGGATAATTCTGAGTAACGCTGCTGGTACGCATGGAAATGGAAAGTATCGCAAAAAAGCGGACAATCCTGAAGTCGACGAGTGCGTGTTGAAGTGATTTAAACAAGCACGGGACAAAAACATCCCTCTGAGTGGCCCCCTTATTCGAGCAATAGCGGAAGAATTTTCTGCCTATTTCGGAAAAAGTGATTTCAAGCCTAGCACTGGTTGGATGGATGGATTTAAGGAAAGAAATGAAATCTCCTTTAGGCGTATGTGTGGTGAAAGTGCAAGAGTGAATCGAGAAGCAGCAACTGTTTGAAAAGACGATCTTTTACAAAAGATTGAGAAAACACCGGCTAAAGACATTTTCAACGTTGACGAAACTGGGTTGTTTTTCAAATGTGCTCCAGACAAGACATTAGCGTTTAAGGGAGAGAGTTGCAGTGTTGGAAAGAACAGTAAAGAACGAGTCACTTTATTGGTTAGGGCTAAAATGGATGGCAGTGAAAAGCTGCCTTTGCTCATGATAGGCAAATCTGCTAATCCGAGATGTTTCAAAAATGTCAAATCAAAACCAGTGGAGTATAGATCAAATAAAAAAGTTTGGATGACTGCAAACATTTTTAAAGATTGGCTGCTGAAACTTGATAAAACGTATCGACAAAAGAACAGAAAAATTATCTTGTTTATTGACAATTGCACTGCGCATAACTGTACTCCATATATGGACAATGTAAAGGTAATATTTTTTACCACCAAATATGACTTCAGTTGTACAACCGATGGACCAGGGCATCATAAAAAATCTCAAGCATTTTTACAGATGCATTTTCGTTCGAAGCCTCTTGACAGATTCTTTCAAGGACAAAAACAAAAAAACAGTAATAAGTGTCCTTGATGCAGCACGATTACATAATCACACACACGATTACATGGCACAATGAATGGTCTCAAGTAACGGAAACAACTATGGCAAATTGTTTTCGAAAGGCAGGATTTACCAATAAAACTGACCCTTCTGAGTTCATAGAAGAAAATGTCCCCCCACCGGACGCATGAAGTAACAATATGGGCGTGACATTCGAAGAATACGTCAATTTGAACGAAAAGGTGGAAGTTTGTGGAGAACTGTCAAATCAAGACATTTTATCAGAAGTGTTAAATAAAACGAGTGCAGCGGAGTACGATATCGAGGATGATATACAGGAGGAAGAAGAAGAGACGCCAATCCCTACATCGTCGGAGGTGCTTTTTCATCTAGACGAATTTCGTCGGTACATTGAAGGAAAGACAGACGTTAGTGAAGCTGTTTTCCGTTCACTAAACATGCTTGATGATTTTGCTAGCCTTAAACAACTGAACTCTACAAAACAATCAGATATTGCACAATTTTTTCTATAATTATAATTTTCTTTATTGAATGTAATATGTACGTACATGTATGTAGTTTACGTAGATCTTATTTTGTTTATATACATATAGTGTTTAAGTCCTTCATACCATGATATTTCTCAATAAATATTTATTTATTGACAGAGTTACCTTCTCAAGCATTCAGTGGACCTGAAACTAAAGTTAAAAGATGTAACTTTTTTAAATCGAAGTTTTGGATAATTCCAATTTTTTTAGTGGTCCCTTAAGCTGCGAATTATCCAAGTTGCATTGTATTTAGAGTCTTATTCCAAAATTTGGTAAAAAACATAAGTTGTTCCAGTTTTTACCCTGATGGCCACATGCTATTTATCGTACGGTCCATATTTTCGAAATATCTTATTGCTATCGATCAAAATATTTATAACAAATGCAATGGAGTGAATAGAAGTATTTTATAATATTTTTCTGGGAGTAACTCATTGTAATTCGATTAGGGCACATGTTACGAAAAGTACGTCATAAATCATTAAATTTTTTTCCTTCCTGTGTGATGATGTGGAAAAGACTAATGGATTTTTTATCGACATCTGGTTCTAAACAGAGAGCTTGATAAATCCCAATATTATTAAAAAAATAAAACGAATAGGTTAGCGGTGAATTGTTAGTCTTATGACTTACCCTGTATTTTGGCATTTACATTAACTGTATTTTTGTTTGTTTTTTACAATATATGATTATGTCATTAAATTTAACAAAATCTAGATCTGTGATCATTACCAATTTGAAAATTATAATCGCGTGACTCAAAAACGAATCTAATTTTACAATATCTTGCGTGAAAGTTCATATATGCCTTTTAATTTTCGGATTAGTATCAAAAAATGGTTTTTGTTAAATAAGTGGCGGAATTTTATATATATGATAAAAGTACCTAATTCACCAATCATAACATATCCAAGTTTGGCCAGAATCTATTGACGATATATATTATTGTATATATGCGTATGTATATATAAAACTAAAGTGGATATATGTATGCCTACCCTGATGATATTATACATTTTCGATTTTTATACATTTTCCCCATACCTCTCCCCCTTTTTTAATTTTTCATTTTCGGGTCCAAGTTGTTACTGTTAATTATCTTACGAGTTTTGCTACCAAGTATATATACATATATTTGTATATTAGAAAGAAATAATAATAAAACTAGATAATTCAAGTAATCGTGAAATATTAACATCACCATAGAAGCAAAACCACTGCCATACTGCCGATAATAGAAAAGATCAGCACCGGCTCAAATTCGAAGATTAAAAAGAATTAAATTCATCTTCAGGTCTGAGTATTTAATTCTAATTAACACAAACAAATGCCTATTTCAGATTGGACAACAGTACATTACTATAAATGTCCAACCTCAGACAACAGACACCAAAAGATGAAAAAATGAAAATAAAAAACATCAGGAAAATTTGTATTACAATGTGGCAGACATACTTCTTCTTTCACCACGTGTATCTGCGACCAACCTCAACAGTATAATTAATATCTAGAAGCACCGAAATGAGCGTGCCGAAATAAATCTAGGAGGCAGTACGAGCGTTCACAGCGACACTCCCAAACCCGTCCAGTGATATATATATATATATATGTGTTCCAAAAACATTGACCTCGGCTTTCATTCCTTAAATATTGATCTTAGACATATATAATAAATTGCAATATTGCGTAAAAAAAGGTACATAATTTTATGAAAACGATAAAAATTTTCAGGGGATTAAATTTGAAGAAATACAAAATTTTAATTTTTATACGCCCCCCCGTTACAAACATTACCAATGAGTAAAATGTGCACATACACTAATAAGGTGATAACCCATGTCGATGCATCTAAAAGTGATTTAAGTCAGCATTGTTTTCTTTTTATATCTCTGGTACTTTTTATGATTAAATATTGAAATTTTGTACATCACCTTATTACGGCCGTTCAAATATTTGCTCATGTCCAAGGATGAGACTGACGGTCTGGGTCTTCAACATCACCATATTAGTGTAAGGGCACATTTTCTCATTGGAAATCTTTTTGTTCGAGGGCCGTATAAAAATTTAAATTTTCTATTTAAAATCTAATTCCCTTGAAAATTTTAATCGATTTCATAAAATTCGGTACCTGTTTTTATGCAACTTTGTAATTTATTATATCAGTCTAAGATCAATATTTAAGGAATCGAAGCCGAGGTTAAAGTTTTTGGGACACCCTGTATATATATATAAATATATATATATATATATATATATATATATATATATATATATATAAATATATATATATATATATATATATATATATATATATATATATATATATATATATATATATATATATATATATATATATATAATAAAAATATAATATGAAATTCCAATGAAAAATTAGAGATAAATTGTAACACAAATCCCCATAACTCAAAATATAAGATAGCAAAATAATAAAATTAAATTTAAACACTGACCAAACGATTTATAACTAGGGAGAAGTAAAACATTGAATATTTGCAAAATGTAAGAATAATAAAGAATAAAAATAATACTAATGCAAGAATAATAAAGAATAAAAATAGTTTGTAAAATTCCAAAGATATGTTAGAGATAATTTGTAACACATATAAAACATTATTTTATAAATACAATAAGCCAAAATTAAAACCAAATTAAACAATTTCTTTCATCTACTACGTAAAAGGAATGACAGACAAGTAAGCACTATGACTTTCGAAAAATTGAAAAATAGAGATATAATTGCAAAAATTAAGCACACATCCACAACAGAAGGTCTTTATTTTACTTTCTATAAGACGTACAAAAGTTTAAAAAAGGAGCCACAGCGCTTTCGAGCCTAAGTATGCTCTTCATCAGTGGCTACACGGAAATAAAATTTGAATCGTTCATATATAGACCAGATATAGCGACAAAATTTACATAAATATAATTTACAAAAGGATCTACGTTTAGACACGGGTAAACCGTAAACTATTTTTTTAGAGTTTCAAAAATTTCAACAACAAAAGAACAGCATATTAAATTGCAATTTAATTACAGAAATCAAAAAAAGGGGAGGGAGGTGGCAATCAAGAATCATCCCAAAGATGTAGACGTCAAAGATAACTTTGCAGAGACTTGAATTGCATGGCGTCGAGAATGAGTCGCAGAGCGTAACTCAAATTCATAACAGGGTCAAAATTACAAACGGACTCACGGTAAATATAAATAAAAAGGGATTCAAAAAGGAGAATATCACGAGGGTTATTACATCGCATCAAAAGGAAAATATTTTCAAAAGAGGCTGAAAATTTATCTTTAACAACAAATTGAGTAAGAGTCGTAGAAATTTTACTATCCCTGACATCCCGAGCATGTTCTGCTAAACGGATGCCAACGGTGCGTTTAGTACTTCCAATATAAAATTTAAAATTACCATCGGTGGACATCAGGGGAACAACATACACCCCAGCAAAGCTTTTAAAGTCATCCTTATCATCCAGTTTATCAGACCGAGTACGGTTAAATAAAGAAGAAATATTAGAATATGTAGCAGAACGGGTGACCAGTACATCAAGAAAAGGCAAAGAACCATTAGTTTCATATTCGACAGTAAAATTGATAGAAGGGTAAAAATCATTAACTTGGTTACCCATAGGGGCACCACAGGTTTGTAGATAAGTAGCATCATGGAAACCAAAATAATTTGTCTCCACAACAATATTCAATCAGAAATGATTGCGTCGATGGTAGGAGTTTTAAAATTATGATTATGTAGTTTTTTGATAATAATTTCAATAGCAATGTCAACGGGTATACTAGGAAATAAAAAAAGAACATCAAAACTATGCGTGTCCCCTGTTGTCCACCAATGGTAATTTTAAATTTTATATTGGAACATCAAAACTATGCAAGGTACTATTAGATTTAAATTTAGTTTTGTATAAAATATTAATGAAATTTTCAGTTGAACTGATAGAAAATTTTTGGTTATTAAAAAAAAGATTTTAAGAAGAAGCCGAGGGATTTTTCTAAAAAATAAGTAGGTCCGCAACATTTGGAAACAATAGGACGCATAGGATGATTAGGTTTATGAAGTTCAATTTGACCACAGATCTTAGGGAGTTGATGAGAAGCACGGAAAATAGCAGATTTAACATTGGGGGGAAGATCGTTACATTTTTTAAGTTTTGCGATTCTTGCATTAATCTTATTGATCGGGAATTTTTTAACCTGAATGCAAAGTTATCTTTGACGTCTTCATCTTTGGGATTATGCTTGATTACCACCCCCTCCCCTTTTTCTGATTTATGTAATTAAATTGTAATTTAATACGCTGTTCTTTTGTTGTTGAAATTTTTGAAACTCTAAAAAAATAGTTTACGGTTTATCCTTGTCTAAACATAGATCCTTTTGCAAATTATATTTATGCAAATTTTGTCGCTATATCTGGTCTATATATGAACGATTCAAATTTTATTTCCGTGTAGCCAATGATGAAGAGCGTACTTATGCTCGAAAGCGCTTTGCCCCTTTTTTTAAACTTTTGTACGTCTTATAGGAAGTAAAATAAAGACCTTCTGTTGTGGGTGTGTACTTAATTTTTGCTATTATAATACCAGACGTGATGCCAAATTATTTATTAGAGATATAATTATTCTGAGGAGAACACATTTAAATCAATGCATTAATGCTTTCATCATACAATGAAAAATTAACGAATATCAATGGTGAGAATTCGAAAATAGAAAAACTGAAAAAAAAAAAAATAAAGAGGTATTCAAGCCTAACTTATGGAAAAGGTATAGGCTTAAAAAAGATATCCTTATGCAGAAATTCTTTCTCAGGATCCAGCGTTTATTTCTAATGACCAATAAAATAAGCTAGTTTCTGAATATGGAGATATATATTTTCTATAAACTCTATATACTGAGCCAACCAGCTTAAATTTGAAAAATAAAAATAAATTCTACCTGCAAAAAATCTACACGTGTCGTCTCTGGAAGCGATAAATAGCGAGCCTCCTGTTGCCATTCGCAGGAGATAAAAGTGGAGATCAACTGTTGTCAATTGTGAAATACTCTGGCTTCCAGAAGATAAGCACGGACGGCAAAATCAACAAAAATCGAAAAGTAAGGCTTTGACTAACTCAAAATTGTACATGAAGGTAGCAAATATGTTTATGCATTAAAGAAAAAAATTAATTATGTATAAAGATAAGGAAAAATATTTATTTTTCGTAAGTTATATGATGACGTCACATTTGGGTCATTGACAAAATTATGTTTAAAGGCAAACAAACCAAACAAAACTTACATTAATATGGTATGTGACCATCCAGGACATTCACACAAATTTTACAACGATTTTCCATGCTTTCAATAAGATGATCAACCATCGCAGATGCCAGCAATGACCATTCCTCCAATAAGGCAGTTTCCAACTCTCTCAGACTGGTTGGAGGAGGTAAACGTGCAAAGACAGCACGCCCGAGGGCATCTCAAAGGTTTCAATGGGATTAAGATCGGGGTAATACGCCGGCCACTCCATACGAGAAATGTCCTAACATTCCAGGTATTCGTCAGTGATGCTAGCTTGATGGGGCGGGGCATTATCGTCCATAAGCAGGAAATCAAGACTAACTGCAGCAGCTTAGAGTCTCGCAATGGGGTCTATGAATTTATCCCTATACTGCGCAGCCGTCACAGAACGGCCTTTAAAGATGTGCAGCTCTGTGCGATATCCTATTGAAATTCTAGCCCACACCAGGACGCCACTTCTGAATGCGTGATGTGCGATGATGATGCTCTTGGCCTGATTGCGTGTGCCTCGTTCTCTCCAGACCCTTACACACATATCATCTGATTTCAGGACAAATCGGGACTCGTCCGTGAAAAGGAGGTTGCACCAATCTGAGACAGTCCAATTGACATGTTGACGACGCCACTTTAATCCTGTCCATCTGGTTTGGACGGTTAGCGGAACATAACAACTTGAATGGGGCCATGGGCAAGCCCCATTCAAGTTGTGCAAAAAAAAAAAAAAAAAAAAAAAAAGACGGTAGATTTAGTATTTGCCGAGATTACAGAAAGGTAAATTCGGTAAGAATTAAAGACCGATATCTCATAGCGCATATACATGATTTCGTACAGAACCTGGAAGAAAAAAGGTATTTTGAACGCTAGATCAGCATTCGTATCAGCATTTAAATGCACCTTCTCAAATCCTTCCAAGCTTTTTCAATAAAAGACATACTGCTACGACCAAAAAATAATTCCTTTTATACGCAGCAAACGGCACCAATATAAAAACGTTTGAAACAAAACAATTAGTTGTATAATTTAGATTTCACCGAAAATTTATTTTGGATTTTGTAATTGCCGATGTTTCTCGAGCAATTTTAGAAGCTAATTTCCTAGCAAAATCAGGGTTATTAGTCGACATGAAAAATGAAATTAATTGACAGCTGTACTAAAACCAGTATCAAAGGAAGTGCGGCGCGATACCCTCACTAGGACTTACAACGTTGAAAAAAGTTTCACCCTATACTCGATTGATAAGTGAATTTCCAAATTTGACGCAAACTAATTCCCTGCGATCTGTAAAGCATAATACAACTCATTGCATTCAGACTCGAGGAACACCATTTACCGTAAAAGCAAGAGGATTAACATCCATATAAGCTAAAATCTGTTAAAAAAGAAATCGAATTTATACAACGACAAGAAATTTGTAGACGATCTAAAAGTCCATGGGCAAGCCCCCATTCAAGTCGTGCAAGAAAGAGACGGTAGATTCAGTATATGCAGAGATTACAGAAAGCTAAATTCGGTAACAATTAAAGACCGATATCCCATAGCGCATATACATGATTTCGTACAGAACCTGGAAGAAAAAAGGTATTTTGAACGCTGGATTTGGTACAAGCATACTACCAATTTCCAGTTGAACAAGATGATGTCCCGAAAACAGCGGTGATAACGCAGTTCGTACTGTTTGAGTTTCTGTTTATGCCATTCGGTTTATGTAATGGAGCTCAAACCTTTCAGAGCTTTATGCATGAAGTATTACGTGATTTAGATTTCTGTTTCATATATTTTGACGATTGCTCAATCGCATCAGAAAATCAAATAAAATACCAAGAATATGTATGCCTAGTATTTGAGGGTTTTTCTCAATGCTGAGTGGTTATAAATACTTCCAAATGCGTTTTGGTCAATCTGAGGTAAAATTTTTAGGACACATGGTTGCGGCAGAAGGTATTTCTCCTTTACCAGACAGCGTTTCTATCATTCAAAGTTTTTCACTACTAAAACTGTGCAAGATTTACGACGATTTTTAACAGTTTTAAACTTTTATCGTAGGATTCTACTACAAGCAGCAAGAACACAAGCAATTCTTTACGATTTAATACCAGGAAATAAAAAGTGCGATAGTACACAAGTACAGTGGTCAGAAAACACAGAAACTGCTTTTCAAGAGTGTAAAAATTTACTTTCAAGTGCATTGTAAGGATTAATTTTCGAATGCATCACTGACTTATCCCATAACAGACGGTGAATTTTCACTATCTGTAGACGCATCACTAGTAGCGATCGGATCGGTATTACAACAAAAGCAAAATGGAAAATTATGCTCATTAGCATTTTTTTCGTGCAAACTAAATGCCGCAGAACGTAAGTACAGCGCTTATGATCGAAAATTTCTCGCAGCATATTCTGCTGTAAAACATTTTCGGTATACGCGGGAAGAACGTAATTTTATATTATACATCGATCACAAACCACTTACATTTGCATTTCAATAAGACACAGAATAGAAAACGACTCCACTTCAATTAAGACACCTGGAATTCATATGTCAAGTCACAACTAACATCCAATACATTCCCGGTTCGACTAATATAGTAGCAGATGCACTTTCTCGCATGGAAGAGATTAATACACCAAATGTGCTTGATTATGAAGCAATTGCAAAAGCACAAACATATGACGAATCAAACGATCTCAAAAACTCATATCCTTCGTTACGTTTTAAAGGTATTGCTGTTGACCCATCAGGCGCTATACTGCAGTGTGACACCTCAACAGGTGAAATTGAATTCTACAAAATTTTCGAATACAAGTGTTTCACAACATCGACAACCTCACTGATCCAGGAGTTCGAGAAACCGTGAACATGATACGAAAACGATTCATTTTGCCATCACTTCGAAATGACTGTGCCGAATGGAGTCGAACGTGTATCGCCTGACAAAAAGTAAATGTACATTGGCATACAAAATCACCTTCAGGTTATTTTGATACTCCTAATGGCAGATTTCACCATGTGCATATCGACATAGTGGGTCCTTTGCCAGTACAGAAGGGATATACATATCTGCTCACTTGTGTCTATCATTTCAAGCGGTGGCCCAAAGTTATTCCTTTAGAAGATCAAACTGCAGTCACAGTATCAGAAGCATTTTATTCTGGTTGGATTTTTCGATTCGGAGTACCCGAGGTCATCAACACTGACCAGGGGCGGCAATTCGAAAACGATCTATTTCATCACTGAGATTTTTAGGAAGTAGAAAAACCAGAAAGACAGCATATCATCCTGCCTTCCATTCCATGGTGGAGCTTTTTTACCGTCAGCTAAAATCAGCAATATGCTGCCCAGATACAGAGCGTTGGATAGAAGTACTACCAAGTGTACTTTTTGGAATACAATCCGCGATCAAAGAAGATTTAAAAGTTTCCAGTGCATAATTAATCTATGGCACATCCTTGCGATTGCTATATGAGCTTCTTCATGGCACCTTCTTAAAGGACATCTCTAAATGTGCAAATGAATTTGTTTTACATTTAAGACGCCAAATGCAAACGGCTACGACCACTTCCAGCTTCGCGCAATTCAAAAAATGACGTACGTTATCATACACAATGGACTTCCCAAGTCTACCCACGTTTTTATGCGGAACGATTTTGCACGACGACCGTTGCAAACCCCATATGATGGACCTTTCCCAGTATGTGTAAGCTCAGAAAAGTGTTACACAATAAATATCCACGGACGAAAAACAAACATCAGTATTGATCGTTTGAAACACGCATTTTTACTGAAACCCTTAGAGGAAGCAAAAGAAACCTATTCACAGGTTTCAACGGACCAGTCATCAACTTCCACCACTACCTTTACAGTGACCAGGAATGACAGACAAGTTCGCTTTAGAATTCCAGTTCCTTTACGATGAGGGGGTGTACTATGGCGGCACTCCTTCAGAACAATCCGATTAGCATAAATACGATTAGTATAAAAACTTTCTTTCTTGTTTTCCACAGAGACTCTCTGATATTTACATATGGCGCATACTCATCACTTCTGCCCAGGTGCATAAAAGCCAGCACGGAACATTTTCAATTCATTCATTTTATCTTTTGTATTTCGGATACACGCGTTGTAATATAGTTATTTTTTAATTATGTTCTTGTATATAAAGTTATATTTTATGATTACCTTTGTGATTAATGCCTTACAACATCGCACCTTCGCCATAAGTTCAAGGTACATCTTCTAGATTATTTAACTTTTCCAAACTCGCCAATAGTCGCTAAATTGGTGATATTTCACCAAATTTGTCGCAAGCTCATTTAACTCGAATTCCAACAAAATTGCAATTGGTTACTACGAGTATATATGTAGTTTTTCTCAATGACGACTTTTAAAGAAGGAAAAGAATAGAATTGCAACGTGAACTGCAAAAATTATTTTATGGACAGCCAGCTTATCTGGTCTCTACAGCATTATTAATGATAAATGGCAACGTTGAATACTCGTGGATCCATATTTTCACTGTGGCTACAAATTTTACGATTCAGCAACAAATCATATTTTTACGAAAAACGTTCTAAGACATGACTTTAGCAGATTCGTAATAGTTAAAAATACAAACCTATCAAATGATGCTAAATAACTATTCATTGAAAAATTGGGGGTCTATTTTCCGTTGGCATTTGAATGTAAACAATTAACTGTTTATAATATGTTAAATAGCTGATTTTGGGAATAAAGTTAGAATAGTTAAATTTTCTGATATTTGTATCCCAAACAAAGCACGGCGAGTTAACCATATGCTAAATTTTGACATATATGTTGTTTATTGTAAGTCTACAGTATAAGAATACTCACAGAAATGACACGTGAATATCATTTATTTATGATAACATTTTAGCAAAAGCATTGTTTTTATCAAAATGTTGAAAGCATCTAGGCGATGGTTAACATGAATGAAGTGAGGATTAGATGATGGTGAAGATTCAGTGATGGCTGATATGGACATCGCATTAAATTTTGAAGAAAGTACGTTGATAGCCCAAGGAATTTGACTTCTAGTTCTGTTAATCAGTTTTGGTTTGAAATCTTTACTTGAAATACATTTTTTAAGATTGGCTATAAATGGAGCTTAGCTGATAGCTAATATGGATTCACTGTTTCAAATTCTAAAGGGTGTTGTGTTATTCACTAAAAATTTCCACTTCCGATTTAAATTGTTTTTAAACATCTATTTCTTTGGAGTGGATAAAAAGAACTTAGATAGCTTGGTAAGACTGACATGGATTCAACCTCAAATACTGGAGAAGATAGGGGACTCATTCATGATTTCCAATTCGAATTTCTTCTACTTCCGGATCAAAAGTTGCCATTGAAACATATATTTCTTACAAGTGGCTATTGATAAAGGTTAGACGATAAGTATATAGATTCAGTATTAAATTACAGAGAGGGTGGGGGGTTCTTTAAAAAGTTTAAATTTGGATTATTTTCCTGTTCCGATGAAAGCACTTTCCTTTAGCAACATCTAATTTCTAATAAACGCCTATATATAAAGCTTAGGTGATAACTGATATATATTGAACATTCAATTTTTGCACAAGTGGAGGTATCAGTGAATATTTCTATGTCTGGCTTTAGAGAAGTCACTTTTGATTTAAAAATGTGCACTTTCCTTTTTAAACAACTATTTTTCAAGATTGGTCGTACATAGCTTAAATGATAATTAATATGGATTTAGCATCGAATTCGGGGATTTCTATTTTTAATTCTGGAAATGCCACTTCCAGTATTTCCAAAAATTCGAACAACTGCATGAAATAAAAGTGCAAAAAAGTATAAAAGTACTCAGTACTTCCATAGAAAATGAAGTGTATATACCATTTGCCACCATATAAAAGTTTCTCCATAAAATTTTTGTTACAATATTTAAAATCTAAATACTTCTTAATTTAACCATCAGACATCCAATTTCTATTCAAGTATTTTTTTATATTGAAAGCATTTTGTAAAATAAATATTTTTAAATATTGAAGAAAATTAAATAGTGGAATAGATATAAATATGATTATTAATGTTCTGGAACTATTTTGTTCTGAATGATAAGTACCACAAGTTTACACACACCATTAAGACAATACTTTACCCTCTCATATTTCTAACTTAAATTACTAGTTTCTGATTTTCCACGAGGTTTTCTGAAAAGATAGTGACATTTTCCAGACATATATCTCGGAGTTGAGAAAAGTTTCCATGAAACGACGTCGGAAGAAAAACCGCTGAATCAATTGGAAACATGTCCAAACTTTTGCGGCAGGTCACAAAAGGTGAAATTTGTAATTTAAATTTGAAGTACTAGGGAAAATGTGCAAATTACAATGTGTAGCATGTCTAAATTGAGATTCAAACGTGACAAACATTACTCTTGTCGCATCATTGAATAAGATGCCATTTTATAAAGTTTGGAGAACATAAATTATTATGATAACTGTTGTGTGCTTGGATATTTTTATAAGTTTTAAACAAATAAGTTTTGCTTTTTTTCGCAGAAATAAAAAAAAACATGTTATTGTATTCATACGCTGTTGCTAGAAGAATTTAATAAAATATTATAGAACTATTTCATGCATAAAGTAATTGATCCATGAATAACCAATGAGAGAAACTATATATCTAACTACATTCTGTCATTTACGATGTATAAATGATAAATAAATAAGTTGGTATCACGTCTAACTTCAAATAAATAAGATTAAGCACACAACTTTGATAGAATTTGTACTTTTTCCATTTTGTACGTCTTATAAGAAGTGTAATAAAAGACCTTCTATCAAAGTTATGCGCTTAATCTTATTCATATAAATGTTAATTGAAATTACTGAACCAATAAGCATCAATAGGTAGTGTAATAATGCTTATAATATACTATAGGTTGTTTTGTTGACAGTGTAAAGTCCCTTGACCATAATGTTTGATGGTTGTAATTTAAATGTTTTTCTTTATAGGTAAATATTTAATTTTTTTTATTTACATTTGAATATTAAGCATTTTAAGCTCTTTTACGTGTCTGATCCTTCTTCACAGGGACTATGTTTCTTATAGGTCAACTCTGCTTGTAACCATTTTCTAATGGACATTGTGTAAAACTGGCTACATGTGATTTAAAGGAAAGTTAGAATCCGTAGGCAAGTTATTAGACACAAAGTACAGAACAGGTACTGCGGAAATTTGACCCAAATCATTTTGAGATTTCATAATTTATTAATTTTTTTGAAGGAGTTTTAAGTTTTCTGTACTTTGGAGGAATTTTTTTTTACTATGATGTGGTGTTTTCGTAAGATTTCAATGCCTTTCGTAAAACAATTTATCAAGATGATTGCACAATTATGATATAGCAAGCATTGTAAATATTTATTTACGGCTGAACACCATTTATTCATGCTTTTCTTATTTTTGAATTACATTCAAAATCATATTTATCTCTTTTTTCATCAGAACATAAAAAGTGTCACAGATTAAAGTCGGTTCAATAGTTCAAACTGTGAACCCGTCAATACTAATGATATAGAAAAGGACCAAAAAATAACGTTTTTTCCATTTTTTAAAGCCTTTATCAATTTTACCTTCAAGTTTACCTATATCAATTTTACCTTCAAGTCTTATATGACCAGGGCATGACTTTCCATGCAGAATCAAATTAATTTCATTTTGTAATTTTTTATTTCATTATGCATTAAATTGAGTTAAATTGCAGAAAATACCATGGATACTTTTCTGATATTACTTCTATCTTCTTTCATAGATATCAAATATTAAAGATTTCGCAAAAGCAAGGCAGTTTATGTCTTTCGAATCGCGCCAAAATATAACCAGCACCACTATATCCCACAAGCGACTTATCTACCAAATGTTATGCAATTTGGTCAATTAATTTTTCAGCAAGAGTGGATACATATGATTTTTGAGGGCCATTTCGCAAAAATGGCAGGGCAGATTCCTTTGTCTCGAATCATATAAAGATCTAAGCAGAACCAGGGTCACCCACAAGAGACTTATCTACCAAATTTTGTGAAATTTGGTCAATTAGCTTTTTAGCTAAAGTGGATACATACATTGCACAGACAGACAGACACACACACAGATACACACCGAGAGACATACACACATATACACACTGAGAGACACACACACGCTGACGTCACACTACAAATAGTGCTTTTTGTGTTCTAGAGGTCCCGAAACGTGTAGATCCGTCGAAAACTCGAGTTGCGGTTTTCGACATGTCTCCAATGCTTTCCCTTTCCCTATACATTACCATGTGTTGCAGGGAAAGTAAATAGTATGTACCTCTTATCAGAACATACAAAATTAGTCATCAGTCATTAAAATTAGTTCAGTTTTTATTGCTGTTTGTCCGTTAATATTGAAGAAGAATCTGATGTGGCCAGCAGACGACTTTCACTATATAATGCAATTCAATTACTTCTTTCACAGTGATAAATGATGCGTAATATGCATTGCACAATATTTTAATATTGAATTGGTGCTTATTCGGATGACAACATATAAAACTATGTAGAAGTATTCAGTCAACTTATATTTCAGGCAACTCTAAATTGACAATTAGCAACATTGAAAGTATCTGCAATAAGCGATATAGTCCACATTAAGCGATATAGTCCAGTATTTTAAAAATTAAGTCATCAATTTGGCGTCATTTAATTTAATTCATCGTCATTTATGCAATTTTGACCATATTTGCGGCAATCTAGGGCTATATAAAGTCAAGTTGACGATATTTTGCTAAATTAGTCGTCAAGTGTGCCAAATTTATTGGGTTGAAATTTTTACCCCAAATTTGCAGAAAAAAAAAGTCTGGTCGAAAATCGTAAAAAGGGCACTTTTAATTTTTTTTTTTTTGGTGCTAACACACTATACTTTTTACTTTCCTTATATACATAATGTATAAGAAAATAATTGTGACGGGGTCGAAAATTCGAATTCGAGTTTTCGACGGGAGAGCACGTTTCAAGCATCCCTGATCACGAATCAAACATTTTTGAAGTGATGTCTGTGTGTGTGTATGTGTGTGTGTGTGTGTGTGTGTGTGTGTGTGTGTGTGTGTGTCAGTGAGGCTGTGGAGACGATAACTGACGAACGAATGGACCGATTCGAACCAAATTTGGTACAAAAATCACAATCCGTAAACACTGGAAGCCTATTGTTTTTATACGTAATCGAATGTTCAGAACCCCCCTAAATTTTCGAATGAAATTTTGAAAAAATCGTCAAAAAATCAAAACCGCTAATAAAGTTACGCAAATAGACATCTCTTATGTAATTTTTCATTAGAAAACGATTGGCATAAATTTTAGAACGCTAACATGAACCGTTCTCGAGATATTAAACATTTTTCAAAAAAATTATGAAAAAGTCACATAAAAAAAAAATTCCTATTGAGAAACATGTTCACTTTTCATATGTAATACCATGCGATAAATTGAGTGACATCATTCTCGTGGATCTAGCTCGTTCCCTTCATGAAAAAATATACTTTGAATAATACTTTTGTATTTGAACGCCAATAGTCATTTATCAGCTGTAAGAATGACTTTTTTCTTAGTGCATAAAGCTTGGCGAGATTTTGGCGACGAATTTGGCGGAATGTCGCCAACTTGGCGACTTTTTTGAAATGTTGACAAATTAATGAAAATCTCGCCAAATGGACAAAAATGATGCTAAATCAATGAAAATGACGACTAATTGTCGAATATTCAATATCTTGGAAAGAATATTAGTATCTACTATAAGAAAAACCTAATTTTTTACTGTAAAAGTAGTAAATTCATTACATTATATAAGGGAAGTCATGTGTTGCCCACATCAGATTTTTTGTTTTGTTTTGTCAGCATCATGGTAATATTACATAAAAAATTAAGTAACTATTCTGAGGGCTGAGATATAGAACCCCGAAAATTGGGGTTTTTCACTTCACGTATAATATACACATGCCAGCTACAGATTAGGAAATGACGATATGGCAGCCACTTGGAGGGGCGTAACGTTCACACGTTATTGTTGTTACTAATGACCTCCTGTTTCGGCAGAAATCAGGGCCAGTAACGCAGGAAAGAACGAAGAAAGACACAAGACGAGAGAACAAAGTTTATTACAAGAAAGCATCACTGATGAAGATCGGAGGGGGTGCAGTTTCACTTTGACGAGGATCCAGAAGGCAAAAGACTGACTTTATCCTCAACAAACATCCATTCCTTATTCGGGATTCGAACCCGAGCCCACAAGACAGCAGCCGACGACGCTATCCACTCCACCGCCTGGGCGGCACGCTCACACGTTCCTAAAAAAAATGTATAAATAATTTGTATGAGTATATCCCCTCTAATAATTGTAAAGGAGGCCTTTACTTTTACTTTTATATTAGTGCCCAAAAGAGGCCTATGGGAGGCCTGCCTCTTATAAGAAATTAAACAAATTAAAAATTCTGACAGTTATGATATATTATAGAAAATAAGCATTATGTAAAACATATCTACAAATTTAATTTTAAATTGCCGAGGCATTATGATTTACATATATTAAAGTGAATTGTCTGTTTTTTTTTTAAATTTTGGTGGTTTCCGACTAGTTATTTTAATCAAAGTGTAGAAACTTCCTGCTTCAAATAGGATCTTCACGATGGCTGAGGTCGGTATTTTCGGACTATCCAATTGCAGCCGCAACGATCCGCATGAGGAATACGAAATAATTTTTAACCCATGTATCCAACATGCTTTTAAATACATTTAATTATTTGAATTCCATGCAATTACGAAATAAAGTTCCAACATAATAATTATTTCAATTTCATGGAATTTCTACATGAAGTTCTAACATAAATTAATGACACAGACATGGCTTTCAACGGAGCCTCTGAGGAGCACCAAATTACGACTCAACCGATTGCATACTTCTGTACTAGACTAAAACGAAATGGTAGGAAATGATAAGATCTGGAACATTGACAAGGAGCTGCTAGCGTAGGTTAGACATGTTTTCTTTTTTAAAGGAAAGCAGAAATAGTTTGTTTACATTTACATACACTGCTCAAAACAATTAAGATATATTATGATTTTAAAAATAAACTGCTAATGAGAAAAAGTTTTGTTGGCTGATGTATGATCCCTAGGTGTTGTAAGCTCTTAGAAAAGAAAATTATGCACAGCACAAGGAATAATTAAATTGCATTCTTGATTTTGTCAGAAAACAAAAAAATGCACTTGTACATGTTATAAAAACGAATAAAAAATGTGATTTCTGGGATAAAAGCTAGTTTTAATTCGAGGTATGGTTTCCCCGACCGAAAGCAATGTTTCACACCTATGAGGCATGGAATCAATGAAGTTAGAAAGGAGAGTCGGGGGTATTTCCTCCCATTCCTGTAGAAGAGCAGTTTCTAGCGCTGCTGAACTGATTCTCGAAGTGATAATCGACCAGCAACCCTTCTCCCTAGAATGTCTTAAACATATTCGATTGGGTTCATGTCTAGAGAACATACTGACCAATTCATTCGAAGGATTCGTTCGTCGAAAATGGAGTCTTTCACTAGCCAAGCACGACGTGGCCAAGCGTTATCATCCATGATAATTAATTCATCCCCGATTGCTGCACCATAAGGAACCACAAAATATCTAAGATATCATCCCTATATCTCTGAGCCGTCAGTGATCCATTTCTGATGATGTACAGCTCGGTAAGCCATTAACAGAGATATAGGCCCAGACCATCACTACTCTCCTCCAAATGGGATACTTTCATTCATAAATGGAGGATTATTCAACGTGCCACGTTTTCTTTAAATTATAATCAGCCTATTGTCAGGTTGTACCGTAAAGCAGGACTCGTCTGATAATAGAACAGCCAGTAGCTCTCTGAAGGTGCTGTTGCAAAATAGTGGCGTTCATACTCCAATTTCTTCTACCCGTTACTGTTAAATACCAGTCTTCATTTTGTGTTATTACATGCCTACGACCTTGTCCTGGTCTTCGGCTAACATTTTCAGTTTCCAAAAACCGAATCATTGTCTGAAAGTGACACATTGGGACACTCAAAGGGCTTCCGTTACAACGGGTTGCGTTTGGCTCGTCTGTAAACGACCCATGGCTCTCCAGGCTATCGATTTGGATAAGTCATGTTGTTGAGACATCGTATTCAATGCTACGAAGCATTCAATGCTTGTGTGTCAATTGTTTCTAATATCTTCCTTCATAAAGAATACTGTAGATTGCTTTTCACTTTTTATATAAAGCACGTAATTTTCACCGTCACAGACAAAATATGCATATTCCGGAGTTTGTAAATATGATAATTTTCCTTTTAAATCTCTTGTCTTTCATTTTCCTTAAAAAGGTAGTCAATGGTATGGCTGTTTCATACAGAAATCACAATATATTCTAATTTGTTTTAGCAATGTATTTTAGTTGACATTTTTTTTACATTGCTTTAACATTTTGTTAACATTTTCCGTTGACGTTGGCATTGCTTTGCACTTAGCAATGTTTCAAATAATTTTGTCTGTGCTCCTGTCTATGCTTTTAAACTTTCATGGAATAAATAGCCAATTGAACATAGTTGGTTTCTGTAAAGTTGCTTTGTTAAATTTTTTAGAGCTTAAATATCCTTAAGTTTTAGTTCTATCCTTTAAGCTCATCGATATGTTAAACTCGAGGTCGTTCACAAAAATCTCAAAATTAGACTAAAAAACTATTAAAAAATTATCATATCGATTTTTGAGATATTTGGGGAAAGTCTTAAATAATACAGTCGATAATCTGACTGCCTACGACCCACGGCCTAGGACATACCTCTGCGAAACACCCGAGGACCCGTACTTACGTGGCAAACACAGGCGTAGTGCCCAAGATTTGTAGCATCTTTGAACTGCCTTTAATTCCTCTTTCGTAATCGAGTGCAATCGTAACCTTAGCATTCGCATATTGCGATGCAATTCACCTATCTCTAATTAGGCCTTTATTCTATACCCATGTTTAACTTCGCCGCCCGTTTTAATACGCCACTATTCAAAAATTTAATAGACTGTAATACGTGCGGCATTATATTTTACTTTCCCTGCAATACATGGTAATGTATAGGGAAAGTAATGGAATCATGTCGAAAATCGTAATTCGAGTTTTCGACGGATTTACACGTTTCGAGACCTCTAGAATACGAGAAAACCATTTTTAGCGTGACGTCTGTGTGTGTGTCTGTGTGTTTGTCTGTCTGTGCAGATTTTGTATCCACTCTAACTAAAAAACTAATGAATCGAATTACATAGAATTTGGTAGGTATGTCACTTGTGGATGAGTCTAGTGCTTGTTAGTTTTGGGTACGATTCGGGATAAAAGTACCAGCTTTTTTGCGAAATGGCCGCAAAAGCTTGTATCCACTCTAGCTAAAAAACTAATGGACCGTATTTCACAAAATTCGGTAGATTAGTGGCGTGTGGGTCACTCTGGTGCTGATTATATTTTGGTAAGATGCGGAAAAAAATAACCTACCCTTTTTTGCCAAATGCCCGCAAAACTCGTCAAAATCTAAAATAAAAAACTACGTATGGTCAAATATATTCAATAATTGCTTGTTTTATACGTAATTTTTACCGAAGAAAAGAATAAGACCAACACCATTACACTAAAATTAGCCGTTCTCGAAATATTTTAGTTTTTTCGTATTTTCTCTTCGGCATCATTGAAAATAAGCCCAGTTACCAAATGAGAACAAAAATTGAATTAAAAGTGAATTAAATTTAATTAAAATAAAAACGTGGAAATAAGTCTGCATAGAAAGTCATGTGCTGCCCACATCAGATTTTTTCTAATGCTGTGATGAAAAGCACTCGTTTCCCCTTTAACTTCTACTTTCAAAAATCCCTATTTCTATCCCCGATAGATTTCCGCAGGAGGTAAATTCTGGAAATTTATCAGTCCAGAGGCTCCGAAAAACCAAATTACTTGATCCTTCATTTTGTCTTAGTAAGTGATTACACAGTCCAACAAAAAAAATCTTAGTTCCCAATGATTTTTGAACGATTTTCGGGTATTTTGGAGGGGATTAATGCAAAAGTGACATTAATTTTAACAAATTGTATCTAATTTTTAAGAAAAATCATACCTCTAAAATATGATTTTACCACAATAAGACTTGCAGCTGCTGTCTTGTTTTTACTCTGTAATATTATTTTTATCTATTGTTATGTTTAAAATAATTTAATAATTAATAATTTTTCCAAGTTTATCCATTGTATATATTATTATAGTGATTAAACTTTTATTTTGTTTTGTTCAAACGAACACGAGTTTTTCACGTAGAGGCTACCTAATTCTAATACACTCTGTATTTGTGGTAACATTTGTGGTGACATGTTATGTTTGCAACCAAAGGAAAAATATCACTGGCTTTGTAAAATAAGTGTATTTTTCTTATTTTGGCGTAAAACTTGGAGATCAAAATAAATCTTGAGCTCCCCATATGGTTTGTAAAATCTGTATACACTGCGTACGACAGTGGGAAAATAACGACGGGAAAAGTTTAAATTTTGGTCTGCTACTGTCAAACACCATCCTGGTTTTATCTCTCCCTCTCGTTCCCTTATTCTCGCATTGCTTAAAAATAGTAAACATTATTATTGTAATTAAACGAACATGTTTCTGTAATAAAATAGTAAATCTGCAAATAACTAAATAAAATTTAATTTAAATATTACTAAAGACTCTTTAATGATTATTGAATGTATTTACAACAACAGCAAATAAATGTATCTCACTGCAAGAAATTTGGAACAAAGCAAATTTTTAAGGAACATTTTAAAACTAATTTTTCATCACATATTATTCTGTAATAACAATCAATGTATATACTTTTATTTACGCAATATATTGGTGCGCTTAATGGTGTTATTACAAAGTGCATTTTTTATTACCGAACTTCGGCAGTTCCGGCCGTTAATCATACCTAAGGCCCTTCCTCTGTAATGACGCCGATTGCGTTCCAGGAAGTATTCTTTAATGTTTTTTCGTATATAGATCTTTTATATCCCACAGATGTCTGTAATTTGGTAGAACTTCTATTATTATTTTTTCCATCTCCAGAGTTCGGCAATTCCGGCTGTCAAGCATACTTAAGGCCCCTCCCTTCTAATGCTGCCGATATCATTCCCAAAAGCATTCTTTAATGCTTGTACGTAACATTTGGATCTTTTATATATTACAGGTGCCTGTAATTCGGTAGAAGTTCTATTTTCAATTTCCAGATTCTAACATAGTTGAGCTGCTTTGATGAGTTTGCATTGCAGTCGCCACAGCCATCTTGAATGCAAATGAGAAAAAAAAAGCCGTAGTTGAATGACGTCCAATCTTAACGTCTTCTGATTGGTTTGCTCTCAGAAATTGAACAATTTTTATTGTAGAGTTAAAAAAAAATTGCGACAATTAGGCGGAAATATTTCTTCCCATTAAAATGTATGGTGTTGTTGAAAAATTGCTGGAAAGAATTGCGCCGTGTAATAACAACTTAACTATCACTTTTCACTCTAGAAGCATAAGTGAGAGAATACTGATTTGGAATCAGCACGGCATCCAGTGTTGTGGAAAAGCGAAAACGTTCCTATGCCAATGTTTGCTACACTGCCTAAGCTTCCATTGTCAGATGTTGAAGAAATACAGGTCTTTGAGTGTAGCACAGGTGGTAGCAGCGAAGTGAATATAAAATGTGTTTTACAACACCCAAACAGCTCTCCCAAACAGAACTCAATGACATGATATGAAAATTCTGTTTGTAAAAACAAGCATCTACCATTTTAGTATTTGGGTTAAATGAAAAGAACTTCCTAAAGCTAAAGTAGCAGAGCATCGGATAAGAGAGGATGAACTTCTTCTATGCATTAGTCAAGATAAAGAACTTACATTAAAATATAAAACACATTATCACGTATACTGAAATAACATTATTTAACTTCCTATTCACATGAGACTTCCAGAATATTGATCAAAAGATTGGCGGATTTCTATAGACAGCTCCGCCAGAAGCTTGAAACGTGTTTTATTGCACAGTGGTAACATTAATGCATCTCTGCCAATTGATCACTCAACAAAACTTCAAGAAAAATATGAAAATGTTGAAATGTCTTGCAGAAGTTCTGTTATCATGTGAAAAAACAGTTTATTTGTGTTGATCCAAAAATGGTGACAGTGAAGTTGATATACAAAGTACCCTAGTTTCACATGCTTGCTAGACAGTAGAGCAAAACAATAGCGTTGGAAAAAATTTGCATGGATTTCATTTGAAAACATGACCGTAGGTGTAACGAACGCCATTAACGAATCATTAATTAACAGAAAAAAATCATTATCCCACTACTCCATATCAAGCTTGGACTATTGAAGTAATTTATTAAGGCATTGTATAAAAATGATAATTGATCAAAATATATTTATAGATCGTTCCTGAGATTGAATATGGTAACATTAAAATCAGGGACTTTTGATGGCCCTGAAATTCTTAAACTCATAAACAATTTGTATTTCACAAAATTTAAGACTGATGTTGAAGTTTCTGCCTGGTGCAGTTATGTCCCAGTTGCCAAAAACTTCTTGGAAAATCAGAAAGCAGTCAATTATGAAGAATTGGTGCAAACAAAACGTGTTAACTTTATAAGATTGGGTACGAATATGATCACAAAGGTGCACTATCTCCTTAGTCACTTAGACAGATTTACTGATAATCTTTGCGATTTTAGTGACGAACAAAGGGAGAGGTTCCGAGGTTCCTTCAAGATATCAAGGTGATGGAGGGAAGTTATCAAGGACAGGTAGGATAAACATATTATGGCAGACTACTGCTGGAGTTTACAAAATGATCGCGATGATGACCAAAATAACAGAAAATCGCTTTTTTTTTACTATGCATTATTTATGATTATCTGAGTCATTTAAATTTATTTTTCTGTTATTGTATTGAATGCAATGCCATTAGGTACTTCATATGTTGAATTTTGCAGGTTTTGAGACAGTTTCAATATGATTTGTTAGTAAGTTGCACTTGGCCTTTCAATTTTTCCATTTTATATGTTTCTCAATGGGTATCTATTTGCTAAAAAATTCGGAATATGATATATTCGGAATCAGCACCACAAAGTTACCCTAAATCAACTCTAATGTAATTGACAATAAAATCAGTATTGATCAGTGATATAGTCCTTAATAAAACTAAATGGGGCGTACGCCAAGATACTGTACATCAAGGGACTTTTTTAATAAAGTCTTCTTGTTTTTATCCGAAGTATATCGAATAAATCAGAAAACATAAATCCCTATGTTTAATGACTGCCAATTCTTTCAGAACAGCAAATCTATGCCTAATAAAGACAGCGTATTTCAAAGATTCCTCAGAGACTTCATTTATATTTGAGATTTTTATCACCCGGCATCCAACTGCGTCTGCTATCCGGAATTTTCTTCTGATATACGACGGAATTTCTAAGTCACAGGATTTAGCGTAATTGGTTTTGCGAAATTTTATCTGAGAAAGTCCCATTTTATCCCTGATTCGCGAAAATAAGGAGCTTTGTTTTGACTAGTTTTGTGACTTGGCGAATTCGTCGTCGGGGAGACTCTCGGCATTTATTCGTGGCGATTAATGGCTGCGAATAAAAGAGTAGCCTAGAATCTTGGGTAGGAATCTTTATTCTGTTTTTATGTGATCTCCCGGATTACTGATGTCCTCGTAAAGTTGAACGGATTCATATTTTGATGAAAGAAATTGGATGTTCGCTCAACGCAACACAAATCAAATCAAATTATTCATTAAAACTGGTATTGAAGCTTGTCAGAAACAGGAAAATAAACACGCTTAAAATATAAAGTTGTAACTTTTTAACACTTTACAATATAGTTGAAAAGTGTTTATGACTTTTGTCATTCTGTCTGTCTGTCCGTTCGGACGATAACTGCCGTAAAAATGACTTCATCAAAATGAAATTTTTTGTATGTTGTTGAGACGGAATGTAAAAGAATGTAAAACGGGATGTACGGGAATGTAAAAGAATAATATCACCCAATTAGTTTTGGATTGAACCCGGGCTGAAAAAACGAAAATCCTATTGGATCTAATTCTTCAAAGATTTTTTAAGCGAAGTTAAAATTCAAAAATTGTTACGAAAATTTTAGAAAACATTCAAATTATCCTACAAAATATATAAAACGATTTCAGCAAAATATGTTCGGTAGTTTTTTAAATAAAAATTAAAATAATAATTTCACCCATATAATATGAAGATATCACACATATTCTATGGCATCCATCTTTTCCCTAAAGTAAAAATCGTGATTTTTAAAGTTCTTTTAAAGTTATATTTAGTGTTTCCGCCGTCCCAAAATCGATTTATTTTTACGTATTTTCTATACATCTATATTCTGCGCCAATGCAATTACAATATATTTTAGATTAAATGATCATCAAACTTTGATTATTTCTACAACGAAATCTAATTTCAATGGATGCAAAATGTAAACAAGTGATTTTAAGATGATTTGTATAAGAATTGCTGAATTTTTTTCAAGCAAAATTATTTAACTCTGGAGTCTGTAATAAAAGTGTATGAATGAAACACTCACAACTTTTACATAGAGAGCCAGACGATTTATATTTCGATGGCGTCATTTGAATAAAGTTACTTCTTTTTCGATAAAGTTTTCAGTTTTCAAGCAAAATAAATTATCGTAGTTCTATGATGATTAATAAAATATATCATTTTAGGGAATGTATCGCATTTTAGCGGTGCGATATTTTCAGCGGATGTCATTTCATTTGGCAAGTGTTTCATAATCAATGTTTTATGCATGACTGATCTTTCTTGTTTTAAAGTTTTATTTTGATCAATATATGGCTGTGGATGTGGAAATTAGTCGCCTTAAACAACAATTGACTCAAATAGGTTTTGCCTCTATGTCGGGACTAAAAGTTTGAAAAGTTTTAGCCTTTTGTCAAGGGGAGGATTCTGGAGGGTCTGGAAATGCTTTAATTAAAAACCCATTTCCTCCGCACGCAAGGGGTGGATACATTGAAAACTCTGTCTCCGTTAGGTATGGTCGATCCTATAAGGGTGCAAAATTCCAGACTATTAAATGGGGACTTCTGAAATGTCTGGAAACATTAAAAAAAGGCATTTTCTCCACCTCCGGGGGAATTAGAAGGAGAATAATCGAAGATGTGGCTAAAGTTCTATCCCATGGTCGATAGATACTACAAGTCCTCAAAAATTCAAATTTCTAGGTAGGTAGGTTACCATAGGGGATTCAGAAGGATTTGGAAATAAATAAACTCATTAGACATTTATCACATAGATCTTGTGAACCGAAGCAAGATTTCCCATAGATTAAAATATTTCGATATTGTTGGAAAACAACACAAAGTTTTTGGTAACTTTATATTGCTGAACTTCAGTAGGCTGCTGTTATCAACTGCTATAAACATACTAAATTTCACACGAATTGTTTGATTACTTCAAGATATGTCAAGGAGCCTGTGGAAAAGTAATGAATTCTAATATTACCTGAATGGTTTGTGATAACTTCTAAATAATAGCGAATATTAATTTCATGTTAAATGTACTTGCAATGCATTTAATCATTTAATAATTGTGAGCATTTAAAATTTCTTGATTTTTCTTTTCATTTTCACTCCAAAATGTTATATCTCGATAACGGCATATTAAAGTTCGATAAAAGATGTAATAGTTAAAATATGATATTTTTTTTGAAAAAATAATGTTTGAAAAGGTGGGTCAATCTGAAAATTAAATGGTTTAAATATTCTGATTGAAGTAATCATTATAATTTTTATTTTTGTTATAATTTTTATATTTATTCTCTAATTTATTCTAGATGTATCCTAACCAAACTCACAGGCAGACACCACAAACAAGAAATGCCTACCCTACACAGACATATTTGAATAAATGTTTGTTTTGTATTTAAGAACGCTCAAAAAGTATAAATACAATCCCATGAATTGCCGGTCAATCCTGAGGTATACTACTGTTCAAATTGTTTATTTCAAACAACCGCTTTATTGTGTAACTGTTGGAAAGCTTTTCAGACAAAATAGATAGTATTTTTGACATTTTGTAATATAGCGGCAGATCTATTCCTAGCATCTATTTCGCTCTTGCCGAATTTAATCTTTTGATTCCAGAAAAAAGCTTAAAGACGTAAAATCAATTCATTCAACTTTCACTGTGTACTTAGTCAGAGAACCTGCCAATAGAAGGCGGAATAGAAGGTGGCCCTGACTATAGAAGGTGGAATAATGTCCCAGTGCAAACACCAGTATATATGGAGCAGTTTCGCAATTTTATATTATTCAGCATAGAATTGACTATAACTGCACTGACTATGTATTTTTCTACAAGACAAATTTATGATTGCATACTTCGTTTGGCGATCAAAGAAGACACAACAAGGCATCGGTTTTAAATTGAAAAGTATTGAGGTCTCAATGGTGTTGCAATGTTTGAGTTCAGAACTCTTACTGGCGAGTTTTAATACTTCCTTTGTATTTGAAGCTGTACGCAGCATCGTCGGATTCAGGCGTTGCATAAATTGTTCTATTGTGTTTGCTTCACTTTGAGCTCACTTTTCTATTCTGTTGCTTGTTTTTAATGTATGTTGTATGTGTTTGTATGAGCGTGTTTTGTCTGTACCTTTAAATAGTGCATTTGTATTTAAGATTATTTTTTAATTTTTTATGTTTGTTCTACATTTTTCTTGTTCTAATATAACCTCTGCAAGTTTAATTCATTATTGCATTTTTTGTATAGTTTTCAAATTTAGTTATTCAATGTTACTTTTATATTTATTTACGGTGTTTACCATTCTTTAGATGTTTTGTCCATGAGTTTATGTACTCCATAAACTGAATGGATGGCAGTCATTTTGGCGATACGAAATTTTCATAACGGTTTGAACATGAATTTTATCTGTAACCATCGGCCAAAAAAACACTCATGTTTAAAACCACTACAGAACCCCAAAATAATTCAATTCCCCGACTATAAGGCAGAAAGGCTTCAACCTACTTATTATTATTATTATTATTATTTTTTTTTTATTTGCAACCTGGTTTAATCCTCCAGGGCAGCTTTGCGTTTTTCAGCATAAGAAATATGCTGTAATTATGTGACTTACTCATAACAAAGACCCTTCTTTCTGCATGTTCTTTCCTGTATGTCTCTAATGGCTGGCGAAAATTTGGTTATCTTGGCAACACATTGGGCAAAATGTGGTCAAATTCGGCAAATTTTAAAAATTAGTCAAATACATAAAAATGACTCTAAATTAACGAAAATGACTTCAAATGAGTGAACAATCAATGTCTAAGAAAATGAAGTTCAATTTTTAGATCGCTTCCCCCCTCCCCCGGAAGTCTGCCGTTTTGGAAAAATAATGTCCTTGATTCCAAATGTAGTGAGTTTTACTATTTTTAGAAAGTAGGGTTTCGTAAATTAATTGCGTTTTGTAAGGGGTCGTATAGTAATTGTATTTCGATAGGGAGTCGTATCAGAATTAGTAATATAGATTGGGAGGGGGGGGGGTCGAGAGGATTTTTGCCATTTGAAGTTTCATACAAATAGACTGAAGTATAAATTCGTAATACATTCAAATTGTTGCCACATCAAAGAATGAATACTTAAAAAAAACTGTCTTCATCCTATAGAACAGTATGAATTTTCATAATAAGAAACCAGTGTGTTTGAAAGTTTGAGTATATTTTTATAGATATGGATTATTATGAAGGAAAAGTAGTAATAAATATATAAATTATGAATTTAAAGCTGAGTCCTCGGTGAAACAGCTTAAGGCACTCAAAATTGAATAAGTAATACACAAACTCTTCGTTTCAAGACGAAATGCTTCAAAATAACTCCCGCCTTTCCTGCATAGTAGGAAAAAAAGAGAATCTTCACCCATTTTCTGGCCATTTTGAAAGCTGTAAAAACTTTATGCGAATGAATAAAACATTAAAATGGGTTTCGTATTCAGATTAAGTTCTAAGCAATAAATTTTTATGATTTGTGGTTATGCACGTTGGTAATGGGGAAATAATGTTTTTATTATATTATAGAAATTCAACTAGTTATAAAAAAAACATTCAGAAAAGATAAAATAAAACTTCATGGAAAAAATAGTAGTTTGCAAATTTGGCTTCATCACATCTTTCCACAGAAGCTTAGCGCTAGATATCTAAATTGGTTGTATTAGAGATAATATTTGTTTTCAGTCACCCTTATTTATACCAGCGGTAGAGGAATTGTATCTTTGGAATTGTTTTGTCTTTTCTCGTGAATGGAATGTGTTAAAGGGACACCCCACTCTTAAAATGTTGTCGAAATCATATATTTTTATTAACTAGTTGCAATGTTTTGTTATTTCTGAACATTTTGGTGGATGTTTTGGTCGAACATTATGGTGGATGTTTTGGTCGAACATTTTGGTGGTGGAACATTGGAACCACATGCGAATTTTCTAGAGATAATTATGAATATATAATGTATCAACAATACAATACCAAATGTAATCTGTTTATTCTGAATGCGATTTTTAAAAGCAATTATTGAACGTGCGCGCACGATATTTTAATAACCGGTCAATGGATTCTTATGAAATTTGATATGTTTAGTATGCTCTTAGTTATCTATTTATGTTTGTCGATTGAACATATGGTGTTCATAGTAACACCCTATCACCATATTCTAAAACAAGCATTTATTTTGGTTAGTTTGAATTGGGTGGTCAGTACTGATACTGAATCTCGTCTGAATTAACCTCCAACTCTAGTCCATTCCTCCTATTTTAGACATGCTGTGCTTTGTATTAACACAACATCGTTTTGCAATAATTGTACCAGATTTATATGCGTAACTTATGAAATAAAATTTTTGGAGGCAAAATATCGTTAACAATTCTGAAAAGAATTATATTAAAAATTTTAACTTGATCCAATGTAAAATAAAATAATTAAATAATACTACTGCGGAAGTATATTATAAAGGTTATCACCCTCACAGCAAAGATCGTCACATATGTGACATTGACGTTGTAGTCAAGTGACACCTGGGTCACAATGTTACATCATATTTGTGACTTCTATGTGACGTTACGTATTAGAATTTTGTAACTTCATTGTGACTATATTCTGTGACGTTTCCACAATTTAATTAACACATAGCAATGTGACGACATTACAATGGCAATTACAATGTGACGTCACAAACAAGTTAACATGCGGCGTCACAAACGGCCATGAATATGACCACAATGACTTCGCCGTGACCTCAATATGACATTACCGAGACGTACTGCGACATCCTGTGACATCCCAAAGTCACAGTGTGACGTAAATCTTACGTCACTGTTAAAAAAAAATCTGTTGCATTAATAAAATTCTAAACTAATTTGCTTATATCCATAAAAATGTAGAATATTATGCGCAACAACATGTAATGATTTTCTCGACAAAAATCCTAATAAATTATAATTATTTCTATACAGGATTACAAAGAAAGTCCTTCCTCAGGTCAATATTTTACGAGCTATGTGCTTCTTGTGCCGTTGTATAGGAAACGCCTTATAACCAACACAACACAATCGGATCAGGGGGACCACGTGGACCACGGTTTTGGGGAGTCCATCTCAGCCCCTTTTGCAGATACGAGAAAATGTCAATTAGAAAGTTGCAGAGCGAGTCCAATTTAGTACAAAAATGTTTTAGTTCCGTAACAAAAGATGGAAAGGGACTGTGCAGCTTTTCTCTAAAAAATCAAACTATAGGTATGCAACAACTGAGTATTTAAACAAGGCGATCATATGTGAATACATAACAGACAATTTATTGCATAACATACACTTTTCCTTCCTTAAATACACTGATAGATGGAGAATTCGCATAAAGTGCGGATACAGCCATTCAATAGAAAACCTGTATCAAATATAATATACTTACATAAGTAGCAAAGCGTTCTATTTCTGTCGCTGTTTCATGAAGTAGTGGCATATCTCCCTCTCGTGCCATTTGTGAACTCTGCGGAATCAACATAAAGCAAGTCATTTCAAATCTCCGGACACGGTGAATCAGACAGATTTCGCTTTTTTTTTCTCATTTGGAGTCCTTTCCATTTTTTATTATGGAACTTAAACATATTTGTACTAAATTTGACTCGCTCTAAAATGCTCTAATTGACTTTTTCCCCTATCTGCAAAAGGGACCAATATGGATCCTTACCCCCCCCCCCCCCCATAAAGTAACGGGGTCACGGGAACCGTCTGGTCTCATTGTGTGGACCATAGGGGTTTCCTATATAACGGCGCAAGATCTACATAGTAGCTAACTTCCATAGTACGTGTGAAATTGACCTGATGAAGGATTTTCCTTGTAACCCTATTGTTGCGGTTGAGACCGACCCAGACCGCTCGACCTACCAGAAAGGTGTAAGGTAACTGTTTGGACTGTCGGGAAGAGCTTGTAACCCTATTGTTGCGGTTGAGACCCAGACCGCTCGACCTACCAGAAAGGTGTAAGGTAACTGTTTGGACTGTCGGGAAGAGCTTGTAACCCTATTGTTGCGGTTGAGACCCAGACCGCTCGACCTACCAGAAAGGTGTAAGGTAACTGTTTGGACTGTCGGGAAGAGCCACCCAATTTAGACCGGAACCCAGTGCGGGAGGCATCCATATGGACAGTACCCTCCCTCCCCTACCACCAACCTCTCGGAAGCACTTACGGACCCACATGTTTAACGTTTTCGTACTCCGATTGAACACGGCGGCAGTTTTGGCAGCGGAGGAAATCCAACCCGGGCCTACCGAGTGAAATTCCCGATCGCTAACCACTGTTCTACCGCGCCCTCCTTGTAACCATGTACAATATTTCTCAGTTTTCAAATATTATTACTTTTCCTGCAATAACGTGGTAATATATAGGAAAAGTATTGGAATCGTATTGAAAATTACAACTCGAATATTCGATGGAACTACAGATTTCAAGCACTCTAAAACCCGAAAAAGTTATTTTTAGCTTGACATCTGTGTGTGTGTGTGTGTGTGTGTGTTTATCTGTCTGTGTACAAAAGTTGGTAGATAAGTCACTAGTGGTTTACCCTAGTGCTGATTAGATTTTGGTATGATTCGGAAAAATAACCTGCTTTTTTCTACGAAATGCCCCTGAAAAATCGTTAAAATATAAAAAAAAAGACAACGCATGCCAAATAAATGAATTAAATGCTTGTTTTTAGAAGAAATTTTTGACGACGAAAATAATGTAACCATCGCCATAACTCTATTAATAACCTTTCTAGTAGTATTAAAGGTGTTTTTCACATTTCCTCACGTCGCCTTTGAAAATACCTTCTGTCGCAAAATGAAAAAAAAATAGTAATTAAAATTGCAAATGCAGTGTAATTTCAAAAATGTATGCGTGCTATTTATAGAAATTGAACTCAAATTAATTAATTATGAAGAGAAAATTAATTTGAGTCTGTTGGAAGAGTCATGTGCTATCCACATCAGATTGTTCGTATTAATAATGTGGGGCCTAGACTCTTAAAAGGGCCCTTGAACGGACTTTGATCTACACTGTCCCTTCACAGTGCTGCAATTACCTCACAGGCTGCACTTGGAGAGTTTGTTTTAACCTTTTGTATTGTAATAACAAAATATTATGAATATTATAAAAAAATTGACATATACTTTAGAGAGAGTTTAAATCTTATTTATACTAAAGATTATGAAAAGTTTGAAATATAAAAATTTGCTCAAATTGCTGTGTAACATATTCTAAGACTAAACATATTTAGAAGTATTACACAACATAAACAGGGTGCCAACGGCCCTACCGTGTTGAAAACACCGGTTTTCGTTAGATCACTGAAGCCAAGCAGCATCGGGCCAGGTTAGTACTTGGGTGGGTGACCACCTGGGAACACCTCATGTGTGTCACATTTCGGGAGCGGTAGCCCGGTGGTTTGCGAGCTGGATTTGCACGCTGCCACAACTGCCACCGTGTACATACGGAGTACGATCACGTTAAACATGTGAGTCCGTGAGTCCTTCCGATAGGTGGGTGATAGGGGAAGGAGGGTACGGTCCCTGTGGATGCCTCCCCCACTGGGTTCCTGTCTAAATTGAGTGTCACTTATCGGTCGTCCAAACGGTTACCTTACATCTTTCTGGTAGGTCGGACGGTCAGGGTCTCAACAACAACAACAGCATAAACAGGGTTAACAGTACGATGCTTTAATCAACTAATTATGCTATTACTAAAAATAATTTTAGTTGCTGAATATAATGAAAATTAAGACATTTGAAAATACAATTATATTTTAAAGTAATCATTCAAAAGATGATTGTTTATATTTACTTCTGTTATTTGTCCAGAATTGTATTTATTTTATGACTACATATTCCTTAAAACTGCACATTTATATTTAACATTTCGTTTTTTCGTTTCATGAAAAATCACATCAATAACTCTGCAAAATTACAGTACACTAATTATCTGTGTTCTCTGATTTTTATAGATTCACCCTGGATATACATTCATGGATGTGTCATGAACACTGCATGACAAGTTTTAATCTTCATTTTGACACTAACAAACAGTAATTAGTACTTTTCTAAGTGCTTCATGGTTAAATTATTGCTTTCGTGTTTTGTAAAGTTTGGCTATGTTCCCCATTCATCTAGAAGTTTTACTTCTACATTGTTTCATAGAAAATTTTCTCAACCCTGAGATATATGACTGGAATAATACCCTTATTATTTCATAAATATATTGTTAAATTAAAAAGCACTATTCAAGTATGGAGTTGAAAATATTATACTTTTATTTTTATTTTATTTGTTTTATTTATGTTTGAATTTGTTTATTTAATTCTATTGATCTATAGTTTTAATTTTAAATTGTCGCCGATATTTGCTTCTCTATTCTAAACTTTTATTAATCTTACTTATATTTACAATAATGATATTAATACTTTTAAGTTATAAATATTACTATATATATATATATAAATTCTAATTTATAATAATATTTATATCTTTAAAATTATTAATATTACTAATTAATATTATTAATTGGTAATATTAATAGTTTAAAAACATAAAATGTGTGAAAGTTAGAAAGGGGTTTTGTTATTATATTAATTTTAGTATTAGGACATAAATCCTTTACTAAAGAATTTTTGTGCGTAATTTTATCAATCTTGTATGACAAATAACTGAGCTATTAAATATGTGGGTTTACATGTCTAGTAATGTAACTTGGTTTACCAACCCGCATGAAACATGAACTATAGTGGTCCAACGTATACTTTGCATGCAAAATCGTTAATAAGGCAATTCACATAATTTAATTGGAATTCAATTTAATTTGTTTATACAATTTAATTTTTATCCAATTTCAATGCTCAATTTATTTAATGCACTTCATTTGATTAATGCATAAATAGTTTAATGTATAATAATTTTAATGCATAACTTTAGAACATAATTAATTTTTAATGCATTTTTTAATATGTTGTAAGCTTCCAATGAATAAAAAGAACAACAACATTTCAATGAATGTTTAAATTGTTAGTATAACAATGCTCTTAACATATGCGACTTTAATCAAGGGATAATCATGACAAATTTTATCTACTATATATATATATATATATATATATATATATATATATATATATAATAAATAAGATAAAATTAAAAATAAAAATAATTATACTAATTTAAAACATGATCAGTGTCATACCCTGGTTCAAAAACAATACGGAGGAAAATTAATTAAATATGATATGATAGGAAATATCAGACAAAAGGAAAACAATGCTACCATAAAAGACAAAATGTTCTTAATTTTAAATATGAATAATACACATGAATTTATCAACATTCAAGAGCGAAGCATACTAATCAAGTTCAAACAACAAAGGATTATCAAAATCTGGAGGCTCAAAATATTAAAATGACAAAATAAGAGAAAAGATACAATCCGAAAATATGAAATAGGATGGAAGCTCTGTGAATCCAGCTTATCAAGGATCTTTGCATCCACAGAGGTTCCAAATGTGTTTCGCTCAACGATACAGCCACATGGCCGAAATAACGTCAAAAGATCCGACAAATTTCCAGACTATAACATAAACGAAAATAACAAAAAATAAGCAGAAGGAAATTGGATGGAATATAATGAAAGTGCATTAAGCAAACATATAAGCAATCTAACCAACAATCCACAATGATTCGGATAGAATTAAAGTCATACCTTTCTTCACCATTATACAAGACACATTTTCGTTGCACTAAACAAAGTATTAGGAAAGAGTACAAGAGAGCGCCATCTGATGTGAATTATAGGAAATACTTCTGCATGTTTAACCAAAGGACTATACAAATATATAAGTTTCAAACCCAATAATTAGAGATATAAAGATAAAATAAAAAAAAAATAAAAATTTTTTTAAAATAATAATAAAAAAATATAAATAAATAAATAAATAATAAAAAAAAAAAAAAAAAAAAATACGCAATAAACTCAGTAATAATTAATAATTAACGATCATATAATATGTATCCAAAACTTATTACTAAGACAATAAAATATCAAAGAATATTTTAATGTTCAAAATATACAATAGCAATTTCAAATTAGACTAAAACAATAAATAATATATTATAAATAGTATTCAAAATTTCTAAAGTGATATTTAACAAAATTAACTGGATATGATTCAGTCTTACAGTGTCGAAATAAATCTGCAAGATGGTTACTGTATTGTGTATTTTCACATAACCTAAAAATCCTATGAAATTGATTTATTAAAATGTTTTTATATACCTGTTTACTCATACATGAGTTAAAATTGATTATCTTGTGAATTTTAAAAGGAAAACTTTTTCTTTTATCATAAATGTTTGACAAAAATGAATATTCATTATCAAGAGATAGAGTTAAATCTAAGAAATTAACGCTAGTCGAGAAGTTGCTTTCGTTTGGTAAAAGGGATAAATTTGGAGGATAAAAATCAAAATCTATATCATTAGATGAGGGAGCTATTTTAATGAGAATAACATCGTCAATATATCTATAGAATGTATATGCAGAGTTTATAAAATGTGACTCGTAGAAGTGTAGATAAAGATTTGCGAGAGCTGAACTGGCAGAGCCACCCTGTGGAACACCCTTAATTTGCATATAAATTTTATTGCCTTGCATCAAGTAATTATTAAAAATTACACACTTGAGAAGGTGGTGCACGAAAGAATGATCTATATCTAAATTTTGTCTATTATAGAAAGATTTAATAATATCCCAAGTTACTTTATATAGATCTTTTATGTCAATATTGTTGAAAAGGTCCTTAAAGTCATACGTTTTAAAACCCAAAATATTAATCGTATCCAACTTTTGAATTAATTGATAACTGTTATTAATAATATGAGAAGTTGAATTATCATTTATATTAGAGATGATTTTATTAAGAATAACCAAAAGAGATTTACTAGCGACAGTTGCATATGATTTATGTCCTATAGTTACAGATCTAAAAGAGATAGGATTTTTATGAAATTTTGGGATCATGACAATATAAGGGAATCTTAGATTGTTGCAAGGTAATTTTAATAATTTATGAAAAGCAATAATTTTCTTAGATATGGATGTTGCTGAAGAATCAATTTTTTTAAAAATATCATCGTGATTTAAGAAATCGTTTAAGATTTGTACATAATATTTTTTACATATGATGGCGTAATTGTTGGCAGCTTTATCCCCATATGTGATGACAAATTGTGATTTTAATTCATTAATTTCCTGCTTCAAGTTTGTATAGTTAAATGTAGGTTTAGTTATAGGCATGTTACTTAAAAGATGTTTGATGTTTGTCAGAATGCTAACCTTCCACATATCGAAAGCTTCAATAGGATAGTTTTTACTTAGAGCAATTTTGTATATGAATTTTTCTAGATCAATATTTAGTTGTTTAATTAAAAGAGAGTGATTTAATGTATTTTGGATTCGGAATTTGGTACCATAAAGCATAAGATTTTTAAGTGCTACATTTTGAACAATATTGAGATCACCAGTAATTATGTGTTTATGATTGCTGTCTATATATTTAGTATAGTTTGGCTGGTTACAGACACATAGTAAATTGGGAGAGGAATTTTGATTTATAATAGATTTAGATATATCATTGTAATTGAAAATTTGCCTACCTAAAGGGGTATTATATTTAAATGTTTTGAAAATTTGAGTATTAGGAACAGGAAAGCAGTGTTTATACTGCTGAAATAAATAATTAAAATTTATATTATTGTAAAGTGAATTTTTGTAATTAATTACACAATAAGTATTATATGCTTTATTTGGATGATAATTAGAGGTAGAAAAGGGTTGAATGTACAGATGGAGGTTTATAAAATAAGCTCTTGTTATAATTAGATCATATAAAAGGTGTGAAAAATGCTCATCCTGATTAAATGACTTTAAGAATATATTATATACTTGATTTAATATTTGTTTTTTAATATTGAATACCCAGGTTTTTAAAGAATTTATGTTACATGAAGATTTAAAGTTTTTTCTTAACTCAGTAATTTTAGCTTTTATGTTCAGATTTTGACACTTTTTGTTGTTGTAATTTCCTCGCTTAGATCTTTTTGATGAGGCACTAAGCGAATTATAATTAAGGATGTTAAATATAGAGATATCAAAATATGGATTTTTATAGGAAGTTTTTACTACATTTTTATTATTATACATTTGATTTAATCCATATGGAAAAATAGTTTTATGCTGTTTGATTAGTGAATTTTCAAAATATAATCTATCAGCCGGATTCTTTACAATATCTAGAATCGAAATTGAAATATTATCAATACCATGATGGTCAAAGTGGGCATATTCAAAATTATTACCAGTGTGATGATATGCAGGAGGAGGAAGTTGTGTATTGAGTGATGCTCGAGAACTAAATTCCTTAATATGGTTACGATGAACATTAAAACGAAGGTGAAGAGGGGTGCTTGTTTGTCCAATATATGAGATATTACAAGATACACAAGTTAATTTGTAAATGCAGTTATACACTTTACAAAAAGTTAAATATTTAGGGTTGTTATTATTAATCTGAGAGGGTAAAGCGAAAGGACAGGTCTTACAACGTTTATCCCGGCAAGAACGAAAATACATGAGTTTTGGTGAGTAATGATGGCTTGACATCGAAGAGTGTCTACAAAACATGAAAGAGAAATAATTGGTTGCTTGATATCGATCCCCTATATCCCAATTTATATAGGTTACCGGGCACTAATGTATTGATTAACAATTACACTATTTTGCCAGGCGCTAACAAAAAATAATAAAACTAATCATAGTAGAGATTTTCATAGAGTTAATAAATGTACAAAGTATAAAGGTTAAATCCAATATTCAATTATAAATAAATGAGAATATATAATTTCCTGAATATATATAAAACTAAATATAAATATTAATATATATTAATATAAATATAATCTTGATTATTATAATATATATACACTCAAATTACTTAGAGGCAAAGAGCACTAAAAGATAAAGAGAGAGAGCTGCACTGATAGGTGCATTTTTACCCAAAACTAACATGAAATTCAAATTATCACTAAGATATGCCAAAAGGGGGACAACAAGTAAGGAAAGAGAGGGTATGAGATACTACAGTATTTGAACAGTACTAAAATAAAATAATCAAATTCAATTACAGGAAACAAAAGACAGTATATGAACATTAAAGTAACTAAAATTAAGATATATAAACTTATATATAAAAACATATACACACATAAGAATACATATCCATTCATATATATATATATATACATACATATATATAAGTTAAAAAAAAAAAAAAAAAAAAAAAAGAGGGGGGGGGGGGAAAGAAAGAGAAAGTTAAATTACAAATAGGCAAATTGCTAAGAGGTAATTAGAACACAGGATAGACAAGTATTTCATGCAGAAAATTATGAATAAACTCAACCTGTAATGTCAAACATTAAAAATATGAAGTATAATAAACAGATAATATAAGGATTACATAGACTTTTGAAGATAATTCTAGCACAATTCAAAAGGTCACATAAAACTATTATAAAAAATTTATATACTCTAGAATTTACTAAATAATACTAAAGAATACTAAAGTATTCACGATAATACTAAAGAATTTATATACTCTACTAATTTATATATATATATATATATATATAAAATACCCCCTTGGATAGACAAATATTCAATTACAATGATACATCCAAATCTCTATTAAATCAAAATCCCGATCTCAATTGTCCTTGTGTTTGCAACCAACCAAATTATTCTAAATGTATACTACAATCACAAACACATAATTACTATTGATCTCATTGTTGTCCAAAATTCAGTACATAATAATCTTATGCTTTATGGCACCGAATTTCGGATCCAAAATACTGTAAATCGTTGTAAAGCTTTATATAGCTTTCGATACGTGGAAGATAAGCATTCTGACAGAGGTCAAACATCTCATAGGTAACATGCCCTCAACTAAACCTACAATTAACTTTACAAACTTGAAACAGGCAATGAATGAACTAAAATCAAACTTTGTCATCACGTATGTGGATAACGCCGCTAATAATTGCGTCATCATTTGCAAAACAAATATACAAATTTTTAACGACTTCTTACATCATAATAATATATTTAAAAGTATTGATTCTTTAGCAACAACTATATCTAAGAAAATTGTTACATTTCATTAAAATTACCTTGTAACATGCTAAGATTCCCTTATATTGTTATGATCCCAAAATTCCATAAAAAATCTATCTATTTTAGATCTGTAACTATTGGACATAAATAATATGCAACAGTTGCTAGTAAATCTCTATTGGCCGTTTGTAATAAAATTACTTCTAATATTTTATTGATAATTCATCTTCTCATATTATTAATAACAATTACCATTTAATTCAAAAGTTAGACACAATTAATATATTGGTATTTCAAACTTATGATTTTCAGGACCTATTTAACGATATTGACATAAAAGATTTATTTGAAGTAATTTGGGATTTAATTAAATATTTCTATAATAGACAAAGTTTGGATATTGATAATTCTTACGTGCACCATCTTCTCAAGTCTGTTCTTTTAATAATTATTTGATGCAAGGCAATAAAATTTATATACAAATTAAGGGTATTCCTCAGGGTAGTTCTGCTCGTTCTGCTCTAGAAAATATCTTTACTTCTACGAATCAAATTTATAAACTCTGCACATAATATCTATCGCTGTATTGATGACGTCATTCTTATTAAGACAGATGTTACATAAACTGTTATAGATTTCGATTTTATCCCCCATATTTATCACTTATTCCAAATGAAAGCAACATCTCATCTAGTGTTATCTTTTTCATATTTAACTATCTCTCTCTTGATATTGGTTTTTCACTTTTGTCAAATATTTTTGACAAATGGAAAAGCTTGCCTTTCAAAATTCACAAAATTATCAATTTTAACTCCTGTATGATTAAACAGGTATACAAAAATATTTCAATTTATCAATTTCATAGGATTTTTAGGTTATGTGAAAATATACAATTTAGTAGCCATCTAGCCGATTTATTACAAGACAGACCCACGTATACATATATGTATTAACATATGATTTTGTGCATGATATATTTTGGGGGAACTTAGAGTAATTTTCGTATCTTGACAAAATGACTATATTTCACCCAATTTATTTGGAGTTTTTATTTGGTAGAGGTATATACAAACAATGATAACAAGTTCAATATACTTATATTCATACACGTTTTTAATACATAACCACAAATATTAATTGCACTGATAGTTGCATTTAAAAAAAGGAAAAAAAGACAAACCCTGCTATTTCTGAGAAATATTTGTCACAAATTTTAAATATGCCTCGTAACAAAAATGTATCACTAAGATAGTGACTAAGTATCACTAAGTGTAAATTATCACTAAGATATGCCAAAAGGGGGACAACAAGTAAGGAAAGAGAGGGTATGAGATACTACAGTATTTGAACAGTACTAAAATAAAATAATCAAATTTAATTACAGGAAACAAAAGACAGTATATGAACATTAAAGTAACTAAAATTAAGATATATAAACTTATATATAAAAACATATACACACATAAGAATACATATCCATTCATATATATATATATACATACATATATATAAGTTAAAAAAAAAAAAAAAAAAAAAAAAAGAGGGGGGGGGAAAGAAAGAGAAAGTTAAATTACAAATAGGCAAATTGCTAAGAGGTAATTAGAACACAGGATAGACAAGTATTTCATGCAGAAAATTATGAATAAACTCAACCTGTAATGTCAAACATTAAAAATATGAAGTATAATAAAGATATAATATAAGGATTACATAGACTTTTGAAGATAATTCTAGCACAATTCAAAAGGTCACATAAAACTATTATAAAAAATTTATATACTCTAGAATTTACTAAATAATACTAAAGAATACTAAAGTATTCACGATAATACTAAAGAATTTATATACTCTACTAATTTATATATATATATATATATAAAATACCCCATTGGATAGACAAATATTCAATTACAATGATACATCCAAATCTCTATTAAATCAAAATCCCGATCTCAATTGTCCTTGTGTTTGCAACCAACCAAATTATTCTAAATGTATACTACAATCACAAACACATAATTACTATTGATCTCATTGTTGTCCAAAATTCAGTACATAATAATCTTATGCTTTATGGCACCGAATTTCGGATCCAAAATACTGTAAATCGTTGTAAAGCTTTATATAGCTTTCGATACGTGGAAGATAAGCATTCTGACAGAGGTCAAACATCTCATAGGTAACATGCCCTCAACTAAACCTACAATTAACTTTACAAACTTGAAACAGGCAATGAATGAACTAAAATCAAACTTTGTCATCACGTATGTGGATAACGCCGCTAATAATTGCGTCATCATTTGCAAAACAAATATACAAATTTTTAACGACTTCTTACATCTTAATAATATATTTAAAAGTATTGATTCTTTAGCAACAACTATATCTAAGAAAATTGTTACATTTCATTAAAATTACCTTGCAACATGCTAAGATTCCCTTATATTGTTATGATCCCAAAATTCCATAAAAAATCTATCTATTTTAGATCTGTAACTATTGGACATAAATAATATGCAACAGTTGCTAGTAAATCTCTATTGGCCGTTTGTAATAAAATTACTTCTAATATTTTATTGATAATTCATCTTCTCATATTATTAATAACAATTACCATTTAATTCAAAAGTTAGACACAATTAATATATTGGTATTTCAAACTTATGATTTTCAGGACCTATTTAACGATATTGACATAAAAGATTTATTTGAAGTAATTTGGGATTTAATTAAATATTTCTATAATAGACAAAGTTTGGATATTGATAATTCTTACGTGCACCATCTTCTCAAGTCTGTTCTTTTAATAATTATTTGATGCAAGGCAATAAAATTTATATACAAATTAAGGGTATTCCTCAGGGTAGTTCTGCTCGTTCTGCTCTAGAAAATATCTTTACTTCTACGAATCAAATTTATAAACTCTGCACATAATATCTATCGCTGTATTGATGACGTCATTCTTATTAAGACAGATGTTACATAAACTGTTATAGATTTCGATTTTATCCCCATATTTATCACTTATTCCAAATGAAAGCAACATCTCATCTAGTGTTATCTTTTTCATATTTAACTATCTCTCTCTTGATATTGGTTTTTCACTTTTGTCAAATATTTTTGACAAATGGAAAAGCTTGCCTTTCAAAATTCACAAAATTATCAATTTTAACTCCTGTATGATTAAACAGGTATACAAAAATATTTCAATTTATCAATTTCATAGGATTTTTAGGTTATGTGAAAATATACAATTTAGTAGCCATCTAGCCGATTTATTACAAGACAGACCCACGTATACATATATGTATTAACATATGATTTTGTGCATGATATATTTTGGGGGAACTTAGAGTAATTTTCGTATCTTGACAAAATGACTATATTTCACCCAATTTATTTGGAGTTTTTATTTGGTAGAGGTATATACAAACAATGATAACAAGTTCAATATACTTATATTCATACACGTTTTTAATACATAACCACAAATATTAATTGCACTGATAGTTGCATTTAAAAAAAGGAAAAAAAGACAAACCCTGCTATTTCTGAGAAATATTTGTCACAAATTTTAAATATGCCTCGTAACAAAAATGTATGTGCCAGTAGAAGCACTGATTCCTCCTCAGACTGGAGCTAATGCTCGAGTGCCTTCAAGCTCTCCACGCCCAGACTCTCTCCAAATTCTGGAAGATCTGTATCTGTTAATGCCAGTTTAAGAAAAACAAATCCAGTCTCCTCACAGTTTATCAATACAATCCCAGATTTTTCTGGTTCTCCAAATGAATCATTTGTGGAATTCATTGATAAGTTTAACCTTGTTGCTAAACACGCAGATTGGTCCTCCACAGATAAAATTTTTATTTTAAAACTGAAATTTAAAAACCAAGTCGAAAAACTGATTAAAGGGATCCCTCGCCTGAACCACAGTGAACATTTTAATGAACTCATTCTTGCTCTGAAGGAAAACTTTGAAAAAAATAGAGGATGTTGCGAAGAGAGTGGAACATTTGCTAAACTTAAAACAGAAACATAAAGAGACAATTAGGCAGTTTGTCTTATGAATCGAAGCGGATTCTTTTCGTGCATTCCCAGACGAATTATGCAATGCTGGTGAAAACTCGCTAAGAACAGCGATTTTGAGAAACTCTATCATAAAAGGATTAAAAGTGTCTATTCGAAAAGCAGTGATAGAGGCTAACCCACAAACATTCGAAGCTGCAAAACAAGTTGCAATTTTGTAAGAAGAAATTATGAATGGAAACTCAGACTGTGTTGATGAAGAAATTACACTTACGGTGTCGAAGGGAAAAAACATGAAAAAGAACTGGAAGATTTGAAGGTTAAATTAACAGAAAAGAAAAAAGACTATGAAGCATTAAAGAAGAAATTTGAAGAAAATGCTGCGGAAAGAAAAGAAAGACTTTCATTCTTAAGAGAAGAAATTGACAAAAACAAAAGTTTCGAAGACAGCTTGAATACGCCCTCTACAAGTAAATATATTGGAGAAGAATACACGGAAGAAAAATTCGAAGATATTACAGAAGGAAAAAAATCTAGACCTTCAAAATCTTTTCACTACTCATACAAGAGTTTTGGAAACAGAAGCCAGGTGAATCAAAGAAGAGGAACTGCAGCTGCCTCTTCAAGAAATGAATGGAGAATTACTAATAGAAATCCTCAACAAAGCTACAGATTTAAAAGAAGTTTTCGGTCCTTTAAGAGACCATTTGAAAGCAAATACAGAGGAAATCAAGATTATTCCAGTAGAAACTATTCAAATTACTTCTCAAATCGATACGATAATTATACATTTTCAATTAATAATCAAAGAAGAAATAATTATGGAAGAAGAAATAATCCAAATTTTGGTGGTAGAAGATATTTTGGAAGACAAAATCACAACAACCAGACTCTTTTCCACTAAAATCCCAGTAGACCAACCTTTTAATTAAACTCTATGGTAGATTTTGATTCACCTTGTCTCAGTGTTTTTCCGATAATAACAGTGGTTGTTGGTAACACTAAGTTAAATGATTTGATTGATTCTGGAAGTTCCATTAATATAATTTATGAAAGCTCACTTCAAAATATTTCTCCAGAAAATTATCGTACAAAACATACCTCCACAATTCTAAAAGGAATTTCTAATCAGAATATTTTAGTTGAAAAGGAAACATCTTTTTCCATCTCCATTGCCAATGAAAAAGGCACAATCGAGTGTTGTGTTTTGAACACTCCTGCTCCAAGAAATTACAATTTAATTTTAGGCAATGTTTTCTTGAATGAAAAGGAAGTCTCTATAGTTACAAATACAAAGTGTAAATTTCAAAAACTGTAGTGTTCCATTTGTGGAACTGAGTACATCTCAAACCGTTGCAATCAGAAGAATCAGAAGAATTTGATTTTCAAATAAAAGAATGCAGCACTGTTAGTCACTTATATGATAATGCAAAACATAACGTGCAATATCCAAATGACATTGACTTTGGGAATAGTGATAACAGTTTTAGTGGAAATTGGAAAAGATGATTATTCAAGTGTACAAAATGAATTTCATGATGTTGATTTTAGAGACTTATGTATAAATGAAAATAGTGAGTTTAACAGTAATGATCCCATATTACAAGGTGTGTTAAATGACTATAAACAAACCAACAAAACTTTAACATTTCCCAATATCTGTGATAATGATGTCAATGAAATTACAAATTCAGATTATGATATGAATTCTTTCAATACAAGTACCCTTTGCCAAGAGAAGAGCAAAATACAGCTAAAAGAAAATATAAATTTTGCTAAGGCATACCAAAATGCATTTTGAATCCTCTGGAAGAGTCATTTATTAAAATCAAAATTGATTCAAAATTTGAAAAAGATTCTACAATTTTATTGGAACCTAGAGATGCCAGTGAATGTTCCGCTGAACAAATCTTTTTGGCAAGAGCTGTATATAAGGTGACTAAGGATGATTTTTTATATGCTCGAGTGGCAAATCCTTCAAAAGAATATATAAATATAAACAAAGGAATGAAGTTGGGTACAATTATCCATATTCAAGAGACAAAATTGTCTGAAGTAAATAGAATAATGAAAAATATAATGAAAATAATGAGATATTGAAGTATGGGGTGGTGACTTTGAACTAAAGCATATCAGCGCCATACAGAAAAAAATGTTACAAAATTTGTTAAGGGGGCATAGGACCTTTAAACCTTCAAAAAATCGATTTTTCAATTTTATTTTATTCTGAATATTTGAACATTTCTGAACACTGTGCAAAAAACCGTATTCAAAAATTCGCATTATTTCGAAAGTTATGAGCTTTTATGCAACATACACTTTTGAAAAATTTTTCATGTCAGCCATCGCCGCCATTTTTAAAGGGACATCACTGTTTGTTTATGTTTGCAGTCTGCTGATGTGTCACGTAAATCTAATACTTTTTCCACCACCATGTCTTAATTATTTATTTAATTATTTCTACAGCAGTAGGAAGGCAACTACTCACCTCTACTGAACTTCTCAGCCCAGTTTGTCTATATTCTAGTGCTGTTAACTTGTTTACAACGTGGAGAATTTCTTCTGAGTTTCGCAATTTCTTTTTATTATATTTTCTTACTTTTTACGATTGATTTTCTGCATTTATGTTGTTTAAGCATAAGAACTTTGAACTAAAATACAGTTAATCTATTTTATAAGTATACATTACAAACTTCTTCACGTTTGCATATTTATTTGTGTAAACTTCAACGTACAAGACTGTTTGGTGCAATTTTTTAATATAAACTTTTTGCTTTTTGCTTTCTAATAATGGATACACCGGCAACTAAATCTCGTTCTGGTAAAAGAACGAAAAGAAGGCGTTTTCAAGGAAATATGTATGTAATTAAAAACAAAAACAATCCGAAAGTGTTCGAACGGCAAAATGTTGACTCTACGCCTAAGCTAAGTGCTTCAAGTAAAAAACTGTTCAGCTCAAAAGATGAACTTTCAGTTGATAAGTCATATATTTCATCTGAAGGACATGAATATAGAATGGTTAATATATCAGTACTTTTCAAGGAGCTTGCAAATGTTTTGTGCTGTAAAATATGTCATGGAACAATAAATATACTTGAAAAATCTTCAATGGGTTTAGCATCCACATTTCTTGTATATTGTGATAGCTGTGATGAACTAAAGTCTGTGAAAAATACAAAAATGCTTGGTGTTAAGAAAAATATTCCAGGAATAAACAGAAGAGCTGTGTTTTCTATGCGATGTATAGGACAGGGTTTATCGGCTTTATCTACTTTTTGTTCTACTATGGGTCTTCCAGCGCCTGTTTCTCAGAAATCATATAATAAAATTAATCACAGGATTTTAAATGCCACATCTGTTGTAGCTAAATCTTCAATGAAAACTGCTATCCAGGACGAAAGAGAATTATCAAATGGATCGAAAGATATTACTGTAGGTGGAGATGGTAGTTGGAAAACTAGGGGGCATTCGTCTCTTGTAGGTGTGTGTACACTAATCGGAGCAGAAAGCGGGAAAGTTATTGAAATCGAAGTAATGTCTTCTTTTTTAAAGGTTGCAACAGCTATAGAAGTAAGAAAAGTGGCCCTCGGTTTGAAAAGTGGAAAAAGAATCATAAAATAGTGTGTTCAAAAAACCATTCGGGTAGTGACGGAAAAATGGAATGTTACGCATATTCAACAGATCAATTGAAGACCATGGTGTTCGGTACAAATTTTATATTGGTGATGGTGATACGAAAACATTTTCACAAATATCGAATAGCAAACCATATGGAAATGAAATAGCGGTTGAAAAACTTGAATGCACAGGTCACATTCAAAAAAGAATGGGAACTCGTTTGAGAAAGCTGAAAACCCAGATGGCTGGAAAGAAGCTATCAGATGGAAAGACAATTGGAGGAAAGAGCCGGCTGACGGAAGCCAATATTCAAAAATTGACTTCCTACTATGGAAATGCAATTCGTGGAAACAAAAATGATTTATTTAAAATGCGACAAAGCATATGGGCTGTATGGATGCATATGGTATCCTCTGACAGTGACTCACAACAGTTTTTTTGTCCTAAGGGACCAAATACTTGGTGTAAGTACAACCATGCAGCATACTCGAACACAGTATCAAACTTCAAGCAAAAGAACTCCCTCCCAAAACCTGTCATGGAGTTGGTAAAACCAATATTTAAAGACCTTTCAGACCCAAATCTATTGAAACGCTGTCTTGGAGGGAGAACTCAAAATCCTAATGAGTCTTTAAACTCCCTCATATGGAAATATTGCCCGAAAAATATAAATACTGGGAGAGAAATTGCACAAATAGCAACAAATATTGCCAGTATAACATTCAATGATGGTGGTAACGGTATAATAAAAATTATGAATGCTTTAAATTTGAGTATAAACAGAAATTTACTAAATGTTTTGCATCTGAGTGATAAGAAACGGATACACGAAGCAGATTTTCGAGCCTCTAGCAGTACATATAAAGTTCGAAAAGCTCGTAAAAGGCAGAAAACATTTGATTTTCAACGACAAGAGGAAGAGGAAGGAATTACTTATGCGTCTGGTGCATTTTGATGCTACATTAGATATAACGCAGGATGTATTATAAACTACAGCCAAACATTAATTAGCCGAACTGCGATAACTCTGAATATATACTGAATATAACTGTGAATATATTTTTAAACTTAAAAGCGGGTTTCTCAGATATGTGACTTTAACTCTTGCGCGCAATATATTTTAAAATATATATAACCAATCACTTTCAAATTTTTTGCTCTTACTTGTTTCATCTATATACATAATTTATAGATGAAAAATCCTCATAAATAAGTAAAAATTTAGTAAACGTTCTTCATCTGACTAACAAGAAACGACTGCACGAAACGTCTGTTCGAGTTTCCGAAGCAACCTATAGAGCTCAAGTAGCCCCTAAAAGGCAGATAATTTTTTATTTTTCTTACATAACAGACATAGGAAGGTGCTATTTATGAACCAAAGGCATTTTAAGGTACAAAGTAAGATAATAAGTATCATTGAAGTATTTTTAAATTTTAAAACTGTTTTTCTCAGATATGTGATTTTAACACTTGCGCGCAATATATTTTAAAATATATGTAACCAATAACTTTCAAATTTTTTGCTCTTACTTGTTTCATCTATATACATAATTTATAGATAAAAAATCCTAATAAATAAGTAAAAATTTAGTAAACGTTCTTCATCTGACTAACAAGAAACGACTGCACGAAGCGTCTGTTCGAGTTTCCGAAGCAACATATAGAGCTCAAGTAGCCCCTAAAAGGCAGAAAATTTTTGATTTTTCTTACATAACAAACATAGGAAGGTGCTAATTATGAACTAAAGGCATTTTAAGGTAAAAAATAAGATAATAAGTAACATTGAAGTATTTTTAAATTTTAAAACTGTTTTTCTCAGATATGTGATTTTAACACTTGCGCGCAATATATTTTAAAATATATGTAACCAATCACATTCAAATTTTTTGCTCTTACTTGTTTCATCTATATACATAATTTATAGATAAAAATTCCTCATAAATATGTAAAAATTTAGTAAACGTTCTTCATCTGACTAACAAGAAACGACTGCGCGAAACGTCTGTTCGATTTTCCAAAGCAACATATAGAGCTCAAGTAGCCCCTAAAAGGAAGAAAATTTTTGATTTTTCTTTCATAACAGACATAGGAAGGTGCTAATTATGAACTAAAGGCATTTTAAGGTACAAAATAAGATAATAAGTAACATTGAAGCATTTGTAAATTATAAAGCTGTTTTTCTCAGATATGTGATTTTAACACTTGCGCGCAATATATTTTAAAATATATGTAACCATTCACTTTCAAATTTTTTGCTCTTACTTGTTTCATCTATATACATAATTTATAGATAAAAATTCCTCATAAATAAGTAAAAATTTAGTAAACGTGCTTCATCTGACTAACAAGAAACTACTGCGCGAAGCGTCTGTTAGAGTTTCCGAAGCAACATATAGAGCTCAAGTAGCCCCTAAAAGGCAGAAAATTTTTGATTTTTCTTACATAACAGACATAGGAAGGTGCTAATTATGAACTAAAGGCATTTTAAGGTACAAAATAAGATAATAAGTAACATTGAAGCATTTTTAAATTATAAAGCTGTTTTTCTCAGATATGTGATTTTAACACTTGCGCTCAATATATTTTAAAATATATGTAACCAATCACTTTCAAATTTTTTGCTCTTACTTGTTTCATCTATATACATAATTTATAGATAAAAATTCCTCATAAATAAGTAAAAATTTAGTAAACGTGCTTCATCTGACTAATAAGAAACTACTGCGCTAAACGTCTGTTCGAGTTTCCGAAGCAACATATAGAGCTCAAGTAGCCCCTAAAAGGCAGAAAATTTTTGATTTTTCTTACATAACAGACATAAGAAGGTGCTATTTATGAACTAAAGGCATTTTAAGGTGTAAAATAAGATAATAAGTAACACTGAATGTATTTTTAAACTTTAAATTTGTTTTTCTCAGATATGTGATTTTAGCCCTTGCGCGCAACATATCTTAAAATATATTTAACCAATCACTTTCAAATTTTTTGGACTTACTTGTTTCATCCATATATATAATTTGTACTTCAAAAATTCACCATAAATAGTAAAAAAAGAATTGTGAAGAGGTTTATTTCATGTTTTTTAACACTGAAAATGAAAATTTCATTTTGTTTAAATTTTAAAAATATTAAATTTATTTCAAAATTTTAAAAAGTGTGTACAAATTAAAGATGTAATAGTTATAAATATATTATTATCAAATTGAAGTCCATAAGTATAATATTATTTGAAATATCGTGCGCGCGGCTGCTACATACACCATTATGTCTGTCAAAATTGTATAAATTTTAAAAAACAATATAAAATGTACATATAATTATATAACTTCAGTAAAATTTGTGTAGTAAGAAAGGTTTTCTATATGTTTAGAGAAAAAAATTTGAACATCTGGAATACACCTGGTTAAAATTAAAAAATTGTAAAGATAGCTCTATTTTCAATGAATTTCGACTGTTTAAAGGTCCTATGCCCCCTTAAGGTAATACAAAAATGTCTTTGCTAAATCGGTTAGTGAAATAACAGGATGTTCAACAATTTTACATAAAATAAATTTGAATTCAAATATTCCAATTAGGCAGAAACCTTACCGTGTGCTCCCCCATTTGCAAAAAAGAACTTTCAAGACAGGTGAATAAATTATTGGATGCTAAGATTATACAACCTAGTACGTCTCCGTACAATTGCGGTGGTGTTATTTACGAAACCTGATAACTCATAACGTTTAGTAGCGGATTACCGAAAGTTAAACAATATGACAATTAGCGAAATTTATCCCATTCCTAACATTGCTGAACTTACTGACAATCTTTCTGGTGCTGTATACTTTAGTACTTCAGACCTGACTTCCGGATTTTATCAGCTATGCTTTCGTCCAGATGATTATGAAAAACCAGCCTTTTCGACCCCTGATGGTCACTTTGAGTGGTGTAGAACTCCCTTTGGGCTGAAAAATGCGCCCGCATCTTTTCAGAGACTGATGTATCTTGTACTTTCTGGAATTTCGGGGATATATATAGATGACATTATTGTCGCTTCTCATTCTTTTGAAGAACACTTGCAAAAATTAGAGTAATTTTTTATCAGATTAAGTAAACATGGTCTAAAACTCAAGCCATTGAAGTGTTATTTTTTTTAGGAATACTATCAAGTACTTGGGATTTCTTGTATCTGAAGGAAAAGTTCAACCTGACCCTCATAATGTTGAAGTAGTTGAAAAATTCAAAGTTCCAAAATCTATAAAGAATGTGAGACAACTTCTTGGCCTCACAGACTTTTACAGAAAATTTATTCAAAATTACGTACATATTTCTCTACCGCTAACTAATATTTTCAAAACCAAAAATAAAGACAAGAAGAAATTTGTTTGGTCAGATGATGCTCAGAAATCTTTTGATATTCTTAAGAGAAAACTTTTATGCAAACCAATTTTGAAGTTACCTGACTATAAGAAGCCTTTTGTTTTACCTACTGATGCTTCGAATCAGTCCTTGGGTGGTTTTCTTTCCCAGGCTGATGAAAATGGAGATTATCACTCTATTTCTTATGTGAGTCGAAAATTAAACGATGCTGAACAAAAGTACAGTGTGGTGGAAAGGGAAGCCGTTGCGGTTGTGTGGGCTACTAACTATTACAAGCATTACTTTATTCGGAAACATTTCATAATTTTTTGTGATCAAAGTTCACTATCATTTATATTCAAACTCAAAGATTCTACATCCAGATTAGCTAGATTGATAGCTTCATTGACCCAATTTGACTATGGAATTACACATAAGCCAGGAAAAGCTAATGTTGTAGCTGATTACTTATCAAGGAACGTTGACGAATGGGTAAACTCAGTGAATGTTGTCCCCAACAGATTTATGTCTAAATATAAAGTTGTCAATAATACAAAAAAAAAAAAAATTCTCCTAATATAAGATCACAATTTTCTAGTGCCAATAATAACAATATCCATAAGAATATAAATGAAAGTGTCTTTAAAAATTCAAATGAAAGCCAAGCAAAAGAAATTTGTATTGTGGATAGTAACTCAAATGATCAACAAGAATTTTAAAATAACAACAATATGTCAAATGAAGAATTAGAACAAATTTCTACATATCCAACTTTACTGGTAAGAATTCAAAATGCTCAAAAATCAGATCCCAGATGTAACAAAATTATAGATTGTTTAGAGAAAGATATTAAGCCATATCCACAAAGTTTAGTTTTTTTTTAGAAAAGATGAAACATTATGGTGTACTCATAAAAATCCTAAGCTGAGACACCAATACCAAGAAAGAGTAGTAGTTCCTCAGGAACTTGTGTCTGAAATACTCTGGCTGCACCACGACTGCCCAACTTATGCACATTGCGGATTCAGAAGGACTTTAGCTTCTATTAGTCGTAAATATCATTGGACAGGAATGTACTCTCAAACAAGTAACTATGTTTCGTCATGTGAAATCTGTGTGATCAATACAGGTTTTAAAAACAATAAAGCTCCAATTCAGAGATTTTCGAAATCTAGTTATCCATTTCAATGGGTCGCAATGGACTGTGTTGGACCCTTGCCTACCTCGTATTCGGGAAAAAAAAATATTTTGGTTATAACTGATTACTTCTCACGCTGGCCTGAAGCAGATCCACATGCTTCTATAAAGACTGATGACATTTTGGAATGCTTAGAGCGTTCCATTGCTCAGAACGGTATACCTCAACACATAGTCACTGATCGTAGTCGATTTTTATCAAGATCTTTGCCGACCTTTGCGGTGACGATTGAAAACAGAGCTGACGACTGCTTTCTTCTCCCACAAGATGCAGATCGGAAGGCCTGACAGGTGGGAAGCTGATGTTGATGAATGATGGAAGGATGTTGCCGTGGGCAGTTAGTTCACTGCTGTGAGTCTGTTCAAAAATTTTTACATTGAAGAAGATTGAATTGTTGGGCGCAACTCTGTGACTGGTTTCGACTGCTTGGATCCTGCTCGCGGGTAATTTTTTTTAGTTTTCACACTCCCAGTTTTCTTGTGGCAGCCCGACTACTGTCCCGCTTGATGTGTATTTTTGGATGGGCCTTCTTCACATGTTTTACACATAACTGACAACTTCTGGTAAGTCGGACGGTCTGGGTCTCAACAACAACATAACTGACAACTGGAATTCCTTTTGAGTCAATTTTTTCTCCCGTTTCTCTCTCTCAGTACTCCTTGTTTGTTGGTGGCATACAAAATGTGATCACATATATTTATTTCGATAATTTAATAACTTCATAATTTAAGTTAAAAATTCATGTTTTATAAACTATGCATAGTAACGAAGATAATGGAAATATTAAAAGTTGAAAATAATGGTAATGGAAATATTAAAAGTTGAAAATAATGGTAATGGAAATATTAAAAGTTGGAAATAATTTTTGAAAGTGAAATACTAAAGAACTTTAAAGTGATTTTAAAATATTGAAAGTTAAAGAGAAACTTATTTGTTTTGTTTATTTCATAACAACATGGTTGCAGTTCATATCGTAAAACATATTTTCTCTCTCATAGTGTTATAAAATTAGTGTTTATCTTATTTTGGTCACTTGGTATTATTGAAAGTGACATTGTTATATTTGCATAATTGTTTACATCATGCATCATATTATTATTACATACATTCATACCATTTGTTTTCTGAAATTTAAAAACTTTGGAAATTAGATTTTTGCTGTCAGGCATAGTGCCCTAATATTACCATGGTATAGTGTATTTAAGTGTATTATTGTATTTTATATATGTTTATATTTTTGTGAAGGTTCCTTTTTGCTGTTGAGATATCTTCCTTGTTATCTTTTGGCTCCTTTTAGAAAGAAGCCTTTTATCCTGCGGAGATGTTTGTACTGTTCGTGAACTTGTTTTCTGAGTATGGTATTACACTCAAAGGTTCCTAGTTTTCTCATGTATGTGTTACAGTTGTGTATTTGTATGAAAAAAAAATTTTAAGTTAAAAAAGTTTTTCCTCCAAGGAGAGGGAAATGTGACATCTACATGTCGTTCGATATCGACAATTGTGTAAACGCGGCTGAAAAACTCTCTTTTTCTATGCCTGTTTTGTGTTAAGCCTTTTTCAGATTGACTTTTATGTAAAAGTCCTGTTTGGTTCTGAAGTGCGAATTTGTTGGTTTTGCTGTTCATTTTTGTGTCTTTTTTTCGCTCCGTCTGGAAGGTGACGTAGTGTTTCGGAGGAGATGTTTTAAAACTTTTCTCCTCACTCAGCCAATGGGAGAACTTCTTGGCGCGTCGGTTGCTGAGGAGTTCGATTGGAAATTTAAAAGAGATCGGAGATGTCTGGCCTGGAGAGAAAGAGTTAAACAAAGGAGTAGGGCCAGTGGCCCCAATTCTCCGTTGGGATTATTGAGTTTTCCATAAATCTAATCCTGGACGATCCAGTGGAAGAAGCATTACGAAAAATGTAAAACTCTAAAATCTAACTTCTAATATTATTATTTTCATTTTAGGAGTCGAGTCCTATGCTTTGTCGAGATTCCATTGAAGTCGGATTGGGTGTGACCCTGCTGGTACAACCTTCGAACTGAGACTATCCTAAATATTTCGGACCTTTCCTTTCGGTGAATTTGACTAGACGTCTGAACTCCCTTAAATTGAAGTTATTCGGATTTTAAAGAAACTGACCGGATGATTGAATCTCCTAGCAGGTAACTCTGTAATATAACGTATCAAAATTATAATTAATTTCGAACAGTCAGACTTAAAAATTAACTTTACGGATCAGAGCCGAACATTGATTGAATTGATGCATATGTTATATGTTTAAAATGATTATTATATAATTTTGGAAATTTCAGTAAAGTCCAACTAGAGTTGTATTTTTTCATATTAAGTTCTTTGAATTTCGGTTGGACTATGTAATGAATCAGAAATGTTAAGTATTGAAGTGTATGCTAAAGATATGGAATATAATTCAAATTCAATATGTTTTCACATAAATAAATTAAAGTATATTTTAATTATTTTGTGTTGAATTCTTGCACACACCCTGTTTTTTCATGAGTCGGTTAGCCTGGGCTTTCGACACACCCTGTTTTGGTTTCAAACTTTGTATTGCACTGAAATTTTGAAATTTTTCTTTTGGGTAAGTTTTCTTTTGGAACACAAGCATGGATCACAAGCATGGATCTAAGTTATATTGATTTTCAAAGTTATCATTGTACTTTCAATTACGGATTTTTTCCTAACACAAATACAATAACAATGACGGATTTCTCATGTAACATATGCCAAGAGTTCAAACTTTGTACTGCACTGAAATTTTGAAATTTTTCTTTTGGGTAAGTTTTCTTTTGGATCACAAGCATGGATCACAAGCATGGATCTAAGTTATATTTATTTTCAAAGTTATCATTGTACCTTCAATTACGGATTTTTTCCTAACACAAATACAATAACAATGTCGGATTTCTCATGTAACAAATGCCAAGAGTTCAAACTTTGTACTGCACTGACATTTTGAAATTTTTCTTTTGGGTAAGTTTTCTTTTGGATCACAAGCATGGATCACAAGCATGGATCTAACTTATATTTTCAAAGATATGATAACTTTGATTTTCAAAGTTATCATTGTACTTTCAATAACGGATTTTTTCCTAACACAAATACAATAGCAATGTCGGATTTCTCATGTAACATATGCCAAGAGTTCAAACTTTGTACTGCACTGAAATTTTGAAATTTTTCTTTTGGGTAAGTTTTCTTTTGGATCACAAGCATGGATCTAAGTTATATTGTTTTTCAAAGTTATCATTGTACTTTCAATTACGGATTTTTTCCTAACACAAATACAATAACAATGACGGATTTCTCATGTAACATATGCCAAGAGTTCAAACTTTGTACTGCACTGAAATTTTGAAATTTTTCTTTTGGGTAAGTTTTCTTTTGGATCACAAGCATGGATCACAAGCATGGATCTAAGTTATATTGATTTTCAAAGTTATCATTGTACCTTCAATTACGGATTTTTTCCTAACACAAATACAATAACAATGTCGGATTTCTCATGTAACAAATGCCAAGAGTTCAAACTTTGTACTGCACTGACATTTTGAAATTTTTCTTTTGGGTAAGTTTTCTTTTGGATCACAAGCATGGATCACAAGCATGGATCTAACTTATATTGATTTTCAAAGTTATCATTGTACTTTCAATTACGGATTTTTTCCTAACACAAATACAATAACAATGTCGGATTTCTCATGCAATATATGCCAAGAGTTCAAACTTTGTACTGCACTGAAATTTTGAAATTTTTCTTTTGGGTAAGTTTTCTTTTGGATGACAAGCATGGATCACAAGCATGGATCTAAGTTATATTGATTTTCAAAGTTATCATTGTACTTTCAATTACGGATTTTTTCCTAACACAAATACAATAACAATGTCGGATTTCTCATGTAACATATGCCAAGAGTTCAAACTTTGTACTGCACTGAAATTTTGAAATTTTTCTTTTGGGTAAGTTTTCTTTTACAATCATCACACAAGCATGGATCACAAGCATGGATCTAAGTTATATTGATTTTCAAAGTTATCATTGTACTTTCAATTACGGATTTTTCCTAACACAAATACAATAACAATGTCGGATTTCTCATGCAATATATGCCAAGAGTTCAAACTTTGTACTGCACTGAAATTTTGAAATTTTTCTTTTGGGTAAGTTTTCTTTTGGATCACAAGCATGGATCACAAGCATGGATCTAAGTTATATTGATTTTCAAAGTTATCATTGTACTTTCAATTACGGATTTTTTCCTAACACAAATACAATAACAATGTCGGATTTCTCATGTAACATATGCCAAGAGTTCAAACTTTGTACTGCACTGCCATTTTGAAATTTTTCTTTTGGGTAATTCCCATCTCCAATTGATGGGTGGAAGCTTCAAAATGAAAATTAGTTGCTCATTTATTTATATAACGTTATAGAATGTTATTTATTTATAGTTGCTCATTTATTTATAGACATTATTGCGGCCTAATGATATATTCGTTTTTACTGTACCATCCGAAGAATAGGAATAACGACGGTGTTCAGATTTTCCTTTGGCGGATTGTACCTAAAGTAATGACAATTTGCCAATATTTCGCATATTGCACTGAACAACTTTACTGTATGTCTGAAATCGTTGAATTATTTAAACATATTTTAAATAAACTCCTACATCCATAAACAAAATAATATTTCAATGCATGAAATGTGACTTATTAAACCATTCAACCATTGACTTGAAGTTCTTTTGCGTTAAATTGCTTTTAGTAATTAGATTAGTTAGTTTCACTAAATAATATAAAGAATCGATCAAAGCTATAAGTGGTTAAATTCAACAAAATCACGAGCTTTTAGCATAAATTTTGTTTGACAATCTCTCAAATGCTTAGAGAATTATATAAAATTGGCTTTATAACCTAAATGGGATTTCAATTGTTCATCCAGTGAATACTATAGGAATGAGATGTATTATAGTCTGAATCAAGTATGCATAGACGATTTGTTTTTGCAGATTGATTTTTATAACACAATTACAAGCCAGATTTAAATATAGTAAACTCCCATGAACGTGATAAACATTATATTAGCTGATATAATGCGATGGCATTCAATCAACTTTTTCGCATAGAAAAGTCGTAATAATGTTACGTTATATTCAAAGTTCAGTAAAACACTTTGAAACCGAGGAGTATAGTTTAAGTAAACAAGCATTTAATACAGTTTAGTGGATTTATATATACTTAACGAGATTAGTTACGCACTCTGAATAAACTGGATAACTATTATAATTTATTTTTTATCAATATAATCTAATGTTAAACTTTTTTAAAGGCACTTGCGATCACAACGAGATAAACGATTAAACGCAGCTTGGCAGCAAAACTTCGCCTATCACAAACTAAGAACAAACTTCAGATTTGGAGAAATTAGGTTTCTAGTTGCTTCATAGCCAAAAGAGGCATTCCGCGCATTTTTCTGAATGTGGGATAATTCGGTGGATTCTGAAATACAAATTTAACAGTGTATATTTTATATAAAAGTTCAGTAGTGGGCCTGCTGTCAAATGTAACCCTTTTCATTAAAAATTAATTTTATTTAAAAAATAACAATTAAAATTTATAAATTTCTTTTATGACTGAGCGGTATACTTCGATCGAATATTAATAGTATATTCACTTGCATAATGTATCATGATCACGACATTGCGAAATTCAACGCATTTCTTTCTAAATCTGTACAATTATATTTCATAAATAGTTTTTTAATATGTGTAATTCAGACTTATTTATTCAGATTCATATCTAATGATTTTGTTGCACATTGTGCACTTTATTCTGTTTCAGGTTATTATTGTATCGAGTCTATTAAGCAAGTTAACATAGAGCAATCTAATGAAAGTAAAACGAAATGTAAGTTCTTTTAAACGTAAAACTATAATTTTTAAAAATATAGTCTAAACAAACAATTTAAACAAAAATAACCACAGTTAAAACCAATGAAATCTGAACTGGCCAACCCAGACTGAAATGCTATATAACTTTTGAATAAAACCCCTTTACAAAATATTTGCAAGAGTCTCGGCTGTGGACTAATAATGTAGCTGTTGTATACAAGGTTTCACAATTTGCGGTCATACTGAGACCTTGTCAAGTTTCAAACAGCCAATGCCATTTAAATAACTTTTGCATTACGACTAAAAAGAGCTATATCTGATTTGAAGAAGGGTTAGAATCCTTCTGCAAGTAATCTTACACCTGAAATTAAAAACAGAGATCTAAAGTTTAATACGATCTGGTGGGCAAGAAAAGTTCAATTATAAGTATTTCTGCTTTATTCATAGTAAGTATAGTAAAATGAGAAGAAACCTGATGCAAGTATCCACAATATTAGAGAAAATATTAACAATCGAAATAACGCAGTGACTAGCAGAGTAGTTTGAAATTGAAAAAAATTGGAGTTAGGCTATCCCTTGTCATTTTTTCGAGCAGCAGGGGTTGGCTGAAAATTTGAACCAGTTTTCGTATAAAACGTTTGCAATTTTATTTGCAGCTGACTCCCGATTTGTAAGGGGCGGGGGGAATTTAAATTTTTAAATAAGTGATAATTCGCTAAATACTGAAGATATAAGTATATACACCAGTTTTTATTTTTTGACTAATCACTGTATAACGCAACTTTTTCTAATTGAACTTCTTTTATTAATCAAGGGACAATAAAGAAAAATATACCTCTATTTTCATGAAAATACTACCCACATAAAGACATTACATGAAACGATATTGTATTTAATTTTAACAAAATTTCAAATTGAAACTGTGTCTAAAATCAAAAGCTAAAGTTCGAAGAATAGGATCATATATGCTGAAGCACTCTGTTTAAAAGTAGAGGAAATAAATTGTGAAGTCTGTGTAGAAACGGTGTCTTCAGTTGTCCATTTCTAATATATTTCGCACACCAATCAAAAGATCCCCAAGGAAAGAGACGTAATAGAATTTAGAAACAAATATAAATTAGCAGACACTTGGGGCCCTTCAGTTGTCGGGATTTTAAGCTGCCGCTTAGTTTGTAAATCCACCAAAGTGTCTTAGTGTTTACTCAAGACATAAAACATCGTTAGAAGACTTTTACTGGAGCACTTCGGCTGAATATATAGTGACATTTTTAATATGAAATAGGCTTGTTAAAAAAGTGTGGTGAATAAAAATGTTATAAAAATAATAAACTGAATAACAACTGAATGTATCTGCATGTGTCTACTATTATTTTTAATTTAATGCAGAAATAAATATTTGATACAAACCCCCATAAAACACAGATTTAAAATTATTATTCTAAGATATTTTGCATTTATCGATGCTGATAATTTTAATTGTAGAACAAGAATGAGTTATTTTCTAACTGTTTAATTCACTGCATTGTTAACTGTAATTGCAGTACATAGCAGGTGTACATGTGATTGCGTTAAAGTTAACATTACTGAATATAAGTTGAAGTTTTAAAGAATCTCGACTACGAATTGACCAAATTTTTCATGATGTTTCTATGTCTACACACCTCTGAGTCTGTGGGCACGGCATTTCTCGAAAAATACCCACAAAAAAAAACTCGAAAAATACCCCACAAAATTTCGATTTCTATTACAATTGGTTAAAATTAAGAGTTTTGTTGATTTTACAGATGTTTTGGCAACTCTTTCGAATTCATTTTTAGAAAATATTTACAAAAGTCATAAAAATAATAATGCTAAAAATTCTAAAACAAATAGTTTTCTAACTGCAACATGTTATTTTCAATCGATTGTCATCCTTTATAAAGTACTAACCGGAACCGGTCACACTTATTTTAATTTGCGTCCATAATATCAAATATGATCAATATTAAAGTGTATGACCTGTAAGTATGTGTTAACCAAGAATGCCTAAAAATATACTTAAGTGTTATCACGAACCATTCTCGAGATATTAGAAATTATACTTTCCCTGCGGAGAGCTTAATATATCTCTACAGAGCCCAGACTTTTGGGTGAAAGTTGATATATATGTTTAATCTTTAATAACAATAAGCATTTCTATTTTCACTGAGATTGAGTAATATGAAAACTCTAACTTTCGTTATTGTCTCGGTATATAAAAGTGTGTTCATCATTTACAGAGAAAGTTATGTATAAGGCACATTGCATATTTTATTAATAATCAAAATTTTTCTCCCGGAGAATAAAAATATTCATTAATAAAACTCATTGAAACAAGCATCTTTTTTCCTGTTTTACTAACGAATACGCCCGCACATAGTTTTACTAGTTTTAATTCCCTCGTCATATATACTATAGTTTATAAGAAATGTATTGGACTGGATTCGAGGTAGACTTTTCGATGAAATTGCGTAATTTAGGCATCTGTATAACACGACTCAACAACAAAATGCCATCTGTCTGTTTGCCTATCTGTTTTCTTTAATGAATTCGCTGAAATTTTTAAGCTATCCGTCTAATTTTTATGAAATTTTCTAGTAAAGTAAATACAACTTGCTCTTCCCTGATGCTGATTAGGTTTTGGTGCACATCAGCAAAATATAACTGGCCAATTTCTTTTCAACTTTCTGCAAAATCGAAAAAAATATCTAAAATAAAAATATACATATGCTTTTATATCTTTAAATGGTTCCACGAAACGTAAAAATTTTATAACAAAATAACTTCACATAAGACACAAGGATAATCAGCACTTGCAATATATCAATTTTATGGATATTTTAGAGCATTGGTGTCAGTTTAAAATGCCCCCATCCCCATGTTATACCACTTTGTCACCACTTGTCACGGGATTTTAGAAGTTCATTAGTTTCAAGATCACTTGTATTGGAGGTTTATGCCATAAAGTCAATGTATTTCAATGGAGCATTGCTTGAAATACAATCACTAATTAGAAAAGCATTTCATAATGTCCGTGAACACAAAAGCCAGAAGTGAAAACTCTGAAAACTCTAACCGATAAAATACTCGTCTTTTAGAGGGGACTCCAATCGTCCATCACGACAAAACAAATTGACATTCTAATAATTAAACTACTCAGTCGATCATCTTTCGTTTTGTGTTTTAAGTGAACCAACAATTTCATTCACTTGTCTTTTCACAAACATTTTTCTTACTTATTTAGTAACTGATTTGCTTCATTTATCGTCTCTAAGAGAGATTCTATTTTACCTTCGAAACAGGTTTTTGTCTTTGCATTTTGTTTCATACATTTCAAATAACAAAGTATTTTATTTAACCTTTTGTTTGTTATATCTAGAAAATAAACTAAATATATTATATTTTCAAAATTAAGATTCCACACAATCCCAATTCACCTTTGTGGTAGGTCTGACGGTCTGGGTCTCAACAAGAACAACAACAACACAATTCCAATTCACTAAAAAGTAATAAGATTTATTAATGGAGAAAATAATTTTAATGCATGACTACAAATTTCTTTTGGAAAGAAGAATATGACTCAATAATGTTTAATTTTCATATTTTGTACCACTAATGTATAAAACAAACTTTGTGGCACGCTGTCAAAGTAAAATTTTGTCGCTATCAATTCTAACACAAATGACCGAGTTTAACAATTCCAACACAAATTACCGGGAACAGTGACGTTCCTAAGACATAAATTTTAAGAAGACTGAAAAATCGATGAAGAGCATTTCCAAACTTCTGTGGAAAGCCTCAAAATAAGCAATATGTAATGTTTAACTGGAAAATTGAAGTGCATCAAACGTGCTAAGTTCAGCTTATATTAGAGATAATAAGATTAAATGCATGATGAATCGATCCCTGTTGTTACGACCATAATGTATTTTTTTTATTTTTGTGTGAGTTTAGTGTCATTCCATGTTTGCCAATCTTTTAGGCCTCAAAAATGCGAAATATATTTTCAGGAACATGTTATGCAGAATATTTTCCACGAATGCGTTATGCAAAGTGTTTTGAAATAATTCTGTTACACAAAATATTATTTTCACTAACTCATCAGACAGGATAATTTTTTCACCAACTGTATTATGCAGGAGATTTATTTCCCCAACTCTGTCATGCGCATGTTTTCATGATACTGTTGTACAGAATACTGTTCATGAATACTGTTTGATGAATACTGTTGTACAGAAGATTTTTTGTAGCTAATCAAAATATTTTTCACGAACCGCTTATGCAGGAGGTCTTTCCAGGAACCTTGTATATGTTTCAAAATATATTTCACACAAGGCCTGTTATACAGAATATTTTCTACGTATATCGTTAGAACAGTATTTTTTACATGAACTCTGATATGCAGAATATTTTTTTCACAAGAACATTAGCTAAGCAGAATAGTTTTTGTAAACTGGTTAGTTATGTAGTATGTTTTACATTGTGTTACCTAAAATATTATTTTTATGAATCCTATAAGTCAATAGTTTTACTCGAAACTGGATGGGCAGAAGACATTTTTTTCACAAACTCTGTTTTTTTTTAGATATTTTGCAAAATCATGTTATTCAGAAGATTTTTATACAAGCCGGTTATGCAAGACGTTTTCTCAGGAACTTCGTTATGCAGAACATATTTCACACGAGCCCTGTTATGCAGAGTTTTTTCCACGGACATCGTTAAAACACAATTTTTTACACAAACGATGATATGCAGAATAAGTGTTCACAAACATATTAGTTATACAGAAAAGTTTTCCACAAAAACATTATTTGTGAAGAATGGTTGCATTATTATATTATGCAAAATATTATTTTCATGAATCCACTATCAGTCAATATTTTATCTCGAAACTCTTTAAGCAGAAGACATATTTTCATAAACTACGCTTTTCAGAAGATTTTTTACGAATCCTGTTGTTCAGAAGATTTTTTTTATGAATCCTATCATTCATAATATTTTTTACGAATCCTGTTATTCTGAAGATTTGTTTACGAATCTTGTTATTCAGAAAAAAAAATTACGAATTCTGTTATTCAGAAGATTTCTTTTACTAATCTTGTTATTCAGAAGATACTTTTATGAATCCTGTTATACAGAAGATTATTTTACGAATCCTGTTATTCAGAAGATTTTACTTGAACCTGTTATTCAGAAGATTTTTTTCATGAAGCGAGTTATGCAGAATGTACCTTAAACGAATCCCGTTATGCAAAATATTTTACATGAACCCGTTATGCAAAAAAATTTCCATAAACTTGTTATGCAAAATATTTTTCGTGAATCTCATTATGCATAATAATCTGTTTTGTGAATACATTTCAGCAGAATTTGTTTCACAAACCCCTTTCGTCAGAATATCTTTTACGAACTGAGCCATGAAACACATAATTTTCACGAACCCCGTTATGTAACCCTGTTATGTAACCCCGTTATGTAACCCCGTTATGCAAAATAATGCTTTTACGATCTCCGTTAAGCACATTTTTTCCCAAATCACGTTAGAGCTATTTTACACGAATCCCATTCAACAAAATATATTTCACAGGCTCATTTAATTGCTGCGCTTAATCCCTTTGGTCTTACATCCATTTGAGTAACAATTTACAACTCGCATTCGAATATGTTGTAAAAATATTCTGTCTTTTAACATTCTGGAAAAGACGTACTGCAGTATGAGAACTTTTAAAATGTTCACAAAATTATTTAAGTAAATATCAGCCATTACTTTAATTTTAGGCACGCAATCTATTATTCCCTTCAGGAGATTATTGAACCATCAATGGCGAATTAATGATGTTACACGTATTTATAGCACACAAATCCTTATTACGTTAATTTAGGAACACATAGTGTCAATATTCATTGAGAGTTGTGGTTCTAGCTTTGTAATTTGTATAAAATATTTGATTTTAACATTTAAAATTAACGTTTATTTATAAGTATTTTTTTTTTCAGGACTAAGATATGCAACGCATTTTACGTTGACGCAATAACATATATTTGGAATGATAATATAGAGGTCAAATCACACGATAAAGATTGAGGACTATAACATGTTTCTAAAAACACAGAAAACAGAACTAGATCTTGTATTTAAAGCGCAAATATGAAACTTCAGATCTCCGAAAAGCCTTTCGATTTTTCAGAGCCTTCTTTGACGAGGGATAAAGCTTCTTTAAGCCCCCACGAAAGAGGTTCTGAGAACGCCATAAATTTTTAAAAGCTTGACGATGTGTGCAAAATTTTGAAATAAATCCTTGTAAGCTATGCGGTTTCGTAATAAGAGAGGTTGAATAAACTTCAAATATATTAGTTATTGCAAGAGTCATTTTCTCTTTGTTAAAAATCCTTCAGTTGATAATTTTTTTACATATTTTGAATCATTGTTCATATTTTATACAGAGAATTTTATAGACATGTCATATAGAATTTTACATTGTTAATCATACTTTATTACGATCGTACACACTACCAATTTGAAAGAAATATATCAAAATTGTAGTAGAATAATAACCAATTGAATAACCAAAAATATTACCATGCAAAATGGGCAGACTTAAAAACTGACGTAGTTAATTGAAATAATAGTCTGTCTATTTACTAATATTTAATCCTGAGGAAAAGTTTTGATTGATAAATTGAAATTTCTGCAATGTATTTTCCTTTTATCTTTAATATATTCTGCAATCTTTAATATCTACTGCTGATTTTATATCTTCTACAATTTATTGGTAATATGTTATATATTACATACTGAACGTGACTTTGTCAAAAACAATCGTAAACTGTTGCTTAAATAATTATATTAAAACAGACGATAATTTCTTAAAAGCTTGAACTCCTTTCTTGGTGAACACACTCACAGCTAAAGGCCAAATACTATAGAGCGAAAGCTAAAACACAAAAATGGCACTGGTGGCACTTTTGTTAATATTGGTCTGTTATATAACCCTGGAACATGGCTTGGCTATTTTAGCGTAACAACTATGATCGACCTCTTGCTTACTTAAGTTTCTTTCCATTCTAAATAAAAGGTTATTGATCCATTTCCGTAAAAAGTGCAAGTTTGTCAGTCTTTTGATGTTACTTAGATATGTAACAATCAAAAAGGATTCTCATTTTTGAAATATCTGAAAAATTGGAAAAAAATGAGAAAGTTGATTAAATAGGCTACTAAAATGTGTCACATATTAACATTTCATTTCATACGGAATGACACAATTTCGCCTGAAATTTGAGAAATCGTCCTGAAAATAAGTCATTTTATTTTGATTTTAGAAATTTCGTGTCATTTTAAAATTTATTATGATGCCAAATAAAAAAAGTATTATTTTTTAAATCTAGAAGAAATGCGGTGCAATTTTAAATCTGACTTTATTTCTGTTTACTTTGTACATTTAATGCTACAATATATAATTTTATACATTTCCTTATGAATAATAGCACATCTAATATCAGGTTCATCTAGAGAACGACAAAATATTCCTTATGTATTTGTGTGTTAAAAATATTGGCTCTACCAATCAACAAATCCCCACGGAAAACTAGAGGTAATGGGCTTTAGAAAACAAGTATAAATTGCAAAGTCCTTGGGGTGCCTTTCATTTTCAGCTGCCGTTTAGTGCTATTTTCTGCAAATTTACTATGTTTTATGTTCCGCTTATATTTAGAGAATATATTGTTAAATATATATATATATATACAGAGAGAGAGAAAGAGAGAGATAGAAAGAGAGAGAGAGACTAAAATAACTAATTTATTCAGAAGTAATGTCGTAGTATACTCAGACCATTCATCTGCTACTATGCTCTACTAGCTCAAGCTGCATGGCCAATCTACATGATCTTATGTACCGGCCAGTGAAGAACACGAATGCAAATGTAGGTCACAGGCGGATGTGTGCAAATAAATTACGTTTGTCATGGGAGGTACACGTGATTGCAAGATCCACTTCGACTATAAGAGATCGCAATTTCGTCCCAGTAGCTCAACGGTAGAGCGTTGGCTGGCTAGTTCGGAGATCTAGGGTTCGAATCCCGGTTAGGGCAGCAAGGTTCTTTACACATTGCTATAAAAATACTGTCGGTGTGTGTTCCAGGAGAAGTGCAGCAAAATGGAGAAAAATACATATTTGCTTTCGTTTGAAAAATGTCTTATTGTGGGGGCCCGTTTGATAGGGCCACGATTGCCAGAACAACACAACTCATTGGCTTTTCGAAAGGTGAGATATCCAAAGTATAAAGCAGCTGTAAGCAAAACCCCACGCGTTGTTGTAAAGAACTTCCGATCGAAAACCATCAATTAAGCACGTGGTCGACGGTATCTCATATGGCTTGTACGACAGAAAGCAGGATCTACTGTGACTGACAGGAATACTTCAATTGTCGTATCGCATGTATGTTCGATTCGACAGTTTGAGAATCGCGGCTTGGAAATCTCTCCTTTTCAACGCCTGCATTGTGTTAAGCCTTGTCCAGATTCATTTACGTGTGAAAGTCTAGTTTCGTTCGAGAATGTGGATTTAATGTTCTGCTGTTTTTTTTTCGCGGCGCCTGCCTCGTCGGTGGGAAGTTTTCGAAAAGCGAAACTTCTCCTCTGGTCGGCAGCCAATGGGAGAGCTTCTTGGCTGTTGTCGGGCAGTTTCGGCCGTGTTCGGGGGCTTTTTGGAGAAGAACTTTGAGAAGTTCGGATGCAAGTTTTCGGAGGAGAAAACGGAACAAAGAGAGTAGGGCCGGTGGCCCCATATTGCTGTGGATTATTGATTTTCCCAAAATCTAATCCGGGAAGATGCCCGAGGAAGAAATGCACCGGGATCTGAAATTTTATTCAAAATTTAATGCTTTATTTTTCTGTTTTAGGTTGTGATTTTGACCGTTGTCCGAAAATCCGGGCGTGGCTGCTTGATCGGTTGATCGGTGAATGCTGATGTCGTATACTTCAGTTAGGATATAATTTTTCGGAAATGTCCTTCCGCCATGTTTTTAAAGTTAAGATCGGATGTTCTGAAACTATGTGGATTTGTTTTATCAACAGAACTGTAAGGTAAAATTACTAAAATTCTATTCATGAACAGTAGAACTTGAATCATCATTCTAAGACTGGTATAAATTTAAAGCTTATAAACTAACGTTTCTTAATTGGATTTCATATTGTAAGAATATTGATAATTGTCTATATAGAAATTTAATTTGATAAAGATTCTAAAGAGTGTGATTGATATAATGTTAACTGAATGTTAATTTACTTTGCATAAAGTTCTCTAGTGAAAGAGATTGTATTTACCGAAGGTATTATTGTGAAATGGATATTGAATATTGAATTTGTTTGGAATATATATATATAAAATTTAAATGGCTTACTTAAGAATAAATATGAATATTTGGTTTAATGAGTTAAATTATTTGCACACCCTGAATTCTGTCTTTTATTCTTCTACCCATCTGTGGACTAATGTCTCCAGACCGTAAGTACTCCTGGGTTACATGCGGGTATATATATATGAATTATATGTGAGTATTATAAGTGAATTATGTGTGATTATACTGTGACGCCATGTACTGGACTGCATATCTTCGATTCTTCTGTGCAGATCGGTCGTGGGATCGGTTTCGGTTTCACTTTCGTTCGACTCCCCGCCGATTTGACTCCGGAGCCGAATCCACCGCCGATGTGACTCTGTCGTCGGGAAGGGTTCTGATGCGACACTGATCTCGTGACTCTCCCGATGCGACATTGGTGCCGTTCTGACTTACGGAGTGGTAGAAAATAAATTTAATTGCTCTATTTGAAAAAAAAAAAAAAAAAAAAGTAAAACTTTGGCTTTTTGCTTTTTCAGGGTGTAAGTTATAAATTTGTGCATATTGAAAAAAAAAAAAAAAAAAGAGGAAAAAGTGGTATATTTGATATATATATGAGTATTTATTGTGCAAAAGTGTTAAATGTGTTCTTATGTGATCAAAGTAAGTGGTTTCTATTTGTATATTTGATGCATAAAAATGACAATTTGTGGGCAATATGAAATTGAAAAATAATAAGTCTGACCCACACATATATATATATTTTGACATATGATTTTGTGTTTGATATTTTGGGGGAAATATGAGTGATTTTTATAAAAACAATAACAAACTCAATTTTGATAGTATTTTATATACACTTTAAGCACACAACCACAAATATTAATCGCACTGATTGTTGCATTTCAAAAAAAAAAAAAATTCAAACATGCCTCGTAACAAAGCTGTTCGTGCTAGTAGAAGCACTGATTCCTCATCACAGACTGGAGCTAATGCTCGTGTGCCTTCACGCTCTCCTCCCCGACTCTCTCCAAATTCTGGAAGATCTGTGTCGGTTAGTGCAAGTTCAAGAAAAACCAAAACAAACTCAGTCTCCTCACAATTTATAAACACAATCCCTGATTTTTCTGGTTCTCCAAATGAATCATTTGTGGACTTTCTCGACAAATTTGACTTAGTGGCAAAACATGCGGAGTGGTCGAACATAGATAAAATTTTCATATTGAAACTGAAATTAAAAAATCAGGCTGAAAGATTAATTAAGGGAATCCCTCGCCTTAATCACAGTGAAAACTTTAGTGAACTGATCCTTGCTTTGAAGGAGCAATTTGAAACAAAAGAAGATATTGCCAAAAAAGTAGAGAATTTAGTAAACTTGAAACAAAAACATAATGAAACAATTAGGCAGTTTGCCTTGAGAATTGAAGCGGACTCTTTTCGAGCATTTCCGGAAGAGTTATGCAACTCTGGTGAAAATTCGCTGAGAACTGCAATTCTGAAAAATTCCTTCATAAAAGGATTAAAGATGACTATTCGAAAAGCTGTATGTGCGGCGAATCCACAAACATTTGAAGCTGCAAAACAGGTCGCTATCTTGCATGAAGAAATCCTGAATGAAAGCTCGGACTGTGTAGATGAAGAAGTTACTCTTACTGTGTCGAAGAGAAGAAAACATGAAGAAGAACTGGAAAATTTAAAAACTAAATTAAAAGAAAAGAAAACTGAGTATGAAGCTTTGAAGAAGAGGTTTGAAGAAAATGCTGCGAAAAGAAAAGAAAAACTTTCATTTTTAAGAGAAGAAATTGACAGAAGCTTTGAGGACAGTTTGAATACGCCCTCTACAAGTAAATATAACGAAGAAGAATTCGCGGAAGAAAAGTTTGAGAATATTGTTCCAAAAAAGAAATCCAGACCTTCAACTCCTTTTCAAACTTCAACTCCATACAAAAGCATAGGAAACAGAAGTCTAGTAAATCAAAGAGGAATTCCAGCTGCCTCGAGAAGAAACGAATGGAGAAATGGGAATACTTATCAAAATTATAAATCCAAAAGAAGTTTCCGATATTTTAGAAGACCATTTGAAAACACATATAGAGGAAATCAAAATAATTATAGAAGAAACTATTCAAACCAATTTCAAAATCGTTATGATAATTATAAATTTGCAACTTTCAATCAAAATAACAGAAATAATTATGGAAGAGGAAATTATCCAAATTTTGGTAATAGAAGATATTTCAATAGACAAAATTACAACAATCAGACTTCCTCCCAATATAATCCTAGTAGACCGAACTTTGAAACTAATTCAATGGTTGACTTTGATACTCCTTGTATCAATGCTTTTCCGATTATAGCAGTGTTTGTTGGTAATACAGAATTGAATGCTTTGATTGATTCGGGAAGTTCAATTAACATAATTTACGAAAGCTCTCTTCAAAATATTCCTCCAGAAAATTATCGAATAAAACATACCTCTACAATTTTGAGGGGAATCTCTAATAAAAATATTTTGGTAGAAAGAAAAGTATACTTTCCTATTGCAATTGCTAACGAAAGAAGTGAAATCGAGTGTTGTGTCCTGGACATTCCTGCTCCCAAAAATTACAATATGATTTTAGGAAGTGTTTTCCTAAACAAAAAGGAAGTGACAATAAGTTACAAATACAAACGAGTCAATTTTAAATATTGCAGTATTCCTTTTGTGGAAACAAGTACATCACAAACGACTGCAGTGGTATCAGAAGAAATGAAAGAATGCAACACGATTAGTCACTTACAGTTTGATACAAATTATGACACACAGTATTTAAAAGACATTGATCTTAGAAACAACAATAACAGTTTTTGTGAAAATTTCAGAAATGATTATTTGAATGTACAAAATGAATTCCATGACATTGATTTTAGAGATCTGTGTATAAATGAAAATAGTGAGTTTATCAGTAGAAATCCTATAATGCAAAGTGTAGTAAATGACTATAAGCAAACCAACAAGACCTTAACCGTTTCAAATATCTGTGATGATGATGTCAGTGAAATTACAAGTTCAGATTGTGATATGAATTCCTTAAATACAAGTTCTTTTTGCCAAGAAAAGAGAAAAATACAGCCAAAAGATAATTTAAATTTTGCTAAAGCATACCAGAAATGCATTTTGAAACCTATGGAAGAGTCATTCATAAAAGTCAAAATTGATTCAAAATTTGAAAAAAATTCTACAATTTTATTAGAACCTAGAGATGTCAGTGAATGTTCCACTGAACAAAATTATTTTTTAGCAAGAGCTGTATATAAGGTGACAAAAGATGATTTTCTATATGCTCGAGTAGCAAATCCTTCTAAAGAAAAAGTAAATATTAACAAAGGAATGAAATTGGGTATAATTAGTCATGTGCAAGAGACAAATTTATCTGAAGTAAATAGTGTTGATGAACAACATATAGAAAACAACGAGATATTTGAAGTATGGGGTGGTGACTTTGATTTAAAACATATAAATGGCATGCAGAAAAAATTGTTACAAAATTTGTTAAAAAAATACAGAAATGTCTTTGCCAAGTCTGTTAATGAGATAACAGGCTGCGACACCATTTTGCACAAAATTAATTTAAATTCAAATATTCCAATTAGACAAAAACCCTACCGTGTGCCTCATCACCTGCAGAAAGAGTTATCAAAACAAACCAATGAGCTCTTGAACGCCAAAATTATCCAACCAAGCACCTCTCCGTATAACACACCTGTGTTATTTGTGAAGAAACCTGATGGTTCATATAGGCTGGTGGCTGATTATCGAAAATTAAACAATCTGACAATTAGCGAAGTGTTTCCGATCCCAAACATAGCAGAGTTGATTGACAAACTTTCTGGTGCTACATACTTTAGCACACTTGATTTGACCTCTGGATTTTACCAACTATGCCTTCATCCAGATGATTATGAAAAGACTGCTTTTTCAACACCCGATGGTCACTTTGAGTGGCTTAGAACTCCTTTTGGGCTGAAAAATGCACCTGCATCATTTCAAAGACTTATGTCGCTTGTTTTGGCTGGAATCTCAGGAATATATATCGATGACATAATAGTCGCTTCTCGCTCTTTTGAAGAACACTTAAAGAAATTGGAAGAGATTTTCATAAGATTAGGAAAACATGGTTTGAAATTGAAGCCTTCCAAGTGTCATTTTTTTAGGAAAACCATTAAGTACCTTGGTTTCCTTGTGTCTGAAGGAAAAGTGCAACCTGACCCTCACAATGTTGAAGTAGTTGAAAATTTTAAAATTCCAAAATCAGTGAAAAATGTGAGGCAGTTCCTTGGTCTCACAGGGTTTTACAGGAAGTTTATCAAAAACTATGCAGAAATATCAGTACCTTTAACCAAAATTTTAAAAACAAAAAACAAGGACAACAAAAAGAAATTTGTTTGGTCAGATGATGCTCAGAAATCCTTCGATATTCTTAAGGAAAAACTCTTATCTAAACCAATATTGAATCTCCCTGATTTTAATAAACCATTTGTGCTACACACTGATGCTTCGAATCAGTCCTTGGGTGGTTTTCTTTCCCAAGCTGATGAAAATGGAGATTATCACCCTATTTCTTACGCGAGTCGAAAGTTAAATGATGCTGAACAAAAGTACAGCGTGGTGGAAAGAGAAGCACTTGCTGTCGTATGGGCTACAAATTACTATAAACATTACCTGATTGGAAAACACTTTACTATTTTTTGCGACCAAAGCTCTCTCTCCTTCATATTTAAATTGAAAGACCCTACTTCCAGACTTGCAAGGTGGATTGCTTCATTAACACAATTTGATTATGAAATCATACATAAGCCAGGAAAGGCAAATGTAGTAGCCGACTACTTGTCAAGAAATGTCAATGATTGTGCAAACCCAGTGAATGTTGTTCCTAACAACAGATTTGTGTCTAAATACAAAGTTATCAATAATGCGAAGAAACAAAATTCTCCTAATTTAGTATCAAAAATTCCTAGTGTCAACAATAACAATATTCATGAGAATTTGAGTGAAAGTGTTTTTGGAAATTTAAATGAAAATCAAACTAATGAAATTTGTGTTGTGGATAATAATTTAAATGATCAACAAGATATGCAAAATGACAACAACATGCCAATTAAAGAGTTTGAACAAATTTCTGCACATCCAACTTTACTTGTAAGAATAAAAAATGCTCAGAAATCTGATTCCAGATGTAACAAGATCATAGATTGCTTAGAAAAGAATATTATGCCATACCCTCAGAGTCTAGTATTTTTTCGAAAAGATGATACCTTATGGTGCACCCACAAGAATCCGAAGTTGAGACACCAATACCAAGAGAGAATTGTTGTTCCTCAGGAACTTGTGTCAGAAATACTTTGGTTGCATCATGATTGTCCCACTTATGCTCACTGCGGTTTTAGAAGGACTTTAGCTTCTATTAGTCGTAAATACTATTGGACAGGGATGTACTCCCAGACAAGTAACTATGTGTCGTCATGTGAAATCTGTGTCATCAATAGAGGTTACAAAAACAATAAAGCTCCAATCCAGAGATTTTCGAGATCAAGTTATCCATTTCAACGGGTCGCAATGGACTGTGTTGGACCCTTGCCTACCTCTTATTCAGGAAAAAAATACATCTTGGTGATTACCGATTACTTCACTCGATGGCCTGAAGCGTACCCACTCGCTTCTATAAAGACGGCTGACATTTTGCAGTGCCTAGAACATTTTATAGCACAGCATGGTATACCTCAATTTATGGTCACAGATTGTGGTTCGAATTTTTTATCAAGATCTGCGAAAAGTTTTTATGAAAAATTAGGTATTAGTAAATCTACTACAAGTCCATATCATCCTAGCTCAGATGGCTGTGTCGAGCGTCTCAATGGAACTCTCCTCAGGTCATTAAAAAACATTGCTTATGATGATAAAAATAATTGGGACAGACTGATCCAATTTGCACTTTTGGCTCATCGGAATGCAATTCATGCCTCCACAGGTGAATCTCCTGCATACTTAGTCTATGGAAGAGACTTGACGGTTCCCAATACACTCATTTCCGGTTTTAAAATCCCTACATACGACTCTACATATGAATACGGTGAAGATCTACAATTTCGATTGAAAAAAATGTATGACTTGGTTAAGAGAAATTTAGAAAAAGCAGAAAACTCACAAATATCACAACAACATAAGAAAGCTAAGCAACCTGAAATCAAAATTGGTGATTTGGTTTACTTGTATACGCCTCATTTGCCCCAGGGACAGTCGAAGAAACTAAGCTCTTTTAATAAAGGACCCTTTCGTGTGATTAAGAAAACATCACCAGTGAATTTCTTGATACAACACATAATGAATCCGAAGAATGAACAATTGGTCCATGTGAATAGACTTACTTTATTACCTCCTAGAAGGAAGGAACTTCAAAAATTTACTCAACAAAAAAAGGCTGGAAGTGAAAGTGTAAATCCAAAACAAAATAATTCTTCATCCAATATTCAATCTAGAAAAGATACAGTGATCCTGAAGCCATGTTTATCTAACCCAGCTAACAAACAAAAAACAAAAGAATCTGTAAAAAGAGTTAGATTTAACCTTCCTGCTCCTGTGAATCCTTCTGTTCCTGGAAAACAATCAAATTTTCATGCTGATACAAACCGACAAATTTTTACAAGAGTGAATTCAAATCCTAACATTAGAAAAAGCAGAGTTATTTACAATAACAGTTACTCACCACAACAAAAACAAAATGTTTTCAATGCAAACAGAAGTACAAAAACACCATACAATTTGAGAGCATACAATAGTAGATTTTATTAAATAAGTTTCACATTTTTCAAAAAAAAAAAAAAAATTCTCAATTATAAAAGAAATTATTGTTCAGATACATTTTATTTAGTAGATGATTGTTTATTATGTTACTTTCCAACCATTATCTTTTAAAATTAATAGTCAATTTTTGAAAAAAAAAAAAATAAAAGTGTCTTGATAATTCAGTAAAATGTTGTTACACATATGTTAATTGAAATGTTGAAATATTTGATGTGTTTGTTGTGAAACTTAGCTTGGTGGTGTAAATTAAAATTTATAACTGATTTAAATGATTTTCATAAATGTTTTGAGCAACTCTCATCTTGAACTCTATTGAACTTTAAAATTTCCTGAGAGAATTTGCTCTGCCTGTTGGTGTTTGGCTGATTTGTCTAAAAATGATATTTTGATAATTTATTCTGATGTGATGTTTTTCACAAAATTTTGTCTTATTAAACAAATGAAATTAAGTTAAAAGAAAGAAAATTTGTTGTTAATTACAAAAATAATTTTAAAAATTTACTGTTTGAAAATAATTTTATTGAAAGTTTGAATGTTTTGAGTTGTGAATAACTGTGATTTCAGTTAATTAAGGAATAATAAGAGTATATGACATTTGAAAAAAAAAATATATATATATAATTTCTTTGACAAACAGAATTTGATTTTGAGACTGAGAGAGATGAATTGATTTTGGCCTGAATTTTTGAAATTGATGAATTTGATTTTCTTTGAATTCCTGTTTACATATATATTTTTTTTCCGTGCCTGATGTTTTCTGCCACACATTTTAGTTAGTCATCATAGGAGTGGAACCTTTGCTGCAACAACCTTTTTTTGGAAAACTTCGGGTGTACACAAACAGATACACTTATCACGAGCCTGGAAGAAGATGCACGCTGGCAAATTAATTGTCCGACCCGTGCGGTGGTGATTGGAACCAGAGATGACGACTGCTTTCTACTCCCACTAGATGCGGATCGGAAGCCTGACCAGTGGGAAACTGAAGTTGATGAAGGAAGGATGTTGGAAGTCGCCGTGGACAGCTCACTGCTGTGAGTCTGTTCAAAAATTTTTACATTGAAGATATTGAATTTAGGGGCGCGATCTCTGTGACTGATTTCTGCTGCGTGGATCCTGCGCGCGGGTAATTTTTTTTTGTTTTCGCACTCCCTTTTTATTCTGGCAACCCGACTACTGTCCCGCCAGATGTGTGTTTTTGGATAGGCCATCTTCACTTGCAGTACATAACTGACGGAATTTCTTTGAAGTCAAATTTTTTCTCTCTCGTTCTCCCTCTCAGTGCTCATTGTTTGTTGGTGATATTTGAAATGTGAACACATGTACTTAATTGAAACATACATTTATTTTGGAAAACATACATTTAATTTGAGAAACTTACATTTAATTTTGAAAAATACATGTATTTTGGAAGATGTAAATTGATTTTGAAAATTGTTTTGAGAACATATAATTATTTCGAGAATTTAATAAGTTAAGAATTGAAGTTAAATTCATAATGAAACTATGCATAGTAATAACATAGTGATAATGATAATGAAAATATTAAAAGTTGAAGTTAATGATAATAGTAATATTAGAAATGAAAATGATTTTTGTAAGTGTAATACAAAAGATCTTTAAAGTGAGGAAAGTTGAATGAGTAAAGAGAACTCATTTGTTTGTTTGTTTCATGAAATATATTTAATCTCATTGTGTTGTATAAATTAGTGTTTATTTTATTGTGGTCACTTAGTGTATTGAAAGTGACATTGTTGGTTGATATAGTTGTTTTCATCTTGCATCATATTATTAGTACATATATTCATATCATTTGTTTTCTGGAATTTAAGAATTTCGGAAATTGAAATTTTGCTGTCAGGCAAAAGTGCCCTGACGTTTTCATGTATTCATGTATTTCAGTGTATTTAATATATGTTTATATTTTGTAAAGGTTCCTTTTTGCTGTTGGGACGTCTTGTTGTCAACGTTTGGCCCTTTTTGGTCTTTGCCCTGAAAGTGATGGGTGTACTGCCTGTGCATCCGGATCTTCAGGTGGGATGTGTGTGGACGCATACATTTCCCTTCTTCAAAATTTCTGCTAAATTGCTGACTCAGTAGAAATTGTTCTCTGAGTTGGTGTTACACTTAAAGGTTCCTAGTATTCCTGTGTAAATGTTAAAGTTGTGTATGTGTGTGAGATAAAAAAAAATTTCTCACTGGTTCGAAATTTTTTCCTCCCAGGGGGAGGAAATTTCGTATAGCATGTATGTTCGATTCGACAGTTTGAGAATCGCGGCTTGGAAATCTCTCCTTTTCAACGCCTGCATTGTGTTAAGCCTTGTCCAGATTCATTTACGTGTGAAAGTCTAGTTTCGTTCGAGAATGTGGATTTAATGTTCTGCTGTTTTTTTTTTCGCGGCGCCTGCCTCGTCGGTGGGAAGTTTTCGAAAAGCGAAACTTCTCCTCTGGTCGGCAGCCAATGGGAGAGCTTCTTGGCTGTTGTCGGGCAGTTGCGGCCGTGTTCGGGGGCTTTTTGGAGAAGAACTTTGAGAAGTTCGGATGCAAGTTTTCGGAGGAGAAAACGGAACAAAGAGAGTAGGGCCGGTGGCCCCATATTGCTGTGGATTATTGATTTTCCCAAAATCTAATCCGGGAAGATGCCCGAGGAAGAAATGCACCGGGATCTGAAATTTTATTCAAAATTTAATGCTTTATTTTTCTGTTTTAGGTTGTGATTTTGACCGTTGTCCGAAAATCCGGGCGTGGCTGCTTGATCGGTTGATCGGTGAATGCTGATGTCGTATACTTCAGTTAGGATATAATTTTTCGGAAATGTCCTTCAGCCATGTTTTTAAAGTTAAGATCGGATGTTCTGAAACTATGTGGATTTGTTTTATCAACAGAACTGTAAGGTAAAATTACTAAAATTCTATTCATGAACAGTAGAACTTGAATCATCATTCTAAGACTGGTATAAATTTAAAGCTTATAAACTAACGTTTCTTAATTGGATTTCATATTGTAAGAATATTGATAATTGTCTATATAGAAATTTAATTTGATAAAGATTCTAAAGAGTGTGATTGATATAATGTTAACTGAATGTTAATTTACTTTGCATAAAGTTCTCTAGTGAAAGAGATTGTATTTACCGAAGGTATTATTGTGAAATGGATATTGAATATTGAATTTGTTTGGAATATATATATATAAAATTTAAATGGCTTACTTAAGAATAAATATGAATATTTGGTTTAATGAGTTAAATTATTTGCACACCCTGAATTCTGTCTTTTATTCTTCTACCCATCTGTGGACTAATGTCTCCAGACCGTAAGTACTCCTGGGTTACATGCGGGTATATATATATGAATTATATGTGAGTATTATAAGTGAATTATGTGTGATTATACTGTGACGCCATGTACTGGACTGCATATCTTCGATTCTTCTGTGCAGATCGGTCGTGGGATCGGTTTCGGTTTCACTTTCGTTCGACTCCCCGCCGATTTGACTCCGGAGCCGAATCCACCGCCGATGTGACTCTGTCGTCGGGAAGGGTTCTGATGCGACACTGATCTCGTGACTCTCCCGATGCGACACAATAGAGGTTCGTCTTAACCAGTCTAGCCACTAACAATGCACTAGGAATTGCAGCGAATCGGTGTAGCCAGTCGCATGCCTGTGCGGGAGCTTTGCATTTCAGCGAAAATCCTGAAAATGCGTTTAAACTGGTGTCGGAAACGGCGTCACTGGACAACCAATGATTGAAAGAAGGTTCTGTGGTCGGACAAATCACGCTATATTTTGTTTTGTACCGTCGGTTGGCGGAGAGTGTGGCGAGAGCACCATGAATCCATTTTCCCTTCCACAAATTAAGGTTGTGGTGGGGGCATCATGGTGTGGGGCATGTTTTGCTAGTTTGGTACTATTCCCCTGGTGTTGCTCGAAGGTCGGATATCATCCACTGAGTATTTGAATATTTTTGTATTTCGTTTTCGTAAATTTACAAATCAATATTTTAATTTTATAATGATTAAAAAGGTTATTAATAAAGGAGAGTTATTTTATAATAAAAGAATTGAAATTGAGTTAAAACCATTAACCTGCAACTACCTGTTAGTATATTTTGTTTAAATATTTAACGTATTAGATTGTTAGCAATCCTATATGGGTATCATTACCTATGGCTTGTTTTCTCAGCCATTCTATGTGTGTTTTTTGACAATGTTTATTACAGATACTTTTTATTCTTGAAAGCTGATTAAATAATATGCTGTTAAACACGTTTTTGTGTAGGAATAGTCTAAAATGTTGGTTTTGACATGTAGTAAAAGTGTAGTTTCTCTTTTTGTATCATACATATCTAATATAGGTTGTTTAATGGTATCAATCTTAATATTTATGTTCAAAAATTTGCAAAATCAGCTTTTTAATTAACACATAATAAATTAAAATCACTTGGGTAATAATCTAACAGAAGTTGTGATTCGGTTTCTTTAGTCTGAAATACTATAAAATCTTCGATATTCAATATAAGGTATCCCATTGAACGACAGAGGTTGTGCCACTGAATTCAGACTGGAATCCAATGCTTGTGGCAACTACAGGTGCTACACCACCCTTCTCCTGATCCATCACCTCTTGGATAGACGAGCTACAAATTTATTGTGTCCATACTTTAATTAGACACGGACATTAATTTGGGCAGCGTAGAGGATCGAATGCGAGATTACCGTGTGCAATCCTCTCGCCTTAGCAACTGGGCTATCACAGACCTGGGTCGTGAGCTTCAACCATATTTGCGCGATGCATAATGTATGTGTATTGCCGAATACTATTAGTGCAAATACCATACCTTTTTAACCATTTATTTACGGAAATGAGATGAGCTTAACCATCAGAATAGCCTTCATGAAATGAATTTACAATAAACAAATACTGGTGAGAACAAATACGAAAATGAAGTGTAATGAAAACAAAGATGAAAAAACGGTTACAACATTATCAGAATGAGTACAGAAAATAACCTATTTATTCAATCTGTAGTACAATTTTCTCCATAGTCTGTGTCTGTATAATTTTTTCTGTACGTTTCCTGTATAATATGATCATGCTGCCTTATAAAACCGGTTGTCTCCATTCAATTTTTGTTATATTCTTAATTTGAAATCTTTTATAAACACGGTATTTTTTGCAGTAAGCTGTTCTTCTAATAAAATTATATCCACTACTCCCGAAACCGGGGACTTTTGCCTCATTTTTTCATAAGTATTTCTACAGAAACTCTTACACATGCTTTTACAGATAGTTGGAGTTGTTACTCATGTAACATCTTAAACGGGATAGTTCCCTAATTTTCTTCAAAGGACATTCGATTCAAAGTTTTATGCGCTGAGAAAAGGCATTGAATCCTTCTGCTGCTCCTTTTCCTTTCATTATTTCGAAGAATTATAGTTTAGTAACAATTTCCTTCCTGATACACGTGATACAACCTATTTTTGACAGATGTGTTCTTTCCCTTGTAGGTACTAGCGTCTGTCTTATTTATCCTGACGAAAAATGCTCTGATTTTGTTTTTGAAGCCATTTTATACTTTTATTCAACCTTTATCCGATAAAAAACAAATTTGTAAAATGAAGTCAATATCCCCAGCTTTACAAAAAGTGGCAGTCATGAAATGGTTGAGTTGAAAAGTTTCTGAAAGTTCATCAAACTTCATAAGTGAAAAATATATATAAAGGAAAATTTGTTGGATATATTTTGTAATAACCTTGGAAAATTTACATATTAACAATATATAGAGTTACAATATATGCGCAGTTCAAATTTTATCACCCCAAATAATTTCAATTCACTTAATCCGTTGCAGAAACAAACTGTTTGGATCAAAGAGGTACAATTGTCAAGTTTATTACGAAATATATCCAATAACTTTCCTCTCTATACTTTTCACTCATGAAGTTTAATAGACTTAAAACCAGTTCTGTAAAGAAAGATGGCGCGACTTTGGAAATCTTGATTTTCAGGTCCTGTAGAGTATTCATGACAATAATTGTCAAAAGGAGTCGAAGTCGAGTTTTAAGCAGTAAAATCAAGGTTGCACCGAACAATAGAACCAAACAGAGAGATGCCAATTTTTGACACTAAAATTGACCTTATTTATGGGCCGTCATCAACTGAAGCATAAATTACTGTATTTCGCTGTTAGACGGCAGGTAGGGTTTACGTCCCAGTCTTTTCTCCCAATCAGGGCAAAGGCTGAGGAGGCTATTTCCAAAGACGATAGATCCATGGAAGTTGATGATAAAAGAACAATTCGAAGGAGGGGCTAAGAGCAGTACAAAAGTAAAAGACAGTTGGTAGTTGGAGTGCACTCTTGAGATGGAAAGAAAGCTAAAAGAAGTTGGTGGTGATTTAAAAATGTCAGCGAAAATTTTGCTAAAGTGAAAAAGCTATAAGCCAGCTTTATGTGAACAGAGATCCTAATGTCTCATATGCCATATTCATGTTTTCATAAGACCTGCTACAATTTTGAAGGTATGACTATTTTACATCACATGACGAACTTATAATTTATATTTATACACTATGATTTTTACTCTAAATCGTGCCTGTCATCTCAAAAAATTTCCCTCGTAGAATAATTAAGGTTGCCAATTTAAAAAGTTATATTTTATGTTGTAAATTGAAATATTAAATGCCAAATGACCTATTATTAATTATGATGAAAAAATTTCATGCTTTGGTATTTAGGTTGCCAGTATGTTATTACTTATTTTTCGGAAAATTTATATTTTGTAGGTTGACACCGGGCTGCCTACAAAAATAAGTTATCTGACAGTAGAAATATCTTTAAACTCTTCCTTTATACTGTTCCTTTCTTTATACTAATCCTTCTACTCTTCCTTTTAGAGTTTCGTGCCCCCACATACCTTCATGTACATAAGTTCAGTATTTATCTCCGCAATGACAATTGTTTTTATACTATTATTAGAAGTTATACCGGTCATATAAGGAAATTAAAATTTGCAAAGCTTTGGCTCCCATTTAGCGTTATTTGGCAATATTTAAAAAGTCGACAAATTTTAGACATCCAGCCAAATTTTTCGCCAAATATTACGGACGGGCGGAGAAATGGGTTAGTCATATGGGCGTTTGTTATGTCATTTCCAAGATATTGAATTTTCATCAATTAGTTGTCATTTTCATTGATTTAGCGTCAATTTTATCAATATGACTACATTTTCATCAATTTAGCAGCATTTAAAAAGACTTGCCAAGTTGACTATATGCCGCCAAAATTTAGCCAAGCGTTGCAAACTGAGAAGCAGTGTATTCTTATAGTCGATTTTTATATTTTTTCCAAGGTATTGAATTTTTACGAATTTGACTACATTTTTATCAATTCGATGACATTTTTATCAATTTGGCGACATTTTCGTCAATTTGGCAACATTTAAAAATTTTCGCGAAGTTGGCGATATTCCGTCAATTTCGTCATCAGAACATCGCCAAGTGTTACCCTGAGATAGATAGATAAACAGACAGATAAAGCAAGGTATTTATATTATAAACATATAAATATATCATTTTCCCCAGAATTTATTAATCTCATCACTTTTATGGATGATACTTTATGCAAAGATGTTTTTAAAAAAAATGACATCATTTATTGAACTAGCACTCTTATTGAGCTATTGAATGTTTTAACCCATTACGCAGTGATTATTCGAACGACGCAGGCAAAGGAGAAGATTGAGTGGGTGGGTCTCTGCACACTGTCAAGCGACAAAAAATGAGAAGAGTTTAAACACCAAGGGATTCTTTGGAAGTGAATGATAGGTTGCAGTGGTGGTGTTGATTACACTATTAAATTTGTAATGATCGGTCTGCGGTGTGGGTCAGTTTTTCAAGTTACGAGACTAGTTAATAGGACAAATTTCATCCAAACTGCTGCTACTTGGCAAGTAGTACTATAAAATTGAAATATTACTATTGTTCAGGACTTACCAGTAACTTTGAAATTACCAGTAAGTAGAATTATCAATAACAATAATTAGCCGTTCTTGATTTTTTATTAGAAAATGTTATACAAATTACTACCAATAAACAAATTAATTTATTTTACTTATATTTTTGTTATATTTAAATTTGCTATAGGAAAAGTGTAAATTATTTAATAAATAGGAAAAACACATATAAGTCCTACACATCTTTTAGCACAACACTAAACGGAAGACTTTAAAATTATTATTGTTCTTTTAATTCTTGATCAGCTGATTTATCCCGAAAGCGTCAACTTTTTCGCTTTACTGAACTCATATCGGATTCCAGAGATAACTGTTTTATCCGTTACTTTTATCTTGACTCTCACAGACGACGTCGACGTCATACAATAATACCCGATAAACGTCATACAATAATATTTTATTTATTTAATATTTAATTATCTTATGAATGGCTTTAAAGGCTTTCATATGTTTGTACAATAATTTTGTTCTTTTTTAATGTTCTCTTTAATATTGTAAAGCACATTTTCAGATACCGTAAAGGCTTGAAATACTTATACAGCTCTACGATGACTTATACAGCTCTACGGGCAATTTGCAGTTTACGAATATTTAACTTTTAGGAGATGCTGCATATTAGTATGTCCCAACATACCGAAGTAAACATAAAATATAATAATATGAATTAACACTAAAATAACTTCGCTAAAAGCAGCATATTATGAAAACATAATAACATCGACAGGTTTTGCAGGCAAATATAACGCCAGCACACACAAAAAGCATAACTTTCACACTTGCGAAAATAGTCGGAGACTGATACAAGCATAGCAAACGCGATTTAAGTAGGGGAAGGGTGCTACAAACGGCAGGGAAAAGAAAATCGAGGTATCAAACCAAGGAGGAAGGATTGGGGAGTAGCATAGCGTTCAGTGGTTAAGAGAGTGGTAAGAGAATTGCACTCAGATTACTCGAGTCGATCCTGGCTCAGAGTAAACTAGCTCCGTGTTTTCACGGATTACAGGCACGTGAAATTTGCGGGTCCAAATGTAATTACAGAAGGTTGGTGGCAGGCGAAGGAGGATACGGTCCTAGTCATTGTCGCCTCCTCTTTCGGTCTGAATTGGGTGGCACTGTCCTTGTCTTTCAAGCAGATGTCTTACACCTTCGTGTAAGTCGGATGATCTAGCTCAAAAGTAAGGTACATAATATATACAATATATATAATATTTAAAGGTATGTACAAAATTGCGAACACATGGTCAATTTCTCTAAATTAACATATAAACACACGAAACAACCTTTCACAATGGAGTTTCATGTCGCGTAACACGTTTCATAATACAAGCTGATTTGGCTAGAATAGTTCGCGGCAAATTTTTCTGCCTAATTCAATGATTTGCAACTTTATTAGGCGCAGCTTTCTGAATTGTTCTACGTTATATACAAAACATACTATTATAACGAAATTATTCATTATATAAAATATTGTTTCAAAATGCTATCGGACCGTATGAGCGTATGATCAAAGAGTATTTCCATATAAATATGTCGTAGCTTCAAAATACTGTGGAGAGATAGAATAATGTTATCTGGGGCTGTCCAAATGGCGGCAGTCGAAAACATTTACCTATTCAGTGTCATGCTATAGATTAAATAAGATAAACTTTGTATTTGAAATAACAGAGTTAGTGCCAATATAAAATCCGATCCGAAAAGCACTTTCAATTTCAGCATTTTTCGTTCATTTTAGTGGGCAATGGAAATTGCAAACATGTTCAAAGTAAGGTAGGAAATAAGACTATGTTAATGAAATAGTCCACCCTTTAATTTTCAAAAAGTTACACTTTTTAAATTTTTATACGACCCCCTTAGACAAATTTGGTCAATCAGGATTTTTTTTATTGTTAATACAACAAGATCATTAAAAAGAACCACATATCTGTATCTTTAAAATCAACTGAATTACGATAAAGGAAAAAATTTGACTTATGCCACTTTTCCGTACCATGTGAAAGGCTGTTTCATCAGTGAAAATAGGGATCATAAACAAATTGACGATGGAAATTTTTGAGATAAAAAAATACTTAAAGTACTTAATTATTGAAAAAGTACTTAGTTATTGAAAGGTACTTAAGAATCCGTGATTGCATCGTGAGCCTACTCGGAATCCGCAAAAATGTCTCCTATGTATTATCATCCAGTTTTAGCTTTTTTGTGATGTGTCACAAATTTATATTTCTAATTTGATATATGGTCCCCATTCACAATGTTCAATTTTCAATTAAATACAACTCGCTCAATTTTAAAGATTCATATATGCGTTTTTTTTAATGATCTTGTTGCATTAAAAATAAAAAAATTCGGATTGACCAAATTTATCTAAGGGGATCGCAATAAAATTTAAAAAGCGCAACTTTTTTAAAATTAATGGGAGGACTATTTCATTAACATAGTCTCATTTCCTACCTTACTTTCAACATTTTTGCAATTGCCCACTTATATCCAACAAGTAAAGAATTAAAGAGTGTTTCAATCTTTTTGAGACACTCGGTATATTTGGTTCGCCAAATGGAGCTAAAGCTAAGCGTCGTAGTTTATAATGCTATTGGGTTGGTTGTATTTGTGATTTTGTGAGATAAAAATTCAGAGAACCCTAAAAAACGACCGATACATCAGGGATTATCTTAGAGATAGAAGCAATAATCTTTTTTCAGAGTTGTCCTGACGCTGTATTCTAACTGCACAATGTTCAGCCAGACTTGGCCAGGAATCATCTGTTGAATCATTTGCATACATAAACCTGCATTGATTATTGTTTTATGTTACTGCAGCCCGCGACGGGTAAATCCATAATAATTTTCCTTCACCTATGTACTACAGGAAAAGTTTGTATTGGAATTATGCATGTAAAACTGCGTACGGAAAGTTTAAACGTAAAATTTGTTGGAGATGGCACACTACATCTTGTGATGAAGTAAAAAATATAGAATTTGCATTTTTGGAGGGCGTACTAGAAAGTTTCACTATAAAAATGACTTTACCTTTTAAATGTGCTTTTGGCAATATGATATGGTTTGAATAAAACTGTTCTAAATATTGTCATACCATTGTACGTTTTGAATTATGACCCATTTACCCTGAAGAAACAGTATTCACATAACAATAGGGTGGTCATAATGCGTTTAGACGAACAAAACCTTGTTTTCCTGTTAGTCCTTTTTATCTAAGCCTCTTATCCTAATCCCTTCTTCCCTTTCTTTTCAACCCCTTGATTCTTTCCCGGTTACCTTCTACAATACGAACATCTTTAAATCTTATTTTGCCGTGAACCTGGTATTACTGTTTCTCTCGCAGAAGCTATATTTTTGCATGAAATGAGATTGCTTTCTACATAAATATCTACTTATTATTTCGTACATTTTCATATGAATACAATTTTTATTTTAGGCTGTAACAATTATATCAATAAATTAAGACAGAACCCTTTTTGTTCTCCCATACTATACATAGTATATAAGGAAAATATTGTGATAGAGATAAAAATGTGTATATATGATCTTAGTGGATTTACGCGTTTTGGTTTCACTGAACCGGAATCTACAATTTAAGGCCTTGACGCCATTATGTCTACCAGTTAATTCATCTACACGTAGGTATCCACATTTACTCAAAAGTTATTCTTTATTAAAATTCCTACTGAAATATTATATAATTTCTTTTAACGTCCTTTTTCTTAAATTTTTGTGTTAGAGCACAGTTTCTGAATGTTTTATGTATATAAATCTGAATAAGTATTTATATCTGTAACAATTGAAGCGATTAAAATTCCATTTTGCATCTATTTCAATCGGACACGGCTATTTCAATCGGAGAACGGCTAGACATATACCATTCGTATACCATCATATGTATACGTATACCATCGTATACCATTCGTATACCATCGTATACCATTCGTATACCATCGTATTTATATATCCATCGTATTTATACCATCATGCACAGCAGATAATACCCTAAGTTTTCTTAATTAGTTTTATATGTACAATCATCCATTCTTGAAATACTGTAATCTATGGTTACAGCAGATGATTTTTTTTATTAAAATGAATTTATAATGAATGAATTTAGGAATGAAATGAATTTGTAAATGAATTTATTTATAGTCTTTGATTCCATTGTGGTAACTATGGAATCAAAGACTATAAATAAATTCTAGGGAAACCGCGTATCGTTTCGAATACCGAGGGCGTTTGCTGTCTGTTTTTTAAACTAATGAAAAATAAGACTATAATGAATTGATTTGTAGCTTAAAATTTCAATAAATATTGAAAAAAGGGCAGCATTAGTGATCGGATAGGAAATATTGTCTTACATACAGCTATTTCAATCTTAACAGAACCATAACATGTGTGCCATTTTTATGCTGTAATTTGAAACGGTTTTCGATATTCAGAACATTTTTAGGGGCTATTAAATAATTAGTGTCATATTCAGTGAAACACTAGCCATTTCGAAAATTGCTAGTAGTTAATATAAATTTCCCAATTCGTTCAGTCACTCAATAAATAAATATACTTATGTGCGTGACATCAGATTTGTGTCAGATTCAATGGAAATATCTTCAAGAAACACAATTTGGAGTATAGAGAAAATAAACCTGCTCTGCTTTTACTATGAATAGAAGAATGTTGAAACAGGTGCCATCGCGAAAGGCCGACTAGATTTGGAAACGAAAGAGAAAATATTTTATACCTTCAATATTTATCTTCGAAAATATCTCACCTTGTTTTATCCAGATATATTTCTCCCCAGTATTTTATATTAAATAAAATTCTGCTTTTATGACTTGAATTGAGAATGAAGGATATGGAATACTAAACATTATTACTTTCTCACACTATTGCAGTGAATAAGTTTTATATTTTCTGAAAATAGTGAATTTCAAGATTGTAAAGAAAAAAACTGGAAATATTTTGAACACTTTGGGAAATATGATGTTCAATGGTCGTTGAGACTGTGATTTAAGAGTGAATGGAGGCACAACTATGACGTTTCATGTGTCGATTCGATACGAAGCAGATGTTGTATAAAATAGCTTTTAGATATGTAAAAAACTAGATAAAATTGCTTTATTTTTCATCATTGGAGATCAACTTATCAGAAAATAAAAACTTTTATAGAAATATTTCCTATAAATAGGTGTGGATAATTCACTGTATATATATCACGGGAAAATGATAATTTGAACCAATCTATGATTGTAATTGGTATTAAATGTTTCTGCTCACAAGTGAAATCGCAGCACCATAGAGTTATAAGTGTAGCTTTATGTAAATCATGCAACGAAAACAGCAAGTCGAGATTTGCAAATAATCACAGTTTCTTTACACACAGTGACGTAGCACCTTGCCGAGCAGCATAAAACCGTCAGGTCAAGGAGGCGAGCGATATCACAGCTAAACTGTAGCGTCATTGGTTTCATGTTTTAAAAATAATCACAGTATGCCAAGAGGACGTCGACGTACTGCATACGTCCAGTTGTATTCAACGGAACGGCAACAAATCATTGTTTTACCTGAGGTTGGAATGAGTCTTTGAAGACTCGCTGAACTATTGGGTCGTGATGTGAACACAGTTAAACGGTGTGTGTTACGGTTTGTGTGAGACAAGGAAACGACACGAAAATCAGGTAGTGGAGTTTCCAGGTGTATCACACCACGAGAAGATCGTATGCTTCTGAGCAGCGTTGCGCGGGATCTGTTTACCACATCAACCGTTTTACAGTGACATTTCCCCCACATTATACGTACCGTTGTTTCGACGTAAACAATTCAAAACTGTTTGCATGACGCATGACTGCGTGGTAGAAGACTTTTTCGATACATACATTTTACCTTTTCAACGTCTTCATCGGTTACTTCGCTTTCCAGTACTATTAAATGAGACACAATTAGTCGACAGGACAGGATGGCGAAACATTCTGTTCACGGATGAATCACGATTCTGTTTGGCATGCCAGATTGTCCTACTCGCGTATGGCGGAGCTTTCAACAACGCCACCAGGAAGCTTTTTCTATCAGTCTCCCCACAGCACCCCTAAGTAGTAACATGGTTTGGGGTGGTATAACGTTTGGTAGATGAACACTTTTGGAATACATTTCTGGCAGTATCACGGCACAACGATACGGCTCTGATATTGTAAGACCTGTGGTACAGCCATATCTATCAACCAGACCTGGACTGCTTCATCAGCAGGATAATGCCAGGCCACTTACTGCACGGGTAACTGTGAATATTCTACCAGGTTAAGATATTCTGCCTTGGCCAGCATATTCTCCGGATTTATCGCTAATTGAGCATATCCGGGACATCATGTGTCGTCGATTAAGAGAACTCCAAATTCCAGAAAACCATGTTCAGTTACAAGCCCAATTACATGCTGTGTGGAATGCCATCCTTCAGCACTCCATTAACCATCTCATTGACGGGATACCTCGTCGTATTCAATCCTGCATAGCCGCTCGCGGTGGACCTATTCTATATTGATATAGAGTCAATAAAGTTCCATACTTCCATTTTATAGGTATGATATTTTTATCATTTGCCCATCTCCATGTTACAGTTATATTCTGTAAATTTCATAAGGATACATCAATTTCTTCATGGTGTTGCGATTTCAGCTGTGATCAGTGTATATACAGGGGGTGATAAGAAAATGGAAGCAATCCTAAAAAATATTGGAGAACTATAAAATTCGACTTGCAAATACCTTTTGGCGGGTATGTAATTAATTAACAATTCATCACTAATAAGTGAGCAAGCAGTACGGTTCTAAATCAAATAGTAAGTGCGCATTTTGGGGTGCTATTAAGGAGTGTTGCTTAACTCTGAAATATATCTGGTCACTCTTGTGATTCTGTTGTCTACAGTAGACTAGGTAAATGACTCGATAATGCATCTGGCATTAGAAAAAGCAACTGCTCGAATTTCTTAACAGACGCATCGTAGGCTTGAATGAAGACTGGTGGTCATCCAGTTCCTTATATTGGAAGTTAGTCGATTAGGATGGGCATAAGTTCCATGATGGCTTACATGAACGCCAACAATTATATGGACTACTTAGAAAATAGGTGACCCCGATGATCACAACGAACGTGCGATAGTGAGATCATCCAAAAAACATACGCAGCCAGCACAACGATGCTCTGAAGACACCCGAGTTCCTCCACGCATCATTCAGTATCAGAACATTACATTGGGATACAACTACATAGGCAGGATGCCATTCTCGATGTTCCCTAAGTAGTCTATCTTACAGCGTCCAAATTACGTCGTGTAGTTTTTAGCAATAAGTTCTGCTTCTACCTATATGCATGTATGATAACATTATTTCTGTATGGAGGAGGTCTTTTATGCTGATTCAGCTAATTATCGGTACATAAGTATCACATATAAAGTGACAGTTTGGGGATCAATGACAGCCAGTCTCCGTTAGTACTGCTACGCAATATTTTGACAGAAAACAATATGTGAATAGTTGTGGAGCATCAGATTAACAGTGTGCGACTTATCGACTGGATTCACTTATTGTATGTGAAAATTGTTGATGTTTCTAAAATTTGAACTTTAAATATTCGCAAAAAATGTACCATAAAATCTACTAAAAACGAGTCGTTATACTGAAAGCTAGCTCGTTATACCTAAAACAACTCTATCACGCGTGAGATAATTATTTTTAGTGACCCCGAGATTTTTATCCCGCCATATAATACTTGTATTTAAGTATGTCAGAGACATGGAAACTAACACTCTAAAAAATTAAACTCAAACTTTTAAAGAAATAAACTTTATTTTCATTTAGCAATATATAGTGATTGTCGCCGAAAATAGTTGTCTCAATTGAATATTAGCCTAGTTAAGTTCTGCCCCGTGGTCCAGTTTCTGCTTTTTATGTTCCTATAGGGGCGTCGGGAGGATTTTGGGAGACACATTAAACTCTCCCGCATTTTCTCCACTTCAGGAGAAATATAAAAAATTAGGCTCCAGCAGATTCGATCCACTAATCGATAATATATAAGAGTGCAAAGATTCAGCTTTCTAAACCACTGGAGAGTTGCTTAAGGATCTGGAAATACTTTTAATAAGCCCAACTTGGGATATGAAAATTAGGCGTGGGTGAAAATGACTCGTTTGCGCCTACGAGTTTCAATACTCAAAAGATTTTTTTCGAAAAGGGTTAGAGGTGAATTTGCATTAGATTAACTTTATTTTGACAAAACGATTAGGCTTGGAAAATTCTCAAAGCTGACGTATTGTTGGGAGACTTGAGCTAAAACAGTCCATTATTGGCTCTCAAATTTCTTTTCTGTGGAGCATTCTACCATTTCTCGTTTATGGAAACAAAAATGCCAAACAATTGGAACAGTTATCCGGTGACACGTTCCAGGTCATCCCAGGGCTAAAACATTATCTGATGACCAGTATATCACATGGTCCAACTGCAATCGCAAAGCGATCGCACCATCACTCAGAGGTACCATCTCTCAGGCACCATCTCTCCCAGGTATTAGCTACTACAGCAATAGGCAGGTCAATATCCGCCAGTACTGTGAAGCGAAGTCTGCATGTCAAAAGACTCTATGAGCAAGTACCAGGACTTTGTTTCCCGTTGAGTGCTAAACTAGGAGCAGGATTAAAGTGATGTCGGCAGTATGCGACTTGGAGAGAAACACAATGGTCTAATGTACTCTTCAAAGATGAATCACAATTTACTCTAAATTCAAGCTATGCACGTGTAAGGGTCTAGAGAGTACGAGAACCTCGAATTAACATCAATGGAATATGACGCCTTTAGTCGTGGTAGTGTGTTAGTATGGACAATATTTTGGGGGTTACCGTACTGATCTGCACGTGACAACTAAAGCGGATATGAGATAGATATGGGAATAAAGTATTTCTCCTTCGACCCCGACCGTTCGACATACCCGAAGGTGTAAGGTATCTGTTTTAACGGTTGAGAAATTCAACTCAATTTAAACCGGATCCCAGTGGGGGAGGCATTCACAGGGACCATACCATTTTCTTCTAGTACCAATCTCTCGGAAGGACTTACGGACCCATATATTTTATGTGCCCGTACTCCGCGTGAACACGGCGACAGTTTGGATAGAGGCGAGAATCGATTTCGGGGCTCTGAGTGCAATTTCTGCTCGCTAACCACTGAGCTGTCACACCCCTGGGATAAAGTTCTCGGCTTATCTTGAGATTCTACGCTGCAGCAGTGGGTTCAGATTTTTTATGTACGGTAACGCTTGTCACAGATTAGGTAGTGCTCTCACGGAGCAGGGTTGGAGGACGAGTACGTTGACTGCCAATGCATTTCTTGTACACAGTGGCTAGAGTATTGTTCGGACGTCAATCCTATACATCAAAAATCTTTGGGATGCCTTTCGAAGTGTTGTTACTATTCTTTAATCCCTCCAACTTCTAATTCCCAAGAGCTGATAACTGTCCTACAGGATTGGTAGATATTGATTGCCCTCTGTTGCCCTGGATTACTTGATTGAAGGGATGAAATGTAAACCTAGAGCTTATGTCGAAGTCAGAGGGTCACATCCTATATTAAGACTTGTTTGATTTGTTTGAATGGCATACAAAATGTTTACCAAAATGAGTCCTACTTAGAGGGCAAAATATATCTAAATACACTCTAAGACAAAAAAAATTGACTCACCTAGAAATAATTACCCAAATGAGATAAAATTTGGAACTTGTAATGTGGATGTATAGAAAAACAAATGATTAGAATTTCAGAAAAATTGGATGATTTATTGCACTGAAAGATCTACACAAAATGAGCACGTAAATATGACGTTGGTCCCCGTCTGGCATTGTTGCGAGCTGTTACCCGACGTGGAATTGATGGTGTTCTGAGGGATGTCGATGGTTTTCTGATGGATGTCGTTTCAAATGGTCTCCAATTGACAAGCTAATTCGTCTACATTTTAGGATGGTCGCAGGTGACCCCCTATCTCAGATCAAATGTGTTCAATAGGCGAGAGATCTGGGTTCTGGCTGGCCAAGGAATTGTGTCATAAGCGGGCAGACAATCAGTAGAGAAGCGTGCCGTGTGTGGTTTGGCATTATCTTGCTGAAGAGTTAGCGCGGATGTTTCGAAAGGAAAGGCAATACAACGGGTCGTAGAATATCAGCAACGTACCGCTGTACCGTGATGGTGCCTCGGAATACTATCAAAGGGGTCCGGCTATCAAACGAAATGGCACCCCAGGCCATAACTCCCTGTTGTCGAGCCATGTGGCGTGTGACAGTAAGATCAGGATCCTGATGATGTCCGTCTGTAACCAGACACGTCTGCGTTGGTCGTGGGGGCTCAGTTTGAAACGGGACTCATCACTGAACACAATTCATTCCCAATGCGAACAATTCCAATTTGATCAGGTCCGGCACCATTGCAATCGCTGTTAACGGTGCATACTGTTCAGTGGTAGGCGACATAATGGGCGCAGCGAGTATAGATTCAGCTTCCTTAGTCTTTTATTAAGTATCCGGGTTGTCACTGTCGGGTGTGTCACAGGTTGGATGGCTGATAACTACAAATCTCGTGCTATCACAGCTACTCTGGCAATCGTCCCGACTCGACAATCTGTCATCCCGTTCTGTCGTAACTCTAGGCCGTCCCCTGCTCGCTTGCTGCTAAAATCTGCCAGTCCAGACCCATTCCAGCCAGCATCGTCTAATTGCTGCTTCGCTCCTGCCCAAATGCCGAGCGATTCGTAGCTGTGCTCATCCAGCCTCATGTAGTCCGACCGACCGCCCTCTTTCAAACTCCTTCATATGCTCGTAGTGGCCGCGAATTCCCCGGCGAGGCATTGATAAATTAAGGTGCATAAACGCAATCGAAATCCACTGCACGCTTTGTTCCTGAAAGCGAGGTTAGCTCCTTATATACACCACCATGCTGCTCAGTTTCAATGCTCTGTAGTTCCGACTATGCATTCATTGGCAGCGAAATTTGATCATTTGCATATTCGGTCGAAATGTGTTTGCGTGTAAAGTTTCATTACTATTGGATTATTTTGCGAGGTTATTATTATATTTTTGAGAATCTTCTTGTGACATTTGGAGTCAAAGTAGAACTTTTTGAGTTATGTCAGAGTTAATGCCAAATTCTTGACTTTTGGAAGGAAGTGATATGGAAATTGGTTTCCATTTTCATTTACATTTTATAGAAATACGTGTTGGCTCTAAGATTACTATGTACTAGGATAGGAATTAATTTTGCCATTTACCATAAAATAAACACGTCTTGTCTAATCCTATTTTTAAATTTTACATTTATTGAAGCGCATATTTGAAAGAAAATAAAAGGTTTCACATATCACAGAAAATATCAGTTTGGCGTTATATACTTTTATCGATTTAATCTCTTAAAAAGAAAGAATAATTGTTTGCGGAGTTTAGCTCTTTTATTATATTTTTCTATATTCCTTTTTTTCTTAACATACCCAAGAGAATAACATAAGCCGAATTCTTCGGTGACAAGTTGAGATGTTTTTTCCTAGAGAATAAAAAATTATAATGGCAGAAATAAAAAAAATTCTTCTTTCTTTAAAATGTTTCTCGATGTTAGCGTAGTAAGTTGCATAAGAAACTCAATACGAGGAAATATATTTAGGAGAACAAAACTAGAACTGAATTATAGAGAAATATAACTACAATTTAAAATTTAAGTGAAACATCTTGAGTTCCCTTAAATTGGCAGCGATATATGCCATTATATGTAAATTATTGAATACAGGTATGCAAGTAGAAAAAAAATTATTTTCAAATACATTTTGAGCAATTTTATAAATGTACCAGTTCAGTTTTAATTTCACGAAAATTGAACACGCAATTAAAAAAAATCTCAAGTTACCATACAATACACTCATGTCCAAATGCTAAGCATAATTCGTATAATGCGAAGAATTCGGAGTTAATATGGCTACAATAGTTCACAATCAGTTGTGGCGACTTGTGGGACACGGTAAATCATTGTGCATATGCAAAACAGTTCAGTCGACATCAACATGCGCAAAGCACCGACGCACGTTCGGAACAAGTATAAAACGGCCTCGAGCGGCATGGCCAGTAGAGGAAAAATTTCACAATTGCTGTGGCACGGAGCTTTGTTAACAATGAAAAAGGATGAAAGATGTCACAAAGATGCCAACTGGATATGTTTTTGAAGGGACAAATTATTGGAATGCTGGGATCCGATCGATCCCGAACCGAAGCGTCTCGAATTCTGAATGTGTCTCAGTGTGTGATCTTCAGATTGTGGCAGAGGTTTCAAACCACTGGAGATGTTACCCGACGACCAGTACCAGATCGGCCAAGAGTAACAACTACTCGACAAGATCGATATTTAGTGATAACTGCGCGACGTCAGAGGAACCGTTCTACCAGACAACTGGGTTCAGCCCTGACAGCCGCCACAGGAATCACCGTTTCGAGACAATCTGTTTACAGAAGACTCAAACACGTTGGTCTCTATGCCAGACGATCGACAGTTTGCATCCCCCTGACGTCTGCACAGAAACGCGCGAGTTTACAGTGGAGTTTGGAACATCGGCAGTGTAGTGGACAACAGTGGGGCAATGCCATGTTCAGTGACGAATCCAGATTTAGACTGCAAACTCTCGTCTTACCACGATCTGGAGATAACATGGAACGCGTTTTCACCCCGGAAACATCACGAAACGATATCGTTTTCCGTTTGGGGGAGTTATGGTTTGAATCATGATGAAAGGCCGCTCAGACCTCCATATCTTTGACAAGGGGTCGGTAACCGGTCAAAGATAAAAAGTCCTTGAGCCTGCCGTTCGATTGTTTCGAGGTGCTGTTGGTCCTGATTTCATATTCATGGATGATAACGCGCCTTCTGACCGTGCCGCCTTGGTCGATGACTTCCTTCAGGCTGAAGATATCCAGCACATGTAGTGGCCTGCCAACTCTCCTGATCTGAATCCAATAGAGCATGAGTGGGATATGCTTGGAAGACATCTTGCAGCCCTCCGCTACCCACCAAGCTTCGTTACGGGTTTGAAAACTGCGCTCTGTTAGGGTTGGAACTCTTTGAGCACGCAACTCATCCAAAACCTTATCGAAAGTATGGGAAATCGTTGTGCAGCATGCGTGGCTACCCGAGGCTCCCACACACCGTATTAAACTGCAGCATTACGTTGTTTTAATCATTTTGTTTCACTAAGGTTGGCACTTGTATTGTGATCCTTTTTCTTTCAACGCTTTTCTTTGGATAATAAAAGTCGTTATTATCATTGTTTTGCATTGTTTTCTTCTTCTATAACCCTATTACACCCGCATACAGCGTTTCATTCCATTCCGATGTAGATTTCCTGAAATTGTCACATAAACAGTAACTATGCTTAACGTTTGGACATGAGTGTTCATAGTATGGTTATTAAACTCGTTGTAATAAGTTATCTATAGTTAGGAAAGATATTCCAATATTTTGAACTTCTGATATTGTTACGACTACCTAAATTATCTTTCTTGTTCCCGAATGGGTATTTTGTCTGTCTCCGAGGGAAAACGACATTTACCGGCAACCGTCATTAATATTCGAAGGTCTAAATCGCTTGACCTTGGCGACACATTGCATAGTTCACTTCGGCAATAAGAGTTAGCAATTCCCTCCCAGTAGCTCAACAGTAGAGAGTTAGCTTGCGAGTATGATGATCCATGGTCCGATTTCCAGTTGCATTAGTCTATAAAAGCCTACTTCCCGAGCAAGGTTGTTTACAATTTCGCCCAAATAAAACAACCCTGTCGTATTACTGCAAAGATCTCGGGGGTCTGAAAGTGTCTTAAGTACGATTAGCACGGATTCAATGGATTTTGAGCGCCGATTTCTAATCGGGAGGACGACGACCACGAATGAAGTATACCTGGAGAACAAAAATAACATCATCAGGCTAACATGATGTAAAAATAGCAAGAGGTGGTGAGTCACATTGTCAGTTGCACGTCAATGAGATATTAGATGGTGGAGAATGCAGAGATCACTTCGACAAAAAGAGCTTGCAATTCTGTCCCAGGAGCTCAACGGTAGAGCTTCGGTTGGCCGTGGTTCAATTCTCGGGGGTTGCAGGGTTTTCACAACATTTGATCATCTTGGTTTAAAGTTTTGCGTTCTGAAAACTTTGTGGTTTGTGTATTTTAGTTATAAATTTCAAGAGTTAGTGAATATTTTGAGATCTTTTCCCACAGGATATATAAGCTGACCATTGTTGAATACATCAGTGTTTTGAGAGAATAATGAGCAGTTGTGTGAATAAATTCATCTTTTGAATGCTGTTTTATTGTATGTGGTGTTAATTGTATGACTTTGGATGATAGCCGTAGAGTTGTTAGCTGTGTAATGTTACTGTTTACGCTTAGTACAGGGGTCTAGTCCGGCCGAAGCTTTTCTGCTGAATAGAAGGGAGGCTTATTCAACTTGTTATATTTCAAACGTAATGCATCACATGACGCATCGTATGTTCACAGATAGATCTTTAAAATTTAGCAAATGGGATGTTCGGGAAAATAATGATTAAGAGTATGTGGAATAAATGGCTCAAATTGATGGTAACCTTTTGCTTACGGGTGGTACAGCGTCAATCCCAAACGAAGAATATCTCAAAAAGGCAGGAATATGACATACCCTATTTCAAACAGTCCGATCCCCTTTTGCAGGCTTTGACGTCCAGAAATAATCACCATGTCTAGAAGTGGAAGTAATACGACATGAAATCTGTAAGAAATATCTACCTCTAAAAGACTACAATAATATTTATTATCATGTGATTAATCAATAAAGAAGCAATTTTTATTGTACTTTTTATTACAAACTCACAAGTAGGATTCCTAGCTTTTTCGTGCAAATTGTGTAATTTTTTAAGTTGTTTCAATAACAAAGATTATGGTCGCACTCCAATTGCAGATAATAGTATCTATGGACCAGTTTCACGATTATTATATGCTCGCTTGAATGGAATATATGATACCCGTAATATCACCAAGAAAAATCGTTATGTACCATATGGCATGATTCGTAAAATTGTGGTGCGTAGTAAGCTTTGCGCTGAACCTTCTTCTTCAAGATAAATCACACAGAATGTCAATTTCAAGAGCAAGAAATAGTTGTGCCACGTGAATCAGAAAGATATATGTTGTGAAAGAAAGATTAAAAAACAAAGAAAAGAAAACATAGGAGGAAAGAGAAAAAATAGTAGAAGGAAACTATTCGAGGTAAGAGCCCTATGACGATAAATAGAGGAGATACCGGTATAAGAATAAATATATAAACATACATGTTAGAAAAAAAATGGACAGAGAACTGAAAATATCAAATGAAAGAATATATCAAAAGTTGAAGGAAAACCACTGGTTCCAAAAAGCTAAATAATCAATTTCAGAGAATACTAATTTCTAATATGAACAGTAATAAGTCACTAAGTTTTTCAATTGTATGAAATATTAAAACATTCGTGTTTTGTTTTTCTTTGACTTTTTATTACACCTAAATTACCATTCTATTTCACCAAGTTCGTATAATACCTAAGATAATACTTGCTACTGAAAAAAAATTCACTAACTCTATTTCTTGAAATCAACTAATGTCGCTAGGCTAACAAAAAATTAAATCACTTGTTTCGACAACAAACAGAACATTTAAAAATAAAAGAAAAATGTATACATTTACAGATTCAGTATAGAAAACGCTCAATGTTTTTCCTAATTTACTACATACAGAGTGTTTCACAAAGGACTCCCTAACTTTGAAATGAAACAACTCGGAAATGGTGATCGATAGAACACTGGAACAAGTGATATGTTTATTGTAAACCCATAAAAATCTGATACAAAAGTTCCAAAACTAGTTACAAATGTGGCTGACAGATGGCTTTGTATGTTGAAGTCGCAGTACGGATCTCTATAAAGAGTGCTCTGAAGCACAGAGCGATCAAACTTTGGACGATTTCAGTTGTTGAAACGTGAAAGGAAGTTGGCGTACTGAAAGAAGTGGATGAAGTCATGTATTCCGTGGAGCAACGAGTTTTTCTGGTACTTGAGTGTCACCGGTTAAATCGCAGTCCTACAGCAACAAGGCGTGGTTTTCCCGATTTAAAGCTACCAAAGGTCCTGATGTGAAAATAATTCTCCAGTTTTTCGACAAATTTCATTGGACAGGCAGCGTGGCTGATGAGTTAGTGGGACAAGTTGGTCCCAGGCAATCTGCAGCTGCACCTGAAAATGACATGACAGTTGCTGCAGTTATTCAGTATAATCCGAGGAAATCCACCCGAAGAGTTGTAACTGAATCCAGATTAACGCCATCCAACACGTACAGAATCCTGAGGAACACCCTAGACATGTTTCCGTTCAAGATCCAATGTAACCAAGACATAACAGTTTCAGCTGTGCGATGCGACAAAGAGAAGAGTTCGCAAACGATATTCTAGCCATGATTGAAGCTGATGGATTTGATGTTGGCTACGTATGGTTCACAGATGAGGCCCATTTTCACCGGGAGGTTGTCGTGAACAGACAAAACTGGCGATTTGGGGTACCGAAAACCCGCATTTGCGTCAAGCATGACCACTATATTCCCCAAATGTTATCGTGTGGGGTGCAGTATCGAGCAAGGAGATCATTGGTCCATTTTTCTTGCAGGAAACGATTACTACTGAGCGATGCATTGCGGTTTTGGAACAATTTGTCGGCGCACTACAAGCGTTGGAGGATCGCCCAGGCACTTCGTGGTTAATGCAAGACAGGGCCCGACCACACAACACTCCATCAGTTTTGCCTTTCTTAAAGGAATATGTCGGTAATAGAGTCATTGCCTTGATCTATTTAACATTTATTGGAACAGGCATGGATTGGCCTCCATATTTACCTGATCTTACGCCCTACCGAGACTAGTTCCTATGTGGGGGCACTTTGAAGGACACTGTTTTCCGTAACAATCCTGCAACACTGGATAAGATTGAAGAGTTGATCTGTGAGGCATGTGCGTCCATTTCTGTTGACGTACTACAGAAGGTGACTGCCAATTTTATTCGTCGGTTGCGCATGCGCCGTCTCCGTGCCGTGGAAGGTGCGCAAATTGAATCGATTTTGATGTAATTACTAGGTTCTAAGAATTTTCCGTTTCGGAGCACCTGTGATAAAACTCACGTATCCCCACATCGAAAACAGAAGTTCATCCAATAGTTTTTGTAATAAAAGTCGATGTGATGCATTCCTTCTGGATGGATGCTGCTTGAAAGGATTGCAGTCAAGATGGCTTAAGCTGCAGTTAAAAAGTACTTTGGAAGATGGTCCACCAATGTTGAGAGGTAGACAAAAAGAGAAATATGTAATGGAGAGTTTACTGAGAGTTATTCAAGCTGTCTGAAAGAAGATGGGTTCCAAGTGTGAAAAAACGCGAGACTCAACGTAGTCAATTTCAGTTCAGTGGTCACGATGTCAAGGGGAGAGATGATAATGTTGAAAACAACATTATCATACAAGATCAAAAATTTCGAGTTAAACCGAGGCAGGCAGATCAGCCAGCCGAACTCTTTTGGTTCTAGGCTCGTAGGTTCTTCTAGGTTCAGAGATGATGTGTCTGGGTCTGCGTTTCCTGTTAACAAGTTTGAGATTATAATTGAGATCAGTAACTGCCATGCAAGTTTTCTCAAAGTTTTAATGTAGAAATTTTGGGTGATTAATCTAACATGCTCTTCAATGCCCCAGACTTTAAGATCATGATATATGATCTCGTTTTGGATAAATCAAGGAGAATTTGCAAGGGTTGCTTAACCAAGGACAGTTTCGTCGCTATTTATAGCCTATTTTTTGGACTCTGTACTGCGATTACAGCACACAGCGCCAAATGGCAGCAACATTTGTGACTAATTTTAAAACTCTAGTATCAGATTTTTACGGCTTTCCCAATAAACATATCACTTGTTTCAGTCTTCTATCGATCACCGTTCCCGAGTTGTTTAATTTCAAAGTTAGGGAGTCCTTTCTGAAACCCCCTATACATATAATTTTTGAGACTATATAGAAATTATGATCTTTTATTGTTAGCCTGCTTACAATAGAAATGTTATTTTGATAGGAAATAATTATTATGACGATATCATCATAATTTATCATCATTTATCATCAACATTTCACTAATGCAAAAATTATACTTCTTATGATCGCACATGTGTCTTCATATAATAAAACAAGAAAGAACAATCACGCATAAAGCATTAATTATGAAACACTTTCCAACTTCAATGCAATTTTATATTAACAACTCTAAAATGCGATACATTCCTTGGTAATATTTTTAAAATTATCACAATACTTCATTAATTTATTATATTTGAAAATTTCATCGAAAAAAAGGAATTTCATTAAAATGACGACATAGAAATATAAATTGCCTTGCTCTTAATATAAAAGCAGAATTTCATTCATAAACTTTTTCCATTCCTTTCATTTATCACAATACTATAATAATTTATTTTATTTAAAAACTTAAAATCAGGTAGGTACAAGTAATTTAACTCTATGCTTAAAAATTCATCGAAAAAATCGTCTTCTCCTCTGGGTAAAATCAATGAATGTTTCATTCATATCAGCTATATTACAGACTCCATGAGTTAAATAATTTTGCGTTAAAGAAGTACAGCGATTCTTAAACAACTCTATACTTTTACTTTAATTCTATGCTTACAACTTCATCGAAAACTCGTCTTCTTCTCTGAGTAAAATCAATGAATGTTACATTCATATCAGCTATATTGCAGACTCCATGAGCTAAATAATTTTGCGTTAAAGAAATGCAGCAATTCTTATACAACTCATTCTACATATTTTGGTGTTTACATTCTCCATAATTGAAAATTAAGCTTCGATGTAGAAATAATCAAAGTCGGATGACCATTTAAATACAATTATATTGTAATTGCGTTGTTTCAGTATGTAGATGCACAGAATTTAAGCAAAAATAAATTGGCTTTAGGACGAATACAGCACTAAATATGAATTAAGAAGACCATAAAAATTTACGATTTTAACACACGATGGATGCCATATTTTATTTTGAAATAGATCACGTGATCTCTTCATATAATGGTCACGTGATCCCCTCATGTTAAGGGTGTAATTATTATTTTAATTTTTATTTAAGAAACTACTGAATATATTTTGCTGGAATTTTTTTTTTATATATTTCATGGGATAATTTGAATACTTCCTAAAACTTTCGAAGCAATTTTTGAATTTTAAATTCGCTTAAAAATGTTTGAAAAATTAGGTCCCATAGGATTCAATATATTTCATTTCTTCAACTTCAATCCAAAACTAATTGGGTGATATTCATTTGTATTCCCATAGGTCTCACAGAGCGTCTGAAAAACATACTAAAATTTCATTTTGATAAAGTCATTTTTGCGGCAGTTATCGTGGTAACGGACAGACAGACAGACAGACAGACTGAAAGAATGCACAAAGTCATAAACACTTTTCAACTATGTTGTAAAGTGTTAATAAAAACTGTTTCTGTGGTAACAGGTTTTGCAACTTCAAGATGTGTCTAATACATTACTTTCATCTAGTATACCACTTTCATCTGAAAATCCGTTTCACATTCCATCGATACACATCAACAAATATTGCTCACATGCGAATAATAAAAACCCGAATCAATTAAGAACTCTGGATCAAAATCATCCAGTTTGATGTAGATACTCGTTAAAAAGTTCAAACATAGCTCAATTCTTTCATAATAAATTTTGATCCTTTCGAGACAAAGTAATGTTTTGAAAATCCAGAGAAGGTCCTGTGATAACTCGTATTAGCGTCAAATGAGTCCAGGATACGAAACTTTAACTTCATTAACTCATTTGCTAATAGTAATGTATATTTTAGGATATGATTTTTTTTTAACATTGAGTATCTTCCCATAATGTCTCATGCCAGTGCCTTACAAATTATCTTATTTAATCAAAAATATACAAAAACAAAAAATTATTTTCCTAACATGTGAACATAATTGTTTTCAAGAAATTTTTTTTTTATCAAATCAGGAAAAAGTAGTGTTTGAATAATTGGTGGCTAATCTCATACGATTCTCTCGAAAATAAATTTAAGTACTCGTACTAGATGGTATTTACAGATCAAAGAACCTCCACACACCCACTCATGGTCAGCATGTGTATTTTAAAATATTTACGATTCGTTGTGCAACAAAGGCACAAGACAAACAATTTTTCATTGGTGACACTCAGTATATCCCTTTTATTATCCGACACAAGACGTTATCGAAAAATATATACAGATATAAATCTGTTTCCGATATTAAGAACGAAGTCCTGAGTTAGAAACACCTATCTTTGCATTTGAGTAACTCTGCAGTGGGTTCTTCAAACAAATATTCAATCTATCAAATTTTTATTTGTTATGGACTCCAGAAACGCAAAAAAGCCAATAAATCTGCCATTTATTTGGTTATTACACCGATGCAAAAATCTACATGACAGCATTCAGGAAATTTAATTATTTTTCTAAACTTTGGCAATATTTAGTTATTTTGCACAGAAAGTAACTCTATTTGGGTTGTCTTTGTACTCTAAATTTTTACATATAATGTTTAAACTGTACATTTCATGTAATATTTAAACGATACTTTGTTTAAACTGTACAAACTGTGCATTTACTATCTCGTGGTACATTTATAGAAGCTAGCATACTTTGTTTCTCTGAAATACTTATTATATAATAACTAAATTGACGATAATTATATAATAACTAAAACCACGATAAAATAGATCAAAAGAAATTTTAAAAAGGTTTATTTAACTATTAAGGACGTGAAACATACACAATTTTCCTAAGCGTTTCTGAGCATGAAACTTCCTTCATCGGGGGCATGTGATATAGCCCAAGTATATTGGGAATGTATACGCAAAACAAAATGACGAACTAAATTTTCATATTAGGATAAGCCAAACGGAGAAAATGATTAAAAATGTGTGTAAATAAATAACTGAAGTGTGGCTCAGCTCAACTTTCTCAAAATAGAATACATATTTAATAGCTTTGTTTCACATTTTACAAGAACAATTTAGAAAAATCTGTATTATGGGTCCAAATGGTTACAATTATAGAGTGCTACCCTTCACTTTAAAGAGCTTAAAAATCCTTCGATTGGTATCATACTTGACAATGTATCCCTAGGGCGGGCGGGTAACTTGCTCCCGAGGGTAGCTAATGTCGCCAGGAACAAAATATTGTATCGCGGCTATTTTTCACAACAATGATTGAAACTATAAAGTCTCATGATCATTGAGCCATAAATAAATCCTTTATGTATGATTATGTCAAATTTTGTATTACGCTGCCATGTTAAAAAATCTGATGTGGGCAGCACATGACTTTCCCTGTAGACTTATATCCACGTTCTATTTATTTCAATTAAATTTAATTAACTTTTAATTCAATTTTCGTTCTCATTTGATAACTGGACTTATTTTCAAAGGTGGGGTGGAAAAATACGAAACAAACTAATATATCTCGAGAACGACTAGTCCTAATGTAATGGGGTTGGTCTTATTCTTTTCTTCGTTAAAAATTACGCATTAAACAAGCATTTAATGGATATATTTGAGCATACGTAGCTTTTTAGTTTAGATTTTGATAATTTTTGCGGGTCATTCTGCAAAAAAAAGGCAGGTTATTTTTTTCTGAATCGTACCAAAATCTAATCGGCACCAGGGTGACCTATACGTGACTCATCTACCGAATTTTGTGAAATTCGGTCCATTAGTTTTTCAGCTACAGTGGATACAAGCTTTTGCGGGCCATTTCACAAAAAAGGCGGGTTTTTTTATTCCGAATCGTACCCAAAACTAATCAGCATCAGCCCCGGCCACAAGTGACTTACCTACAAAATTTTGTGAAATTCGGTCCATTAGTTTTTTAGTTAGAGTGGATACAAAGTCTGCACAGACAGACAGACACACATACAGACAGACACACATACAGACAGACACACAGACAGACAGACACACATACACACAGACAAACAGACAGACACACACACAGACGTCACGCTAAAAATGGTTTTTTCGTATTCTAGAGGTCTCGAAACGTGTAGATCCGTCGAAAACTCGAGTTGCGATTTTCGGCATGATTCCAATACTTTCCCTATACATAAACATGTATTGCAGGGAAAGTAAAAAAAATAAGTTTTAGCTGGAATAAAGAAAATATCTAGTTCTAGATATTTTTATAATAAACCCAAATATAAAGTTTCATGAAAATCCCTCAATATTTGTGTCCGCTATTGTGTACACAAGAAATCGACTACAGAGAGACAGACGGACATAACTCCAAAATTTGTCAAAACGTGTTCAGGAGGATTTAAAACATATATTGCACCAAAATCTTGAAATAAAATTTTTTTGTGAAGACAATATTTTCTCAATACTACATACGAGAAAGTAGAAATATAAAGTATAAAACAAATCGAAAGAAAATAGATACAGAAAACATGCTTTGAGAATGCAGCGATAGCAATATTTAAAAAGTAAGAATACAGTGGTTTTTACCTCCATGCAGTCCAAGATTAAACGCTAAGAAAAACTAACTTTTTCAACTGGATCGTCATTGCAGATAAAATCGCGAATGATATTATAAATACACATTGATTAAAAAACAGACTATTCAGAGAGTTATTTATCATTATGTGTTATAGAAAAGTTTTATAAAACATGGGAAGTAAAAATATCGTGAAGAAAACTTTGGGATAGAACAATAGAAAGTTTTTAATTTTTAATGTCACGGGAATATTCAGATAACCTGATATCAACAGTCCTTTCAGTACTACCAATATAAATTTATAACTATTATCACATGAAGCTAGGAGGACAACATACACCCTATTTCACAGTAATTTCTCTACACTTTCAATCTACTGTAATTTCTATGTTTAGTCGTATCCGTACTGTTTAATTTAAAACTTGTGTAAATCAGGCTAGAATGTATCATGTTCCTATTATAAATAAACTTTCTACTTCAACCCAAGTATATGACTTTTGCGTTGACTCCTAAATTGATTTCAATATAATATAAAATTTAAGTTGATCTAATGGCTAGATTTCGACTAAGGAATTACGACATTTAACAAATAAACAACTTCGCTGGGAACTCAAAACATATGTTAGAAATACAATTTTATATACAGATTATTTACAATGCTAGCAGTGCACATTTTACCCGGGACATACTAATCTACCATGCAACTCGAACCTCACTCATAACTAAACTGAATCTAACAAGAACTGAACATGACCAACATACGAAATGCTCATTTAAAATATTTATGCTATACACACAATTCTTCATTCTACGGACGATCCAAGATACCACGCGCGAACTCGGCAGAATGACAGATCCATAGATCTAAATTCTGCCATTTTATAGAACTGGCCAGTCATCAGTATGCGATTTTTCGGAATGAAAGTTGAGAAGTTAAGGACATAAACAAAAATCAGGAAAAAATAGAATTGGAATAAAATGATTATAAATAATAGAATCCTCACTCTCTTGTTACTTGTGAACGTGAGGTCAATATACACCTTAACTGGAAGATACACTCTTTTGCAAAAAAATCGAAGCGGCATGAAGAAAGTGAGTGTTTCTATTGAAATTAAATGTGCTTACAGCTCATACACAGGATGAAATGATTATAAAATCAGGGCCATAGGACTGATTAACAGTTAGCAATTGCATATTGAATTTTCAAATCAGTAATTGGTGAAATCCCCCATGGTGGCAATGCATGCTTGCACACGTCTAGGTAAGGAGAGATAAAGTTTTCTAATGTCATCTTGAAATACATTCTGCCAGGCATTCCTCAATCGTTGCTCCAGTTCTCTTACTTTTCCGGGTGCCCGAAGCTGGCGGCGTAGCATGCCCCATACTTGCTCGACTGGCGAAAGGTCTTGTGACCTTGCTGCCCAAGGAACAGTATCAACAGCACGGAGACAGTCCACAGATATGCGAGCCGTATGTAGCGTGGCGTTATGTTGGGAAATGTCCCCAGAATAACGTGCCATGAAGGGTAACGCAGACGACCGCAGGATTTCATCAACATATCGTTGAGCTGTTAAAGTTGTACGCAGGATGACTAGGGGAGACCTGGTGTCGTGAGAGATAGTATCCTACACCAGGGGTAATGGCTATGTGCGTGTGTAAAACAGAAGCTGATTGGGACCGCTGGCCCTGGCGCCTCCACACACGTACCGATGATCATCTGCTGAAAGACTGAAGCGTGATTCATCGCTGAACACTATGCGATGCCAGGCTGCTAGCAGCCATGATATTTGGCTACGATACCACTTCAAACAACTTTGTCGATATTGTAGGTTGTGGGCAGACGTCTGAAAGGCCGTCCCCTGAGCGTAACTGCACCTCAGTCAAGCGCCGTGAGATGGTGGAAGGTACCACGGATGGTATGGAAGAGGTTGTAGCGCGTTGGATGGCGGACAATGAAGCCGTTGGAACAGTTCGGCCTGTCTCACAATCATCCGATCTTGCTTTGCATTCGTGAACCTTGGCCTTACAGAGTCTTCATTCCGTCGATAGTTCCTTTCAGCAACCATATCTGCCAGCACCTTTGCACAGCAGTGTTCGTTCGGGGTAAGTGACGACTTATTGCTCGAATTGACAAGCGAGCTGCATTCATCCCGGCTATACAACTGCGTTCGAATTGCTTATGAGGTTTTCGGCAACGTCGTAACGGCATTATTGGTTGTGTGTTCATGGAACTGCAACGCCGATAACGAGCAATGATAAATCGTCCACATTTTTAACCTGTTTTATAGGATGCTATTTGCGAAGTAGAAACGCCCTGTATGGCCGAACTTAACGCTCATTGGCCTTTTAAATTTATATATTTGCATACTTGGTATAAAGAAATTTGCATGCGAAATTTCGAGATGATCGGATTATTTTTCAGGGGTGCGTCTTTTTATTTTCAAAAGAGTGTATATAGAGAAAAAATATAATAATTATAACGCTATCAATGGACAACTGCACCATTGCACTAAAAATCCATCTTTAAAGTAATGAAAATTACACGTTTCAAAGGCTTAGTTGTTCTATTGCTATTCCTTTAAAATGTTCTGAAGAGTATTTAAAACTGACTTTTATTCACGTTATCTGTAGGAAAATAAAATAGATGTATATGATGAATAAAACTTATTTGAACATATTTTATTATATTTTACCCCACAGGCACCGGTAGTGTATTCAAAGCATTAATTGTCAAATAAAAGTTTGACCCATATAGCAAAATATTCAGTTGTGGAATTTATGATTTGTGATACATTCTTGATATCTGGAGCACATTGCATCTTTATATATATATAGGATTTATTGTAAAACAAAATCAAAACTCTAGAAAAGCATTCTTCATCGATGACACCACGTAAATCTTGTTTATCCTTCAAAACTAAGAAGTTTGTTGAAAAATATAAACAGATATAAATCTTTTCCCGATTGTAGAGCAGAAATCTTATCCCATAACCATACTTCCTCTTCACAGAGCGGATACCGCATTTTCTAGAAAACTACTGAATTCATCATTATTTCTTTTTCTCTGTACGCAGCAGTTCAGATGTGAACATAACTATAAAAATCTGAGATGTGTCTAACATAGTATTTTCGCTGCAGATAAGCATATGCGGATGCAGTGGCGAAGCGCGATAAAAGAATTTGATGAGTCCGGGAAATGCAAAACCAGGGACCAAAACTAGGAAAATCTAGTTTCATTTTGTATATTTTAATGAGGTTAGAAATAAAATAAAATATAATAATCATACTACAAATGAATGATATCTTTTTGGAACGCTAGTTTTGAGTTTCTAGGTAGAGCCGATTAAAATGTTATAATGAAGAAAAACACAAGGCACAAGAAACTCAGTTTTAACTAGTATGTAAAAATTAAAGAAAAACAAGCAGAAAAATAAATAGACCAGCCACCAAACTTTTAATTTTCGATCGTTAAAAGTTAAATTTATGCTTCTATTAGAAAATTCCAAACGATAGAAAAATGACAAAACACTTATAAATTAAATATTTTTAACTGAAATTTACCACTAACTGAAAAATGACTCCCTAGCGTCCTCAGGCAATTAAACACTTTATTTGCAAAAACGAAACTATTAAGAAAAATTTTAGTGTAGTAGAAATAGTGTTAGAGGTGGAACTAATTGCATCAAAAATGATTCTTGTTGTAAATGGTAAGTAACACGCTCCTAATTCATATACTAAAAATATACATCCGTTCTGTTGCGCAAAATGCGGTTTTTTTGCCGTCATCTTGAAAAAACATGAAAATATCACAGAAAAAATAAAAAAATTACAAAAAATTATGTGTGGTATCAAATTTCAGGAAATTTCATGCTGAAATAGAATATGATATTAGTTTAAAGAAAGAAAAGGAAATAGCAAAATGGTGGCAGAAAAACTGAAAGCTTTTACAGTGCTGAAAAACACATTTTTATTAATCTAAGGGGCTTAAAAATCCTGGGTAGTTTTAACATTGCTCACAATTTAAAAAAAAATGTTAAATTAAAAAAAAAATAATTAAAACTTTTATTATTTAAAGTTAAAATTTAACATTAAACAAAATCTAAAATTTGAAAAAGTTATACAATAAAAGGGGTTTTTATAATATAAAATCATATTTATTTAATCAAAATCGAATCTCATCTAAATCAAAACTGTCTCCTGTGTTTGTAAAGTCCTTTCGACAACAGTTTTTACAAACTACTGAACATGGAAGTCCATATCGGCGACATGTACATTTCATGGTGTTACATGGTTCTGCAACTGTAGTTTGGCAGGCACATTTAATCATATTTAAGAGTTTGTCTGGTGCTGCGCTCAAGTCTGTTAATATCGGTTGAAATTCTCCATCAACCAACTGCCAAACCCATAGTGTAGGATCGGGGTTTGGCATATTAACATTTTTCCAAATAAATCACTGCAAATGCACTCGAAGTAGATGGTATTTCGCTGCATTTTGTGTTGGAGGCAAACGAGCTATATCAAAATATTTTTTAGCTGAAGCTATTTTCTTAATGTATTATTTGTTCATAACGAAGCTCATTTAGGTTGCTTGTATTGATGTTATCTCCATTTAGTGACACAATAACGTTACAGCCAATTTCGACCAAAGCTTTCTTAGTAGCATCCTCGGATGATCCAAAATGGGAAGCCCATTCCCATAAGATTTTGGATTTTATGATATTCTTGAAAGCAGAAGATTTACTTTTCCAAATAAAGCACTGGTGGTGTCACACCCTTTTAATGCGTGAACAAAAAGTAAAGTTTTGCAAGCCTCTTCTCCAATAGATCTTTGCATGGCATACTGCATTAAAATGTTCTTAAAAAAATGATATAGTAGTAGAATTAAAATATCAATATCATCAGCTACTACAGTTACATGTTTTTCCTTAGCTAAATTTAAAGCTTCTTTGACGATTAGTGTGTCTGCATCACCTGCTGTATGAAGGACGGAATGATCTCTTCCTTGAAAATAACTCCCCAGTATATTGATAAAGCATTGTTTCTTTTTGAAGTTAGAAATAAATTTTGTTTTCTTGATGATCACAGACGAATTCTCATCAAAAACTACTACAACAGATGACTTGTGGTGCGTAGGCGCCCCATCACCACGGGGGAATTAGCAACGAACGTAAAATAGATGACTGCTTCATGCGCAATCTGTGCTCCATATCCATTATATTTGGTTTTTCATACCCACCAAACACTATTGTCACTTTTCCATACCTTCTGTTGACATACGATTCGTGCTGGCTTGTGACATTGTCAAATGTTGCAGAAGATGACCATGGTAACTGGTGAATTAATGCATCACCATCAAGAACGAAGTACTTTTCTAGAAATGAGACAGCTGTATTTCATCGTATGTCAACAGAAGGAATGAAAAAGTCACAATAGCCTTTGATGGGTGTGAAAAACCAAATATAAAAGATATGGAGCACAGATTGCGCATGAAGCAGTCGTCTGTTGTAGTAGTCTTTGATGAAAATTCGCCTGTGATCATCAAGAAAATCAAATTTCTTTCTAACTCTACAAACAAACAACGCTTAATCAATATACTGGTGAGTTATTTTCAAGGAAAAGTTCATTCCGTCATTCATACAGAAGGTGATGCAGACACTCTAATCGTCAAAGAAGATTTAAACAGAGCTAAGGAAAAATCAGTCACTGTAGTAGTTGAAGATACTGATAATTTTAATCCTACTAGTGTATCATTCTTTTAAGAACATTTTAATGCAGTCTGCCACACAATCTAATAAAGTTCGTGACATTCAAGCCATGCAAAGATCTATTGGAGAGGAGGCTTGTAAAACTTTACTTTTTGTTCGCGCATTAACAGGATGTGACACCACCAGTGCTTTATTTGGAAAAGTAAATCTTCTGCTTTCAAGAATATCATAAAATCTAAAATCTTATGCAAATGGGCATTTTAGATCATCCGAGGATGTTACTAAGAAAGATTTGGTCGAAATTGGTTGTAAAGTTATTGTGTCACTAAATGGAGGTAACATCGATACAAGCAACTTAAAGGAGCTTCGTTATGAACAATAAATTAAGAAAATAGATTCAGCTAAAAATAATTTGATATGGCTCGTTTGCCTCGAACACAAAATACAGCGAAATACCATCTACTTCGAGTGTATTTGCAGTGTTTTATTTGGAAAATCTTAATAATCCAAACCCCGATCCTACACTATGGGGTTGGCAGTTGGTTGATGGAGAATTTCAGCCGATATTAACAGACTTGAGCCCAGTACCAGACAAACTCTTAAACATGATTAAATGTGCCTGCCAAACTAGAGTTGAAGAACCATGTAACACCATAAAATGTACATGTCGCCGATATGGACTTCCATGTTCAGTAGTTTGTAAGAACTATAGTGGAAAGGACTGTACAAACACAGGAGACAGTTTTGATTTAGATGAAGATGAAGATGAGATTTGATTTTTATGAAATAAATATGATTTTATATTATAAAAAACTCTTTTATTGTACAACTTTTTCCAATTTTAGATTTCGATTATTTAAATTTAAAATTTCATATTAATTAAAATTTTAATTAATTTTTTAATTTAACATTTTTTTAAAAAATTGTGAGTGAAGTTAAAGCTACCTAGGATTTTTAAGCCGCTTAGATTAATAAAAATATGTTTTTCAACACTGCAAAAGCTGTTAGTTTTTCGGCCATTATTTTGTTATTTAATTTCCTTTTTCTAAACCACTATCATATTATTTTTCAGCATAAAATTTCCTGTAATTTGATACCACACATGACTTTTTGTGATTTTTTAAATTTTTGTGCGATTTTTTCATGTTTTTTCAAGATGGCGGCCAAAAAATGCATTTTGCGCAACAGTACGGATGTATATTTTTAGTATGTTAATTAGGAGCGTGTTACCTACCATTTACAACAAGATTCATTTTTGTTGCACTTAGTTCCACCTCAAGGTGTTTTTTCACTTATTTCTAATACGCTACATCGAATTTCTGAGGATAGATAAGTCTGCACTGGCTGCGGCAGTCAACTGATGAGTCTAATGCAATATAGCCGGGCAGGTGTAAACAATTTGAAATAAATCTCCCTTGAACAATACGCTGTTATTTCAGAGCCTCATGGCAGTCGGAGCAAAAATACGTGTGTATTTTTCTTCATTTATTTACAAAGAAAATATTTTTTGCATTTACTTCGAATATCATATATTTCTCTATTTAAAAGAGAAGCTGACTCCGCTGCTGTTTAACAAATTTCTCGTTACCCGAGTTTCTATGCTTCTTATTACAAAAACTACAACATACAAAAACATAAAATCTGGTATATTTGTAGAGAAAGGTGTAGATAATTCGCTGAAATAAACCGTTTCTTGAGATATATTGTAGTTTAAGAAATATTTAATGCCAAAATTAAAGAAAGAATATTTAAGCTGCTAGTTTACGTCATGGATAGACTAACAATAGCAAAACCACGAATTTTTGCAAAAATGATCCCTATTTTATTTCTATATCGTTTAAGAAATATTTTACTTTTTATGCACTTCTAAACAGAATTTTTTTTTCGTATCGGCACGTCCATCGATTTCTCTGTCTCGTACCGCAAAATGTATATACAGGGTGTCTCAAAAACATAGACCTTGACTTTTATTCCTTAAATATTGAACTTAGACATATATAATAAATTACAAAGTTGCGTAAAAAAAGGTACAGAATTTTATGAAATCGATTAAAATATTCAAGGAAATTAAATTTTAAGAAATACAAAATTTTTATTTTTATACGGTCCCCGTACAAAAACATTTCCAATGAGTAAAATTTTCCCCGTACACTAATAAGGTGATGTAAAAAATTTCAGTAGGCTATCATAAAAAGTCCTAGATATATGAAAAGACAAAAATACTAAAACCACTTTTAGATGTATTGACATGGGTTCTCAGAGGGGAAAAATTATATCAGCGGATTGCGTTTCAAGGGTCATACACAAATTACGAAAGAAAGCACTGATTACATAAATAAATAATAATTTTGCTATTTATTGGTACAAAAGTATCTACACTGTGTAGGAATAATAACTTTCACAAAGATTACAAAGCTTATTCGAAATGTTTTCCATCCATGCCAAAGATCCATTAAAGATAAAATGCAGATATTATTTGCCTATGATGCATTTCTGCGTTGCGTCATTTGCACTTTTGCTGTAAACATTTACATTTTAATTTTTGATTAATCCCTCACCAACTTTGTTTAAACATATCTCTAGGAATTTTTGTTATAGAATACTGAAATTTTGTACATCAGTGTATGGGGAACATTTTACTCATTGGAAATACTTGTGTACGGGGGCCGTATAAAAGTTTAAATTTTGTATTTCTTCAAATTCAATCTCTTGAAAATTTTTATCGATTTCTTAAAATTCTGTACCTTTTTTTAATCAACTTTATAATTTATTATATATGTCTAAGATCAATATTTAAGGAATAAAAGCCGAGGTCATTGTTTTGGGGACATTCTGTATCGCATAAAAATTAAGCTCGTGCTTATGAACGTGTTTTAAGGGTTTTTACAATACCCTTCCAACCTGTTGGAAGCAAATTACTATAATGGAAGACGTAAAAAATTATTGTTTAAACCTGTAATGAGTAATAAATTACTATGACGGACGACATAAAAGATTCTTGTTTAAATCTGTAATGAGTAACAAATTACTATGACGGACGACGTAAAAGATTCTTGTTCAAACTTGTAATGAGTAACAAATGTTTATGAGGACCAACACTACAATTCCTTCAAGAACTTTTATTGAAAGATTATTTAATGTAGTATCTGATATGTCTTCCGATTTTTAGATTTTGTTAGTTATTAGTTTTAGTTCTGTAAGTTATTAGGATTGGTCCTGTTTTGCTTCAAAAGTAGTTTCGCAGTAACCAATTTTTTAAAGTAGTTGCATTTGTTGCTCTCAAAGTAATTGTAGTTGCTGCTCTCAAAGTATTTGCAGTTGTAGTAAACTACATTGTTATAAAGCAGTTGTAGTTCACAACTAAAAGTTAATAGCTTTTCCAATCACTGCTGTTTATGAAAGTTTGAAAAAAAATTAACTTTTTCTAGCTTAAAAATGTTCTAAACACTGAATGTATTCTAATCGTCTGAAAATCAACTCGTTTCTGCAGTTTAGGTATAGATAGAATCGAACCATATTTCATTCTATTTTCTTAATTTGTTCAAAACTTCGTTCCAAAGACGCAGACATTTGTGAGAAATGATTGATTTATTTGAAGGTACCATTCCATTAAATTCCGAGAATTGGCTTTTTGATACCATTACAAAATTTCCAGATTGCATCATATACTATGTAGAGAATTAAAAATATAGCAATACTTTTACTTTTGATTTATGGCATCAATAATTACTTGATCCCATTTGAGAATTTTCAAAACCAGTATTCAGTTAGTCCTTAAACGCTAACAGTTGCACTCCGGTTTCCATTAAATTATAATATTAAGTTTATTTCAATTCACCCTAAAATATATAGTTTATTCGCAGAGAAATATTATTGGTGTTGTCAAAAATTGGACTACAGAAGTTTGATAGTTATACAAGCTATAAGCATCCTTAAACACGAGTTAACTGCTTTTATAGGAAGTTTGTGAGTAATATACAGGCTTCAGTAGTCACTGATAACTTCGAAATTCAGTGGTTAAAAGGAAAATGTGTATAATGTCTCAATCGGTTAACATGAAACTTCTATAATTCTTTAAGGACATCAGGAAAATGCCATGCATTTTTCAATGATTGAAGGATATATTTTTACATAATGTTATAATTTTAGCAAAACAGTATTTTTGTCCTTTTTTAATGAAAAGCGAATTGAGATATTTACTCTTGAGATATATCTTTGATCGAAAGCATTATATGTAATTTTTTATATTTCTCCAACTATTATAAAATGAGTGGAACATATGTACTTTTATTTAGAAATAAATTGAGGTCCTTCTTTGAAAGTCATCACGAGTTATTTTAAAAATACTTGATACTAGATTCTAAGAATACTTTAATCCAGGGAGTGAGATATCACATGAAAAAAAATAGCTATTTACAAGAACTTTTGTATATTTACTTTGATCGGTAACTAGAAATAGTTTACTGTGTTTCAATAATATCGAAATATACGAAAGTGGTAACTTATGTGTTTGGTTTCTTACAAAATTGAGTTTAATTACATTGAGATGCAAGTTTGAGCTGAAATTTTCGTATTTCAGACTACATTCAGACAAAAAAATCCAAATATTATGAGGAGTAATTATTTTACCTTGTGCTTTAACTGAACTAAATATATTTGGAAGATATCAGAAAACGTGTTCATTTTAAATTAATGATCTTTCTTGCTTTAAATAGAAGAATAAATATACTTCGGTGAAGTAATTAACTTACTTCAGGTTCTGGAGTTTGAGCTGAAATCTTGTTTGGTCTTAAAAATTTTCTTATGGAAAGAAATATTACTTCAAAGAAAACTACAGAAATTAGATTTACATAAATCTGGCGCATTTTCTCAGGGGTAATGAATATTTTTTCAGCTTATCAGCTTTATCCCATTTAAAACGAATATACATGAGACCAAAATAAATTTTAAGACTGATTAATTTTCTAGTGTTCGCAAACTTATTCTCGTCATCACTCTCACCCTCTAAATTCCCTCATCATTTTCCTAAAATTGAATAGCCTTGATCTTCAAATTCCTTTTAGCTTAAAAATGTAACTTTTATAATTTATATTACAGTAAACAAAATCAAAAAAAGGACCCGTATAGAAGTTGATAAAACAAAAGTATTGTAAATTTGGATATTAATTTAGTCATTGCATGTTACAATTGAAGACATTTGAGCATATTTAAGATAAAAGGAACATAAAATATTTAAAATCAGTATTTTGAAAGAAAAATTAAATTTTTAAAATGATAAACACGACATAATCAGAAAATTGTCTCGAGTTGTGAGAACATCTTTAAAATATTAAATTTTTCTATTTTTTTAACAATCAATCCACTATTTTTTGTAAATTAGACTGTTGAAAATACTCTGTGTGATTCAGTATTTCAAATAGAATAGCAATGCAAAAACTGTTACAAGATTCGTAGCTATGGACTTTGCCTTTTAATAAAGTTACAGTGTATTTTTGCATATCAATGAAATAATGCAAAAGATACAGAGAAAATTTACTGTATATAGATCAGAGAACGAGCTAGAATTTTTCCAGAAGAGTGAAACTACTCTCTGACTTGATTTGAAGGAGTATTTTGTTTTTTAGAGGAGTAATTTCGAGGTAGTTATTAAATTTATTGTATTTTGCATAAAAAATGAAATACACTGTACCCTTTACTTGCGGTAATAAACAAAACACATTGTATATCTGATAGCACAATTAATATACCTTATAAGCATTATAAAATGAGTTTAAAATGTTTAATTTGCGATTTTATAAAATAATTTTTCTTTACAAAATCGGTGACTAAAAATACGCATTACTTCTTCTTCTTAAATAATAAAAGGCAATGTCTGTGTGTGTGTGTGTCTGTCTGTCTGTCTGTCTTATACACTATACGTTTCGCGACCGCGCGTCGGAGAGCTACGAAATTTGGCAATCGGAGACCCGGGGGGGAGGGAAGGGGACACGTGAAAACCGATTTTCAAAATTCTAATTATTTTTTTATTTATTTAATGTTTTATGCGATTTCGACCTTTTTTTGCCCTTTTTGCCCTTTTTTCTCCACGATCCAGACGTCGTAGAAAAAAACAACTCACACCATCGGAAAGAGCAGACAATTGCGAGTAAAAATATATCAATTTCAAATCTGAATTTCGATTTCTAATATTTTTTAAAGATTTTAAAACAAAAGTCACTTTTTGCTCAAGAAAACGATTTTTGGTTTTTAAATTCTCGCATCGTGAAAAGTACTCATAATTTCGACTAATAATTTACATTTTCAGAAAGGTCAAACATCTGGCATTCTTACAAGTCCAATCTGGTCAGGAAATATTCCGTATTGCCCACAGGATCGGGATTTTAAAAGTTTCCGAATTGCGATTTCTCGGCGTTCCGCTCGGCGTGCCGCTTCATTTCTCCACCGCTGAAGGAAGGAAGGTGGTGGGTGGGGACGTCAAGGTGGAGGTGACGTCACGGTTCTGTATATGCATAGCGATGGGTGGGACAATAAGAAACCGAATTAGTTTTTACTTTCCGTTTCCCGCGCTTCCGATTTTAAATGAAATAAGAGCTTAACATATGCACTGTAGAAATTATTATATTTATATTTTAAATGATGGAACGATATGGATTTTTTAAATGGATATTTTAATTTTATGGATATTTTAAATGATGGAACGATGGATATTTTAATTTTATGGATATTTTAAATGATGGAACGATGGATATTTAAATTTTATGGATATTTTAAATGATGGAACAATGGAATGAGGATGATGGAATTAAGAGCTTAGAGAGCATATGGTCATTTTAAATTGTAAATTAGCGCGCGGGAAGTTAGCGGTAGGCCCGGGTACGATTCCCGCCACTGCCAAAACTGCCGAAGTGTTCACGCGGAATACGATCACGTTAAACATGTGGGCCCGTAAGTCCTTCCGAGAGGTTGGTGGTAGGGGAAGGAGGGTACGGCCTAAATTGGGTGAATAAAAAGAAAGTTATGGAGATTGTCGCGGAGGGCGAAGTAGCCCAGTGGTTAGCGCGCGGGAATTGCACGCGGTAGGCCCGGGTTCGATTTCCAAAATTGCCGCCGTGTTCACGCGGAGTACGATCACGCGGAATAAACATGTGTGTCTGTAAGTCCTTTCGAGAGGTTGGTGGTTGGGGAAGGAGGGTACGGTCCCCGTGGGTGCCTCTCCCACTGGGTTCCGGTCTAAATTCGGTGAATAAAAAGAAAGTTATGGAAAATGTCGCGGAGGGCGAAGTACACCAGTGGTTAGCGCGCGGGAATTTCACTGGGTAGGCCCGGGTTCGATTCCCGCCACTGCCAAAACTGCAGCCGCGTTCACGCGGAGTACGATCACGTTAAGCATGCGGGATCGTAAGTCCTTCCGAAAGGTTGGTGGTAGGGGAAGGAGGGTACGGTCCCTGTGGATGTCTCCCCCACTGAGTTCCGGTCTAAATTGGGTGGCACTTCCTGGCCGTCCAAACAGTTACCTTACACCTTCTGGTAAGGTCGCGCCAGCGAGTGTGCCACGGTTACAATTTGCCACGGTCAGAATTTTCAAGGGTAGCGAACAGGTTGGTCGCCAAAGGCGGCTAGTAAATAATAAAAGGCAATGTCTGTGTGTGTGTGTGTGTGTGTGTGTGTGTCTGTCTGTCTTATACACTATACGTTTCGCGACCGCGCGTCGGAGAGCTACGAAATTTGGCAATCGGAGACCTGGGGGGGAGGGAAGGGGACACGTGAAAACCGATTTTCAAAATTCTAATTATTTTTTTATTTATTTAATGTTTTATGCGATTTCGACCTTTTTTTGCCCTTTTTGCCCTTTTTTCTCCACGATCCAGACGTCGTAGAAAAAAACAACTCACACCATCGGAAAGAGCAGACAATTGCGAGTAAAAATATATCAATTTCAAATCTCCATTTCGATTTCTAATATTTTTTAAAGATTTTAAAACAAAAGTCACTTTTGGCTCAAAAAAACGATTTTTGGTTTTTAAATTCTCGCATAGTAAAAAGTACTCATAATTTCGACTAATAATTTACATTTTTAGAAAGCTGAAATATCTGGCATTCTTACAAGTCTAATCTGGTCCAGAAATAATGAAAATTGTCTTCAGGATCGCAATTTTAAAGACGTCATGATTTTAAATTTCTCGACGTTCCGCTCGGCGTACCGCTTCGTTTCTCCCCCGCTGAAGCAGGGAAGGTGGTGGGTGGGGACGTCAAGGTGGAGATGACGTCACGGTTCTGTATATGCATAGCGATGGGTGGAACAATAAGAAACCGAATTAGTTTTTACTTTCCGTTTCCCGCGCTTCCGATTTTAAATGAAATAAGAGCTTAACATATGCACTGTAGAAATTATTATATTTATATTTTAAATGATGGAACGATATGGATTTTTTAAATGGATATTTTAATTTTATGGATATTTTAAATGATGGAACGATGGATATTTTAATTTTATGGATATTTTAAATGATGGAACGATGGATATTTAAATTTTATGGATATTTTAAATGATGGAATGAGGATGATGGAATTAAGAGCTTAGAGAGCATATGGTCATTTTAAATTGTAAATAACGCGCGGGAAGTTAGCGGTAGGCCCGGGTACGATTCCCGCCACTGCCAAAACTGCCGAAGTGTTCACGCGGAATACGATCACGTTAAACATGTGGGCCCGTAAGTCCTTCCGAGAGGTTGGTGGTAGGGGAAGGAGGGTACGGTCCCTGTGGATGCCTCCTTCACAGGGTTCCCGTCTAAATTGGGTGAATATAAAGAAAGTTGCGGAGGGCGAGGCAGACCAGTGGTTAGCGCTCAGGAATTGCACTCGGTAGGCCCGGGTTCGATTCCCGCCACTTCCAAAACTGCCGCCGTGTTCACGCGGAGTACGATCACGATAAACATGTGGGTCCGGAAGTCCTTCCGAGAGGTTGGTGGTAGGGGAAGGAGGGTACGGTCCCTGTGGATGCCTCCCTCACAGGGTTCCCGTCTAAATTGGGTGAATATAAAGAAAGTTGCGGAGGGCGAGGCAGCCCAGTGGTTAGCGCTCAGGAATTGCACTCGGTAGGCCCGGGTTCGATTCCCGCCACTTCCAAAACTGCCGCCGTGTTCACGCGGAGTACGATCACGATAAACTTGTGGGTCCGGAAGTCCTTCCGAGAGGTTGGTGGTAGGGGAAGGAGGGTACGGTCCCTGTGGATGCCTCCCTCACAGGGTTCCCGTCTAAATTGGGTGAATATAAAGAAAGTTGCGGAGGGCGAGGCAGCCCAGTGGTTAGCGCTCAGGAATTGCACTCGGTAGGCCCGTGTTCGATTCCCGCCACTTCCAAAACTGCCGCCGTGTTCACGCGGAGTACGATCACGATAAACATGTGGGTCCGAAAGTCCTTCCGAGAGGTTGGTGGTAGGGGAAGGAGGGTACAGTCCCTGTGGATGCCTCTCCCACTGGGTTCCGTTCTAAATTGGGTAAATAAAAAGAATGTTATGGAGATAGTCGCTGGGGGCGAAGAAGCCCAGTGGTTAGCGCGCGGGAATTGCACTCAGTAGGCCCGGGTTCGATTCCCAAAATTGCCGCCGTGTTTACGCGGAGTACGATCACGTTAAACATGTGGGTCCGTGAGTCCTTCCGAGAAGTTGGTGGTAGGGGAAGGAGGGTACGGTCTAAATTGGATGAATAAAAAGAAAGTTATGGAGATTGTCGCGTAGGGCAAAGTAGCCCAATGGTTAGCGCGCGGAAATTGCACTCGGTAGGCCCGGGTTCGATTCCCAAAATTGCCGCCGTGTTTACGCGGAGTACGATCACGTTAAACATGTGGGTCTGTAAGCCCTTCCGAGAGGTTGGTGGTAGGGGAAGAAGGGTACGGTCCCTGTGGATGCTTCTCCCACTTGGTTCCGGTCTAAATTGGGTGAATAAAAAGAAAGTTATGAAGAATATCGCGGAGGGTGAAGTACCCCAGTGGTTAGTGCGCGGGATTTGCACTTGGTAGGCCCGGGTTCGATTCCCAAAATTGCCGAATAAAAATAAAGTTATGGAGATTGTCGCGGATGGCACGGTAGCCCAGTGGTTAGCGCGCGGGAATTTCACTCGGTAGGCCCGGGTTCGATTCCCGCCATTGCCAAAACTGCAGCCGTGTTCACGCGGAGTACGATCACGTTAAACGTGTGGGACTGCAAGTCCTTCCGAGAGGTTTGTGGTAGGGGAAGGAGGGTACGGTCTCTTTGGATGCCTCCCCCATTGGGTTCCGGTCTAAATTGTGTGGCACTTCCTGGCCTTCCAAGCAGTTACCTTACACCTTTCTGGTAGGTCGCGCCAACGAGTTTGCCACGTTCAGAATTTTCAAGGGTAGCGAACAGGTTGGTCGCCAAAGGCGGCTAGTCTTAAATAATAAAAGGCAATGTCTGTGTGTTGAAGACCCAGACCGTCCGACTCGTCCAGAGGACTTAGAGTAGCAATGTCTGTGTGTGTGTGTGTGTGTGTCTGTCTTATACACTATACGTTTCGCGACCGCGCGTCGGAGAGCTACGAAATTTGGCAATCGGAGACCTGGGGGGGAGGGAAGGGGACACGTGAAAACCGATTTTCAAAATTCTAATTATTTTTTTATTTATTTAATGTTTTATGCGATTTCGACCTTTTTTTGCCCTTTTTGCCCTTTTTTCTCCACGATCCAGACGTCGTAGAAAAAAACAACTCACACCATCGGAAAGAGCAGACAATTGCGAGTAAAAATATATCAATTTCAAATCTCCTTTTCGATTTCTAATATTTTTTAAAGATTTTAAAACAAAAGTCACTTTTGGCTCAAAAAAACGATTTTTGGTTTTTAAATTCTCGCATAGTAAAAAGTACTCATAATTTCGACTAATAATTTACATTTTTAGAAAGCTGAAATATCTGGCATTCTTACAAGTCTAATCTGGTCCAGAAATAATGAAAATTGCCTTCAGGATCGCAATTTTAAAGACGTCATGATTTTAAATTTCTCGGCGTTCCGTTCGTTTCTCCCCCCCCGCTGAAGCAGGGATGGTGGTGGGTGGGGACGTCAAGGTGGAGGTGACGTCACGGTTCTGAATAGAGCGCCTTTGCTCTATATAAATTATTATATTTATATTTTAAATGATGGGACGATCTGGATTTTTTAAATGTATATTTTAACTTTTGGATATTTTAAATGGATATTTTAATTTTATGGATATTTTAAATGATGGAACAATGAAACAATGGAATGAGGATGATGGAATTAAGCATATGGTAATTTTAAATTGCAAATTAGCGCGCGGGAAGTTAGCGGTAGGCCCGGGTTCGATTCCCGCCACTGCCAAAACTGCCGCCGTGTTTACGTGGAATACGATCACGTTAAATATGTGGGTCCGTAAGTCCTTCCGAGAGGTTGGTGGTAGGGGAAGGAGGGTACGTTCCCTGTGGATGCCTCCCCCACTGGGTTCCGGTCTAAATTGGGTGGCACATCCTGGCCGTCCAACCAGTTACCAGGCCCGGGTTCGATTCCTAAAATTGCCGCCGTGTTTACGCGGAGTACGAGCACGTTAAACATGTGGGTCCGTGAGTCCTTCCGAGAAGTTGGTGGTAGGGGAAGGAGGGTACGGTCTAAATTGGATGAATAAAAAGAAAGTTATGGAGAATGTCGCGTAGGGCAAAGTAGCCCAATGGTTAGCGCGCGGAAATTGCACTCGGTAGGCCCGGGTTCGATTCCCAAAATTGCCGCCGTGTTTACGCGGAGTACGATCACGTTAAACATGTGGGTCTGTAAGTCCTTCCGAGAGGTTGGTGGTAGGGGAAGAAGGGTACGGTCCCTGTGGATGCTTCTCCCACTTGGTTCCGGTCTAAATTGGGTGAATAAAAAATAAGTTATGAAGAATATCGCGGAGGGTGAAGTACCCCAGTGGTTAGTGCGCGGGATTTGCACTTGGTAGGGCCGGGTTCGATTCCCAAAATTGCCGAATAAAAATAAAGTTATGGAGATTGTCGCGGATGGCACGGTAGCCCAGTGGTTAGCGCGCGGGAATTTCACTCGGTAGGCCCGGGTTCGATTCCCGCCATTGCCAAAACTGCAGCCGTGTTCACGCGGAGTACGATCACGTTAAACGTGTGGGACTGCAAGTCCTTCCGAGAGGTTTGTGGTAGGGGAAGGAGGGTACGGTCTCTTTGGATGCCTCCCCCATTAGGTTCCGGTCTAAATTGTGTGGCACTTCCTGGCCTTCCAAGCAGTTACCTTACACCTTTCTGGTAGGTCGCGCCAACGAGTTTGCCACGGTCAGAATTTTCAAGGGTAGCGAACAGGCTGGTCGCCAAAGGCGGCTAGTAAATAATAAAAGGCAATGTCTGTGTGTGTGTCTGTGTGTCTGTGTGTCTGTCTGTCTTATACACTATACGTTCAGCGACCGCGCGTCGGAGAGCTACGAAATTTTGCAATCGGAGACCCGGGGGGGGTGGGAAGGGGACACGTGAAAACCGATTTTTAAAATTTTAATTATTTTTTTTGTTATTTAATGTTTTATGCGATTTCGACCGTTTTTTGCCATTTTTGCCCTTTTTTTTCCACGATCCGGACATCGTAGGAAAAAACAAATCACACCATCGGAAAGAGCAGAGAATTTCGAGTAAAAATATATCAATTTCAAATCTCAGGGATAAATTCTAATATTTTTTTATGATTTTAAAGCAAAAGTCACTTTTGACTCAAAAAAACGATTTTTGGTTTTTAAATTCTCGCATAGTAAAAAGTACTCAGAATTTCGACTAATAATTTACATTTTTAGAAAGGTCAAATATCTGGCATTCTTACAAGTCCAATCTGGTCAAGAAATATTCCGTATTGGCCACAGGATCGGGATTTTAAGATTCTCCGAATTTCAATTTCTCGGCGATCCGCTAAAGCATTTCTTAACCGACGTTTCTCCCCCACAGAAGCAGGGAAGGTGGTGGGTGGGGACGTCAAGGTGGAGGTGACGTCACGGTTCTGTATATGCATAGCGATGGGTGGGACAATAAGAAACCGAATTGGTTTTTACTTTCCGTTTCCTGCGCTTCCGATTTTAAATGAAATAAGAGCTTAACATATGCATTGTAGAAATTATTATATTTATATTTTAAATGATGGAACGATATGGATTTTTAAAATGGATATTTTAATTTTATGGATATTTTAAATGATGGAACGATGGATATTTTAATTTTATGGATATTTTAAATGATGGAATGATGGATATTTTAATTTTATGGATATTTTAAATGATGGAACAATGGAATGAGGATGATGGAATTAAGAGCCTAGAGAGCATATGGTCATTTTAAATTGTAAATTAGCGCACGGGAAGTTAGCGGTAGGCCCGGGTACGATTCCCGCCACTGCCAAAACTGCCGAAGTGTTCACGCGGAATACGATCACGTTAAACATGTGGGCCCGTAAGTCCTTCCGAGAGGTTGGTGGTAGGGGAAGGAGGGTACGGTCCCTGTGGATGCCTCCCTCACAGGGTTCCCGTCTAAATTGGGTGAATATAAAGAAAGTTGCGGAGGGCGAGGCAGCCCAGTGGTTAGCGCTCAGGAATTGCACTCGGTAGGCCCGGGTTCGATTCCCGCCACTTCCAAAACTGCCGCCGTGTTCACGCGGAGTACGATCACGATAAACATGTGGGTCCGGAAGTCCTTCCGAGATGTTGGTGGTAGGGGAAGGAGGGTACGGTCCCTGTGGATGAATAAAAAGAAAGTTATGGAGATTGTCGCGTAGGGCAAAGTAGCCCAATGGTTAGTGCGCGGAAATTGCACTCGGTAGGTCCGGGTTCGATTCCCAAAATTGCCGCCGTGTTTACGCGGAGTACGATCACGTTAAACATGTGGGTCTGTAAGCCTTCCGAGAGGTTGGTGGTAGGGGAAGAAGGGTACGGTCCCTGTGGATGCTTCTTCCACTTGGTTCCGGTCTAAATTGGGTGAATAAAAAGAAAGTTATGAAGAATATCGCGGAGGGTGAAGTACCCCAGTGGTTAGTGCGCGGGATTTGCACTTGGTAGGCCCGGGTTCGATTCCCAAAATTGCCGCCATGTTCACGCGGAGTACGATGACGTTAAACATGTGGGTCGGTAAGTCCTTCCGAGAGGTTGGTGGTAGGGGAAGGGGGGTTCGGTCCATGTGGATGCCTCCCCCACTGGGTTTCAGTCTAAATTGGCCGAAAAAAAATAAAGTTATGGAGATTGTCGCGGATGGCACGGTAGCCCAGTGGTTAGCGCGCGGGAATTTCACTCGGTAGGCCCGGGTTCGATTCCCGCCATTGCCAAAACTGCAGCCGTGTTCACGCGGAGTACGATCACGTTAAACATGTGGGACTGCAAGTCCTTCCGAGAGGTTTGTGGTAGGGGAAGGAGGGTACGGTCTCTTTGGATGCCTCCCCCATTGGGTTCCGGTCTAAATTGGGTGGCACTTCCTGGCCTTCCAAGCAGTTACCTTACACCTTTCTGGTAGGTCGCGCCAACGAGTTTGTCACGGTCAGAATTTTCAAGGGTAGCGAACAGGCTGGTCGCCAAAGGCGGCTAGTAATTTATAAAGCGGATTTGCTTATTTTATGTTGTGAAATACGCGCATAGAGGCGTTATCTGGATCCCTGATATAGATAATCTAACCGTGAATAGAAAATTATATATAAAACAATTATTAAAAAAAATTATATAACTTTTTGGTAGTTGTTGTTTTATTATAATACAATTTCTCCTTCAAAGGAGTAACACAAATAGAAATAGAAATTAAAATTGTTATTCTGCTATCACTTTGAACTGCACGGAAGAACAGAAATGTGTAGAAGCTTACTTTTTGACCTCCTTTCCAAGGCATAATGTTATTTTCTGTGATTTTTTAACCAAAAGCATATAAATATGTTTTTGGTTAAAAAGCATATTTATATTATGCTTTTTAACATTTGATATTTTTGATATTTTTGATTCTGCTCGCAGAAAGAGTTCAATTCTCCCCCTGGTTGATGGCACATGCCCAACCGATTTCTGAAGAAACGATCGATTAATTAATTTTTATTTTGTTTATTTATTTTGCTTTCCACGTTTAAGGGACGCATTGGAAATTTAGGTGTTTTGAAAAGGCGATTCTGTAAATGCATTATTTAAGTAGGTAATTTGTTCCAATTTATTGTGCAAGATTGTATATACTTAAGACACTAGATGCATCTTTGCTCCTGATGCCCTTAAAGTTGTAACAGACACATTGAAGTGGGTGGTTGTGGTGGGGGGGAGGGCCAAGCGGGCGGGCTCCAGATTAGACGTAGATTCACAATATTTTCATGATGGAAACAAAAACATGAAAATTCCAATATTGCCCAATTCAAGAAATGGTCCGATCGAATCGAACAATATTCTTCTCAAAGGAAATAAGTGTATAATTCCGGAAATAAGGTGAAATCTGGGAAATTTAACATTTTTGAGGATAATTTGGTAGCTTCTAAAGTTCGCCAAAGTCATTAAAAAGACGCTGGAATAATCAATTTTTCTTCAAAGTCATGCTCCTCAAAAAAGTCTACTATAATTCTACCGAAATATACAATGTAATAAATTTCCTAATGAACCTTTAAATTTTACTTGTGGAAAGAGAAATTTACTTAATCTAATCACATCTAAATTTGCATTTAGAAAAGTACTTAATAATATTTTTGAAATTATTTCTGGTACATAAAAATTATTTATGAATTTGAAATTAAAAGTAATAATTTTACTTAAACACTGAGGCATAAAAATTCATGAAAAATTTTCAACATAAATATTTGTCAAGCTTGTAAAACAGTTAATTCTTTCTAGTACCGCATTAATGACATTTTTATTCAGTGCATGACATTAAAGATAAATGATAGAAACAGAAATATTTTTCTGTGCTTTTGTAATCATGATTTAATGTTTAATGTCAGACTACATTGACTTTCAAGTTGTGGTTTTCAAGTAAACACAGAAAAAATGCTTAAACATTTTGAGTACAATAAAAAAGGAACCTAACATTTTGAAGGGATATCTTAGTGTAGTATGCAGAAAACAAAATGTAACCAGGTATCTCGTAGGATGAAGAATACCAAACTGCATGAATGGTGAAGATTTATTCAGTTTAATAAATATTTAGGGTTCTAATGGCAATCTAAAACTTTCGATTAGACAGAGCAAGGTATTTTGGTTATATACTGCTTTTTTAAATGAACTCGTGCTGATTAAAAAAGCTAGTAGAAAGTAGCAATGAAAATCTTCGAATGGGAACTACATTCTTAAGGGCATTCTAAACCACTGTAGACAGACATACCTACTCAAGGCTTCCTATCCATGTTACCCAAAGCGCCTATGAATGTAAAAGACAGGTTTTGCAGCTGGCTGTAAGCTCTCTATGGGTTGAATGTATGTTTGCTACTATAGGAAATTACATATCGACATATTTGTTGTTTCGAATCTATTATTTCAAAAAGTAAGAACTAACTTTACCATTTTAAGAAAGAAATTGCAGAGAAAATTTTGAGCTTTATATGTTTGTGTTTTTGTGTTTAAATACAATATACCCTTGAGCATTTTGATTCAAATTTGGCGCGATCAGAAATATCTATGAATACTAGAATCATTTCGCTTTGGAGTGTGATCCAGAATTTTGAAAGGTACGAATCAATCAAGTTTTCTTTCTATACTCACAAACTTGTTGTACTCACAAACTTGTACTCACAAACTTGTTTCACAACAAATTGTCGTAGACCCTCGGTTTCCATTTTTAAAATATTTTAATTAAAATGAACTTTCAGACTGCGACAGTTTTAGTAACCTGGTAAGTTTTAGCATAGAAGTACAAAATTTAACTTCATATGTAGGTCAAGTATTAATTATCAAATTAATGTTGATTTTAATTGTCAAATTGCTCTTTATACATGTAAATATATTTTGAAAATAAAAATCCTAATATTCAAAAACAATTTACTTCTTATTTATCAGTTTTGTTTTGATTACGAAAACGCTAATAGCTAAACTCCGTTAAATATCCTAACGATCACTAAATTTGAATGTTTTAAATAATGCTTAGGGATAATAAACTCTTTTTTGCTATGTTTGGGTAGTTTACAATGCATATGATTCAAGAATGCAAAAGATATCGATTCAAGAATGCAAAAGAGGTAGAGAAAATTTATTGTATATAGATCAGAGAAAGAGTTATAATTTTTCTAGAAGAGTAAAACTACTCCCTGACTTGATTTGGAGGAGTATTTTGCTTTTCAGATGAGAAATTTTTAACAAATGTACAATTAACCTCAAATTTCAAGGTATTTATTAAATTTACTGTATTTTGCATAAAAGAAATGCATTATACTCTTTATTTTTGTTAATAAACAAAATACATTGTATATATGATAGCACAGTTAATATACCTTATAAACATTATAAAATTAGTTTTATAATATTTAATTTGCGATTCTATAAAATAATTTTTTTCTTCACAAAATCGGAGACTGAAAATATGCATTACTTAATTTATCAAGCGTATTTGCTTATTTTATGGTGTGAAATACGCGCATAGAGGTGTTATCACGATCTTAGAAACAAATGTTATCACCGTGAATAAAATATTATATATAAAATTATTATTAAAAAAATTAATTTATATAACTTTTTGGTAGTTATTGTTGCATCATAATATTAATACTTAGAAAGAGTAACAAATAGAGATAGAAATTAAAATTGTTCTTCTGCTTACACTTTGAACTGTACGGATGACCAGAAATGTGTAGAAATATACTTTTTGACCTCCTTTCCTAGGCATTACGTTATTTTCTGTGATTTATTTGGCCAACCCACTTCCAAAGAAACCATCAATTAATTTATTTTTATTTCATTTATTTATATTGCTTTCCACGTTTAAGGGACACATAGGAATTTGAGATTTTTTGGAGAAGCAATTCTGTAAATGCATTATTTAAGTAGGTAATTTGATCCAGTTTATTATGCAAAATTGTATATACTTAGGACAAAAGATTCATTTTTGCTCCCGGTGCCCTTAAAAAGGTAACGGACACATTGGAGTTCGTGGTGTTGGTGTTGGGGAGGGACGGCAAGTGGGCGGAGAGCGGGCGAGCTCTAGAGGAGACTTAGATTCACAATATTTTCATGATGGAAGCGAAAACATGAAAATTCCAATATTGTCCGATTCAAGGAAAGGACCGATCGAATCGAACAAAATTCTTCTCAATGGAAAAAAGTGGATAATTCCCGAAGTAAGGTAAAATCTAAAAAATTTAACATTTTTGAGGATAATTTGGTGGCTTCTAAAGTTCGCCATTCATTTGAAGGCGCTGGAATAATCAATTTTTCCTCAAAGCCATGCTCCTCAAAAAAGCCTACTACAATTCTACAGAAAAATACAATCCAGTAAAATTCCTAGTGAACCTTTAAAATTTACTCGTGAAAAAGGAGAAATTTGCTGAATCTTCTCAAAATGTTAATAACAAATTGCATTTGAAATTTACATAATATTATTTTTAAAATTATTTCTGGCACATACAAATTATTAATCAATTTGAAGTTAAAAGTAATAATTTTATTTAAACAATGAGACATAAAAATTCATGAAAATTTTTCAACATTAATATTTGTCAAGCACGTAAAACAGTTAATTCTTACTAGTACCGCATTAATGACATTTTTATTCAGTACATGACATTAAAGATAAATGATAAAAACAGAAATATTTTTCTGTGCTTTTGTAATCATGATTCAACGTTTAATGTCAGACAACATTGACTAAAAAGTTGTGCTTTCAAGTAAACACAGAAAAACTGTTTGAACATTTTGAGTGCAATAAAAAAAGAACTGAACATTTTGAAGGGATATCTTAGTGCAGTATGCAGAAAACAAAATGTAACCAGGTGTTGCGTAGGATGAAAAATACCAAATTGCATGAAGGGTGAAAAAAGTTATTTAGTTTAATAAATATTTAGGTTTCTATTGGCAATGTAAAATTTTCGATTAGGAAGAGCAAGGTATTTTGTTTATATACTGCTTTTTTTTTAATGCGCACGTAGTATTCCTCGTGCTGATTAAAAAAGCTAGTAGAAAGTAGCTATGAAAATCTACGACCGGGATCTACATTCTTAAGGGTATTCCAAACCACTGTAAACATGCATGACTACTCAAGGCTTCCTATCCATGTTACCCTAACAAAGCGCCTATGAATGTAAAATACAGGTTTTGCAGCTTTCTGTGAGCTCTCTATGGGTTCAATGTATGTTTGGTACTATAGGAAATTACATATAGACATATTTAATTGTTTTGAAACTCTCATTTCAAGAAGTAAGAACTAACTTTATCATTTTAAAAACGAAATTCCCGAGAAAACTTTGAGTTTTATATGTTTGTGATTTTGTGTTTAAATGCAATTTACTGTTGAGCAATTTGAATCAAATTTGGCGCGATCAGGAAGATCTATGAATACTAGAATCATTTCGCTTTGGAGTGCGATTGAGAATTTTGCAATGTACGAATCAATCATGTTTTCCTTCTATACTCACAAACTTGCGTGAATTGCTTATGCATACAGGATGTTTGAAAAATACTGCACGATTGAACGTCTTTTGAAAATTGTCGTAGACCCCTGGTTCCAATTTTAAAAATATTTCAATTAATATGAACTTTCAGACTGCGGCAGATTCAGTCACCTGGCAAGTTTTAGCAAATAATTACGAAATTTAACTTCATATGTAGGTCATGTATTAATTATCAAATCAATTTTGAATTTTAAGTGTCAAATTGCTCTTTATTCAGGTAAATATCTTTGAAAATTAAAATCCTAATATGCAAAATTGGCCGTGAAGTATTGTCGACATGATAGGATCGAAAAATGTTTGATTGGATCAAAAAAACCGACAAAACATAAATTTCCGGGGTCGTAAGGAAATTTAATTCCGTTAGTTAAAATTTTTATATTATAAAGTTACCTTTATAGAAAAAAGTTTTATACAGCCTTCAATTATCCGACGGAAGCGTTGATTACTTAATATCTAACGTAATTTGATATGTTTGGCAAAGGGGCATTTTTGTTGATCTAATTAGGCTATGGAATATATTTTTAAAATTGGTAATGTCTGTCTATGGGACCTGTATAAAAAGTTATATTTCGCATTTTATTACTAAATACTATCATATATTCAAAATGCCGTTCCTGTGGTCGAGCGGTCAGGGGTATGCGTTTCCGTCTAACTGCTGGATTGCTGGGTTGCGGGTTCGAATCCCGCCAGGGGGCATGGATGTTGAAGACCCAGACAGTCCCACTCACCCTGAAAACTTGAGCAACAGATTGGACGACAGGTGTGGCATGGATGTTGTCGTGTTGAAGCCAAGTCAGACTTCCGCCCTTCGGGGAGCCTCTATGAAATTGGAGCTGCAAATTTGCTCCACTTCGCCATGGGATGCCCTCGGAAGTCATATGGACGTTGTGTGTAGGTGCCCCTTCACCAAGGAGGAAGAAAATATGTGTAACTTCAAAATAGGCATACGATGATAATATAATTAATTAAAGCATTTCCTAATTTGGAATCATAAGCCTAAGACTAATCGTTCAAGATATATTTTATTCAAGATACCTCCAAGATACACCCTACATAGCATGAGGGTAATTACGAACACTATATCCATGCAATATATACATAGAATCGCACGAAATTTATAATTTAAATTGCAAATACTTTGAATTGTGAAATACATAGTAAATATCCGTTGTTAGACAATATCTTTAAATCGGTATAAATGAGATTCAATCCCGAGGTATAAAATATTTAAACTCATTAAAGCAGGTGGGGGACAACATGCCCCTCCCCCGACACACCCTTTAAATTGTAATCTATATTTTCTAGTATATTTTAAATGAGTAAAATTAAAAATATAAGCATTGCATATGTGTTGTTGTTGTTGAGACCCAGACCGTCCGACCTACCAGAAAGGTGTAAGGTAACTGTATGGACGGCCGGGAAGTGCCACCCAATTTAGACCGGAACCCAGTGGGGGAGGCATCCACAGGGACCGTACCCTCCTTCCCCTACCACCAACCTCTCGGAAGGACTTACGGACCCACATGTTTAACGTGATCGTACTCCGCATGAACACGGCGGCATTTGTGGTAGCGTGCAAATCTAGCGCGCAAACCACGGGGATACCGCACCCGATATGGCCAACAGCACGCGGTGTTCCGAGGTGGTCACCCACCAAGTACTAACCGCGCCCGATGCTGCTTGACTTCGGTGATCTAACGAGAACCGGTGTTTTCAGCACGGTACGGCCGTTGGCTTCATTGCATATGTGTGTAAAAATCATGCGATGCGGTTAATTTTATAGTTTTATTTAATACCGATGCGTGTGTCAATTAAATAAATTATACTTTAGATGCAGAATGATAAGTAGAGGTTTATTTTGTAAATACCATATGCTGATTTCATTCGCAAATGTAGCGAGAGGAGCAATAGTACATCTGCATTGAAGAATCTATCGTTGGCTAACTTTCACTGTAGGTGCTAAAATGCACCTGCTAATAAAAGTCACAGCTATTTGCGTGCCCCAAAGCTAGTACTTGTTATTCTTCAGAAGCATTGTTGTTATGACAGAGCAAAGTTCGCCACGTGAATAACTGAAAATTAAAATTAATGCTCTGCAAATCTTGAAAATATTATTACATTGATACTAAGATTATTTCGGTTTGAACTCGGTCTAGTTCGTAAAAAGAGTGTGTGTCAGTGCTAATTAAAAATAATAAAGTTCACAATTAAAAAAAATATTTTACACATTTGAGTCAATCCGTATCTTTACTTCCTTTTATAATCCTATGCAATCAGTGTTGTGTCTACTAATATAAACTCCTAAACTTCACCGTGTAAAATTTACAACACGATGAAGGTATCATCAAAATTAAATGACATTTATTACAGAAACGACCTGTATTGATACAAATAAACGACTAACTTTACAAAGTAATATATATATATATATTACTGGTCGCAAATCTATATTTGGGGAAAAATCACCACTCGTTGCAATTAGTGCTTCTAAACTACATGACATCGCATCAAACAGCTTTTGAATTTGTACCTGAGGAAGAGAGTTTCAGATTGTTTCTATCCGAACCCATAGTTCAGCTGTATTAGCTACGGGGCGAGTGAGACGCCGACCGATGAAATCCCAGACATATTCAATAGCCAACATATCCGGTGAATAGGAAAGCCAAGACAGAAGCTATATTTGTTTTGTTGGAAAGGAGTCTTAAACATTCCTAGCAACATGTGGACGGGAATTGTCCTGATGAATTACAGCTCTAGAAATACATTGGAGGAAGGGTATAACCTCGGACTCCAGAACGTCTCTGATGTCCCGGTTGCTGTTGAGATTACCCTGAATTCTTTGTAGATGAGATCATCCAAGACATCAAATGACGCCGCAAACCACAAGGCTTGGCTTTCGTCCATTATGGCTTTGGATAATTCACTCCGGAAGGTGACATTTACAGTTGTAGTGTCTAATGTGAATGCAACCATCACTGTACCTCAAAATAAAGCGGTATTCATCTGATAAGAAAACATGTTTCCAATCGGTACGCCTGTGTCTATGTTGTTGTTGTTGAGACCCAGACCGTCCGACCTACCAGAAAGGTGTAAGGTAACTGTATGGGCCTGTGTCTATGTGGATGAGCTCATTGTAGCCGCAGGCTTTGACGGTTTTGCGTCAGGGGAATCCTATACAAATGAATTCTTTCACGCATTCCGCGGTGCAGCAAGCGCCCACGAATTGTAGGGCCAGACAATGACACACCTGTAGCAGTGCTCTAATTTTCTGCCCACTGTCGAGATAAAACTGTACTGTTCATATACTGCTATGCGGATGAGGTATCAATTATCTCGTGCTGACGTGACATTTTGTTGGCCAAAGGCGAATTTTAACTCTTTCGGATCTCTTCCGTCTACTGCTTACACACTCGCATCACTGTTGTGGCATTGCGCCCCATACGAGCTGCTGTTCGAAAAGACAACCCCCCTTCACGAATGTTGATCATTCGACCCCATGAAAACTCTGAAACTTTCTCATGTGGCTCTTATGTCGTCGTAGAGGTGTAGTAAATTCTCATGAAAAGTTTACCGCTGGCAAACAAACATAGACTCTTTTAAGCACCCCTTTACAGCTCTCTATTTATACGGTTAAAACAGCAGCTCAGAGGGCGCTGCTCAGTTCAAGTAAGCACTGTGAATTCTTATCATCTGCATAGTACACCCTTGATTCCATTTTCTGTAAGTTTCAGCTTAATCGCGTGATTCCTTCATGGTGTTGTAATTCTTACAACATGAGTTTATATTCAGCAGGCATTTTAAAAATATACTCAACATTTTATATGGAGAATATGGTAATATTAAACTTATAATATTATCCAAATTTATCATAATGTTATTATATAATATATCGGAGGTATTATTTTCACTTTGTTTATTGCAGTTTGAATTAAAAGTTACATTTTTATCCTGGAGGGAAATTTAAAATCAATTTTGGGTAATAAAGTCAGTAATTAATGAATTTAGTTGATACTCTTTCAAGTATAAACCTCACAGGTGATAAAGGACATATTCTTACATAAACTGAAAAATAAATCAGTCTAAATTTATTTAAACCTTATACATTTTAGGTTTAATACGAAAACATTGGCTGTTAAGAATTCCTTACTTGTGATAAAATTTTTAAGCATGCACTAGTTTTATTACAATCTAATTTATAAAGTTTCTTCGGAAATATTGTAATTTATAAGATCTATGTTTTGGGCTTTAACGAGATTGTATGAGAAGATTAAGATCGGGAAGAAAACAAAATTTCTTTAGTAATACTTTAGTAAAATATGTCTACGATTAATTTTCATTCAGAAAGAAATAACTTATAAAATAAACTTTAATATAACTTCGATACAAGTATTATAATTTTTAAATAAATACAACAATTTAGCTGATGCTTATAATAGCATCGATATTTTTCGTAAATATATTTTAAAGCATTTACTTAATCACGAGTAAAAAAGGTGTAATTAAAGGTCTGTAAAATTTTTATTAGTATATAAACAGTTTATAAGTATATATATTCTACGAAATTTTATGTGTACATAAATTTTGTAAAATAACTAAAACTCGGCGGAGTTGTCTGTGCTGTTCATAATTAGGACCAGAAATATTAGTATTTTAATACATTTATAAAATTATTTATTACAAAGTATAATAATTAATTGAACAATTGTAATAACGTTTACAGTTTGTACCAGATAAGGAGAGTTTGAACTGTGTTGCAAAAGTGGTCTTAAAATATTATATTTGAAAACCAATCAGCCGAAAGCTTTCTATTCATCTCTGTGATTGGCTTGTTGTCCACTTCAAAAAATCAATTTTAAAGAATTTTTAATGAAACTGTGCAACAATCATTTGCGAATGAAAGCTCATAAAAATATGCATTATTAACTATGACTCCATTAACGGTACTTGCATCGTCGACATCTTTGATATCAGTATCATAATACTCTTCATCATCATTTGAATTAATTTATCATTTTTGCATTAATTTTTAGCACTGTGCGTAAATAAAATTGTAAGATAGTAACCAAACAAAATTTTGAATTGATTATCAAAATTACTCTCTGAGACAGAAAATAAGGTTTTCAAGTTTCAGTACCCATTTTAAATGGCACTTTAATGCATTTTTAAAAATACAATATTTTGCTTTGTAAATGACTGCAATGTGAACTTTCTTGTGATATATGAGATTTTTATGTTTGGATTCCCGCTCATTGTATAAAAGGTTTCCATATCCATAAGCGATACCTGATTCTTAGATTCCAGGATACTACAAGTGACAAAATCTTTAATATTTACCTTTACAACGGGTAAATATGTACTTCCTAGCATATTTTCTATTTTATTTGTTAGTATGCATCTTTCCACCTGGTTTTGGTACACATTGTTGCTCATTCTTTTTATTTAGTATGAGATCATTATTTTTGTACTTAGATTTGTCTCGTTATTCTGCATTCTTTTATCCTTTCCATCATATAAATCATTACTGCCCGTTCCGTTATTATATTTGCATTAATTAGATTTTCGAACACTTTCTAATTTCTAATACCCGAATCTAGTATAAAGTATGTATTAACTTCCAAAATGTGTTCATATAATTTTCGCGGCCTCGTGCTATTGTTTTATTCTCCTAATTTTTGTTAAAAATATATTCATTTCTAGTGAGATTTCTAAATTAATAAGATTTAAATGATCGTCTTCTAGAATTTTGAGTTAATTTCTCTTGAAAGTTGTTTCCCTGCTCGCTATCATAATAATGTTGGTTTGATTCGTTATATATTGCGTTTTGATAAAACCAGCAAGTAATATTGAAATGTTTAAATGTTTCGTACTTAGCACACCTCGGACTATCCATTGAATTTTGCGGAGGATTTTCATTTACATATTCTGGATTATGTTGGCAATCAGTTCAAATATGACTGATTTTTCACACACTTTATACAGTTTGTTTTATTTTCAGATTATTTAGCTCGTCTTCTTCTAATATAATTTTGTTTATTTCCATTGGGAGCTATTTGGTTTGTGCTAGGCAAAGCCTGTTTTATGCTATCTTCATGAAATATGGTGTTATTGTTTTCTTGAAAAATCATCTAACAATTCTGCTGCTTCTACAGCTTCCATGAGATTTTTCAGGATTTGTTTCTTAACTTCAAAATCTAAAAATGTTTGAAATGCATCTAAATATTTTTACTAATTTAATTTTGTCAATTAACTTTAAAATGGCACTGCCAATATATTATTTTATATCCAAAAATTTGTTAGGTGAATTTATAATTATATTCTCCTTGCCATATATTGACATATCTGCCGCGTGCTATATACCATTAAATTTAGCATGTCCCTGTGATGTACTCGTTTTCGCCTGAAAAATGTTTTTCAATATCTCCGTAAACTTTACAAAACAATTTTAATTTTGCAATCCATAATTTTATATGAGAAAATATAGAAATTTCTCTCACAATTGTGTTTTTAACACCTTCTAACATAATTGTGAACAGTTTATGACTTAGCTCGTTCGTATGATACCTGCTGTAAAAATGACTATATAAAAATGAAATTTTAGTATGTAGTTGAGACGGTTTGTGGGATATATAAGAATGTAAAAGAATAATATCACCCAATTAGTTTTGGATTTAAGCCGGCTTGAAAATATGAAATACATTGAACCCTATGGATCTAATTTTTTATGCATTTCTTAAATGCGGTTAAAATTCACAAATTACTTTGAAAATTTTATCCAATCTTCGGCACTTAATGTACCATTTTTTTCGCATAGATTCATCTTTAGGGAGACTATTAAAAATAATTCCCATACCTTTTGTGTTGCGATTTGTGTTCTTACATGTAGTAACTGCACAATTCGGCATGATGTTGATGAAATTATTAAGTACTAGCAGCATACCCGTTCTTCGTTCGGAGTATATAATAAAGAAATTTATAATTCGCAATCATGTGCAAATTCTGTTAAAATATTAAATTTATTGCTCCTAAAGAGAAGTTTAAGAATATCTGTTCTCACTATGCAAAATTATCATCACGGGAAGATCTGAAAAATAAAACATCCTGGCCCCTTTTTTAAGCAAAATTAAAAAAAAAAGGAATTGAATCAATATATGCAACCCCGTACTACTTATATTGTCACAGATTAGAAAATATGTCAGTGTGTTAGTAGAAGCTTACCCGTATTGCAATATGAGTCTAAAAAATATTTGCTAAAGTATGAGATGACGTAAAAAATTGAAAGTATCAAAAATCCCCGTAATCTTAATACCAGAAGGACGTAATTGATTCCAATATATGCCAATATATATCAAAATATATGCCAATATACCTGCACTACTTATATTCTAGTAGGTTAGAAGATATACCCATGCATTTGTAGAAGATTACTCGTACAACGTACTATATATGAGTTTCAACAATTTTCGTCATAATAAAACAATTCCATAATAATTTGAAAATATCAGTAATCCCTGAATCAACAGTCCCCGAAAATATCAATAATAATGATGTTTAAAACTGAAGACCGTAATTGATATTATCCAGTCAAAAATTCAATGTCAATGAAATTTATTTTATATACATATTTTTATTATTCAAATCGGAAAAGATTTAATAAAAATCGCATGCCGCATAGCATATTGGATCCGTTGCTAAGCGACTTGATATCATTCGCTTTAAATAAATTGATGGAAAACATATATCATCTGAATAATGCAATCTCCATGGAAGGTTTGGCGACATTTTCGTCGATTTAGCGATAACTTAAAAAATCGCCAAATTTATCGCCAAGTGGGACTGTAGAACTGATAGTCCCATTTTGCGACACATTGACGAAACATCATCACAATACTATCCCCTAACAAAACATAATTAATTTCATTTATTAAGCGCGATTTTATCAATTTCATGATATTTTTATGGATTTAGAAATAATTTTACCAATTTGGTGATATTAAAAAAATTCCTTAAATGTGTTACTAAGTAGGATGGATGGACTGACCGACAAATGCTACAGAAACATCATTTCAGTACTTTATTCTAAAAAAACAAATTTAATTTCATTGATTTGGGTCATTTTTATCAATTTGGAGACATTTCCACTAATTTTGTAAACTTTAAGAAATGTTACCAAGTTATTTAGAGATATTCCTCTAAATTCGTAGCTCTGAATTTGCAGATCTGAAGAATAAAATATTCTGATCCCGTTTGTATATACTAAATGAAAACACTAAAATTGTATTAGAAGATACATACACCCGTTCTACTCTTTTTCTGCTTCAACAATCGGCTAAATGAATTTATTGGGTAAACACAATATATGAGTTTATTAGCTGAACACAATATATGAGCTCGAAACCTCTTTGCTTAAATAAATGAAAGTGATGTACGCAGTCCGCAATATATATAATTAAAAGAACAATCAATCCGTTCATTTATAAAATATATTTTTACATCCATTTATTTATTATACAAATAGAAAAAATAATAATAAATATTAACAACACATTTAATTTCATTCCGTTGCCGAGCAACAGGATATAAGATAGAATCTTCCTCATAAAATGCGAAATTATATAGCCAGTTTGATTTCTTTATACTTTACATCGTTAAGCTTGTGAAAGATGAACCATGGAGGTAGATTTTTCCATTTAAATTCATGTTTCAAACAATTCATGTTTTCCTATAGTGACTAATTAATGCAAAAATCCTGCACCAAACTCGGGAATAAAGTTTTATTTCATTTTGGCGTTTTAAACAAACGATTTTCATCCTTTCCGTTTGGATAAACCACGGAGTTGGAGAGTAGATCTCCTAAGAAAAAGTTCCGTTTTTCATTAATATCTCGACAACCCCTGGTCTTAGAAATTCGAAACTTGGACAAAATTTATGGGCGGCTATTTCAAGGCTATTCACAAAATTTCATCAAATTCGGATTAGCCGTTTTCCCGTGATGATGAGACAAACGAAAATTTTGTTTTATACTAATATTTCGAGAACCACTGGTCGTAGAATCTCAAAACATGGACTAAATTTTAAGTGGGCTTATTTCTAGGCTACCCACAAAATTTCATCAAATTCGGTTGAGCCGTTCTCGCGTGATGATGGGATAAAAAGACAGACAGACAGACAGACAGATTTTCATTTTTATTTATATAGACTAAATAAAAGTAAAATAGCTACACTTGAATGTGTAAATGAAATGAAACGGTGCAAAACAATATGTAAATCCAAGGTCAATATAAATACAACAGCAAGTAATCAGCAAGCAATCGAGAAATTTTGACTCGATGATGACGTCATGCGCAGATTCCGAAAACAGGTGTTGCGTTGCGCATCACTTTTACAATCCCCCCTGTAAGTACTATACATCTTTTAACACAAAACTAAACGGAAGGCATTAAAAATTATTATTGTTCTTTTCATTCTTGATCAGCTGATTTACCCTGAAAGCATCAATTTTTTCGCTTTAGTGAACTTATATCGGATTCCAGAGATAACTGTTTAATCCGTCACTTTTATCTTGACTCTCCCGGTACAAAAAATGTGTCCGATAAATGTCATACAAGGATATTTTATTTATTTAATATTTAATTATCTTATGAATGGCTCTTAAGGCTTTCAGATGTTTGTAAAATAATTTTGTTCTTTTTTAATGTTCTCTTTATTATTGTAAAGCACATTTTCAGATGTCGTAAAGGCTTGAAATACTTATACAGCTCTACGATGAATTTGCAGTTTACGAATATTTAACTTTTAGGAGAAGCTGAATATTAGTATATTCAAACATACCGAAGTAAACATAAAATATATTAATATGAATTAACAAAAAAATGACTTCGCTAAAAGCAACATATTGTGGTGAGGTGAATTTTCCACATAAATACAATAAAACTTAAACACATAAATACATTAAAGATACTCACCAAATAGTTCCACCAGGCTCAACCGCGTTAACGTATAGTGGGGTCCGATTGGACCAAAGTACATTGCGTTTTGTTAAGATAATTAATCACTCCCTTTTTGTGGCCAACTAACAATTTATTTATAGAACACATGAAATCTCAATTTTAAACATTAATATACAAAAATACACAATTACAAATGAGTTCCAAATTTACCTAACTTGACCTCGGGTGCACAGTTTATTTAGCATTAATTTGTATATCTATAAAATCCAAATTTGTAATTAATTACTTTTTGTTAAGAACACAATATGGACATTCAATTTTGCAAAAACTCCCATTTATCATAACCTTGCCCTTCCACTATTGGATTACATCAGTTACTTAAACATTCATATACACATTTTAAATCAAATATCTAATTTTCATACCTCCATTACATACGAACTCCACTGAGTGCTGTAGCTGACCTCTGCACTTTGGAATGGGTGGCACGCTTAATTGAAGTTTGGTTCATTTATTTGAATAGTTCATTGAAAACACTACCAGTCTAAGAATCACGGTTGCGTTCATCAGGTGACGAAACTTTTTTGCCAGGTATTATTTGGGAGACGGGCACACTGTCCACTTTCCTTCTCCTCCTCTTAAACGACGGCTTAAGTCCCAGCGGCTCTTGAGTGAGCATGCGTACAGGTTTTGCCAAATATATACGTTTTCGTAGAGATTCGTCTGCTGCTTAGGAGCCCTGGATTGATGCTCTGCAAATATTCCGTACACGCAGTATTTCAGTTACCACGGCTTAAATGCAGCTAAAGGAGCAAAGGTCCTACACCGCGCCGTTTGGTGGCAGAGCTGTGTTGCACTGCAACCACAAAAACAATGACGAGAAGCTGCACTTTGTAGGTGGTCTGCTGCTTAGGAGCCCGTGATAGGTACCCCTACAAGACTCAGCCCACGTACTTTCGTAGTGAAGATTTGGCTGAAAATAGTCGAAACCGTTCTAAAAATAGCTGTGACTACGCCCTGTCACGGCTGCAATATAAATAGAAAGCTGTTTCTGGAAAATATATATATACTACTCTAGAGTATGTTACCCCTGGTTAGGCAACATGCGCCGGTTCAGTGAACTTGTAGAAACTGCCGCAGGACAAGTGCCGTCAAGTGCCGCCTACTTCGTTGCACGGATGCGTTCCTCGCACAGGTGCTCAAAGGAACCCAGGAGAACTTTCTTCATCAAACATCGGATTGCGTCTGAACTTTTTTTCAAATTTCTAAAACTTCCAGAAATTTAAAACAAGGGGAGCGATAAAAAACAGGGAGGAAATCCCCCCAACTCTCATTCGCTGTTCCCAAACGCTATAAAAAAGGAGGAGGTCCAAAAATGCTTCACCATTGGTCTTTGAAGCGACGCTCATTTTTTATGCGCTCCACTAAAATACAAGAACCAGAGGGCATTCTCGACAACCGGGTGGTCCCAAGGACGTACCCCGACGCGAGCCACACCTGACAGGGCTATAAATTTTCAAAGATTTGTAGCTCAACTTTGACATTTTGCTGCAATTAAATCTCTGAATATTTACAATCCATGTCAGTGTGCACACAACCCAAAGGCGCCAAAAAATCCCAATTCCCTCTGTGCAAAGGCCTAGCTATAAACATAAATCACAAAACATAGTATACATTTCACTATATTTACACCATTCCCTTTTTTCCCAGGGTTACGTATCAAGATATGTGATTACAGTATCACACATATAATGAAAACATAATAGCATCGACAAGTTTTAAAAGCAACTATAACGTCAGAACGCACAAAAAGCATACTTTTCACATGTGCGAAAATAATCGGAAACTGATACAAGCATAACAAACGCGATATAACTAGGGGAAGGGTGCTACAAACGACGAGAAAAGAAAATCGAGGTATAAAACCCAGGAGGAAGGAACAGGGGGTAGGATAGAGCTCAGTGGTTAAGAAAGTGGCACGAGAATTGCACTCAATTTACTCGAGTTCGATCCTGGCTCAATGTAAACTAGCCCCGTGTTTTTACGGAGTACAGGACCGTGAAATTTGTGGGCCCAAATGCCTTTTCAGAAGGTTGGGGACAGACGAAGGAGGGTACGGTCCCAGTCATTGTCGCCTCCTCTTTCGGTCTAAATTGGGGGCACTGCCCAGGTCTTTCAAGCAGATACATTACACCTTCTTGTAGGTCGGACTATCTAGGGCAAAAGTAAGGTACATAATATATACAGTATATATAATATTTAAAGGTATTTACAAAATTGCGAACACATGGTCAATTTTTCTAAGTTAACATTTAAAAACACGAAACAGCCTTTCACAATGGAGTTTCATGTCGCGTAACACGTTTCGTAATGCAAGCTGATTTGGCTAGAATAGTTCGCGGCTAATTGCTCAGCCTATTTCAATGATCTGCGACTTTATTAAGCGCAGCTTTCTGGGTTGTTCTTCGTTATATACAAAACATACTATATTAACGAAATTATTCATTATATAAAATATTGTTTCAAAATGCTATCGGAACGTATGAACGTATTATCAAAGATTATTTCCATATAAATATGTTGTGGCCTCAAAATACTGTGGAGAGATAGAATAATATTATCTGTGGCTGTCCAAATGGCGGCAGTCGAAAAAATTTACTTATGAAGTGTTAGGCTATAGATTAAATAAAATGAAATTTATATTTGAAATAACAGAGTTAGTATCAATATAAAATCCAAACTCAAAAGCTTGAAAGTAAATTAGTAAATAAGACTGAATTAATGAAATAGTCCACCCATTAATTTTCAAAAAGTTACACATTTTCAATTTTTATACGACCCGCTTAGACAAATTTGGTCAATCAGAATTTTTTTATTTTTAATACAAGATTATTAAAAAAACCCACTTATCTTTAAAATCAACTGAATTATGATAAAGGAAAAAATCTGACTTATGGCAATTTTTCGTGAAATGTGAAAAGCTGTTTCATCAGTGAAAATAGGGATCACAAACAAATTGACGATGGAAATTTTTTAGATAAAAAAAGTACTTAAAAGTACTTAATTATTGGAAAAGTATTTAGTTATTGATAAGTACTTAGTTATTGAAAAGTACTTAGGAATCCGTGATTTCATCTTGAGCCTACATTGAATTCCCAAAAATGTCTTCTATATATCATCCAGTTTTATCTTTTTTGTGATGTGTCACAAATTTACATTTCTAATTCGATATATGGTCCCCATTAACAATGTTCAATTTTCTATTACAAATCTATTTTCAAATTTTTTCCTTTATCGTAATTCAGTTGATTTTAAAGATACAGATATGCTTTTTTTTTAAAGTTCTTGTTGCATTAAAAATAAAAATTTTCTGATTGACCAAATTTGTCTAAGGGGTCGTATAAAAATTTAAAAAGTGCAACTTTTTGAAAATGAATGGAAGGACTATTTCATTACCGTAGCCTCATTTCCAATCTTACTTTCAACATTTTTGCAATTTATATTGTCCACTTATCTTCAACAGGTTAAGAATTAAAGCTTGTTTCAACCTTTTTGGGACACTCTGTATATTTGGTTCACCAAATGGACCTAAAGCTTAGCGTCGTAGTTTATAATGCTATTGGGTTGGTTCAATCCATGGTTTTGTGGGATAAAAATTCAGAGAAACCTAAAAAACGATTGATACCTCAGGGATTCTTTTAGAGATAGAAGCAATACATTTTCTTCAGAGTTGTCCTGATGCTGTACAATGCTGTACCATGCAGAGTTATCCTGACGCTGTACTGTTCTAACTGTGCAATTCTCAGCCAGACGTGGCCCGGAATCATCTGTTGATTCATTTACGTACATAAACCTGCATTGATTATTATTTTATGTCACTGCAGCCCACTACGGGTAAATCCACTACAGGAAAAGTTTGTATTGGAATTATGCATGTAAAACCGAGTACAGAAGTTTAAACGTAAAATTTGTTCGAGTTGATACACTACATCTTATGATGAAAGTAAAAAATATAGAATTTGCTTTTTTGAAGGGCGTACTAGTGAATTTCTCTATAAAAATGACTTTGCCTTTTAAACGTGCTTTTGGCAATATGATATGGCTTGAATAAACTGTTCTAAATATTGTCATACCATTGTACATTTAAAATGATGACCCCTTTACCCTTAAGAAACATTATTCACATAACAATAGGTTGGTCATAATGCGCTTAGACCTACAGAACATTTTTTGCTGTTAGTTCTTTTTACCTAAGCCTCTTAGCCTAATACATTCATCCCTTTATTTTCAACCCCTTGATTCTTTCCCGGTTACCTTCTACAATACGAACATCTTTAAATCTTATTTTGCCGTGAACCTAATATTACTGTTTCTCATGCAGAAGCTATTTTTTGTATGAAATGAGATTGCCTTCCCATGCATATCTATTTATTATTTCGCGCATTTTCATATGCATACAATTTTTACGTTAGGCTGTAACAATTATATCAATAAATTAAGACAGAACCCTTTTTGTTCTTTCATACTCTACACTACATAGTATATGTATAAGGAAGATATTGTGATAGAGATAAAAATTTGTATATATGAGTTTAGTGGATTTACGCGTTTTGGGATTCACTAAACAGGAATCTACAATTTATGGTCTTGACGCCATTATGTCTACCAGTTAATTCATCTATGCGTATGTATCCACTCTTACTCAAAAGCTATTCTTTTTAAAACTCCTACTGAAACATTATATAACTTCTTTTAACGTCCTTTTTCTTAAATTTTTGAATTAGAACACAGTGTCTGAATGTTTTATGCTTAAAAATCTGAATAAGTATTTATATCTGTAACAAATGAAGCGATTAAAATTCTATTTTGCATCTATTTGAATCGGACAACAAAAAATAATTATTAATTTTCCCCAATATCATACCATAGTAAGGCGCTGAAATTTTAAAACATTGTTTTTCAAATAATTTTAATACAATATAATATTATATTAATAGTCATAGCTGTTTTTTCTAAATTAAATATTATATTTTGTAGGACGGTGGCATATCATTTTCTCGAGCACAATTTGAATCCAAATTCTTAAAAAACTGAATAACCCTTACTATAACTAAACTACTTGGCTTATTGCAAGCTGAATTTTTTATTCTCACATACTTTCTGCTCTTACTCGAGAACGGCTAGAAATATATTACATTCGTATACCATCGTATTTATACGTATACCATCGTATACCATTCGTATACCATCGTATTTATATATCCATCGTATTTATACCATCATGTACAGCAGATAATACCCTAAAGGGGTATTGTGACGGCAGGATAGATATGGAAATAAAGTATTTCTCTTTCGACCCCAACCGTTCGACATACCCGAAGGTGTAAGGTATCTGCTTTAACGGCCGAAAAGTTCAATTCAATTTAAACCGGATCCCAGTGGGGGAGGCATCCACAGGGACCATACCACTTTCCCCTAATACCAATCTCTCGGAAGGACTTACGGACCCACCCATTTTACGTGCCCGTACTCCGCGTGAACACGGCGACAGTTTGGATAGAGGCGAGAATTAATTTCGGGTCTCTGAGTGCAATTCCTGCTCGCTAACCACAGGGCTGTCACACCCCTGGGATAAAGTTCTTGACCTTTCGTGAGATTCTACGCTGCAGCAGTGTGTTCTTCTTCTTCGACCCAGACCGTCCGACTTACCAGAAAGGTGTAAGGTATCTGTTTGGACGGCCGGGAAGTGCCACCTAATTTAGACCAGAAACCAGTGGGGGAGGCATCCACAGGGACCGCAGCAGTGTATTCAGATTTCTTTTATGTACGGTAACGCTTGTCCCAAAGTAGGTAGTGCTCCCACGGAGCAGGTTTGGTCGAAGAGTTCGTTGACTGCCAATGCATTACTTGTATACAGTGCCTAGCGTATTGTTCGGATGTCAATCCTATCAAAATTCTTTGGGATGCCCTTCGAGGTGTTGTTAACATTCTTTAATCCATCCAATTAGCTTTTTCCAAGAGCTGATAACTGTCTTACAGGGATTGGTAGATATTGCCCTCTGTTGCGCTGGATTACTTGATAGAAGGGATGAAATGAAAACCTGGAGCTTATGTCGAAGTCAGAGGGTCACATCCTATATTAAAACTTGTTTGATTTGTTTGCATTGCATGCAAATTCTTTTCCAAAATTCGTCCATTAAGTAAGTAGTACTTAGAGGGCAAAATATATCTAAATACACTCTAAGAAAAAAAATCGACGCAACAAGAAATAATATCCCAAATGAGACTAAATTTGGTACGTGTAATGTAGGTGTACAGAAAAAGAAGTGATTACAATTTCAGCACAATTGGATGATTTATTGCACTGAAAGATCCACACAAAGTGAGCACGTCAATATGGCGTTTGTCCCCACCTGGCATTGATGCAAGCTGTTACCCGACATGGTATTGATGGTGTTCTGAGGGATGTCATTGTTTTTCTGAGGGATGTCGTTTCAAATGGTCTCCAATTGACAAGCTAATTCGTCTACATTTTGGGATGTCGCAAGTGACGCCCTATCTCAGATTAAATGTTTTCAATAGGCGAGAAATCCCGGGATATGGCTGGCCAAGGAACTGTCTCGTAAGCACGCAGACAATCAGTAGAGAGGCGTGCTCTTTGTGGCCTGGCATTATCTTGCTGAAAAGTTAGCTCAGGTGTTTCGAAAGGAATGGAAATACAACGGGTCGTAGAACATCGGCAACGAACCGCTGTAACGTGATGGTGTCGCGGAAGACTATCAAAGGGGTCCGGCTCTCAAACGAAGGCACCCCAGACCATAACTCCCTGTTGTCGGACCATGTGGCGTGTGACAGTAAGAATAGGATCCTGATGATGTCTGGCTGTATCCAGACACGTCTGCGCTGGTCGTCGAGACTCAGTTCGAAACGGGACTCATCGCTGAAGACAATTCATTCCAAATCAGAACAATTCCAATTTAATCGGGCCCGGTACCGTTGCAATCGCTGTTAACTGTGCATAGTGGTGCCGTGATAGGTGACATAATGGGCGCTGCGAGTATATATTCCGCTCCCGTAGTGTTCTATTAATGGTCCGGGTGGTCACTTCCGTGTTTGTCACATTTTGGATGGTTGATAACGACAAATGTCGTGCTATCACAGCTACTCTGACAATCGCTCTATCCTCCCATTCTGTCGTCGCTCTAGGCCGTCCCCTGCCAGCTTGCCGCTGAAACCTGCCAGTCCAGGCCCATTCCTGCCAGCATCGTCTAATTGCTGCATCAATCTTGCCCAAATGCCGAGCGATTCCTAGCTGTGCTCATCCAGCATCATGCAGTCCGACCGCACGCCCTCTTTCAAACTCCTTCATATGCTCGTAGTGGCCGCAAATTCACCGTCGAGGCATTGATACAATAAAGGTACTTAAACGTAATCGAAATCCACTGCACGTTTTGTTCTTGAAAGCTAGGTTTGCCCCTTATATACACCAACATGATGCTCAGTTTCAATGCGATATAGTTCCGACTATTCATTCATTGGCTGCGAATTTTTGATCATTTGCATATTCGGTCGAAATATGTTTGCGTGTAAAATTTCATTACTGTCGGATTATTTTGCGAGGGGAGTCGATTTTTTTTGTCTTAGAGTGTATATTTTCGTTAATTTTATTATTATGTTCTTGACAATCTTCTTGTGACATTTGGAGTCAAAGCAGAACTTTTTGAGTTATGTCAGATTTACTGCCAAATGCTTGACTTTTGGAAGGAAGTTATATAGAAATTGGTTTTTATTTTCATTATTAACAAAAGTTTGAATAATTTCTATAAAAATATTGTGTTGACTTTTTTCTTAAAATGTAATGTAATATTATACATTTTATAGATATACGCGTTGGCTCTAAGATTAATATGTACTAAGATAGAAATTAATTTTGTCATTTACCATAAAATAAACACGTCTTGTCTAATCCTATTTTTAAATTTTACATTTCTTAAAGCGCATATTTAAAAGAAAATAAAAGGTTTCACATATCACAGAAAATATCAGTTTAGCGTTATATACTTTTATCGATTTAATCTCTTAAAAAGAAAGAATAATTGTTTGCGGAGTTTAGCTGTTTTATTATATTTTTCAATAGTACTTTTTTCTTCTTAACATACCCAAGAGAATAACATAAGACGAATTCTTCGGTGACAAGTAGAGATGTTTTTTCCTAGAGAATAAAAAAATTATAACGGCAGAAATCATTTCTTTAAAAAATTTCTCGATGTTAGCGTAATACGTCGCATAAGAAACTCAATACGAGGAAATATATTTAGGAGAACAAAACTAGAATTTAATTATGGAGAAAAATAACTAAAATTTAAAATTTAAGTGCATCATCTTGAGTTCCCTTAAACTGACAGCATATATGCCATTATAAAATATTCAAGTACATTTTGAGCAATTTTATAAATGTACCAGTTCAGTTTTAATTTCTCGAAAATTGAACACGCAATTAAAAGAAATATCACAGGTTACCATACAATACACTCATGTCCAATTGCTAAGCATAATTCGTAAAATGCGCAAAATTCGGAGCTAATATGGATACAATGGTTCACAATCAGTTGTAGCGAATTGTGGGACAAGATAAATCATTGTGCATATGCAAAACAGTTCAGTCGACGTCGACATGCGAAAGCACCGACACACGTTCGGAACGAGTATAAAACGACATCGAGCGGCATGGCCAGTAGAGGCAGAATTCCGCAATTACTGTGGTACGGAGCGTTGTTAACAATAAAAAAGGATGGAGGATGTCACAAAGATGCCAACTGGACATGTTTTTGAAGGGACGAATTATTGGAATGCTGAATCCAGTCGATCAAACCGAAGCTTCTCGAATTCTGAATGTGTCTCAGTGTGTGATCTTTAGATTGTAGCAGAGGTTTCAAACCACTGGAGATGTTACCCGACGACCAGTACCAGGTCGGCCAAGAGTAACAACCGCTCGACCAGACCGATATTTAGTGATAACGGTGAGACGTCAGAGGAACCGTTCTACCAGACAACTGTGTTCAGCCTTGACAGCCGACACAGGAGTCATTGTTTCGAGACAAACCTCTTACAGGAGACTCAGACACGTTGGTATCTATGCCAGACGACCAGCAGTTTAGTTCTCCCTGACGTCTGCACAGAAACTCGCGCGTTTACAGTGGAGTTTTGAACATCGGCAGTGTAGTGGACAACAGTAGGGCAATGTCATGTTAGGTGACGAGTCCAGGTTTAGCCTGTAAACTCTCGTCATACCACGATCTGGAGAGAACGTGGAACGCGTTTTCACCCGGGAAACATCGCGGAATGATCTCGTTTTCCGTTTGGGGGAGTCATGGTCTGAATCATGATGAATGGCCGCACAGACCTCCACATCTCTGACACGGGGCCGGTTACCGGTCAAAGATACTTAGATAAAGTCCTTGAGCCTACCGTTTAATTGATAGGAGGTGCTGTTGGTCTCGATTTCATATTCATGGATGATAACCCGATTCTTGACCTTTCGGCCTTGGTCGACAACTCCCTTCAAACTGGAGATATCCAGCACATGCAGTGGCCTGCCAACCCTGCTGATCTGAATTCAATAGAGCATGTGTGGATATACTTGGTAGACATATTGAAGCCCTCCGCTACCCCTACGTTTCGTTCCGAGTTTGAAAACTACTCTTTGTGAGGATATGAAACTCTTTAAGCACACAACTCATCCAAACCCTTACGGAAAGTATGGGAAATCGTTGTTCAGCATGCGTGGCTACCCAAGGTTCCTACACACCGTATTAAACTGCAGCATTACATTGTTTTAATCATTTTGCTTCACTGAAGTTGACACTTGTATTGTGACCCTCTTTCCTTCAACTACTTTCTTTGGATAATAAAAGTCGTTATTATCCTTGTTTTGCATTGTTTTCTTCTTCTATAACCCATATATCACGTTTCATTCCATTCCGATGTAGATTTCCTGAAATTGTCACATAAACAGCAACTATGCTTAACTTTTGGACATGAGTGTACATAGTATAGTTATTAAACCTGTTATAACAAGTTCTCTATAGTTAGGAAATATATTCCAATATTTTGAACTTCTGATATTGTTACGACTGCCTAAAATATCTCGCTTGTTCCCGAATGGGCATATTGCCTGTCTCAGAGGGACAACGACATTTACCCGCAACCTTCATTAATATTCGAAGGTCCAAATCGCTTGACCTTGGCGACACATTGCATAGTTCACTTCAACAATAAGAGCTAGAAATTCCCTCCCAGTAGCTTAACAGTAGAGCGTTAGCTGGCCAGTATGCAGATCCATGGTTCGATTTTCAGTTGGATTAGTCTAGATAAGCCTACTTCCCGAACAAGAATGGCGCCCAAATAAAACCACCCGGTGCGTTACTGCAAAGATGTTGGAGGTCAGAAAGGGTCTCAAGTACGATTAGCACGGATTGAGTGGATTTTGAGTGCCGATTACTAATCGGGAGGAACACGACCACGAATGAGGTATATCTGGAGAACAAAAATAACATTATCAGGCTAAAATGATGTCAAAATGGCAAGAGGTGGTGAGTCACATTGTCAGTTGCACGCCAATGATATATTAGATGGTGGAGACTGCAGAGATCACTTCGACAAAAAGAGCTTGCGATTCCGTCCCAGGAGTTCTACGGTAGAGCTTCAGCTGTCCGTGGTTCGTTTCTAGGTGGTTGCAGCAAGAGTTTTCACAACATTTGATAACCTTGGTTTAAAGTTTTGCGTTCTGGAAACTTTGCGAATTGTGTATTTTAGTTATGAATTTCTAGAGTTAGTGAATATTTTGTGGTCTTTTCCCATAAGGTATATAAGCTGGCCATTGTTCAGTTAGAATGAGTTGGAGAAATACGAATAAAGTGACACGTGAATACATCACTGTTTTGAGATTATAATGAGCTGATTTGTGAATAAATTCATCATTTGAAGGCTATTTTATTGTATGTGGTGTTAATTGTTTGCCCTTGGAAGATAGCCGTAGAGTTGTTAGCTGTATAATGTTACTTTTTACGCTTAGTGCAGGGGTCTAGTCCGCCCGAAGCTTTTCTGCTGAATAGAAGGGAGGCTTATTCAACTTGTTATATTGCAAGCCTAATATATCACATGATAATATTCACAGATAGATCTTTAAAATTTAGTAAATGGGATAATCGAGAAAATATTGATTAAGAGTATGTGGAATGAATGGATCAAATGGATGTTATCCTTTTGTTTACGGATGGCGTCAAGCCCAAACGAAGAACCTCTCAAAAGGCAGAAATTTGACATACCCTATCTCAAACAGTCCGATGCCCCTTTGCAGGCATTGGCGTCCACAGCTCATACAATTCTCTCGAAAATAAATTTAAGTACTCGTACTAGATAGTATTTATAGATCAAAGAACCTCCACACATCCACTCATGGTCAGCATGTGTATTTTAAAATGTTTACGATTCGTTGTGCAACAAAGGCACAAGACAAACAATTTTTCATTTGTGACACTCAGCATATCCCTTTTATTATCCTACACTAGACGTTATCGAAAAATATATACAGATATAAATATTTTTTCGATATTAAAGACGAAGTCCTGAGCTTGAAACATCTATTTTTACATTTGAGTAACTCTACAGTGGGTACTTAAAACAAAAACTCAATCTATCAAATTTTCTTTTGTTTTGGAGTCCAGAAACGCAAAAAAGTCAATAAATCCGACATTTTTTTTATTATTACACCGATGCAAAAATCTACATGACAGCATTCAGGAAATTTAATTCTTTTACTAAACTTTGGCAATATTTAGTTATTTTGCACAGAAAGTTACTCCATTTGGGTTGTCTTTGTACTCAATAGTAATTTTTAAACGTAATGTGTAAACTGTACTTTTCATGTAATATTTAAACGACACTTTGTTTAAACTGCACAAACTGTGTATTTACTATCTCGTGGTACGTTTTTAGAAGCTAGCAAACCTTGCTTCTCTGAAATGCTTATTATATAATGACTAAATTGACGATAAATAAATAATAACAAAATTCACGATAAAATAGATCAAAAGAAACTATAAAAAGGTTTCAAATTGTGTGTTTCACTATTAAGGACGTGAAACACACAATTTTCCTATGCGTTTTCGAGCATGAAGCGTTCTTCATCGGAGGCACGTGATATAGCCTAAGTATATTGGGGATGTATACGCAACAAAATGACAAACTAAATTTTCATAGTAGGATAAGCCAAGCGAAGAAAAATGATTAAGTATGTGTGTAAATAATTAAATAAAGTGTGGCTCAGCTCGACTTTCTAATAATAGAATCCATATTTAATAGCTGTTTTTTTTACATTTTACAAGAACAATTTTGAAAAATCTGTATTATGGGTCCAAATGGTTACAATTATAGAGTGCTACACTTCACTTTAAAGAGCTTAAAAATCTTTCGATTGATATCATACTTGACAATGTATCCCTGGGGCGGGCGGGTAACTTGCTCCCGAGGGTAGCTAATGTCGCCAGGAACAAAATATTTTATCGCGGCTATTTTTCACAACAATGATTGAAACTATAAAGTATCATGATCATTGAGCCATAAATAAATCCTTTATGTATGATTATGTCAAATTTTGTTTTACGCTGGCATGTTAAAAAAACTAAGTTTTAGCTCTAATAAATGAAAATCCATTATTATTTGTTTCCGCTATCGTTTACACAAGAAATCGTCTACAGAGAGACAGAAGGTCATTACTCCAAAATTAGTCAAAACGTGTTCAGGAAGATTTAAAACATATATTGCATCAAAACAATGAAATAAATATTTTTGGTGAAAACAACATTTTCTCACTACTACGTACGAGAAAGTAGAAATATAAATTATAAGATAAATCGAAAAAAATAGATACAAAAAACATGATTCGAGAATGCAGCGATATCAATATTTTAAGAGTAAGAATGCAGTGGTTTTACCTCCATGCCTGCCAAGATAAACGCTAAGAAAAACTAACTTTTTCAACCGGATCGTAATTGCAGATAAAATCGCGAATGATATTATAAATACACATTGATTAAAAAACAGACTATTCAGAGAGTTATTTATCATTGCGTGTTATAGAAAAGTTTTATAAAACATGGGGAGTAAAAATATCGTGAAGAAAACTTTGGGATAGAACAATAGAAAGTTTTTAATTTTTAATGTCACGGGAATATTCAGATAACCTGATATCAACGGTCATTTCAGTACTACCAATATACATTTATAACTATTATCACATGAAACTAGGAGGACAACATACACCCTATTTCACAGTAATTTCTCTACGCTTTCAATCTACTGTAATTTCTATGTTTAGTCGTACCCGTACTGTTTAATTTAAAACTTGTGTAAATCAGGCTAGAATGTATCATGTTCCTATTATAAAGAAACTTTCTACTTCAACCCAAGATCATGACTTTTATGTTGACTTCTAAATTAACTTAATAATATAAAATGTAAGTTGACCTAATGACTAGATTTCGACAAAGTTATCACGACATTTAACAAACAATCAACTTTATTACAGTTAACTTCGCTGGGAACTCAAAACATATGTTATAAATACAATTCTATATACAAATTATTTACAATGCTAGCAGTATAAATTTTACCCGGGACATACTAATCTACAATGCTACTCGAACCTCACTCATAACTAAATTGAATCTCACATGAACTGAATATGACCAACATACGAAATGCTCACTTAAAATATTTATGCTATACTCACAATTCTTCATTCTACGGACGATCTAAGATACCACGCTCGAACTCGGCAGAATGACAGATCCGTAATCTTAAATTATGTCATTTTATAGAACTGGCCAGTCATGAGTATGCGATTCTTTGGAATGAAAGTTGAGAAATTTAGGACATAAATAAAAATCAGGAAGAAATAGAATTAGTATAAAATGATAATAAATGATAGAATCCTCGCACTCTTGTTACTTGTGAACGTGAGGACAATATACATCGTAACTTGAAGATACACTTTTTTGCAAAAAAATTGAAGCGCCATGAAGGAAGTGAATGTCTCTATTGAAATTAAATGTGCTTACAGCTCATACACAGGATGCAATGACTACAAAATCAGGGCTATAGGACCCATTAACGGTTAGCAATTGTGCATTGAATTTTCAAAACAGTGATTGGTGAAACCCCCCCTTGGGGGCAATGCATGGTTGTATATGTCTAGGTAAGGAGTGATGAAGTTTCCTAACGTCATCTTGAAATACATTCTGCCAGGCATTCCTCAATTGTTGCTCCGGATCTGCTACTTTTCCGGGTGCATGGCACTGGCGGCCTAGCATGCCCCATACATGCTCGATTGGCGAAAGGTCTGGTGACCTTGCTGCCCAAGAAAAAGTATCAACAGCACGGAGACAGTCCGCTTGCATAAGCCGTATGTGACGTGGCGTTATGTTGGGAAATGTCCCCATAATGACTTGTCATGAAGGGCAACGCAAACGACCGCAGGATTTCATCAACATATCATTGAGCTGTTAAAGTTGTATGCATGATTACTAGGGGTGAATTGCTGTCGTAAGAGATAACACCCTACACCAGGGGTAATGGCTGTGTGCTTGTGTAAAACGAAAGCTGATTGGGACCGCTGGTACTGGCGCCTCCACACACGTACCCGATGGCCATCTGCTGAAAGTCTAAAGCGTGATTCATCGCTGAACGCAATGCGATGCCAGTCTGCTGGTAGCCCATGATACTTGGCTACGACACCACTCCAAACAACTCTGTCGATGTTGTGGATAATGAGCAGACGTCTGAAAAGCCGTCGTGAGCGTAACCCCACCTCAGTCAAGCACCCTGAGGTGGTGGAAAGTACAACGGATGGTATGGAAGAGGCTGTAGCACATTGGATGGAGGGCTGTGATGCTGTTGGGCCAGTTCGGGCCTGTCGCACAATCATCCGATATTGCTTCGCATTCATTCACCTTGGCCTTACAGAGTCTTCATTCCGTCGATAGTTCCGGGGTAGGTGACGGCCTACTGCTGGGATTGACACGCGAGTTTCATTCATCCCGACTATACGACTACGCTCGAATTGCTTATAAGGTATTCGGAAACTTCCTAATGGCATTATTAGTTGTGTCTCCATGGAACTGCAACGCCGATAACGAGCAAAGATAAACCGTCCACATTTTTAACCTGTTTTATAGGATGCTAGTTACGCAGTAGAAACGCGCGCATTGGCCTTGTAAATTTAATAATTTGCATACTTGGTATAAAGAAAGTTGTATACGAAATTTCGAGCTGATAGGATTATTTTTAGGCGTGCTTCGTTTTTCTTTCAAAAGAGTGTATATAGAGAAAAAATATAGTAATTATAACGCTTTCAATGGACAACTGCACCATTGCACTCAAAATCTGTCATCTTTAAAGTAATGAAATTTGCACGTTTCAAAGGCTTAGATCTATTGCTATCCCTTTAAAATTTTCTAAAAAATATTTTAAACTGACTTTTTTTCACGTTATCTGTAGGATATTGAAATAGTTGAATATGATGAATTAAGCTTATTTGTGCATATTTTATTATATTTTACCCCACAGGCACTGAGAGTGTATTCAAAGCATTAATTGTCGATAAAAGTTTGACTCATATAGCAAAATATTCCGTTGCGGGATTTATGATTTGTGATCCATTCTTAATATCTATTTACTATAAAACAAAAACAAAACTCTAGGAAAGCATTCTTCATCGATGTTCCATGTAAATCTTGTTTATCCTTCAAAACTAAGAAGTTGTTGAAAAATATAAACAGATATAAATCTTTTCCCGATTGCAGAGCACAAATCTTATCCCATAACCATATTTCCTCTTCACAGAACGGATATCGCAATCTCCAGAAAACTACTGAATTCATCATTATTTCTTTTTCTCTGTACGCAGCAGTTCAGATGTGAACATAACTATAAAAATCAGAGATGTATCTAACACAGTATTTCGCTACAGATAAACATATGCGGATGCAGTGGCGAAGCGCGATAAAATAATTTGATGAGTCCGAGAAACGCAAAACCAGCGATCAAAACTAAGAAAAACATGTGTCACATTGTATATTTTAACGAGGTTAGAAATGAAATAAAATATAATAATCTTACTACAAATGAATGATATTCTGTTGGAACGCTAGTTTTGAGTTTCTCGGTAGAGCCGATTAAAAATATTACAATGAAGGAATACAGAATGCACAAGAAACTCTATTTTAACTAGTATGCAGAAATTAAGGAAAAAATAGCAGAAAAGTAAATAGACCTGCCACCAAGCTTTTATTTTTCGATCGTTAAAAGCTCAATTTATTCTTGTAATAAAAATTTTCCAAACGATAGAAAAATGACAAAACACATATAAATTAAATATTTTTAACTCAAATTTACTATTAACTGAAAAATGACTCCCTAGAGTCCTCAGGCACTTAAACACTGCATTTGCAAAAACAAAACTATTAAGAAAAATATCGAATCTTTGAGTTTAGACAAGTCTATACAGGCTGCGGCAGTCAAATGATAAGTTCCAGTTATAATGCAATATAACCGGAAAGGTGTAAACAATTTGAAATAAATCTCCTCTGAACAAAATGCTGGCATTTCACAGCCTTATGGCAGTAGGAGCAAACATTATGTCTGTATTTTCCTTCGTTTATTTGTAAAGTAAATATTTTATGCATTTACTTCGAATAGCATACATACCTCACTATATTTAGAACATTAGTTCTCGCCTCGGATAAACAGTTCTCGTTCCTCGAGCTTTTCTGTTTCGTATCGCAAAAACTACAACATACAAAGATAAAAAATCTGGTAAATTTGTAGATAAAGATGTAGATAATATGTTGAAATAAATCGTTTCTTGATATATATTGTAGTTTAAGAAATATTTAATACCGAAGTTAGAAAAAGAATATTTGAGCTGCTAGTTTTGTGTACTGGATAGACTAACAATAGCAAAACAAAGAATTTTTGCAAGAAGGAGCCCTATTTTATTTCGATATAATTTAAGCAATATTTCACTTTTTATGAACTTCTAAAGTTAATTTTTGTTTCGTATCGTCACGTCCATCAATTTATATGTCTCATACCGCAAAATCTGTATACAGGGTGTCCCAAAAACATTGACCTTGGCTTTTATTCCTTTAATATTGATCTTAGACATATATAATAAATTACAAAATTGCGTAAAAAAAGGTACATAATTTTATGAAATCGATTAAAATTTTCAAGGGAATTAAATTTCAAGAAATATAAAATTTAAATTTTTATGCGGTCCCCGTACAAAAACATTTCCAATGAGTAAAATTTGTCCACTACACTAATAAGTTGATGTACAAAATTTCAGTAGGTTATCATAAAAATTCCCAGAGATATGAAAAGACAAAAGTGCTGACTTAAACCACTTTTTGATGTATCGACATGGGTTCTCATAGGGAAAAATCATGTCGGCAGATTGCGTTTCAGGGGGTCATACACAAATTACGGAAGAAGACAATGATTTCATAAAGAAATAATAATTTTGCTATTTATTGGTACACAATTATCTACACTGTGTAGGAATAACTTTCACAAAGAATACAAAGCTTGTTTGAAATGTTTTCCATCCATGCCAAAGATCCATTAAATATAAGATGCAGATATTCTTTACCTATGATGAATTTCTGAGTTGCGTCATTAGCACTATTGCTGTAAACATTTACATTTTAATTTGTGATTAATCCCTCACCAACTTTGTATAAAAATATCTCTGGAACTTTTTATGATAAAATGCTGAAATTTTGTAAATTACCTTATTAGTGTATGGGACATATTTTACTTATTGGAAATGTTTTTGTACGGGATCCGTATAAAAATTTAAATTTTGTATTTCTTCAAATTTAATTCCCTGAAAAGTTTTATCAATTTCATAAAATTCTGTAAATTTTTTCCGCAACTTTGTAATTTAATATATATGTATAAGATCAATATTTAAGGAATAAAAGGGGAGGTCATTGTGTTTGGGACGTACTGTATCGCATAAAAATTAAGCTCATGCTTATGAAAGTATTTTAAAGGTTTTTACAGTACCCTTCCCGCCTGTTGGAAGCCAATTCCTATGACGGACGACGTAAAAGATTCTTGTTTAAACCTGTAATGAGTAACAAATTACTATGACGGACGACATAAAAGATTCTTGTTTAAATCTGTAATGATTAACAAATTACTATGACAGACGACGTAAAAGATTTTTGTTCAAACCCGTAATGAGTAACAAATGTTTATGAGGGCCAACACTACAATTCCTTCAAGAACTTCTGTTGAAAGATTATTTAATGCAGTATCTGTTATGTGTTCCGATTTTTAGATTTTATAAGTTACTAATTTTAGTTCTGTAAGTTGTTAGGTTTGGTTTTTTTTGCTTCAGAAGTAGTTTTACTGTGACCTATTTTTTAAAGCAGTTGTAGTTGCTGCTCTCAAAGTATTTGTAGTTGCAGTAAACTACATTTGTAATAAAGTAGTTGTAGTTCACAACTAAAAGTAAATGGCTTTTCCAATCACTGCTGTCTATGAAAGTTACAAAAATAACTTTATCTAGATTAAAAATGCTTTAAACATTGAATGTATTCTAATCGTCTGAAAATCAACTCGTTTCTGCAGTTCAGGTATAGATAGAATCGAACCAAATTTAATTCTATTTTCTTAATTTGTTCAAAACATCGTACCAAAGACGCAGACATTTGTGAGAAATGATTGGTTTATTTGAAGGTGCTCTAAAAATGTCAATCCATAAAATTTCGAGAATTGGCTTTTTGATACCATTACAAAATATTCAGATTGCATCATATAATATGTAGAAAATTAAAAATATAGCAATACTTTTATTTTTGATTTATGGCATCAATACTTACCTGATCCCACTTGAGAATTTTCAAAACCAGTATTCAGTTAGTCCTACAACGGCTAGTTTCAGGTGTTCAGTTAGTTTGATAGTTATGTTAACGTTCAGTTAGTTTGATAGTTAACGTTCAGTTAGTTTGATAGTTATGCAAGCTATAAGCATCTTTCAACACGAGTTAACTATTTTTATGGGAAGTTTGTGAGTAATATACAGTCTTCAGTAGTCACTGATAAATTCTAAATTCGGTGGTAGAAAGGAAATTTTGTATAATGTCTCAATCGGTTACCATGAAACTTCTATAAATTTTTAAGGACATCAGGAAAATGACTTGAATTTTTCAATAATTGAAGGATATATGTTTACATTGTGTTATAATTTTCTAAAAACATTATTTTTGTCCTTTTTATTGAAAAGTGAATTGAGATATTTTCTCTTGAGAGATATTTTTGATCAAAAGCACAAAATGTAATTTCTCATATTTTTCCAATTATTAAAAAATGACTGGAACATCTGTACTTTTATTTTGAAATAAATTGACGTCATTCTTTGAAAGGTATCACTAATTATTTCAGAAATACTTGATACTAGATTCTGGGAATACTGTCCTCCAGGGAGAGAGATATCAAATGACAAAAATAGCTATTTACAAGAACTTTTGTATATTTATTTTGATCGGTAACTAGATATAGTTTACTGTGTAAATAATATCGAAATATACGAAAGTGGTAAATTATGTTTTTGGTTTCTTACAAAATTGAATATAATTAAATTGAGATAAAAGTTTTGAGCTGTACTTGTCGTATTTTAGACTAAATTCAGAAAAAAAAAATCCAAATATTATGAGCAGTAATTAATTTATCTTCTGCTCTAAGGAAACTAAATATATTTGGAAGATATCAGAAAACGTGTTCATTTTAAAATTAATGATCTTTCTTGCTTTAAAGAGAAGAATAAATACACTTCAGTGAAGTAATTAACTTACTTCAGACTCTGAATTTTGAGCTGAAATAATCTTGTTTGGTCTTAAAAATTTCTTATGGAGAGAAATATTATTTCAAAGAAAACTACTGAAATTAGATTTACATAAAACAGGCGTATTTTCTCAGGGGTAATGAATATTTTTTTAGCTTATCAGTTTTATCCCATTTACTGCGAAATTTCATGAGACCAAAATACATTTTAAGACTGATTTATTTTCTAGTGTACGCAAACTTATTCTCGTCATCACTCCCACCCCCCAAATTACCCCCATCATTTTCCTAAAATTGAATTGTCTTGATATTCAAATCCCTTTTAGCTTAAAAATTTAACTTTTATAATTTATATTACAGCAAACAAAATCAAAAGAAAGGCCCGTATAGAAGTTGATTAAACAAAAGTATTGTAAATTTGGATATTAATTATTCAATACATGTTAAAATATTATAGATATTTGATCATACTTTAGATGAAAGGAACCTAAAATATTTAAAATCCGTATTTCGAACGAAAAATTAAATTTATAAAATGATAAATGCGACATAAACAGAAAATTGTCTCACGTCGAGAGACCATCTTTAAGATATAAAATTTTTCTATTTTTTTAACAATCAATCCACTATTTTTTGCAAACTTGACTGTTGAAAATACTCTGTGTGTTTCAGTATTTCAAATAGATTACGAATGCAAAAACTGTTAAAAGATTCGAAGCTATGGACTTTGCATTTTAATAAAGTTACAGTATGTTTTTGTATATCGATTCAAGAATGCAAAAGATGTGATGTAGAGAAAATTCATTGTATATAGATCAGAGAATGAGCTAGAAATTTTCCAGAAGAGTAAAACTACTCCCTGACTTGATTTGAAGGAATTTTTTGTTTTTCAGAAGAGTAATGTTTAACAAATGTACAATTACCCTGAAATTTCAAGGTATTTACTAAATTTACTGTATTTTGCATAAAAAAATGCACTATACTCTTTATTTGTGTTAATAAACAAAATACATTGTATATCTGATAACACAATTAATATACCTTATAAACATTATAAAATGAGTTTCAAAATGTTTAATTTGCGATTCTATAAAATAATTTTTTTCTTTACAAAAACGGTGATTAAAAATACGCATTACTTAATTTATAAAGTGTATTTACTTATTTTATGGTGTGAAATACGCGCATAGAGGCGTTATCTGGATCCCTGACAGAGATATCGTCACAGTGAATAGAATGAATGACTGAAAGGGTTTCGTCCAGAAAAGAGCACCAGGCGCGAAACGCCTTTAATCTCCAATCTCTAGGTGTGGTTCTTATCTTCATACTGTGACATTATTTCTTTTGCCCATAGTTGGAGGTTCGAGGTTTTGGATTTACTGTTTTTATTATTTAACTTAGCTCCTAGTGTGGCAGTTTGTTGCACATTTAGAGTTTGAGTAATTTTGGGGAGTTGATGCAGATCTAAGGATTTCCTAGCAATTTGGCAGTTTAAGGTTTAAGAACATTTTTTAGAAAACATTGATCGAGTTTTTATTTAATATCAACTATTTAAGTTGGGACTTACCTAATTCCGATTTTCAAGTACCGCGCGAGGTCTCTTACGTGATTTGGCCTTGCGATGATCATAATCATGCAGATTGAATAGTAGTTCATTCGGAACAGATGGCAGATTTCTATAGAATTTAAGCGCTAAATTTTTAATTTGGGCTCTAACAGTTTTTATTTTGAAGTATTTCCTAATTACCGAGTTTCGTAAGTATCTAGGGGCTTTCCTTATAATCCTTAGGGTTTTGTTTTGTTTTGTCTCTAGTAAGTCTATAGTAGTTTCACAGGCACATCCCCATACGGGTGCAGCATACAGCATTCCCGGGCGGGTGACCGATTTATAAATTAGGAGTTTATTTTGATAACTTAGATTTCCGTTTCCTATCATTGGGTATAAGGCTCCTGTGGACAAGTTATCTTTTACTCTAACTTGGAAGTGTCTGTTATTTAGGTATGAGATTAAAAGTTTGACAAGTGCGTCAGGGACTTTTAGAGTGATCAATTTGTATGCTAATCGACAGTGCCACACTTTATCAAATGCTTTTTGTAAGTCAAGAAAAATCGCAGCTGTGGGTGTCTTACTATTAAGTCCAGAAGATATGTACTCTACCACTCTCAGCAATTGATGAGTGGAGTGTTTTGGCCGAAATCCAAACTGCTCCGGAATGATAATATCATTCTCACTAAGGTGCGTGTCAGTCTATTAAGAATTATTTTCTCAGTAATTTTACTAAGTGTCGGTAGTAAGTTGATTGGTCTGTAGTTGGCTGGAATTATGGCATCCTCACCAGGCTTATGGATCTCTATAATTATCGCTTCCTTCCAATCTTTGGGGAAATAATTTAGTTTTAGTATTTTGTTTATTAGGGTGGTCAAGTAAAATATTATATTTAGGGGTAGGTTTTTCACCGCGATATTCCTGATTTTGTCGTACCCTGGGCGGCTTTTCCGGCTTTTAAGGTTTTTGATGATATTAATTATCTCTTGTGGGGTGGCTGGGTTAATCTCAGCCGTGACCGGGGAGTTCCTGAAGTTGTTTAGAGTTTGCCTAACCATTCTTAGGGTGTCCTGACACATTAGATCGTGGTTTGGTTCAAATTGCTTTTTGTAATGCCTAACAAGGGCCTCTGCTTTTTCTTCGTCTGAGTACGCGATTTTAACGCCATCTATTAGTGGCGGGAGTTTAATTTGAGGTTTTCTGAGTCTTTTAGCGAATTGCCAGAGCGATACGTCTTCCGGGCTAAGGGATTCAATTAATTCTACACTGTTGCTGCTTTTCTGCGACAATTTTTTCCCTGACTTTCCACGTGAGTCTGTTAAGCTCCCTTTTGAGGGTAGGGTCTCTATTAGCCTGCCATGTCTTACGCATTCTGTTCCTTTGCCTGACTAATTGTTTGACATGGTGGGAAAGTGTGGGCATTTTTAGTGACTCACGATGTGTTGTGGCAGAGGCAATAGCTCTCTTGATTTCTGCTGTGAGTGTGTGTGTGGCAGAGTCAATATCCGCCGTGCTCATAATGTTGGGTACTGCCAAGTGCGGCTCAAAAAGTGCTCTTTTGAAAACGTTCTAGTTCACCCTCTCTTGTCCCAGAGAGGCTGGAAGGGGAGTGTTCAGATCGAATGTCACCAATACCGGTAAATGATCCGAGTCGAATTCATCCAGGGTATCGATAGTGTGAGCGTATTCTATATTACTCGTTAGGACAAAGTCTATGAATGAGCCGTTGGCACCTGAGAAGCAGGTTGGTCTCGACGGTGCAATGATGTTGGTGTTTGTTGTGCTCAGTAATCTGTGTATCTGCGTACCGCGTATGTTGGCTCTCCTACTGCCCCACGCTCAGTGGTGTGCATTGAAGTCGCCCGCGAGTATTGTGTTTGGATATCGCGAGAAAAGCAGTTTAAACTGCGCAGCTACATTTATACCACTCATGTTTTTGACATATATTGAAGTTAGGATAAATGGGTTTACATTATTTATTTTAATTTTCATGCTAGTATTTTCTATACCTTGAAGATTTATGTTGTTTATTTCCTCGTGGGGAATATTTCTTTTAATATATATTGCTGTTCCTCCATGGGGGTTTCTAGCAGTTGTATTTGGGCTTAGGTTGTGATAGCCAATATAGTTTGCTATATTTAGTTTTTCATTTTCTCTAACTTTAGTTTCCTGAATTAACAGGGCATCTACATCATTTTCATTTACGTAGCTCCTATGTTCTTTTATTCTTGGAGATATGCCGTTCGCATTCCAAAATATTATTTTGAAGCTTTATTTTTGGGACCTAGCCATGGCGGGTTTGATTCTCACTGTTAGTTTTAAAATCCGCGATTAATTTAAAAACCTCAAAGACCATTTGCATTGGATCACTCTTTTTTTGTATTAGCTCTGCGAACTGCATCAACAGGTGTTTTATTGCATCTAGGTCGAACATGGTGATAAACCCTCTGATGAGGTTGAGGATTTCATCCATCTTTTCATCATTGGTTTTACCAGCAGGTTCAGTCTTAGCTTCCATATCCTCAGCCTCAACCGCGGTTTAGTCATTTTTGTGAGTATCCTTTTGGACCTCAGTAGTTTTTTGCCTTTTTTCAACTGTTTTTTCTAACAGCTGGGCTTGCGCGAGCTCTTCTTCCCTGACTCGTTTAGATTGTATCCAATCCTCAACCTTCCTGTCAAGTCCATCTTTCGCCTGTCTGGCTTTATCTGCTTCCGATCTCATTTTAATGGCAGCTGTAGCTGCTCTTACTTCCTCCAGGGTCAATTCTCTGGAGGTCGATGGTTTGGGGGCCTGCTCTTGCACCGATCTTTTAGATGCTGAAGGTTGGTGTCTATTTAACTGTGGCACTATGTGCGAGGAGCCCTGAGGGAGTGCCTGGGGGTTTAGTCCGAGGGCCTTTTTCCTCCAAGGGGGTATCTGGTTTTTGGGAGCAGGGGGGCATTCCCCGGTGCCTTTTCTCTGTTCCAGGGGTTCTTCGGGCATTGCCTGAAGTTCGCCGGGTGGTCTCCATTACAATTTGCACACGTTGCCTTCTCTGTCCTGGGTCTCTGGCAATCCCGTGTTGTTGTTGTTGTTGAGACCCAGACCGTCCGACCTACCAGAAAGGTGTAAGGTAACTGTATGGACGGCCGGGAAGTGCCACCCAATTTAGACCGGAACCCAGTGGGGGAGGCACCCACAGGGACCGTACCCTCCTTCCCCTACCACCAACCTTTCGGAAGGACTTACGGACCCACATGTTTAACGTGATCGTACTCCGCATGAACACGGCGGCATTTGTGGTAGCGTGCAAATCTAGCGCGCAAACCACGGGGATACCGCACCCGAGATGGCCAATAGCACGCGGTGTTCCGAGGTGGTTACCCACCAAGTACTAACCGCGCCCGATGCTGCTTGACTTCGGTGATCTAACGAGAACCGGTGTTTTCAGCACGGTACGGCCGTTGGCCCTGGCAATCCCGTGTGAAATGATCTTCAGCATACTTCAGGCACTTTGGTGGCATACTGCAGTTTTCAGAGGAGTGGTTGAACTGTTGGCACCGGTAGCAGATTTTGAAGCCCCGTGCTCTGAAGGCCTCTACCTTCACAGCCAAGAAACCTAATCTTGTTAGTCTGTAGACCCTCTGCCAGTCTACCGTAGGCCTAAGGCTGACTAAGAAGATCGGCAGGGGTAATCTCGTTTTAGTGTTTCTCAGTTGAGAAACCCGGACTACATCTAATCCTTCGGATGCTAAAGGGATTTTTATTTCCACCATGTTATAATTTGTTGGTAGCCCTTTCAGAACTACCTTTTTTGGCCTTTCCGTCTTTAGGTTTAAGCTGTGGAAGGGGATTTTCTCACTACTTAAATGGCGCTGTACAACCCTGTAGGCGTCAGCGTCATCTGGAATCAGTTTTAGCATGTCTCCTGTGAGCTTACTTTATTTCCTGCGATATCATTTAGTTTTTTAAGGAGAACCTTGTAATTATCATTGAACTTTATGAAAAAACATTCAGCTTTTGGGTCTTTTTTCTCAACTTCAACTGTTGTTAGCCTGTCACTATTTTCGACCGTTTTAGGTTTAGGTGCACTTTCAAACGCAGCTGGTTGCGCGGCAATCTCAGCGTAAGTCTTAGTTTTAACATAATCATTGTCAGTTACATTTACAACATCATCAGCTATTTCATTACAGTCCATGTTATCATGGGCATTTAAGTTTTCTTCTACAATCTGGCTTTTAGTAGGAACATCCTTAGTAGATTGCCCCTCCATCTTTCTTTTTTTATTTGGATTTTCAACCGTTTTAAGTTTACCTTCATCTTTAATTTCCTTAATTAAGCCTATCTCTATCATTTTACTTTTGATTTCAACACTAGAATTACATCCCTCACATTTAGAAATCTCATAAATATCACAATCAATAAACCTATCCAATTTCTGGGCGAACAAAAAAGAGTTCACAGAAAGTAACGAACCTCTAGCATCTTGGAGACTGGGTCCTCTTCCTGTCCCAGTAGTCCGTTCATCAGCAGCTCCCTGATGTGAAGAGTCATCACGGAGACTGCCAGGGTGCAGAAGTTGACGGCGGTCTTGACTTCTTCCTTCAGTCTAGTCATCAGTCCATTATCAGGTAGAGTTTCGCAGTAATTCATCAAGGCACCCTTGAGAGGCCCGAATTCTTCCTCGTCCAGCTCACCAGCAAGTTCGCGAGTAGCTGCCACGTCGCCTCGTTCCAAATCCATATCGTCAGTGTAGAGAAGTTAAAAAAAAAAGCACTACCACGTGGTAACAACACACGTGGCACCCCAAAATGAAAAGCACAAAATCCAAAATGGCGAATCGCCCGTACACAACAAGCTGTAGAATTGCTTTGCCCGACATGTTCTATCGTAACTAGATATAACACGCTCCTTTTCACCAAGAAGATCACCAACTGGTAAAAAGCAGGAGCAAGACTAAAGCACGTCCACACAACTCGAAGTCAAAGCTCCAAATGAGAGCCACAGTGAATAGAATATTATATATAAAATTATTATCAAAAAAATTTATATAACTTTTTGGTAGTTATTGTTTCATTAATCCTTAGAAAGAATAACAAATAGAAATAGAAATTAAAATTGTTCTTCTGCTTACACTTTGAACTGTACGGAAGACCAGAAATAAGTATATAACAGAAACTTATATTCTGACTTCCTTTCCTAGGCATTGTGTTATTTTCTGTGATTTTTTAACCAAAAGCATATAAATTCATATTTTTGATTTCGCTCGCAGAAGGGGTTCAATTCCCCCCCCCCCTGGTTGATGGCGCATGCCCTACCCACTTCTGAAGAAACGATCGATTAATATATTTTTATTTCATTTATTTATTTGGCTTTCTACGTTTAAGGGACTTATAGGTAATTGTGGTTTTTTGAAAAAGCGATTCTGTAAATGCATTATTTAAGTAGGATATTTGTTCCAGTTTATTATGCAAGATTGTATATACTTAAGACACTAGAAACATCCTTGCTCCCGGTGCCCTTAAAGGAGTAACAGACACATTGGAGTGGGTGGTGGTGGCCGGAGGGGATAGGCAAGCGGTCTGACGAGCGGGAGGGCTCCGGAGGAGATTTAGATTCACAATACACTCAAACCTATTTTTGTGCGGTGGATAGTGACCGCATAAAAGAAAACGCATAAAAAAATCGCTCAAAACTTCACGACTAGCTATAAAAAATAGTTTTCGCAACACAATTAAAAAGTATTTTTTTTATGCAGTCAATAGGGACCGCCTAAAAAAGTCTCACGTAGAAAATAACTCAAAACCTTACGAAATAATTAGGAATTACTTTTTTAAACGAAATCAAGACACGAGGCTTGGCAGCTACTTGGAATCTCGCCAAACCTTTTGGAGTCTGATTAAGAAAATACACATGTGAACATTTTAAAATATTTTATTTACATATATACTTATTTTACACATACAAAACTTTTCAAAACGTATAACCATTATCCTTCGTAGTCTGACAATACGCGAACTTTCTTGTGGTAAACTGGTTCAAAATCGTTTTCCTCACTTGAAGATACTACCTCGCACTCGTTTAAAGTTGACATTTTTTCAGTTACCATGTAGTCGGTGAGCAGTTTTTGTGACGACTGTTGTTTCACTAGACGCTTGTATATGTCTCGGTAGCCAGGTATACAAGATTGAAGCTCCTTTTGGAATTTTGAAGTTCTTTCAGAATTGGCATCGAAAAACTAAATGGCCGATCAAACCTACTATTTTTTTTTATTGATAACTTCGTCAATTATGTTCCAATTTGATTGAAATTTTCATATACCGCACAAAAAAAATCGCACAAAAATCGCACAAATAAAAAATCGCACAAAAAAAGACCGCACAAAAACAGGTTTGAGTGTATTTTCATGATGGAAGAGAAAACATGAAAATTCCAACATTGCCCGATTCAAGGAAAGGCCCGATCTAATCGAACAAAATTCTTCTCAATGGAAACATTTGGATAATTCCGGAAATAAGGTGAAATCTATGAATTTTACAATTTTTGACGATAATTTGGTAGCTTCTAAAGTTCACCAAAGTCATTAGAAGACGCTGGAATAATCAATTTTTCTTCGAAGTCATGGTCCTAAAAAAAAATTACTACTATTCTACCGGAAAATACAATCTAGTAAATTTCCTACTGAATCTTTAAACTTTACTTGTGAATAGAGAAATTTACTTAATCTAATCACATTATTATTAAAAAATTTGGATTTGAAATTTACATAGTAATATTTTGGAAAATATTTCTGGTGCATAAAATTTATTTATGAATTTGAAATTAAAAGTAATAATTTTATTTAAAAACTGAGACATAAAAATTCATGAAAAATTGTCAACATAAATATTTATCAAGCATGTAAAATAGTTAATTCTTACTAGTACTGCAGTAATGACATTTTTATTCAGTGCATGACATTAAAAATAAATGATAAAAACAGAAATATTTTTCTGTGCTTTTGTAATCATGATTTAACGTTTAATGTGAGACTACATTGACTTTCAAGTTGTGCTTTCAAGTAAACACAGAAAAATGTTTAAACAATTTGAGTGCAATAAAAAAGGAACTGAACATTTTGAAGGGATATCTCAGTGTAGTATGCAGATAACAAAATGTAACCAGGTGTCTCGTTGAATGAAGAATACCAAATTGCATGAAGGGTGAAAACATTTATTTAATTTAATAAATATTTAGGTTTCTATTGGCAATGTAAAACTTTCATTTAGGCAGAGCAAGGTATTTTGGTTATATACTGCTTTTTTAAATGCGCAAGTAGTATTCCTCGTGCTGATTAAAAAAGCTAGTAGAAAGTAGCTATGAAAATCTACGATCGGGATCTACATTCTTAAGGGTATTCTAAATCACTGTAACCATGCATAACTACTCAAGGCTCCCTATCCATGTTGCCCTAACAATGCGTCTGTGAATGTAAAATACAGGTTTTGCAGCTTGCTGTAAGCTCTCTACGGGTTGAATGTATGTTTGCTACTATAGGAAATTACATATTGACATATTTAATTGTTTTGAAAATATCATCTCAAAAAGTAAGAACTAACTTTACCATTTTAAAAAAGAAATTGCTTATGCATACGAATTGCTTTCGCGTGAATTGCTTATGCATACAGGATGCATGAGTGCATGTGTATGCATACAGGATGTTTGAAAAATACTGCACGATTGAACGTCTTTTGAAAATTGTCGTAGATCCTTGGTTCCAATTTTTAAAATATTTCAATTAAGATGAACTTTCAGAGTGCGACAGTTTTAGTCACCTGGCAAGTTTTAGCAAATAATTACGAAATTCATCTTCATATGTAGGCGAAGTATTAATTATCAAATTAAATTTTAATTTTAATTGTCTAATTGCTCTTTATTCAGGTAAATATCTTTTGAAAATTAAAATCCTAATATGCAAAATTGGCCGTAAAAAATTGTCGACATGTAGATCCAAAAATCTTTGATCGGATCAAAAAACCCGACAAAACATAGATTTCAACCGTCGTAAGGAAATTTATTTCCGTTAGTTAAAATTTATATTTGAAATTTACCTTTATAGAAAAAGGTTTTATACAGCCTTCAATTAGAGTCGGATGGTCTGGGCTTTCGACAGCCTTCAATTATCCGACGGAAACTTTGATTACTTAGTTTCTAACGTAATTTGAAATGTCTGGAAAGGGGCATTTTTGTTGAACTAATTAGGCTATGGAAAATATTTTTATAATTGATAATGTCTGTCTATGGGGCCTGTATAAAATGTTATATTTCGTATTTTTTTTTAATAAATACTATCATATATTCAAAATGCCGTTTCGGTGGTCGAGAGGTCAGGGGTTTGCGTTTCCGACTGATAGCTGGATTGCTGGGTTGCGGGTTCGAATCACGCAGTGGGCATGGATGTTGAAGACCCAGACCGTCCCACTCATCCTGAGGACAAGAGCAACAGATTGGACGACCAGTGTGGGCATGGATGTTGTCGTGTCGAAGCCAAATCAGATTTCCGCCCTTCGGGAATCTTCTATAAAAGTGGAGCTGCAATTTTGCTCCCCTTCGCTATGGTATGCCCTGGGGGGTCGTATGGACGTGGTGTGTAGGTACCTCTTCACCAAGGGGGAATTAGTAAAGAAAATATATATATCTTCAAAATAGGCATGCGATGATAATATAATTAATTAAAGCATTTCCTTATTTGGAATCATAGGCCTAATTCTAATCATTCAAGATATATTTTATTTAAGATACCTCCAAGAAACACCCTACGTAGCATGCGGGTAATTACGAACACTATATACATGCAACGTATACATAGAATCGCATACAATTTATAATTTAAATTGCAAATACTTTGAATTGTGAAATACAAGGTAAATATCCGTTGTTAGACAATATTTTTAAATCGATATAAATGAGATTCAATCTCGAGCTATAAAATATTTAAACTCGTTAAAGCAGGTGGAGGACAACATGCCCCTCTTCCGACACACACTTTAAATTGTAATCTATATTTTCTAGTATATTTTAAATGAGTAAAATTAAAAATAGAAGCATTGCATATGTGTGTAAAAATCATGCGATCCGGTTAAAATTAAAGGATTTAAAGGGATTTATTCTATTCTAATATTTAAATTCATATTTTTAATTTTATAGTTTTATTTAATACCGATGCGTGTGTCATTTAAATAAATTATACTTTAGATGCACAATAATCAGCAGAGATTTATTTTATTTTGTGAATACCATAAGCGGATTTCTTAGCGATGGATTAGTAGCGAGAGTAGCATCAGTATATCTGTATTGTCGATTCTATCGTTGGCTAACGTTAACTGTAGGTACTAAAATGTACCTGCTAATAAAAGTCACAGCTTTTTTCGTGCACCAAAGCTAGTACTTGTTATTCTTCTGAAGCAGCATTGTTATGACAGAGCAAAGTTCGCCACGTGAATAATTGAAAATTAAAATTAATGGTCTGCAAATCTTGAAAATATTATTACATTGATATTAAGATTATTTAGGTTTGAACACGGTCTAAATCGTAAAAAAAGTGTGTGTCAGTGATAATTAAAAATACTTAAGTTCTCAATTTAAAAAAATATTTTCACATTTGAATCCGTCCGTATATTTATTTCCTTTTGTAATCTTATGCAATCAGTGTTGTGTCTACTAATATAAACTCCTGTGTGTAAAATTTACAACACCATGAAGATATCATCAAAATTGAATGATATTTATTCCACAAACGACCTGTATTGACACAAATCAACAACTAAATTTACAAGCAATGTATATATATATATATATATATATATATATATGTATCTTAAGTCGTAAATTAATATTTGGAGAAAACCAACACTCGTTACAATTAGTGCTTCTAAACTACATGACATCGCATCAAACAGCATTTGAATTTGTACCTGAGGAAGAGAGTTCCAGATTGCTTCTATCCGAATTCATAGTTCAGCTGTATTAGCTACGGTACGAGTGAGACGCCGACCTATGAAATCCCAGACATATTCAATAGCCGACATATCCGGTGAATAGGCAAGCCAAGAAAGAAGCTGTATTTGTTGTGCTGGAAAGGAATCTTAAACTTTCCTAGCAACATGTGGACGAGCATTGTCCTGATGAAATACAGCGCTAGAAAAACGTTGAAGGAAGGGTACGACCTCGGACTTCAGAACTTCAATGATGTCCCGGTTGCTGTTGAGATTACCCACATTTCTTAGTAGCTGAGATCATCCAAGACATCAAATGACGCCGCAGACTAGAAGACTTGGTTTTCGTCCAGTATGGCGTTGGATAATTCACTCCGGAATGTGATATTTACAGTTGTAGTGTCTAATGTGAATGCAACCATCACTGTACCCCAAAATAAAGCGGTATTCATCTGATAAGAATACTTGTTTCCAATCGGTACGCCTGTGTCTATATTGAGGAGCTCATTGTAGCCGCAGGCTTTGACGGTTTTGCGTCAGGGGAATTCTATACAAATGAATTCTTTCAGCCATTCCGCGGTGCAGCAAACGCCCACGAATTGTTGGGCCAGACAATGACACACCTGTAGCAGTGGTCTAATTTTCTGCCCACTGTCGAGATGAAACTGTACTGTTCATATACTGATATGCTGATGAGGTGTCTACTATCGGCTGCTGACGTGACACTTCGTTGTCCAAAGACGAATTTTAACTCGATCGGATCTCTTCAGTCCACTTCTTATACACTCGCATCACTGTTGTGGCATTGCGCCCATACCAGCTGCTGTTCGAAAAGAAAATTCCCCTTTACGAATGCTGATCATTCGTCCCCATGGAAACTCTGAAACATTCTCATGTGGCTCCTATGTCGTCGTAGTGGTGCTGTGACTTCTCATTCGAAGTTTACAGCTGTCAGACAACCATAGACTATTTTAAGCACCCCGTTACAGCTCTCTATTTATACTGTTTAAACAGCAGTTCAGAGGGCGCTGTTCAGATCAAGCAAGCGAGCGCTGTGAATTCTTATCATCTGCATAGCATTCCCTAGATTGCATTTGCTGTAAATTTCAGCTTAATCGCATTATTCCTTTATGGTGTTGCAATTTTTACAAACATGAGTTTATGTTCAGCAGACATTTTTTAAAATATACTCAACATTTTATAAGGAGAAGATGGTAATATTAAACTTATATTATTATCCAAATTTATCATAATTTTATTTTATAATATTTTGTCGGCGGTTTTCTTTTCACTTTGTTTACTGCAGTTTGAATTAAAAGTTACATTTTTATTCTGGAGGGAAATTTAAAATAAATTTTGGGTAATAAAGTCAGTAACTAATGAAGTTAGTTGATAAAAGACAGAGGTGATAAAAGACATGTTCTTACATAAACTGAAAAATAAATCAGTCTAAATTTATTTAAACCTTAAACATTTTAGGTTTAATATGAAAACATTGGCTGTTAAGAATATCCCTTACTTGTGATAAAATGTTTAAGCATGCACTAGTCTTATTACAATCTAATTTATAAAGTTTCCTCGGAAATATTGTAATCTATAAGAACTATGTTTTGGGCTTTAACAAGATTGTATGATAAGATTAAGATCGGGAAGAAAACAAAATTTCTTAAAGAATACTTTAGTAAAATTTGTCTACGATTAATTTTCTTTCAGAAAGAAATGACTTATAAAATAAACTTCAATATAACTTCGAAACAAGTATTAGAATTTTTAAATAAATACAGCAATTTAGCTGATGCTTATAATAACATCGATACTTTCCGTAAATATATTTTAAAGCATTTACTTAAACACGAGTAAAAAAGGTGTAATTAAAGGTGTGTAAAATTTTTATAAGTATATAAACAATTTATAAGTATATATATTCTGCGAAATTTTATGTGTACAAAATTTTGTAAAGAACTCTAAACTAGGCGGAGTTGTCTGTGCTGTGCATAATTAAAACCAGAAATTTTAGTATTTTAATACTTTTATAAAATTATTTGTTATAAAGTACAATAATTAATTCAACAATTGTAATAACATTTACAGTGTGTACCAGATAAGGAGAGTTTGAACTGTGTTGCAAAAGTGGTCTTAAAATATTATATATGAAAACCAATCAGCCAAAATCAGCCGAATGCTTTCAATTCATCTCTGTGATTGACTTCTTGCCTACTTCAAAAAATCAATTTTAAAGAATTTTTAATGAAACTGTACAACAATCACTTGCAAACGAAAGCTCATAAAAATATGCATTATTAACTATGACTCCATTAATATAACGGTACTTGCATCTTTGACATTTTTGATATCAGTATCATAATACTCTTCATCATCATTTGAATTAATTTAACATTTTTGCATTAATTTTTAGCACTGTGCGTAAATAAAATTGTAAGATAGTAACCTAACAAAATTTTGAATTGATTATCAAAATTACTCTCTGAGACAAAAAATAGTGTTTTCAAGTTTCAGTACCCATTTTAAATGACACTTTAATACATTTTTAAAAATTCAATATTGTACTTTGTAAATGACTGCAATGTGAACTTTTTTGCGATATATGTGATTTTTATGTTTGGATTCTCGCCCATTGTATAAAAGGTTTCCATATCCATACGCGATACCTGATTTTTAGATTCCAGGATACTACAAGTCACAAAATCTTTAATATTTACCTTTACAAGGGGTAAATATGTACTTTCTAGCATATTTTCTATTTTATTTGTTAGTATGCATCTTTCCACCTGGTTTTGGTACACATTGTTGCTCATTCTTTTTATTTAGTATGAGATCATTATTTTTGATTTGTGTTGTTATTTTGCACTCTTTTATCATTTCTATCATTTAAATTATTACTGCCCGTTCCGTTATTATATTTGCATTAATTAGATTTTCGAACGCTTTTCAATTTCTAATTCCCGAATTCAGTTTAATGTATGAATGGTAAACTATGTATTTATATAATTTTCGCGGCCTCGTACTCTAAAACTATTGTTTTATTCTCCTCGTTTTTGTTAAAAATATATTCATTTCTATTGAGATTTCTAAATTTGTAGGATGTAAATGATCATCTTCTAGAATTTTGAGTTAATTTCTCCTGAAAGTTATTTCCTTGCTCGCTATCATAATAATGTTGTTTTGATTCGTTATATATTGCGTTTTGATAAAACCATCAAGTAATATAGAAATGTTTAAATGTTTCGTATTTAGCATACCTCGGACTATCCATTGAGTTTTACGGAGGATTTTCATTTACATATCGTGGATTACGTCAGCAATCCGTTCAAATATGACTGATTTTTGCACACTTTATAGAGTTTGTTTTATTTTTAGATTTTTTAGCTCGTCTTTTTCTTATTTAATTTTGTTTATTTCCATTTGGAGCTCTTTGGTTTGTGCAAGGCAAAGCCTCTTTTATGCTATCTTCATGAACTGTGGTGTTATTGTTTTCTTGAAAAATTTTCTAACAATTCTGCTGCTTCTACAGCTTCCATGAAATTTTTCAGTTTCTGTTTCTTAACTTCAAAATCTAAAAATGTTTGAAATGCATATAAACATATTTGCTAATTTAATTTTGTCGATTAAATTTAAAATGGCACTGCCAATATATTTTTTTATATCCAAAAAATTTTTAGCTGAATTTATAATTATAATCTCCGGGCCATAGCTTGACATACCTAGCGTGTGCTATATATAATTAAATTTAGCATGTTCAAGTGTTTTCGCCTGAACAATATTTTTCAATATCTCCGTAAACTTTTCAAAACAATTTTAATTTTGCAACTCATAATTTTATATGAGAAAATCGAGAAATCTCTCTCACAATTGTGTTTTTAATTCCTTCCAACATAGTTGTGAAGTGTTTATGATTTTGTCTCACGATATGTTTATGACTTTGTCTCACTTTGCCGCACGATAACTGCTTTAAAAATGACTACATTATACTGAAATTTTAGTATGTAGTTGAGACGGTCTGTGGGACATGTGAGAATGGAAAAGAATAATGTCACCCAATTAGATTTGGATTTAACCGGCTTGAAAATATGAAATACATTGAACGCTATGGATCTAATTTTTATGCATTTCTTAAATGGAGGTAAAATTCACAAATTGCTTTGAAAATTTTAAGAAATATTCTAATTATCACGTTAAATGTGTAAAATAAAATCATTAAAGTATGTTAATTAGTTTTTACAGAAAAATTGAAATAATAATTATATTCATATTATATAAAGAGATCACGTGACTCATTGCAAAATAAAAAATAGCATCCATTTTTTCGCTGTTTTAAAATCGTGATTTTAAAGGAAAATTAATATTTATATTTAGTGTTGCATCCGTCTTTATAAGAATATTGGCTCCAATATGATACATGATTTAAATATTTATACCAATAATTATTATTGGCATTTACTTCGAAACACTCTTTTTCTCATAGTTTACAATAAATGTTATCAACACAAACATTTTTATTAAATACCATGTCATAATAACCTCATATCATTACACTTTGAAGCATTAGTAATGGATGCGCATAATTAATTTTAATGCAATTATTTTTGTCATGACCATCTGGCCATTTTCTTAAATTTAAAATCATTAAAGTTAACTTTATTTTGTTATATTGATTATTTTAAACTTACCCCACTTAGAGGAGAACAATTTTGACACTCTTATTTTATGTTAAATGTATTTCTTTTTTACATTAAGTAGATCAGTTAACTGTACTCTTATTGAAAACGTCACTGTGATCAAATGTGGAGTGAATAATAATTTATAATAGTTTTAGTACAAGATATAAATATTTTTTTTATTTTAGTATGCTGCGTTGTAAATGCAATAACAATCCAATTCCTTCTAGTGAGAATGCCCTTACTTAGAATATCTTCAAGATAAATTACAAATAGTATAATTTTTGAAGACTCGTGATATTGTTTCTGTATTTAATTATATTGCAGACTTATGTTATTACTTATAAAAAAGATCATTGTCAATTACAATCAAATATTCCATTTTTTTTCAAGCAATAGGAGGCCTATTGTAGGACCAGCGTGATGATAAACCTTATTATGTTAAATTCAAAGTTATAAATACTCGGCTCATGAGCATATAGAAGTACACACATACCTCTATACTGTATAGGACACTTGTTACATATCTCGGACTCATTGTTCGAGGGTCACCGGTTGATTTCAGTCTTTTTTCTGAACTCTTATCTTGAGAGTTGTTACCAATCTGTACGCCGCGAAAGTTTTTGCAACTCTGTTCATCTCGACAGATTTCACTGCACTTCTCGTTTTCTGTTAGGTAAATTTTCAACTTCGATTTTGGTTAAAAGGCCTTCCTTCAAGACCGCTTAACCCTAATCGGTGTTAAATTCCCCCCCCCCTCATCATTTATTGGTGTTTTATGGGTCGGTCCCTCTTGTTGACGTCGATTCCAGGAGTTCGCTCTCAGCGTGGATTCAGTCCCTCCAGATTTGGTGTCTTTCTTGTGTGTTGGTTCAATTCTTATTTAAAATATTTATGATTTATAAACCAATGTCCAATGTAGTGTCAATTTGGGAGCTGTTGCGCAGAGCCTATTTTTTAGCACTCGATTCCTACAGTTATTTATTGTTTTTAATTATGATATCTCTGGTCTTACATATTTAGCACCGCGCCTAATACTCCTTAATGTGTGAGCAATAAATGTTACCACATGCATCGAGAAGTCGGATATCAATCGCACTGTTCCATAGCGAAAAATAATTTCATGAAGCCACCCGTCCATTGATTATAAAGTTTAGTGACGACAAAAATGAGCGATTTTGTATTTTGATTGGTTACAACTTATAATACATGTTGGACGTAAATTATTTTACACTTACCCCACCTTAAAAGTCAATTTACCTGCTAGTGAGGGTAAGAAGACGAAACTGTCCCTCATGCAATAAAGTTTATTTGTTCATTTTTCTTGTTGTTTAAAAATAATCTAATAATTCGTGGTTAAAGCTAACTAATAGAGCACTAAATACAGAAAAAAATGCAGCTCTAATCGCAAGCTGTAACAACTTAAACGTAAGTATTGCTTAAGTGTATTATATATATATAATATATATATATATATATATATATATATATATATATATATATATATATATATTATATGTATATATATATATATATATATATATATATATATATTATATATATATAATATATATATATATATATATATATATATATATATATATATATATATATATATAAATTTGTATATGTATACTTAAAGATATAAACATCTCAAATAAATATACTATTGGCCTGATGAAAATGTATCGAACAAAAATGATTGTCCATATATAGTAATTGACAGTAAAAGCTTAGTTGAGTTTTCAGATGAAAGTGTCTAGACGTCAGTGTCAAAAGTTAGGAAGGAAAGACGAAGATCAATGGTTATGATATCTGTCACTTATTCAGAAGAGAATTCACATTAGTTAATGTTTGCTGTTATATGCGAACACTTTTATTCGATTCAGCATAATTTTATTTAAATTTGAATATTTTTTTCTTGTCATATAGTGTAAAAATTGCTATTTACTTGTACGTTATAAACAAGGTTCTTAGCAAAAAGCAAAATTATTGTTAATTACTTTTGCTTTCTGTTTTGGGAAAATCTTGCTTATAGAAAGGCTCGGACGTGACCGCCTTAAATTCGGAATTTAAAAGACACAAGCACCAGCACCACTTACAAACCGTTATTGAAAAACAGCAAATAACCACAGAGGTTCACCCCACTGTCCGGAGAAGTAAATCTCCAAGATGACATGCCCGAAAACAAGGAAGAACCGAAACATTTAAAACAAAAACCCTTACCTTTATGGAACTTCTTCCTCAACCACAAATATTAAATAAAATAAAATAAAATCACGGAATAAACACACAGACGTTTCAAGTTAAAATAATATAATTTATTAAAGTTATATATGGAGTATTAAAACACAAAATCTGAATCTTTCAGTACGCCATTGGACTCAGGCGCAAAGTACTTCCTTAAACCAATGCCACAAGCTTCAAACAGTAATGATCCAATGTTAAATCAGTGGCAAACAAAATAATTATAAATTTCATAAATACGTTTGGTATGGTCAAATCACAGGGGCGAGCACCCGAGGAGCATTAAAAAATAAGATTTACGGATTTCAAATATAAATTAATAGATCAGAATTAAATATTATTTTTAAGAAGATATAAGAGCTGGCTTATTTCGTCGAATTAGCAAGGTCGAATTTATTTCAAAAGAGTGCATATTGAGAAAACATATAGTAATTATAACGCTATCAATGGACAACTGCACCATTGCACTCAAAATCTCTCATCTTTAAACTAATGAAATTTGCACGTTTCAAAGGCATAGTTCTATTGCTATCCCTTTAAAATTTTCTGAAAAGCATTTAAAACCGACTTTTTTCACGTTATCTGTAGGATATTGAAATAGGTGAATATGATGAATTAAGCTTATTTGTGCATATTTTATTATATTTTACCCCACAGGCACCGAGAGTGTATTCAAAGCATTCATTGTCGAATAAAAGTTTGACCCATATAGCAAAATATTCCGTTGTGGGATTTATGATTTGTGATCCATTCTTAATATCTAGTGCACATTGCATCTTTATAATTGTATAGTATTTACTATAAAACAAAAACAAAACTCTAGAAAAGTATTCTTCATCGATGACCCCACGTAAATCTTGTTTACTCTTCAAAACTAAGAAGTTGTTGAAAAATATAAACAGATATACATCTTTTCCCGATTGCAGAGTGAAATTCTTATCCCATAACCATATTACCTCTTCACAGAGCGGATATCGCATTCTCTAGAAAACTATTGGATTCATCATTATTTCCTTTTCTCTGTACACAGCAGTTCCGATGTGAACATAACTATAAAAATCTGAGATGTGTCTAACACAGTATGTCGCTGCAGATAAACATATGCGGATGCAGTGGCGAAGCGCGATAAAATAATTTGATGAGTCCGAGAAACTCAAAACCAGCGACCAAAACTAGGAAAAACAAGTTTCACATTGTATATTTTAACGAGGTTAGAAATGAAATAAAATATAATTGTCATATTACAAATGAATGATATTTTGTTGGAACGCTAGTTTTGAGTTTCTCGGTAGAGCCGATTAAAAATATTACAGTGAAGGAAAACACAATGCACAAGAAACTCTATGTTAACTAGTATGAAAAAATTAAGGAAAAACAAGCAGAAAAGTAAACCACCTAGCTTTTATTTTTCGATCGTTAAAAGCTCAATTTATGCTTCTATTAAAAAATTTCCAAACGATAGAAAAATGACAAAACACTTATAAATTAAGTATTTTTAACTCAAATTTACTATTAACTGAAAAATGACCCCCTATAGTCTTTAAGCACTTAAACACTGCATTTGCAAAAACAAAACTATTAAGAAAAATATCAAATCTTTGAGTTTAGTCAAGTCTATACAGGTTGCGGCAGTCAAATGATAAGTTCTATTTATAATGCAATATAACCGGAAAGATGTAAACAATTTGAAATAAATCTCCCCTCCCTGAACAATATGCTGGCATTTCAGAGCCTTATGGCAGTCTGAGCAAATATATGTCTGTATATTCCTTCGTTTATTTATAAGGAAAATATTTTATGCATTTACTTTGAATAGCATACATATCTCTCTATATTTAGAACAGTAGTTCTCATCTCGGATAAACAGTTCTCGTTCCTCGAGTTTTCAGCTTCGTATCTCAAAAACTACAACATACAAAGATATAAAATATGGTACATTTGTAGACAAAGGTGTAGCTATACCGCTGAAATAAACCGTTTCTTGATATATATTGTAGTTTAAGAAATATGTAATACCAAAGTTAAAGAAAGAATATTTGAGCTGCTAGTTTGAGTCCTCGATAGGCTAACAATAGCAAATCCACGAATTTTTGCAAGAAGGAGACCTATTTTATTTCGATATAATTTAAGAAATATTTTACTTTTTATGCACTTCTAAAGTGAATTTTTTTTTCGTATCGTCACGTCCATCAATTTCTATATCTCATACCGCAAAATCTATATACAGGGTGTCCCAAAAACATTGACCTTGGCTTTTATTCCTTTATTAATCTTAGACATATATAATAAATTATAAAATTGCGTAATAAAAAGTACAGAATTTTATGAAATCGATTAAAATTTTCGAGCTAATTAAATTTCAAGAAATACAAAGTCCCAGAGATATGAAAAGACAAAAGTGCTGACTTAAACCACTTTTCGATGTATCGACATGGGTTCTCATAGGGAAAAAATCATGTCGGCAGATTGCGTTTCAGGGGGTCATATACAAATTACGAAAGAAGACAATGATTACATAAATAAATAATAATTTTGCTATTTATTGGTACACAATTATCTACACTGTGTAGGAATAACTTTCACAAAGATTACAAAGCTTGTTTGAAATGTTTTAAATCCATGCCAAAGATCCATTAAAAATGAGATGCAGATATTCTTTGCCTATGATGCATTTCTGAGTTGCGTCATTTGCACTCTTGCTGTAAACATTTACATTTTAATTTGTGATTAATCCCTCACCAAATTTGATTAAACATATCTCTGGGACTTTTTGTGATAAAATGCTGAAATTTTGTACATCACCTTATTAGTGTATGGGGCATATTTTACTCATTGGAAATGTTTTTGTACGGGGGCCGTATAAAAATTTAAATTTCGTATTTCTTCTAATTTAATTCCCTGAAAATTTTTATCAATTTCATAAAATTCTGTACCTTTTTTACGCAGCTTTGTAATTTAATATATATGTCTAAGATCAATATTTTAGGAATAAAAGCGGTGATCATTGTTTTTGGGCCATACTGTGTCGCATAAAAAGTATGCTCGTAGTTTAAGCTCGTTATGAACGTATTTTAAGGGTTTTTACAGTACCCTTCCAGCCTGTTGGAAGCAAATTCCTATGACGGACGACGTAAAAGAATCTTGTTTAAATCTGTAATGAGTAGCAAATTACTATGATGACGACGTAAAAGATTCTTGTTTAAACCTGTAATGAGTAACGAATTAATATGACGACGACGTAAAAGATTCGTATTTAGACCTGTAATGAGTAACAAATTACTATGACAGACGACGTAAATGATTCTTGTTCAAACCTGTATTGAGTAACAAATGTTTATGAGGACCAATACTACAATTCCTTCAAGAACTTCTGTTGAAATATTATTTAATGCAGTATCTGATATGTCTTCCGATTTTTAGATTTTATAAGTTATTAGTTTTTGTTCTGTAAGTTGTTAGGTTTGGTTCTGTTGTGCTTTAAAAGTAGTTTTGCAGTGACCAATTTTTTAAAGTAGTTGTTGCTGCTCTCAAAATATTTGCAATTGCATTAAACTACATTTGTAATAAAGTAGTTGTAGTTCACAAGTAAAAGTAAATAACTTTTTCAATCACTGCTGTCTATGAATTTTACAAAAATAACTTTATCTAGATTAAAAATGTTTTAATCGTCTGAAAATCAACTCGGTTCTGCAGTTCAGGTATAAATAGAATCGAACCAAATTTCATTCTATTTTCTAAATTTGTTCAAAATATCGTACCAAAGACGCAGACATTTGTGAGAAATGATTGGTTTATTTGAAGGTGCTCTAAAAAATATTAATCCATAAAATTCCGAGAATTGGCCTTTTGATACCATTACAAAATATTCAGATTGCATCATATAATATGTAGAGAATGAAAAATATAGCAATATTTTTATTTTTGATTTATGGCATCAATACTTACCTGATCCCACTTGAGAATTTTCTAAACCAGTATTCAGTTAGTCCTGAAACGCCAACAGTTGTACTCCGGTTTTCATTAAATTATAATATAAGTTTCGTTTAAGTCACCCTGCAATATATAGTTTATTCAAGGAGAAATATTATTGGTGGGATCAAAAATCCGACTACAGAAGTTTGATAGTTATGCAAGCTATAAGCATCCTTCAACACGAGTTAACTATTTTTATGGGAAGTTTGTAAGTAATATGAAGTCTTTTGTCACTGATAAATTCGAAATTCAGTGGTAGAAAGGAAATTTTGTATAATGTCTCAATCGGTTACCATGAAACTTCTATAAATTTTTAAGGACATCAGGAAAATGCCTCGAATTTTTCAATAATTGATGGATATATTCTTACACTATGTTATAATTTTCTCAAAAGAGTGTTTTTGTCCTTTTTTTTTAAAGCGAATTGTGACATTTTCTTTTGAGAGATATCTTTGATCGAAAGTATGAAATGTAATTTTTCATATTTTTCCAATTATTATAAAATTACTGTAACATGTATACTTTTATTTTGAAATAAATTGAAGTCATTCTTTGAAAGTTATCACGAGTTATTTCAGAAATACTTGATATTAGATTCTGGGAATACTGTCCTCCAGGGAGAGAGATATCACATGAAAAAATAGCTATTTACAAGAACTTTTGTATATTTATTTTGATCGGTAACTAGAAATAGTTTACTGTGTTTGAATAATATCGAAATATACGAAAGTGGTAAATTATGTTTTTGGTTTCTTACAAAATTGAATATAATTGAATTGAGATGAAAGTTTTGAGCTGAACTTGTCGTATTTTAGACTAAATTCAGAAAAAAATCCAAATATTATGAACAGTAATTAATTTATCTTGTGCTCTAACGAAACTAAATATATTTGGAAGATATCAGAAAACGTGTTCATATTAAAATGAATAATCTTTCTTGCTTTAAAGAGAAGAATAAATATACTTCGGTGAAGTAATTAACTTACTTCCGACTCTGAATTTTGAGCTGGAATCTTGTTTGGTCTTAAAAATTTCTTATGGAGAGAAATATTACTTCAAAGAAAACTACAAAAATTAGATTTACATAAAACTGGCGTATTTTCTCAGGGGGTAATGAATATTTTTTCAGCTTATCAGCTTTATCCCATTTACAGCGAAATTACATGAGACCAAAATAAATTTTAAGACTGATTTATTTTCTAGTGTACGCAAACTTATTCTCGTCATCACTCCCACCCCCCAAATTACCCCCATAATTTTCCTAAAATTGAATTGCCTTGATATTCAAACCCCTTGTAGCTTAAAAATGTAACTTTTATAATTTATATTACAGCAAAGAAAACCAAAAGAAAGGAACCGTATAGAAGTTGATAAAACAAAAGTATTGTAAATTTGGATTTGAGCTTATTTCTGATTAAAAGAACCTAAAATATTTAAAATCCGTATTTCGAATGAAAATTAAATTTATAAAATGATAAATGCGACATAAACAGAAATTTGTCTCACGTTGAGAGAACATCTTTAAAATATTAAATTTTTCTATTTTTTTAACAATCAATCCACTATTTTTTCAACAAACTCGACTGCTGAAAATACTTTGTATGATTCAGTATTTCAAATAGATTAGCAATGCAAAATTTGTTACAAGATTCGAAGCTATGGACTTTGCATTTTTGTAAAGTTACAGTACGTTTTTGCATATCGATTCAAGAATGCAAAAGATGTAGAGAAAATTCATTGTATATAGATCAGAGAACAAGCTAGAAATTTTCCAGAAGAGTAAAACTACTCCCTGACTTGATTTGAAGGAGTGCTTTGTTTTTCAGAAGAGTAATGTTTAACAAACGTACAATTATCCTGAAATTTTAAGGTATTTACTAAATTTACTGTATTTTGCATAAAAAAGAAATGCACTATACTCTTTATTTGTGTTAATAAACAAAATACATTGTGTGATTCAGTATTTTGATAATACAATTAATATACCTTATAAACATTATAAAATAAGTTTCAAAATGTTTAATTTGCGATTCTATAAAATAATTTTTTGTTTACAAAATCGGTAATTAAAAATACGCATTACTTATTTTATGGTGTGAAATACGCGCATAGAGGCGTCATCTGGATCCCTGACAGAGATATCGTCACAGTGAATAGGATATAATATATAAAATTATTATGAAAAAAATTTATATAATGTCTAACCATCCCCAGATGCTTGGCGAAGGTATTGTGTATTTTGCACCGAGGCTGTTGTTCCAAATTCTTGCTTGGAGAGTAGCTCGTTTAATGTGTTGTATTAAAGCATATGATGTAAGAGGTATGTTTTCGGTTGCTCGATTCTTTCATGTAAATAACACTAGTCTGCAGTCATTGATGCTCTGAAGATCTGATGCTTGATCATAAAGTTGAATTACAAATCGCTGAAACAGATCATGACATTCATCATTAATATCAGAGGTGCCTGTACAGAGCTGATGCCACACACAATAAATTTCATGAAATGACATCCAGACCTTCCAAGCTGTCTTCTTGCCAATGCCACAAAATGTCGAAACTGTGTCGCAACCAGTTACAGAATGAAAAGCCAACAAATTTCTGCAAATTCCAGGTGAGAGTTTGGCACAAATTTCTTGAATTGGAATGAATTCCCTGTATTTCCCACAACCATACTCAATCCATAGTTCTTAAATATCTTCTATTTGTGAGAATAGTGATATTGAAATAACCAACTCGGATGTAGATCCGAGTCGACAGTTCGTATTAAGATGTGAGTATGTCCAATGTCTAGCGCATGCTTATCATGGAGAAGTAGGCGGCCATCAGCTTCTTCGTGTGAGGATGGAGCAATGCTACATCCATAGTGGTTGACGTGAGGACTCGGTCATCATAAGTACAGACAACATGTTTTCCTGGATACTCATTTCCCACCATTTTCTTAGCTAGCAAGTGGAACAATTGTGTCTTGTTTTCGTTTGCACATAGGAATTGCTTAAATTACTTTGGAATTGCAGTAGAGTCTTCGACTTTAATACTTATGCCAAGTCCTCTTGATTCTCGGGTATCTGCCTTCAAACTGTTACTAGTATATCTGTCGAATACAATATTTAATCATGAAGTATTCTTCAGTTGATTATTGCAGTATGGTTTGAAAATATTTTCATAGTATCCTGAAAATTTTTTGGCAATACCAGGATTAAGCATGTGGTTTACGGCTGCTCCATCAAATATTTTAGCTGTTACATTTGGTTGGCTGTGATTAAAGCTAATGTCATATTTTATTTGAATGCAGTCTATAATATCCGACTTGTTGGTTGGTTTTTGGAGTTTTTCATCATCTGAAATAGATGGTGGGTACGTTTGATTTTTATGGGAAAAGAAATCATCAATGTTTCCATCCCGTGCTTCAGATGCGACATACAATCTACAGAACAAGTTGGAGTCTTTACGCAAGCTAGTAATCTTGGACTTTGCCTTATCGGTTTTTCTTGTTGTAGTCTTGAAGATGTGAATATTGCTCCGAGGAATAACTTCATGAATTGCATTTCGAACTTGATCGAGACGGAACATAACATCTTCATCATACTGTTTTAGTCCTACAGAAAATGCTTTCGTAACACACTTGACAGCTTCGACACTTGGAATTTTTTTTGAGCTCCCTATTGACACCAAATCAGTTTCTTGAAACGGATTTCCTTGTTCAGTTAAGACGTTAATCATTTATTTGGCATGGGCCAAGAACCTTTTCTCAAATGCATCGGTATCTTCATGATGCTTTGCGCCCACGATTTTGTCATCTCTTAAATTTGATTTCGCTTCAAATTCCTCAATTAAATAACTGATTCTAGGGCCTGCTACCATCCACTTAAGCAGAGCATTTTCACTATCAAGCATTCCGATAGCTCCACCTTCACCCTTTATCACTTTATTGTTGAGTTCATGTAGTTGATCGTCAGATATTACAGAAAATGGTGTAGTAGTTTTGGTGCTCGTAAACTTTCCAGGAAGAAATTCAGCATGTATATCTGGATGTTTTTCTGGAAGGTTCTGTAGAGTGCGTACAAATACTGGCAACCAATGAGAATAGTGAACTGCGTCCAACGCAAATGTCCACGGATATAACTTAGTCAAAGTATCCACAAACATTGTAAAGTTAGATATAAGAATAGTCAATACACGTTGGACTAGAAGGGACTCAAGTTCGATGACTGTATTCCAATATTGGAACTGAGGACATTCAGATGTTTTCCGCAATATCCACAGTTCAATGCCTAGGTCACTGATCTGATGCTGGAATCTGTTTCACATTCTTTGTTGAATGCTTGCACCTGTAGATAAGGCACGGCAGTTGAATTAACTTCATATGTATAGCGAGATCTTTTAACATGTGATGTTGTGAGACAGAATTCTGCAACACCAGAACTTGCAATACCGGCGGTTGTTACTAATTCTGTCCATACACTGCAAGTTAACCAAGTAGGTTAACGACCATCATTTCGATATGAAAGCCACCCATCATGAATATGATGCGATCCTTACTTGTCAGGAAATGCGATTAAATTACTTGTCAGGAAATTTAATTTTTAATAATATTCAACCTGCACTATAATTCTTCAAACGCCTTTATAACTAGAAACTGAATGTTTTATGTAACTTTAAATAGGTGTCAAGAAATTAAAAATAATTATTTGGTTTAAAAAAATAATAGAAAGCGGATACGAAAATGAGTGTTACTAAGTGTTTCTATTTTGTAAAAAATAATAAAAAAACCGCGAGTCCAACTGCATTGGCCCAATCTTCCATAGGTATCTCTATAAAGGCACCAAGGCTACACCATTGAACAATACAGACCATTAACTAATATAGGTACCTTCTGAGCCGTGACATATCTGTAAGTCCGACTAATGATATCTGTTTAAGATAGAACAATTTATTGGATAAGGCATTATACAATATACAATTTCAGTATTACACAGTAATATATACAATATATCATTGCATAATATAGTATTGTGGCAATTAATTGAGAAATGCAGTTTTTTTTATAAAATTCAGTTTTATTCAAGTTTTCTATGGATACATTTAAAACTAATAAGTTATATGACCTCCCCGAGACTTTATAACATCACAGACACGTTTCGGCATGGAATGTACTAGACTAGCACATGTAGTTTTAATTTCAACGTCTCTGAACCATATGTCAATAACGGCCGAAATTAGCTTGTCCATCGTCGTACAGTCAAATTTATGAAGCCGTTTTTTGACAATAGCCCACAAATTTTCTATGGGATTCAAGTCTGGTGAATTCCCGGGCCAATCCAGTACGGTAATTTTTTTTTGAGCAGAAATTTTTGATTCGCTTCGAAGTGTGACATGGCGCGCTGTCTTGTTGGAAAACGCAATCTCCGTTCGGCCACAGTTTAGCCATGGTTGGAAGCACTTTTCGGGTCAATATGACTTCGTAACTGGTACTGTTCATCATTCCCTCTACGGGAACAAGAGATTATGTCCCCAAAACGCTGAAACAACCCCAAAGCATCCTTTTGGGCGGATGCTTGGGTGCTTGATTGATGTGGTGCTGATTGAGAGGTTCTCCTTGGCTCCTTCTCACGAACATAGATCTAAATCCCTAAACCACAAAATGTGTTTCGTCAGAAAAGATAACTTTCTCCCAGTCCTTCTCAGTCCATGTTTTGTATTTCCGTGCCCATTCCAACTTTTTTTCTTCATGCGAAGCGTCAGAAGCTGCTTCTTGTACGGTCGACGTGCTCTCCGTCCGCGTTCTAACAGCCTGTATCGCACTGTTGAAGGTGCAATATCAACACCAGCTGCCACCATGGACTTAGACAGGTCAAAACTGGTTAATCGAGGATTTTTAACACTCATTCGATGTAAAGTTTTGTCGTCACGAGTCGAAGTTGATCTTTTTCGGCCGCATCTTCCAGAGCGGTTGGTTCCAGCATTTCCTGTCTCCTGAAACCGCTTCCAGATCCTCCCGACACTTGCTGTACTAACTCCACATATTTTACCTATTTCCTCGAACGTCTTAGAAGTGTGTTCTCTAAGCCCAATCATTTTAGCACGTGTTTCCGCTCTGATATCCATGACGCTAATGAGCCCCGCAACAACTGAGAAACGACCACTGCAGAACACCTGCCACCTGGCGGAGGAATTTGAACACCTGCTACTTACCAGGTGCATACGAACACCTGCTACTTTGATAATAACTGCAATTTGAACTCTGAGCTAATTTGGAGTGCTTCTTCCTAAGCTTACGTGTGATAAAACGAAAAAAATGACATTTCTCAATTAATTGCCACAATACTGTAATATAAAGGCAAAAGGATTTTTTTTTGTTGTGAAGTTAATAAAAAATTGCATGAAGTGTACCCACATTAAATTATGATTTTTAAAGGATATTTGTGCAGAAACATATTTTTGAAATATAAATTTCTCATTATTTAATATGAAATGTAGGCATACTTTAGTAAAACAGAGTACATTTCCAAAGTAACATGAAAACAGTACTAAAACAATATGATGTAGATAATATGTATTTCATTTAAATTCAATGTTATGTAATATTGTGTTTAGTTCTCCGCGTTGGCATGAAGTATGCTGAAACGTTGAGTTTGATGATATCTTAAATTAATAAATGCATAAATAAGTGTTTATAAGATACTACATTTGTGCAAATTTTGGCAGACATTAACCGTCGCTAGTCAGTCGTTAAATACAAGAACCAGTACATAAGTTTTTAGAATGTGGAAATACCAAAAATAACAGCTGTCACTCAGACGATTTTTATAATGTTGAACTTTCATGGGAACATTAGCTGTTTAAGAACGTGAAATGCTATAAAATTATTTTTACGGCGTGGTTTTAAAGTTAATAAGATAGTGCAAAACATGGATTTAATTCTAGAGGATTTTCAAACTATGATTTTTTACGACTTTCGATCCCTGTTTACCCTTGTCGAAATTCACCCACCCAAGATGGTGATAGTAGTGGAAGACGAGTACGGTCCTTGTGGATGCCCTTTCCACTGAGTTCCTGTCTAAATTGGGTGGTACTTCCCGGCCGTCCAAACATATGCCACACAACTTCGGGTAGGTCGGACGGTCTGGATAGATGAAGGATTGACATAGCAACAGTGTGTCGATTGAATTCTACTCTTGGTGATGTAGCACCTTCCAAAGCAACAATTTACAATTGGTTTAAGAAATTCTATCTTGGCCGTAAGAGGGAAATATTTTGAAAAGCAATGGGACGATTTATTTTCATACAAAAATATTTTGTGCATTGTTTTCCAAAAACTTAAATACTAGCCTATATAATATATAATCAATTAGTCTCAATCATATATTTTGTTCACCTGGATAAGTACTTTTATGAGACGTATATGTTCACCATGTGGCTCATTTAAAATTCATACCAACTACCTACAAGCCATGAAAATTTTTTACATTGCAAATAGCATTTGAAAAAAAAGTGATTGCAGTTTAGCCTACGAAACATATAAAGTTAAATTCAGAATAAATAAGATTAACTATACATTTATCTCAATCAAAATCGATTTAGTTATTTACTTCTATTTTACATTTTATCCATTCTATTTTTGTTTCCACTAAAATATGCATTTTGACTGTTTGCAGGCACCTATGATTTATATGAAATTTTTATTACATAAGTAAAATGTTACGTTAAATTTAAATTTGAAATATTCAAAATTATCATAATTTCATTTTACTATCTTTGATAAGCGGTTCATTTTATTTTTACTCTGTTTACTGTAATATAAACTAACATTTTTTTTTATCCTAAAGGGAGATTTAAATACAAGTCTATCCAATTTTGCGGAAATAATAAAGAAAGTAGTTTATACAGTTCGAACATAAACCTCGGAGGTGATAAAAAATATCGCCTTACATAAGCTGATAAAAATACAATCTATATTTATTTTAGTTTTATGCATTTTGAGGTTTAACGGGAAAATATTGAACAGCTGTTAAAATCATTCAATACCCCAGATAAGATTTTTCATCATTCCCCAGCCTTATCAAAATCTAATTTCTAAAGTTTCTTCTGAAATAATATTTTACCCCATAAGAACGACTATGAACTTTAATGATGTTTCAGAATACGATAAAGATCCGGAAGTTAATTTACCTTACGATCACTTAATAAAAAAAATCCGATGTGGGCAGCACATGACTTTCCTTATATAATGCAACGTATTTACTACTTTTACAAGAAAAACAAAATAGGTTATTCTTATAGTAGATACTTATATTTTTTCCAAGATATTGAACTTTCGTCAAATAGTCGTTATTTTCATTGATTTAGCGTCATTTTTATCCATTTAACGAGATTTTCTTTGATTTGGTAACATTTAAAAAATGTCGCCAAGTTGGCGACAATCCGCCAAATTCTTCGTCAAATCTCGCCAAGCGTTATGGACAGAGAAATAATTTATTCTTATAGCAGATAAATGACTATTGGCGTTCAAATGCAAAAGTATTGCTCAAAGTATCTATTTTCATGAATGGAACGAGTTAGGATCCACGAGAATGATGTCATCCAATTTATCGCATGATATTACATATGAAAAGTGAACATGTGTCTCAATAGGAAATATTTATTTTTTTATTTTACATAATTTTTTGATAATTTTTTTTTTAAAAGTGCAATATCTCGAGAACGGTTCATGCTAGCGTTCTAAAATTTGTGTTAATCGTTTTCTAAAGAAAAATTACATAAGAAATGTCTATTTGCGTAACTTTATAAAAGGTTTTGATTTTTTGATGATTTTTCAAAATTTCACTCAATTTAGGGGCGTGTCTGAACATGCGATTGCCTTTTAATACAATAGGCTTCCAGTATTCACGGATTGGGATTTTTGTACCAAATATTATTCGAATCGATCCATTCGATTGCCAGTTACCGTCTCCACAGTCTCACTGACACGCACACACAAACACACACACACACACACACACACACACACACACACACACACACACATACTCACACACATACTCACACACACACACACACATACTCACCTTCCCGATCGTCCAAATAGTTGCTCTAAGTCCTCTGGATGAGTCGGACGGCCAGGGGTTTCCACGCACATACTCACACACACAAACAGACACCACCTCAAAAATGTTTGATTCGTGATCAGGGATGCTTGAAACGTGCTCTCCCGTCGGAAACTCGAATTCGAATTTTCGACCCCTTCACAATACTTTCCAAATACATTATGTATATTATGTATATAAGGAAAGTAATACACGGTGCCTTACAAAAAGTGAACAATAGAAGATTTTTTGTGAACTGTTGGTTGTAGTCCCATGGTTCCAATTGCAAAAATGCTTTAAGGTAGAAAGTTATTAAAGAGTAATTAAATGCTGCTCCATATTTTTGTAGAAAATTACGAAAATTAACATTTTATATAGCCTCTCTATGGAAAACAATCCAAATTACAAAAATGTTACCCATACCGTATTTAGTAAAACTGCAAAAAGTTTGCCTGTAATGCAATCCAATTTGACTTTGATATTTGATCAATGTTTGGTTATCATTGATAAAAAATTTCATTGGAAAATAAGGGAGCATCCACAAGTCATCTTCGATTGCAAATAGTTACTAACAGTTTTATCACTTTATCAAGTTCATTTAATGCAGATATTTCAGTAAAGCCATACGTCATCATTATGTTGATTCAAAGTTTGTATTTAAGCATCCAAGTAACTGTGCTACCAAAATAGAAGTTTGAATTATCGCGCTATTTATTACTGCTGAACTCTGAGAGATGATTTTGATTTACGGCGAGTGCAACCGATCTCCCCAGTGAAATAAAACTGTTGCCATTCCTTGTGCTACCTAGCTAGAGTTTGATTATCGTGCTATTTATTAATGCTGAACTCAGTGAGATGATTTTCACTTACGGTGTATGCAAATGATCTCCCAGGCATGCAATGAAGGAAAACTGTCGCCATGTCCTGTGCTACCTAACTAGAGTTTGAATTATCGCCCTATTTACTAATGCTGAACTCAGTGAGATGACTTTGATTTACTCCGAATACAACCGATCTCCCAGTGATGCAGCGAAGGAAAACTGTTGACATTCCCTGTGCTATCTAACTAGAGTTTGAATTATCGCACTATTTATTAATGCTGAAATCAGTGAGATAATTTTGATTTACGGCGAATGCAACCGGTCTCCCAGTGATGCAGTGAAGGAAAACTGTTGACATTCCCCATACAGCCGACAGCTTTAGAATTTTTATTTTCCAACTGGCATTTTGATTGTATTCCACATGTTCATGTCATCGTTGATATATCTCAGAAAAACAACGAGTATTAACAGAAAATAATGAAATAAATATTTTACCATGTTTCTAGTGCTATCCACATGGGAGTGTCCGGCCTGTCAGTAGTAAACAATTAAGGTCCGTAGATAGGTTATAGGACCGTATATAGGCAGGTTAATGTTCCATTAACCTTACTAAATGACATATTTGTCGGTCTACCCGAACCTGCCACCAGTCTAATCGAACTCGCCACCTTCTGTATTGAATACCAGAGTCTTCACAGTTTCATCTGTAAACACTCTCATTCTGGTGAAAAAATGGCTTTGAAAAAATGTGTGAGGAACTTGTTGAATCAACTGAAATCGGTGGTTATAAGTGGTCCTATTCAAAATTAAAAGGATGTCCTTATATTTCTATAGATTTTGTTATGAAAATATTTGATGGACCGCCAACATCAGAATAATTTGTTTTATACACCTTATATAAGAGAAAACATAACTTTTAACAAATATCGCCTGTCTATATTTAATGTAGTTTCAAAGACAAATCAGGGAGAAAAGAGTTTGAGTTCCCTACTAAATGGTTTCAGCGCATCAATTCAATTTGTGAACAGTCCCTGGATTCATGAATTTTAAATATTATAAGAGTATCTAAATTTTTCTTTTATCTGACTAAATGAAGTATTGAAAATATTTTTGTGATTTAACTTTTTTCGCTAGAGGGGCTGTTTAAAAAGTTATTCTTTATTTTTTACAAAAATATTGCACATTATTTAAATTACTATTTCATAACGTCATAGAAAATCATGCTTTTAATGATCCAATTTACAGTCCAATCTGTTTATAGTTGGTAAAAGTAAAAATTTTCAGATATAGAGATTTCCGTTTTACTTCAGTTGTAGTATACATAGTAGAATGTATAAGGAAAGTAATGTGACAGGTTCGAAAATTCAAATTGGAGTTTTCGACGGGAAAGCACGTCTCAAGCATGCTTGAACACGAATCTAACGTTTTTGAGGTGATGTCTGTGTGTATGTGTGTGTGCCAGTGAGTCTGTGGATACGGTATCTAGAGAACGAATGGAACGATTCGAACGAAATTTTGTATGAAAACTACAATCCGTAAATACTGGAAGCCTATTGCTTTTAAACGCAATCAAACGCTCAAAACCCCACTAAATTTCCTAGTGACATTAAAAAGAAAGCATCAAAAAATTAAAGCCTTTTATAAAGTTGCGCAAATAGTTATTTCTTATGTAATTTTTCAATAGAAAACGATTGATACAAACTTTAGACTGCTAGCTTGAACTGTTCTCGAGAAATTGCGCATTTTTCGAATAAATTTATCAAAAAATCACATAAGAAAAATTATTAACTATTGTGAAATATGTTCACTTTTCATATGTAATATCATGCAATAATTTGGTGACATCATTCTCGTGGATCTAACTCATTCCATTCATGAGAAAAGTTACGTTGGGTAATACTTTTAAGTTGGACGCTAACAATCATTTATTTGCTATAAGAATAATTTATTTCTCCATCCATAACGCTTGGCAAGATTTTGGTGGAATGTCGCCAACTTGGCAACTTTTTTAAATGTTGCAAAATTAACGAAAATGTAAACAAATTGATAAAATGACGCTAAATCAATGAAAATGAAGACTAATTGACGAAAGTTCAATATCATGGAAAGAATATAAGAATCTACGAGTATTATAAGAATAACCTATTTCTCCGTCCGTAACGTTTGGATAAAATTTTGGTTAGGAATTTTTCGGAATACCTCCAACTTGGCTACTTTTCAAATGTAGCCAGATTGACGAAAATGTCATCCAATTAAAAAAATTTTGCCAAATTGACGAAACGGACGCTGAATTAATGAAATGGCGATTAATTGATGAAAGCTCAATATCGCGGAAAGAATATAAGAATAGACTATATAAATAATCAATTTCTCCGTCCGTCAGTCCATAACGCTTGGCAATAAATTTTGCTGGACGTCGACAATTTGACGACTTTTTTAAAGTTTGACAAAGTGATAAAAATGTCGCCAAATTGATAAAAATGACACCAAATGAGAAGTAATGTTTCGGAAATTCTAATATTCGTCATATGCAGTGCGTTCATTTTAGTATATGAGACATGTTTTTCTCTCCGTTTGTCTGTAACACTTGGCGATACATTTGATACACTAGGCGAATAATCTAGCAAGGCTTCGCCGACTTGACGAAAATTGCGCCAAACATGCAAAAATGACGCTAAAGTAATGAAAATAACGCCTAATTGGCGAATTAATTATTAAAATATTTTAATGTATGGACTCTATGCTTATTGGGCATGCTATCAATATGGATAATTGTTTATTTAGAGTTGTAAGAAATATAAGCTAATTGGGTACTTTGAAAAAGTTACATGTTGTCATCCGGAAAATCGCCAAATATACAATTCAACGTAAACACATTACCGTGGATCTTATACATTATTTTTGGACTGTCAAAAGAGTAAATTCATTGCATTATATAAGAACAGTCATGTGCTGCCCATATCAGATTTTTGTCATATAGGAATTGCAACTTAAAAAAGCGTCCCAATGCAATATAAAGAGGAAATGTTTTTCTTTTTATATCATACCTGATTACATTGCTTAAATTCAAAATTTGTTTATCAAACATTTACATAAAATATTTACATAATTTGTTAGTTACATAAGTGTCTGAATTTTATTATTATTATTATTAATACTTTAAGTTTGTAAAAATTGAAAGTGGAACTAAGTCTTGTAAAATGTGTTTTAAGAAATGTCTTGAATAAATTCCAAAATTGTCCTTCTATTCTTTATGTACATACAAAAGATCTTTCATTTTAGGCATTTAACGACAAACTATCTAGGAGTAACAGCTTTTCTAGCTGTACACTTATTATTCAGAGAACTTTTCGAATATGTTGCTAAGATCCATTAAGATAGAGAGATAGCTAAGAAACCCAAATGACACGAACGCGCATGGAAATGTGGACAGGTTTCGTTAATGGAATATCGTTAACAGTATTCTACAAGAGCGTTGATGTTTTAAGTGTCAACATTATGAGAGAGAAATTTAAATAAGAAAAAATATTATTTCTAAAATGATTTTGAAAATACGTTTTCATCTAAGAATTACGATGCGATTTAAGTTTTTAATGTATTTTGTTTTCAAGTCAATATGCGGTAGATTTGGATGTTTGTAAATTGAAATTCCGTGGTTGATATAATTTGAGCTTTTAATTGTTCCTGTGTAGTGTTTGTATGTGGATCTATTTGTATGTGGAAAATATTTTATGGATTCGAAATTCTGAATTCGATATGTAGTTGATGTAAAAATCTCAGAAAACCCCAGAAAGTTAGTTGGCTCTGGAAAAGTTATCGACCTCCGAGCAGAGGCTGCGCATTCTCGAATTCAAAAAAAGAAAAAGTCATTAAGGAGTTGGGAAAGCTCTGAGAGACATAAACAGAGAAAATAGAGCTGTCATCAAAAGACGAGGGATTTAAGAATTTTAAAATTATGTTCATACGGTAAACATAATACGATCGCGGAGGTGCAGGAGTCATAGATTCCCAAACCAAATTCTAAGACTAGGTTATGCTGGTCTGATTAACAGAGTAGTATAGAGGGTTAGCTATGAAAGTATGAGAGAAGAAACGGAAAACGAAAATGAGACTTTTAAAATGGCGTTCGACCAACTTATGACCAGTCAAACATTCAAACATTAGGGGAGTCAGGATTAGATACAGATTAGTTATTTATCTCCCAAAAGGTTAGGAAAAAAAAGATCTAGAGCGCCAACAGTTTGATTTCTCAGATAGCGTGGTGTCTCCAAGGAAAAGGAATGCGTTCTAAATCACTAAATGTACATCTCAGCGAATTGTCATATACGGGTATATTCGTATCGGTGAGTTTTCTGCACGATGTAAACATAAATGCCTCTGATGCTAATTTAAGGAATTTTCTTATTTTAAAACTTCCTAAGATAATACAGGATATTTCACTTGGTTGAGAGCATTCAAGGGAATATTATATTTTCCGATCTTCTCTCTATTCTCTCATGATCTTGGGTTTATCTACCGGGTTGTAGGTGAGATGTAGCTAAGGTAAGATGTGGCTGATAAACAGGGATAGGGTGAAAGCATAAAAGTGTTTGAAATTTTTTTAATGACTTTTCTAAATGAAATGATCTTAAGAGACGAGTTTTGAGAGTAATAACTTTTTCATACTATTGTATGAAACATGCATAGATTTTCCATAATTTTTTTATCAGGAGATTGTGGCGGAAAAGAGAGTTTTAGAACTTTCCAAACATATTTAGAACATTTTTGGGTATATATATATATATATATATATATATATATATATATATATATATATATATATATATATATATATATATATATATATATATATATATATATATATATATATATATATATATATATATATATATATATATATATATATATTTATATATATATATATATATATATATATATGAACGAACATCTCAATTTGACGCTACGATTGTTTACTTCACCATGTTTGACGGGACAAACGTCGACGTAGTAATGGATGCAGCCATAATATTGTTACTCGGTACGATACAAAAATAAAAATGTTAGCTTCCAAGAATGGTATATTGAGGAAGTTTATAACAATTTTCAAATCAATTTTCAATAAAAAAATACACAATTGCATTAGCAGCAGCTTTGAACAACAAGACAAGCAAACAAGCAAGCAAGACTGTAAAGTTACGTTCAAATGGTCAATATGTGTATATATGTGGGTGTAGAGACCAATATATATGGAACATATTGTACATACAAGACCTTTGAAAACCTAGCATGACAACATTCAAATTGCACTGAATGAAATTAAGTGTATTATATTCTTTTTTGTTAAATAACTGAGGCTACATTCTACTTTGTCGTGTATTATTATTTCGTATCACTGAGATTCACTAACATCTTATTAAATCCATGTAATGTATTTTTGATGCTAATCATTATAATGCAAGTCAATTATTTAGGAAAAGAACTCATTGGCAATTGTGAAATTGCTGTTTTCGAATTATACACTACACGTCTGTTCTTCGAGCATGCAGAATTAAAACACCACGAACCGTTAGGGGACAAATGTAACAAACTATTCTTGAAATCTCGTTTTATAAACAGTACGCAATATTTGAAAAGCTATCAGAGTTTTCAAACAGGAGTCAATTATCTGTAAAAAATAAATAAATAATTGAGTGAAACGAAGTTAATAGTTGTATTCGATCACAATTCATATACCCAAGACAGGATGGACAGAAGGCATTTATGAAGGTGCCTTTATAGGGTGGAAAATGGTGTATAGACTTCAGTTATGACGAAGCTATTAAACATTTTTATTCTATTTTGCCTACATAATTTGTACAGTCATATGAATTTTCGGAGAAACCAGAAGGCCATCTTCTGCACCGGAAGTTTAAATCCTTTTCTAAACCCCTGTCCTCAATGGTGTTCAATAGTGAATCCATATTAGTCGTCATCTAATCTCTAGCCAATCTTTAGAAATAGATTTTTCTAGGAAATTTTGGGAATGGGAAGTGAATTATCTTAGTCCCCATACCTCATCCAGAAATGACGCTGAATTCACATCAGTTTTTTATTGTCCAAGTTTTTTCCATTACCTATCTTGAGAATTATATGTTTCATGTAACAGAAGAACTTCTGAATAACAACAACAACAGTAACAACAACAAAAAAACGAATGTGCAAATCCTTAGTAAACCTCTCAACCCCTCCACCCAAAATTTTATGTTGAATCCTTATCTGCTGTTATCCAGCCATATTTATAGAAGATTCAGAGGAATGACTGTTTTAAAGGAATATATTTAGTAAAAACAATAGTATCGTACAATTTTTGTAATCAATAATTTAGTTTGACAGTTACACGGAGGAAAATCAAAAGAAACTGCAATAAACAATATAAATTTTTCTGTCGTAGAATTCTTAAATTATTCATCTTTCTATAAAGATTGAGACATTATCTTTCATTTATCGTCTGCTCTATTGTATTATTTTTCAGAAGAATTTATATTTTAGCATTTTTCCGGTCAAAATAACTCAGAGTAACAGCTATTTTCCCTGCTCTTCCATTAGCCCCACGATACTGTTGTTCGAATACGGTGCTTAAGATCCATTAAGGTGGAGATATCTGACAAAAGGAAGTGACGAGAAAGACTATAAAACGTGTATTCTAGATACGTTAATGATACTCAGAGCACAGTCATATTTTCATTGTTGAGAAAAATTTCTAAATGAGTCAAAATCTTATTCTTATAAATAGCTGTGAAAGTAGATAATTGCCACTTTAGAATAGTTCTGGGAATAGTTATACAATTAAGAAGAATTTAAAGCGCTTTTTGGCGAGTTTTAAATAAATATCTTACATATATTTATTTTTAACTCTCATGTGCTGTTTTGTAGAGAAAATAAATGAATAAAAATTAACGGTTTCAAGATTTTTATCGAAAATGCATTTTTCAAAGCTTCTGAAAATTTTTGAACACTTTCGTAATGATGTCCAGGTGTTACTGTATGTGGAAGACCCAGACCACACGACCAACCCGAAGACTTATGGTAGCAAGATGTGTGGCCGGTGGTGTTACTGTATGTGTAAAAGCTATGTGGACCCGATAATTCAAGATAATGGTAAACTATATTTATTTTAACGCTCATATTATTTTGCAGAGAAAATAATTTAAGGAAACTTAATGGGTTCAAGATTTTATCGAAAATTCATTTTTCAAAGCTTCTGAAGATCTTTGAACACTTTCGAAAAGATGTCCGTATGTTAATGTATGTGTGAAAGCTTGCAGACCGGATAATTCAAGATAAATAAAAATAATTCGCTGAAACGACTGCAAATATGAACTAAAAATATAGCAATTATAATTAAAAATATGGCACTCCCACATCTCTATTATTAAAAAATTAGTTGCAGCAGCTAACCAAATCATTTTAAAATATATTTTCTGTTAACGCTAGCGTTGGACACCTAACATCAAATGATTTGCAATTTTGCATGATTTAAAATATATTGCCATATGTCGCTTTCCACTTTAGTCACAATAAGATAGAAATTTTTATTTTTCGTATAATTTGGAAGGGAAAATATTTTTACATTACTTTTGTATGAAAATTTTATTTTCTTTGTTGTATCTTCAAAATGTAATCTTTCATTGCTGAAAACGCTGTTGCCATTTCAATAGAAGTAATGTTGAGATGGCTTAACATTCATTGTTGAAAAGGCTGTTCCCATTTAAAAAGCAGTAATATTTAAATAATGGATTTAAACAATTAAAAATATATTAGTTATTCTAAAACTCCTATATATACAGGCTGAAGCAACCGCCATTTTGTCTCCAACCAGTCCAGTTAGTTATCGTCTGGCTGTGCTGTTTCAATGACGCACGCATGCTACATAACTGATATTGGATACGCAATTAAGCTATAAAATAGGTGTTTCTGCTTTAAAAAAATCGCACCAATCATTCAAGAAAGTAGTCCAGAATGCTTTGATTTTCTTGACATCCCGAGAAACGGACGAGAAAGCAATATACTTCTCGCCTTGTACTGTCATCGCTTCAACTGGAAGTAATAAAGATGGCAGCTGTTGCGCTAGCCTATATACATAGGAGCCTTAAGTTATTCAGAGTTTCCATTAAATATTACTTTTTTTGAAATGTCAACAGTGTTTTCAACACTGAATCCTACATGTCCATGACAATAGTGCTTGCAAAATGCTATGTTTGTTTGTACGGCCTCTACGCAGGTGTAACGAAATACCTTGCAAAGCAAGTTTCAGCGATAATTGAGCGGCAATTTAAAAGGGGAAGAGATCTCGACGTGCTGGCTACATAAAGATGGGCGTGCGCGGTGGCCTGGTTGAAACAACTCGCCAAGCGATTTTTGAGAATTGCTGACCGTCAGCGATTAACGGACGGCCCCAACGGGCGTATTACGCCTGCGAAACAGGCTGCTAGAAAAAGATCGAGAAGATATTTCACTGAAAGCCAGCAAGTAGGTGGCGAAGCCAGTTTCAAGTGTTGAAATCGATGAGCGAATTCCGGCGGTAATGAGCAACAGCGGACAACAGAGCTCTCGAGTTCCACGCGAGCTAGAGGCTTGAGGCTGGGTTCGGTTAAATGAGACACGCGAAGCAAATTATGGGGTTGGTAAGCCTCAGAGAACATTCGCGAAGGTCGTAAGTGTGTAACACAGGTTTAGAAATTTGCTTTAAAGTAATTAAATACTATACAAAAAATCTGATGTGGGAAACACATGACTTTCCTTATATAATGTAATTAATTTATTACTTTTACAGTTAAAAAAATTTTATTCTTATAGTAGATATTTATATACTTTCCAAGGTATTGAATTTTATTCAATTAGTCGTCATTTTCATTGATTTAGAGTCATTTTTATTAATTTGGCGAGATTTTTGTTAATTTGGCAACAATTAAAAATGTCGCCAAGGTGGCGACATTCCGCCAAATTCGTCGCAAAAATCTCGCCAAGCGTTATGGACGGAGAAATAAGTTATTCTTACAGCAGATAAATGACTATTGACGTTCAAATACAAATGTATTACTCAAAGTATCTTTTTTCATGAATGGAACGAGCTAGATCCACGACAATGATGCCACCAAATTTATCGCATGGTCTTACATATGAAAAATGAACATGTTTCTCAATATGAAATATATTTTTTTTAATTTATGGGATATTTTGATAAATTTATTTGAAAAATGAGCAATATCTCAAGAACGGTTCGATGAACATTCGGTTGCGTATAAAAACAATAGGCTTCCAGCGTTTACGGATTGTGATTTTTGTACCAAATTCCGTTCGAGTCGGTCCATTCGTTCGTCAGTTATCGTCTCCACAGACTCACTGACACACACACACACATACTTTCACACACACACGGATACTTTCACACACACACACACACACACACACACACACACAGACATCACTTCAAAAATGTTTGATTCCTGATCAGGGATGCTTGAAACGTGTTCTCCCGTCGAAAACTCGAATTTGAATTTTCGACCCCGTCACAATACTTTCCTTATACATTATGCATATAAGGAAAGTAAAATTTGGCATTCCCAGTATAAGCAAAGATTTAATTGATTAGTCCAATTCCCAATTTTTTGGGGATTGATTTATGTCTAGAACCTCACGTTTAAGTTAAAAATCGGCAGACTACAACGTTAATTAGTACACTTGGAGCAATTTTTGCAATGATAGACCTTAGTTACCTTACTAATACTTATACTTTGTGCACTGGTTGAAAGAGTTAGCTAAGCGAGATCAGAGGGTTGCAGAACTTCAGTGAAGGAGAAGCAGAATCCAACCTACATTTTACATATGAGTAGTAGGCGAGAAGAAAGACCTCGCAAAGCGTATTCTAACGTTTAGTGAGCGGAAGTGAACAAGGGCTAAGTCACCGAACTCTTTGAGCTGGCGAGCGTTAGCGAGTTTAATGAGTTTGTGAAGTGAGATCCGGAGTTGCAGAGCTCCAAAGAACAGCAAGCGGGATCCAACGGACGTAGTATACCTTTGTAACAGGTGGGGAAATAACTCCTGCCTTTAGTGAGCGGCATCAAACAGGGGGCGACGGACGTCCCGGAACTCCGGGAGTTAACGCGCATTATAGAGGTGTGGGCAAGGGGGCCGGGTGGGTTGTTGTTGTTGTTGTTGAAACCCAGACCGTCCGACCTACCAGAAAGGTGTAAGGTAACTGTGGGGCCGGGTGGGTGATAAAGCTCCTGAATCGGTTTCCAGGAATTGGTGATGGTCAGCAACTAGAGGCGAAGCTCAAACATCTTCGTTGCAGGCATAACGAAAGAGTTGACAAAACCATCTCCGGCGACTAATGGGCTGTATAGAAAATAGAGAAGAGTCACCGAACCTTGGGAGTTAGCGAGTAATGAACATAAATGGCATGTGCCGTGTACCGACCCAGGGTCAAATAGCTCACGAAGTCATATCCGAGGATTGATAAGTGTTAAAGAACAATAGACGGCCCCTAGCAAAAGTATTATTTCGCGAAAGAGCTAAAAAAACTATCTACAGCATCCGCAAATGAGGTTGACAAAAATATTTTTTAATTTTTTTGTCAAGGCTAGTGCTGGTCCGATCGCAACAAATAATTTGAAATATGGCATGCTCCTTTAGAATAACCATGTGTCGTATCCTATGTTGGTTACTATCGGATTGAAATTTCTATTTTTAATACAATTCTGAAGTGCACATCTTAATTTCTGCGCCATTTCCTCTTCTTTTATCTACAATATCTATCTATCATTTCATTGTTCAAACGCTTTTATAATTACCTTTCAGTTTAAACATGGTTGAAAATAACGTTTTTCGATCGTGTCAAAATAGAAATTCTGTGATATTTATTTTCGATCGTGTCAAAATAGAAATTCTGTGATATTTATTTTCGATCGTGTCAAAATAGAAATTCTGTGATATTTATTTTCGATCGTGTCAAAATAGAAATTCTGTGATATTTATTTTCGATTGCCAAAGAACCGATGAGTGTGAAAATCGCTCAAAATTCTGTTAAAATATAAAATAACTAAATAACTGATTCGACATTTAAAAAATATCGCCAAGGTGCACCTGTATACGCCAAGAAGTACATGTGCACCAAATGTCAAGACTGTACGAGGTTTAGATTTTCCTCTACAGAACGTGCGCGAACACACACACACACACACACAAGAGTCTTCTTTTGCTATGCAATAAATGACTATTGGAAAATTATTGGGCGTCAAAATGCAAAACAATTCTATTGAATGCAAAAACTGATGTTAACACATTTGTCGTATAATATTTCTTATGAAAAGTAAACATAATACTTAAAATTCATGTAAGTTTTTGTGTATTTATTCTATTGTATATTTTATATATTTATTCTATCTGAAATCTGTAAACTGTGATTTTTAAATGATATTTTTCAAAATTTCATTCAAAAATCTGGAGGTATTTCAATCAGTCGATTGCGTATAAAATCAGTGGAGTTCCAGTATTCATCAATTTGTAATATCTGTACTAAATATCGTTCCAAATGCTCCATTTGTACATTTGATATTGCATCCTTAAACTCCTGGATGGGCATATATACACACACTAACATACATGCATACACACATACAAACAAACATGGCCTCAAAAACGTTCGATTCGAGTTCAGGTTGTTTTAACGTGATCTTACGTTAAAAGTTCGAATTCGAATTTTCTTCCGTGTCGGAATGCCTCCTTTATACATTGTACTATGCATGTAGGGGAAGTAAAAATATGTTTAGATGACGTTAAAACGGAAATTTTCTGCGAAATCTTGAATACAAAATTAGTTGGGAAAACGATACTTTCTCTATAAGGTATGAGAACTTTAAAATGCATTCTTCCTTAACAAAAATATGTTGGGGACACGACACCAACCAACTAACCAACTTAGAAATGTAAAAAAAATCAACCAGTAGCCTTAAGTAGAAAAGCATTACACGAGTAAGAATTTTATTAAGGATCACAAAGTATTCTTTCAATTCAATTTAATTGGGCGATTAAAGGTAAAAAATATATATAAATAGCGTGCACTTATATCATTTAATGATGTCCTTAACTTCTTTTTCTGTTTTAAGTAATTAATTGTACGACGTTAAGAAACTTTTTATCTAAAAAAAAAACAAAAAAAAAAACGGAAGAAATGAAAAAAGGAAAGTAGGAAAAATCACTAGTATAGAAAGTAGGAATCACTGTATAGTGAGGTATTAACTGAATAGAAGAATTTCTACTTGTTAATTGGAACTAAAATATATAAAAGTAAACTTTGAGTTGTTTATGTTCTTTAGATAAATTTCACCGGTTTATACTGCACGCATTCACATATAAATTGGCCATTTGTTTAAATTCACATCAAATGATACTTTCTGAAGTTGTCTCAATTTGCCATTACAACAATAAAACTCAATAACTGAGAACGTTTTAAATGTTTATTTGTTCTCTTAGTGTGATTATTTCTATTTGTGTTCCAAAGTAAAAGCCTAATATATAATTAAATACATATTGTTAACATAAAATAATTTTCTTGATATACATAAGAACGAGTGAGAAACAACTAATGCCACATACCATGCCATTGCCAAGAGAGAAACTTTCGACCGTTCCAGCAATTTTCTCATCATGCTTTTGCAAGTTTTACTGTTGTTAGTTATGGAGTTATGAGATAGGCTATGATATAACCAAAGTGGTCAAAACGTACTGAAGGTAATAAATTTAATTTTTGTAGTAGCAGATTTAAACACCTTCCAACGTAATTGAAAGTGTTTATGACTTTGGTCATTATGTCTGTCCGTTCGTACGACAATTGACGTAAAAATGACTTTATTAAAATGAAATTTTAGTTTGTTGTTTGGACGGTCTGTGGGACATATGATATGGGGATGTAAATGAATAATATCATCCAATTAGTTTTGGATTGAATCAAAAACTAATTTGGATTGAATTAAAAAAGTGAAATGCATTGAACTCTATGGGACCAAATTTTTCAAACATTTTTAAGCAAAGTTAAAATTCACATATTGTTTTGAAAATATTAGGAAATATTCAAATTATCCTATAAAATGTATAAAAAATTTCAGCAAAATGTATTCGGTAGTTTTCTAAATACAAATTCAAATAATAATTACACCCATATTATAGAAGAGATCACGTGACTCACTTCAAAATAAAATATGGCATCAATATTTTTTCCCAGTATCAAAATCGTGATTTTTAAAGTTCTTTTGAATTTATATTTATTTTTGCAATATTTTATTTTTGCGTATTTTCTGTGTATCTATATTCTGTGCAAACGCAATTACGATATTGTTTAGATTAAATGATCATCAAAATTTGATTATGTCTACAACGAAGACTAATTTTAATGGATGCAGAATGTACACAAATCAAGCTGTAAGATGAGCTGTATAAGAATTGCTGAATTTTTAAAGCAAAATTATTTAGCTCTGGAGTCTGTAATATAGGTGATATGAATGCAATATTCATTGATTTTACATAGAGAAGCAGAGAATTTTATAGAATTGTCTTTTTCGATGAAGTTTTAAGCATGTTGGTAGAAAGCACTTTTACCTCCATGGTTTTAAGTTTTTATGTAAAACAAATTACTGTATTACTTTGATAATTTAAAAAAATATCACCGCTGAATGTATCGCATTTTAGAGATGCTTAAATAAAATTGCATTGCAGTTGGAAAGTGTTTCATAATCAATGAATTTGAATTATAACTGCTGTTAGAAGAATAAATGTTCTTTCTATCTCTACTCAAAGAAAAATCTTGTAAAATAGAGCACTTAAGATCCATTTAGGTAGAAAATGCTCGGTTCCAAACAGCACTAACAATCAAAATGTGTTTTCCAGTTCCTTTAATGAGATTCTCAAAGTGCGCCTCTTAGTTCTATAAATGAGAGAAAACTTCAGAATTGCTTGAATCTTTATTTCTAAGTCAGCTCTCAGTGTCGTGAATGTTCGTTTATTTTAAGTTATGAGAATAATTTAGCAATTAAGTGACACTTGGAACTTTAAGTTGCAAGCGAGAACCATGTTCCCATATTGCAGAAAATTACAAAAATCTTCCGGTTTCTTTCTCTACTATAAATTCGTCATTACCGAATATTGGTTAACTGTAAAAGTAATAAAATATACATTGAAATCTTATGAATATGTTTGGTGGCTCACAAGGATGATTAAATTTTATAAGTATTATTCATTGTCGATTGGAATATATTGTTAATTTGATGTCAGAAACCATGGATGCCATACCATGTTCCAACATGGGTTCCAATATCATGTTTCAACAAGGGGTCACAATCCCCCTTGGCCACTTCATACTTTACCTGTAAGCATACCCCCATTTTTATATTTTTTCATTTGTATTCACTATATATATATATATATATATATATATATATATATATTTTTTTTTTTTTTTGCTCGTCATGGTTGCACTAATGAAGTGTATTTTAAGGTATTTATGTTTCCTTTATTGTTCCAACCTATATGCTTGTCGTCCATATAACACAAGTTTATAGATAAAATCTATCTTGTGTTTCAGAAACAAGCATTTTTGTGTTCATTTCGAAGGGATATATGGACTTGAAGAGAATTTTTTCGAAATGAACTTATCTTAAGCCTAAAGCTCTTCCATGTGCAAGCTATTTCGCTTGATTTTTTTGTTTTCCTATTTTCATTCCTCATTTTTGAAATTTGTTGATTGTCTTTGTCTTTATGACCTGCATTACGCTTTATTATTTCCTCTTTATGTCTTAATTTCTTTTATTTCTTTGTACTTTGTAGAAAATTTTGGAATAGTGTATTATGAGTTACTACATATATTCTAACATTGGATTTACTAATATATATATATATATATATATATATATATATTTTGTATATATATATATAAATATATATATATATATATATATATTTATTTTGTGTATATATATATATATATATATACAAAAACAACGCTTCGGCAGACGTGAATTGGCTGAATATTTTTGAAATGAAGCTGGGATTTTTATGAATGTCTGTAATTGCGGTTTTCTTATATCAGTTTGTCGAAATTATCAACGAAGTAGTTGAAAAAAGTGAGCAGAGGTTGCAGAATGTTTTACAGTGATAGGAATGGGGATTACTCCTGAGAAACCATATGCATATTTATTATCCTTTAAGGAACTTTCATTGAACAGATAACCCAAAACGATAATTTGTTTTAATATAAATAAACGCACAGGGTGTAACTTCCATTTCCTAAAAGTCATGATATTTTAAATCAAACATTTTAAAAACCGCACATAACATTTATTTTTATCCATTCACTGTCCAAAGTCTTGGAGATAATTTGTGTATGTGACCCATTTCTCTCCAAACGGTGACTTGGTATGGAATTCAACTATTTATGTGCAGTATAAAAATTATTGACATCTGTTTCTTCATTGACAAAGTTATGAGGATACTTTGCGCTCGAGCCAGCTTTGTAGCCAAACTGGACGTTTTCGATACAGAAAGACTTGAGCTGAAAAGAAAGATAATGTAGAAATGATCAATCAGGTAACCTTATGTTCCAACTTTTCCGTAAATTTTGGTTGTCCTATTATCGTCGGTGCTTCAAAAAGAGGCTGATGTTAGTAAAAGTTAGTACTGGGGGCGTGATTTGGAGTATTAAAATGCCAAGAGTTGCGACAAGTCACAATTTCAAAACACTATTATTAGTAACAAATGACAAATCTCAAACAGATCCAAAAGTCAATTTATTATACTATCATCCTACATACGCAAATATACAGACAGCCAAAGCGCTTTCGAACATCTTCCATGTTCATCCTCAGTGGCAATATAATTAGAAATGGATGCCAAAGTGCTTAAATACAATTCAATACTGTCAAATAAAATTTGCATATCATGAAATTATCAGAGGTATAAAATAATTATAGAGGTATAAAAATATCAGAGGTATAAAATAGTGGATTATAAATCTGATTTAAATTTTAATTTACACAAAGTTCAACGATAAATACTTCAAAAAATAGTTTAAAATATATATATTAAGTGTTTTAGAAAATAATTATAAATTAATGTAACTATGCAAAGATTTAACATGCAGGGAATCGAGAACGAGTCGCCAGGCCTAACTTAAGACCTGAACAGGGTCAAAATTACAAATAGAAGAACGATATAAATAAACAAGAAAGATCAATCATGCATAAGCATTGATTATGAAACACTTTCCAACTGAAATGCAATTTCATTTAAAAATTTCTAAAATGTGATACATTCAGTGGTGATATCTTTTATATTATCACAGTACTACAGTAATTTATTATATTTATATATTTAAAACAGTATCGAAATATAAATCATCTGATTCTCTAAGCAAAATCAATGAATACTTCATTCATATATCTTGTATTCCAGACTCCTGAGCTAAATAATTTTGTGGGAAAAAAATTCAGCAATTCTTATATAACTCACCTTACAATCGCTTGAGATATTTGCATTCTGCATAAGTTCAAATTAGGCTTCGTTGAAGAAATAACAAAAGTTTAGGGATCAGAGAGACAGACAGACAGACACACAGACAGACAGAATGAACAAAGTTATAAACACATTTCAACTATGTTGTAAAGTGTTAATAAAAAGGATTCATAAAGCAAGATGGAATGGGGGTCATTACTGCTAATCAAAAGAAAATACTTTTCAAAAAGAGGGCGAAAATTACCTTTATTCACGAATTAGCCAAGGGCAGTCTTAATTTATTATTTTTTATGTCTCTTGCATGTTCGGACAAACGAATACCAGCCGTACGTTTAGTACTACCGATATAAAATTTATGGATATTATCCGAAAAAAGAAAGGGTACTGCTTACACTCCAGCAAGATTTTTAAAATTAACATAATCCCTAAATTTATCATCTTATTGATTTTGCAACAACAAGCCTGGGTTTGCATACCTTGGCAGTTAGAGCTTAATGTTAGCGTTAATTCTATAAATACGGTCTTAGCTGGATGAGTGTGATAACCTTTTCCGACTTCAGAGATTTGCGAAGTCATGTTGTTATAAACGTGTAAAATGTTCTCTATGGAGTCTCTTTATAAACCAGACAGAGAAAACACCCATGACCTTTCTTATGACATAAATCTAGGGTTGTAGATGCTGAAGTTCTGACTAGGGTTACCAGGTTTTGTAATTTTTCGCCGATTTGGCGACATTTGGCATCTTTTTGAGAAACATCACGAAATAACCAATGTTCTACGAGATATGGCAGATTTCTAGAAGTTCCTATAGAGAGTCTGTAATAGAAGTCATTACTCGGAGAGCAATTGCCATGATACGAGCTACATTCAACTGTTATATTCGTCAATGTTTTGTGAATGTGAATAGTAGCCGCTGTTTTATGAAATGAAATACGTTAATGTTTCTAGAACAGTATCGGTGGTTTTGTGAAATTAATGGAGCGCTTGTGAACAAACTTTAAAGTTCTCCAGAAATTTGGGCTCATTTGTATTCTGAGCGTACACCCACGATTCTAGAGTATAAGTCGTAACAATCTAATACATTTTTTATTGCCAGTTGTGTTAATAACTACTTGGATCAAATGCACTATAATATTGGGAAATCCTGTCTATCTGATCCTGATTACATCCTCAAATCCTGAATCAAAGCTTTGAATTCCTATTGCCGGTTTTTGCATAGCTATTTCAGTAGATACTTTGAAATAAAGTCTACTTGAGTCCTTACATTTGCGCAAACAAATGTTATGTGCGAGTGTAGCTTTCCTATACATTCCAAATCCGTATATTTGCATCTATTTGTGTAACAATCAGTATCAGAATGGAGCAAGTTGTATGTATACATTTGTTCTTCCACTGTGACTTGCTCTTCTAAAATACTCTCAATTATTTAAAAAATAATGATTGGGAAAAGATACTTTGAAACAATAAAATTGATTTATTCAGCTGATTTGTATTAATACATACTATTTTAATACATTTGGCATTGAATGATGAATTTTATATTATTACTTTTATATGTTGACATTACCATGATCGCTGTTTTGAAGAATTTAAGATTCTCTGTAGTTAGCAATAGAAACGTTAAATTTTGAAAAATTCGAGTTTTAAACATGCGAATTGCTTGCTATAAGGGACAAAATATAAGAGTTGCTTACCTTGATCCGTGAATTGAAAAATAAATTTATTGTAGGTGTTGAAGTTATTGCAGCAATGGTTATTTCCTGATTAAATAATTTTTCTTTAAATTACGAAATTTATGTAGAAAAAGTTTTGACACCAGATCAATGCGATCAAATATTAAGCATGCTCCGTTTATAAGCAAATTCGGACTGAAGCTTTCTCATTGAATAATTGTTACATTATTAGAAATTTGTCTAATAGTTTAATTTATATTCGTTTTTAAAGTTCAAATTCTGCGAAAACCCAAGTGAGAAAACATATTTTATTTTGGCTTTCAGAAAAACAAAATTTCAGAAAAACACATTTTATTTTCTCGGTATGCGCAAAATTCTGGACATATGAGGAAAACGTATAAGTAACTTATGTCTCAAAATCCTTGAAAATTATATTTCCTATTCATTTTAAATGACCACATAAACTACTCACACGGGCGTAAGGTATTCCTTGTCAAAGTTATAGAAACTGTTAAAGTTCTTAATTCACCAAAGAAACCAGTTTGATGTGTGCAGCACAATAGTATCCTTCTTCCCCATACATTTACTATATAGTGTGTACGTAGAAAAACTATGGAGCTATGTTTATCTTATGTTTCCTTTAAGAATATCAATAAATCTTTCAAATGAAACATTTATTTTTTTTAAAAATGGAAAACCGAAAACGACAATTTCTTCAAATGTTCAAATGCATTCATTCATTTTATCCTACTTGTTTACGAAATATTTAATTCATTGTAATTTCTTAAACAAAATAGCATACACATAATTTTCTTGTTCTCATTTTTTTAAAATATTGTTAGAATTTAGTACTTAGATTTATTTAGGCGGAAATAGCTAAATAACGAATGACTCCAGGATTCAAAATGTGTTTATTAGTTATCTAAATGATATTCTTGAAGTGTGTTGCTATTTCATATGTAAGAAAATTTTAAATTGTGTTAGTTCAATTATTTTAAATATAGTATCTGGCTCCGTAGTTTTCTTAAAGCTGTGGAGAATATTTGGTAATTAAGGTTCACTTGTAAGTTTAGGTACACATTATTTGAATGCCATTTTTCGTCAACCTCTTTACTTGGATATATACATGAAAGTAATTAAAATTATTCAGTTTTTACTGACCATGGTTTTCTTATCACGCAGCTATTGAATAGAAATATATTAAGGTCAAATTTGTGGTCCTAATGTTGGCCATTATATTAATAAGAGGACACTGCAATATGTCTGGAGATTGTATCATACATAAAAATCATCTATATATATATATATAATTACGCTTCCAGTGAAGATAATATCATCTAATAACCAGTTTTGCGTTTATTACGTGGTCATCAGCATGGAAGCATGGAATAGCTTATGATTGCAATAGCAGCAAGATAACTCGCAGTATGCCACATATTTGTGATCCTATATGGTAACCAATAAATTCAATTCTATCATACAGACGGCTTCAAATTTCTAGAAGTTTTAGGTCAGTTTACATGAGCCTGTAACGGCCAAGTTCATAGTTACAGGAGTCTGCCTGTGGAGGGCCTTGAAAATTTTAAGATTACTATCCATTGCAAATAATAAGATCTATCGACCAGTTTGGCACAAACTGTCGCAAAACTTTTGCACATAATAAGTTCTTTTCTGCTGCCATTGCAGCTATCGACTATTCCATGCCGATGGGCTTATAATAAACTTAAAACTCTTGAAAACTTGAAATATATTTGAAACTGGAAAACTTGCTGATATCTGCGATGGAAACGAAATTATAAAAAAGCTCCTACAGTAGCTACATGGTAAAGGCCCCTACAGTAGCTACTTGTTAAAACCACTGCAGTAGCGTGTGGGGATTCTCTTATTGTATGCTAATTCTACTGCTCATTATGTTAATTTATGCACGAAACTCCTCAACTCTGTATTCGAGAGTCACGTACTCACGACCGGCCAAGACTATAAAAGCGGCAAGCGTTCGGCAGAAGTGAGAGCAAGCAAGATCAGAGGTCAGATTGAAGATGCAAGCGTGAATCGTCGTTGTCAGTTTCGACTGTTATCTTTATACGAGAGTGTGGTGTTGGTCTGTTCATTACCCCTTTAAACGTGCCATTTATCTCCCTTTGCGCGCACTGCAGTGGGGAGTTTTCTCTCCCATAAACTTTTCTCCATTGATTGAGCTTTGAAGGAGAAAGTGTTTTGCTGAAATAAGTATTAAGTAAATAAACATGTATAATAACAGATAGGTAAATAAAAAACATACAATTCCAATTTTTAATAGCTCACCTTGGTGTGATACAGTTTAAAACATGGAATATAACAAAGAGCATCTTCACAGTCTGGACACCATATCCTGGTTTCTTTCCTAAGCTTCGTGACAGTTTTATTGGATGCATAACATATAACACATCGCCTAGTTGGCTTTTTTTTGCAGGGTGTGAGACAACTTACGCTTTGCTGAAATAAGATTGAAAGCATTTGAAGCTGCCATTGTTTTGAATGTGAAATCCCAACAAAACTGCGTTTATTTTAAGTGCATTTACGAAATACTGTCTCTGATGAAACTTAGTTTGTAGGACTACTACTGCCATCTAGTGTAAAAGATTGTAAACACAGTTAATATCTGATAAAAAAAATCATATGACGTGTTATTTCCGTCAAACACACAAAAGAATCGGCTTTAAAAGTGCATGACGAGTCAAACTCGTCAAATCCGCTTAGAGGTAGTACAATGCATGACGAGTTGAACTCGTTAATGGGAAGCACGCAGTAAAAGGATGATCTCTACAATATTGTGAGTATAGATAGCTATGTTTTAATAGTTGGCTAGTATTGCTAATTCAGTTCAGTAGCGAAAGGTTAAGATTAGGTCGAGGTATAGACATGATAGTGCTAGCTTGTAAATATTCTGTGTATGTAATTGTCTATTGAATTGTCAGTGAAGTTAGCTGGAATAAAGAATGTGTTTGTTAGATCTTGTAGATCATTATTGGAACTTAAGTCAGGTAAAAACCTTCTCAATACCGCCCGCACAGAACAGCTCGAAAGTGGAACTTTACAATGGCGCCCGAACAGGCTTGAAAGGGGCAACGTCACTTTACAGTGACGCCTGAACTAAATAACCCAGTAGATTAGGTTAAAAAAGCTGCAAGGAAAACGAACAGACAAATATGGCATACCACTTTACAATGGTACTTGAATAAGTTGAACAGGTTGAACAGGTTAAAGCGGTAACAACGTTACAATGGTGACCGAACTAAATAACCGAACTAAATAAATTCGTAGGTTAGGTCAAAAAGCTGTATTTTGAATTAGTGTGGTAATTATGTAGCTACATGGAAATTATGCTGTTTTTTAAAAGTTCCACGGCAACAAGCATCATTTACAAGGGCACTCTCACGAAATAAATCCGTAGGTTAGATCGAAAAACTGCAAGGAAAGTATGTTTTTTTTTTTAAAGTTCTGCGATTAAGAGCCTTTACAAAAAAAGCACTGAACTAGCAAAAAGCCGTTGTGAAATGTCGAAATTTAGTTGGTTTTTAAGAGTTTCGCAGTAAAGAGCATTTTCAAAGAGGACCGAACGTAAAAGAGGTATAGAGACAATTGCTGTGATTAAATAATGTTTTGCATTACATTATATAATGGTTTGTAGTAATACGGTGCATTGTATAGAAATATTGCGTAGTAAGGTTGTATAGTAATGTTTTGTGGTAATACTGTGCATGTAAAAGTATTTTGCAAAAATTTTGTGTGATAGTTCTAATTTCAATCGTAATTGTTGAAAGAGATAGTTTCAGTAAAAATTGTTGTTGTTAAATATGACCGAATTTAAGTTGAGTATGTCCCAAGGAATTATTATGGATTAGTTAGTACAAAGCTCTTTAGAACTATAAATAATTCTATGGAAGAGTATGGAATTATGTTAGCAGGAGCTACTTCACTAGCAAATTCGCCAAAATTTTCGATTGATGGGTTAACGTGTAGTGGAAAGTTTATTCAGGAATTGGGAAGTTATTTCGAGGGAAGTGTATTAAAGGAAGCACAAAAATTAGTAATGGCACAGAATACTTTGATAGGTAGAGCAAAGTATTGGTAGGATGTATTAGGTGAAGATAGTATAAATAATATTTTGGATTTTAAAGGTAAGGTGAAGCAGTCATTCCCAGACGACAGGGATAGAATTCGGTTTAAAGAAGAATTATACGCAAAACGGCCGACTGAATATGAATCGGTAACAACATTTTTGTTAAGGAATGTAGAACTAGGAAAAAAAATTGAACTAGGTTCGGAAGTAGATATGAAAAAGTCGATTTTTGATAGATTGTTGCCTAGGTGTCAAGATATTTTTTAAGGATAGGATGCCGGATTTCTTTCTCAAAGCAAAACTATATGATGACAGACACACAAACACCCAAACTCTCAGTATAATAATCAGTATCGTAAAAAAAGGTATCAGTATCGTAACCTAGGTGTCAAGATATTTTTTAAGGATAGGATGCCGGATTTCTTTCTCAAAGCAAAACTATATGATGACAGACACACAAACACCCAAACTCTCAGTATAATAATCAGTATCGTAACCAAAATTACAGAAAAGCAGAATTTAAACAAACCAGTGCACAAGAGTACAAACCTGAAAAGCAAGGATATAATTATTTCAGTAAAAGGGATAACTAACAGTTAAAACAAATTACCCTGGAACGAGACAATGCGCTCGATAACAAGGAAAAAATCCCACGGATAAATTTCAACACGATGTAACTAAGAAAGGCAACATTACCACATATAGTGATTCAGTTAGACGGAATTGCAGTAGAGGCACTAATTAGGACGGGAAGTGAACGATCTTTCGTATCAGATGAATAATTTGGGGCATTGTACCCGACACAAAGATTAGACAAAGTAAATGATCTGAAGGTGAGTACAGGTCGAGGCAAGGTAGATAATGTTATAGGATCCTACCAAGGAACAATTAAAATGCAAAAAGAAAAGATCACAATGCCACTATTAGTACTTAGTAAATTACAATATCCAGTTATCCTAGGAATAGACTTTTTAAGGGAAGCAAATGCGGTACTAAATTTTGAATCAAAGTCAGTGGGGTTTGAAATGGAAAACTCAAAAACTGTAGAAATCTAGTTTACTAAAAGTCATAAAGCAGATTTACAAACTGGGGTTGAATTTGTGACTTCTAAAAGGATAAAACTTGGAGTTATTACGGAAATAACTGAAAGTAAGCGGAAAAGTATTGAAATACGGAGTAAGGATCAAAAATTTGAATGCATGAGTGTATCTCAGAATAATGCAGAACTTAAAAATCGAAATGAACGAAATCGAATGAGGAAAGTTAAACCTTCAGTAGTGAATGCGAAAATGGAAATACAAATTTGTTCAACGGAGGAAAATGCAATAGCCATTCAAAATGATCTAAAATTAGCCGAAGTTTCAAATTCCGAAGAGCAAAAAAGTAAGAATAAGAAAGTATCTACTGTCCAAGTTAAATTCTACAAAGAAAAGCAACGTTTAAACGTTCATAAATTGTGATGATTTGAGTAAAACTAAATGTACATCGTTCAGAAAAGAGTGATATCTCCAAAATGGGTATATCTCGTCAAGAATCGAAGAAAAATAGTTTTGATCTTTCCAATAATGTTGCGGGAAATGAAACTATTAAGAAAGCTAAAAGTGACACAAGTCAAAAACTTGGATCGAAAAATGTTCCGAAAGCTAAAAGTGACACAAATCAAAAAGTCGAATCGGAAATATGCAGAAAGCGAAAAGTGACACAAGTCAAAAACTCGAAGGATCTGAAACTATTCAAGAAGCTCAAAGTAGCACAAGTCAAAAAAGCGAAGTTGCAGGACCGACTACAACTCAGATTCCAAGACTACGGAACATTCAAAGCGGTCGTCCCGTGGAAAAGAAGCACAGGCAATGGCAAAGACGAACTTGGTCAGAAATATGTGATCCGAATGAGCAACAGAAAAATAAAGGAAACTATGATTTCAGAAAGCGGAAGGCAGAGGAAAATATTGCACCGCCAGCGCACAGAACAATGCACGCTCCAATGAAAGGCTAAATGAAGAAATACCAAAGAAGGTTAAAAAAACGGAAGAAAATTATTTTTGAACTAGCCCAGGAACACAGAAGGAAACCGGACGGAAGCGATAAAGGATCAAAAGGCTCAATGGACACAAACGGATCGAAATCATCTATCGACAGAAAGAAACCAAGATCAGCTATGGACAAAAAAGGACCAAAAGGCTCAAGGGACGCGAATGGATCAAAATCATCGACGGACGGAAAGGAATCGACAATGCGAACTGAAATAAATCAGCGATGCAGATGTAAGAACACTGATCCGAAATGATAATATAATTTTATAAAATTCTATTTTTGGGGAAAAAGAAAAATACTTTTTGAATTTTGTCGTCCAGAGAACGATCAGAGGAAAGAAGAGAGATATAAAATGTATATTATAAAATGTATATTATTAAATGTTATAAAATTTTAAGTGTATAAAATGTTACTTTGTTATTGTTAACATAATAGTATAAATGTAGAATATTTTTGTAAGAAAAGTAACTACAAATGTCGAAAATATAAAATGATGTTTGCTTAAGAAAAGTAATTGTTAAAGAAGACAAGGCTCGGGTAAACTGATATAACTTTACAAATGTAAGTTATGATTTGAAATTGAATAATAATACAGATTGCTTTTTAAAAGTGAAGATTATAAATATTAAAGTATTAGTAAATGTTTCAATAGAAAATGAAAGTAAATAATGGTAATTGAATAAATAATAGATCTAATTGAAGTGGTGTTTAACTAAGTAACAAATATTTATGTATATATCAAATATTGCAATTTGTGTATCTTAAACGTGTATTTTAATAAAATGTCGATTACTGAACTGAATATCGCGAGTTTTGCCAGTACGGACATCTGGGTGAAGAGAGGATTTTCTCTAGTTGTTTCTAGGGAGTTTGGCTGACAAGAAAACGTTGTGCAGAAAAATTTAGAACGGGATCCTCTTAATAAATTTGGAATCATATCAAAGGGAATAAAAAGGGTAATAAGTGGAATTGCAAATTAGCCAATTTAAATAAATTTAAATTGCTAAAACCTAGAAAGAACGATCTTTCGCCGTTTTTAGCACAAAACCTATTGAAAAGAACCTATTTGGAACGGAAGAATATCAAAAGCCTAAACAATTGGAAAATGGAATCTATGAATGAATAGGTTAATTATGAAGAGGACCCGCGTCCAAAACTTTTTAGACTGGCCGGGGGGTGAGTGTGAGTATTCTATTATTGCATGCTAATTCCACTGTTCATCATGTTAATTTATGCACGAAACGCCTCAACTCTGTATTCGAGAGTCACGTACACACGACCGACCAGGACTATAAATGAAGCAAGCGTTCGGCAGAAGTGAGAGCAAGTGAGATTAGAGATCAGATCGAAGATGCAAGAGTAAATCGCCGTCGTCAGTTTCGGCTGTTATCTTTATATGAGTGTGGTGTTGGCCTGTTCATTAATGGAAGCACTCAATAAGATGATGGTCTCTACAATGCTGTCAGTATAGATAGCTATGTTTTAATAGTTGGTTAGTATAGCTAATTCATTTCAGTAACGAAAGGTTAAGATTAGGTCGAGGTATAGATATGATAGTGCTAGCTTGTAAATATTCTGTGTATGTAATTGTGTATTGAGTTGTCAGTGAAGTTAGCTGGAATAAAGTATGTGTTTGTTGAGTCTTGTAGATCATTAATGGAACTTAAGTCATGTAAAAACCTTTACAATGCCGTCCGCACAGAACAGCTTGAAAATGGCACTTTGCAAGCGTTCTACGACTATCATCTACATATAAGCAGAATATTGTAATATGATCAACAATTTAAATTTGACTTTGGATGGATTTGCACGTGGTGGGCAACCTAGATGACAAATTAACAATGAAAGCGTCATGTTCGAGCGTTTGTCTTTGCGTTTGTCTGGGCAATTCATATATGAATCTAGTCTAGCTCAAAAACTATCCATCCAATTTTAAAGACATTTATGTGTTAGTCAACTTATGCCAACCCTCTTGTTCATTTGATGTGGGTTTTAAATAGGAAAAATTCTAATGTGGGTAGCACATGACTTTTCCTATGTAATGTAATGAATTTACTGCTTTTATAATGAAAAAATGCTGTATAAGATCTATGGCATAATGTTTTTAATGTTGAATTGTACATTTGGCGCTTTTTAGGATGACAGCCTGTAAAACTATTTCGAAGCACCCAATAAACTTATATTGTGCACAACTCTATCAGTAGCATCTATTATCAGTAGCATCTATTAGCACTTATCAGTGGCATCTGAAATAAGTAATATATTACATATATTAAAATAATTAATATAATTAATATAATTTTAGTAATTAAGTCATCAATTTAGCGTCATTTTCCTGAACTTAGCGTTATTTTTGCAATTCTTACGATATTTTTACCCAATCTTGGGCGAAATATCCCCAAGTATGCAATATTTTGCTACATAGGTCACTAAGTTTGACAAATATATCACCAAGCATTACAAACACACGGATAGAAGAGTATTTCTTTAAAAAAAATTGCTGTTGAAGAATTATTAGGGATCAGAATACAAAACTATTACACAAAGTATATTCTCGGGGGCGCGGTAGCCCATTGGTTAGCGCGCTGGAGTTGCACTCGGTAGGCCCGGGTTCGATTCCAGCCACTGCCAAAACTGCCGCCGTGTTCACGCGGAGTACAATCACGTTAAACATGTGGGTCCGCAAGTCCTTCCGAGAGGTTGGTGGTAGGGAAAGGAGGGTACGGTCCCTGTGGATGCCTCCCCCACTGGGTTCCGGTCTAAATTGGGTGGCACTTCCCGGCCGTCCAAACAGTTACCTTACACTTTTCTGGTAGGTCGGACTGTCTGTGTAACAACAACAACAAAGTATATTCTCTTGTAAATGGAACGAAATAAATCCCCGAGAATGATTTGGGCAAATTCGTCATATAATATTATATATGAAAAGCGAATACATTTCATAATAATTAATACTTTTTCAAATTTTATATAACTATTTTGATAATTTATTTTGAAAAAGTACAATATCTCAAGTATGATTCATGCTAGTCTTCTGAAATTTATATGAATCGTTTTCTAATGAAAAATGACATAAAAAATTATTATTTATGAAGCATTGGGGAAAGTTCTGATTTCTTGATGATTTTTTCAAAATTTAATTTGAATATTTGAGGCTATTCCGAACATTTGATTACTTTTAAAATCAATAGACTACAAGTTTTCACTGTTTTTCATTTTTGTCTCAAATATCAATCGAAAAGCTCCATTTGTTCGTAATATATCGTCTAAACATAAACACACACACACGCATCACCTCGAAAGCGATCGATTCGAGTTCAGGGATGCTTCAAACGTGCTCTTCCGTTGAAAACTGGAATTGAAATTTTCGACCCCGTCGCAATACTTTTCCTATATTTGTCGTTTATAGGAGAAGTAAAAGTAGAGGATATTTTCAATTTGTTCTTAAAAATCGTCAAATAAAAAAATGATAAACGATTGAATATAAATAAATATATTAATTAAATGTCAGTTGTACGCAATTAAAAATATTTAAATCGCTTTTGTTGTACTAAGATAAACCGATAATTGTCATTTAGCCTCAACATCCGATATTGAAATTTTAATACTGTTCACCATTATCTTCTAATCTAGTCTATTTAATTATACATATTTACAAAATGTTCATCTTTCATTCCGATTATATTGGAAACCCAACTTAACATTTAATTACTTTTTACGCTAGACTGGGTGTACCTATTTAATGCTTATAATGTAAAAAGAGGAGAAAAATAAATCTACGATGTAAATAAGCACAGCGTCTGCATGAAAGAGTCTTAGAAATAGCTCTAAAGAATCTGATTTTAGTAATTAAATTAGTAATTAAAATTTTTAATCTTAATTAAATAACTAAGGGTATTTATTTCCAGAGGTGGCTGCAATTAATCTACCAATTTCAATTTACATACCGCTGTATTTAAAAATTCTTAGTAAATTAAATACATTCAGAAACATAAATAAATGATATGTTGCATCGTGTGAGCTGTTCAACCTAGTAAGTGGTAAAATATTTTCTGGACTTAACTATTCACGTGTCGTGTCACATGTTTCTTGTATTTTTCAGAAAAACAAATATTAATTATATTTCATAGTTTATACAACACGTGCAGTTCAGGGAGCTGAATTGTGTAAATAAATGAAATAAAACGACATTAAACTACATACAAAATAAACGTATATATCTGGTAAAGCAGATGACATGCTATTTAATCCTGGAAACACAAAATACCTATATTAGTAAATTTCGAGTAGCAAGGCTTAACTGTATCTCATGCTCCGTACGTAAATCTAGATATAAGCATAGACACCTATAAAAAAATGCATGTTCTTTCCTCAGCAAAAATAGGCAACCATCCCAGCTCAAAAATGACAGCAAAGTGGTGCTAGTTATCATATGAAACAGAAGAAGTTGTTGACATTTCCAAAAAAATGTGTATACTAGTATAATTTCGCAACAAATTAAACTATTAAACTCTATTATGAGCTATTGATCAAAAAAGAACCATCACTGCCAGTTGATACAATCAAACACGGCAAATATTGGCTGTGGTTTATATGCTTTGTATATAGCACTGTAAATTTAAAATTTTCATATGCTTCATAAAAATGTTCATATTGCTATCTATAAGGAATTAGTTTATTTACATCTTATTGTCTGCACATTAAAATCCGATTTAATTTTACAAAAATCATGAGGAATGGTGGAATTTCTATCTAGCAATCTATAAACGTCAAGATATAAAATTCGCAAACAATCTACGGTCATCAATCTAATTATCAATCTACTGTCTTTTAAATCTTCATATTGGTTTAACTGTCGCCGCTATATAGCGATGCATAACATATTTTTGTGTGTGTCTCGTGGTTTCCGCATTTTACTTTCCCTGCAATACATGGTAATGTATAGGGAAAGTATTGGAATCATACCGAAAATCGCAGCTCGAGTTTTCGACGGATCTACATGTTTCGAGACCTCTAGAATACGAAAAAAAACTTTTAGCTTGACGTTTTTTTGTGTGTCTCTGTATGTCTGTCTATGTGTCTGTCTGTGATGATATTGTATCCACTCTAAGTAAAAAATTAATTGACAGAATTCATTAAAATTTGATTGGTAAGTCACTTGTGGGCGATTCTGGTGCTGATTAGTTTTGGACACAATTCGGGATAAAAGAATCCGCCTTTTTTTGGGAAATGGCCCTCAAAAATTTCTTGTATCCACTCTAGCTGAAAGACTAATGGACCGAATTTCACAAAAATCGGTTGATAAGTCGCTTGGGGGTTACCCTGGTGCTGATTAGATTTTAGCACAATTCGGAAAAAATAACCTACCTGCTTTTGCGAAATGACTCGGAAAAATCGTCAAAATCTAAACTAAAAAATCTGATGTGGGCAACACATGACTTTCCTTATATAATGTAATGAATTTTATACTTTTACAGTAAAAAAATAGCTTTTCCTTATAGTAGATAATAATATTCTTTCCAAGATATTGAATTTTCGACAATTAGTCGTCATTTTCATTGATTTAGCGTCATATTTATACATTTGGCGAGATTTTCGTTAATTTGGCAACATTTCAAAAAAGTCGCCAAGTTGGCGACATTCCCCCAAATTCGTCGCTAAAATCTCGCCAAGCGTTATGCACTAATAAATAAGTTATTCTTACAGCAGATAAATGACTATTGGCATTCAAATACAAAAGTATTATTCAAAGTATCTTTTTTCATGAATAGAACGAGCTAGATCCACGAGAATGATGTCACTCAATTTATCGCATGGTATTACATATGAAAAGTGAACACGTTTCTCAATAGGAAATATTTTTTTTTTATTTTATAAGACTTTTTGATAATTTTTTTGAAAAATGTGCAATATCTCGAGAACGGTTCATGTTAGCGTTCTAAAATTTATGTCAATCGTTTTCTAATAAAAAATTACATAAGAAATGTCTATTTGCGTAACTTTATTAGTGATTTTGATTTTTTAACGATTTTTTTAAAAATTTCATTCAAAAATTTAGGGGGGTTCTGAACATTCATTTACGTATAAAAACAATAGACTTCCAGTGTTTCCGGATTGTGATTTTTGTACCAAATTTGATTCGAATCGGTCCATTCGTTCGTCAGTTATCGTCTCCACAGTCTCACTGACACACACACACACATACTTTCACACACACACACACACACACACACACACACACACACACACACACACACACACACACACAGACATCACTTCAAAAACGTTTGATTCGTGATCAGGGATGCTTGAAACGTGCTCTCCCGTTGAAAACTCGATTTCGAATTTTCGACCCCGTCACAATACTTTCCTTATACATTATGTATATAAGGAAAGTAAAAACTACGTATGCTGATATAAATCCATTATAATGTTTGTTTTATACGTAATTTTTAACTATGAAAAAAATAAGACCAACTCCATTCCACTAGGACTAGCCGTTCTCGAGATATTTTTAACACTTTACAAAATAGTTGAAAGTGTTTATGACTTTGTTCATTTTGTCTGTCTGTCTGTCCGTTAGCACGATAACTGCCGTAAAAATGACTTTATCAAAATGAAATTTTAGTATGTTTTTCAGACGGTCTGTGGGACCTATGGGAATATAAATAAATAATATCACCCAATTAGTTTTTTATTGAACCCGGGTTGAAAAAATGAAATACATTGAACCCAATGGGACCTAATTTTTCAAACATTTTTTAAGCAAATTTAAAATTCACAAATTGCTTCGAAATTTTTAGAAAATATTCACATTATCCCATAAAATATATAAAAAAAATTTCAGTAAAATATATTAAGTAGTTTTTCTATTAAAAATTATTTAATATAGGGAAATAACAAATTCAATTAAATTCTGACTTTTGGGATAACCTCCAGAAAGAAAAAAGAGATATATTATGTAATAAATATTTTTCCAAGAGTTTTATCATTTTGTATATAAGAGAGGCTCTACATTTTAAAATAAATTTGGTAGATAACAATTTTTCAATTTTTTTTTAATTATATATAACTCTTCATGATATACTTATTTGATGGCATTTTTAATGCACTTTCCTACGTCCTAGAGCGTTAAAATTTGGTACACAGCTTAAATTTGTTGATCATTTTATTCTACAAAAATTTGGTGGATCTTTAAATATAGATCATACATTTTTTTCGAAATGGCCTGCAAATAATCCCCGTTCACTTCTATAATTCATTGTTGTAATATTGTTAAATATTCTGATGTGGGCAGCACATGTCTTTCCCTGCAGACTCATATTCAAGTTCTCTTTATTTCTTCAATAATAATTTGAGTTTACCTGCACAAAATAACAGCCATAAGTATTTTAAATGACATTGAATTTGCACGTTAAACTTAAATTTGGTTCTTATTTGATAGCTGGACTTATTGTCAAAGGTATCGTAGCGAAAACGCGAAAAAACTGGAATATCTCAAGAACGGCTAGTCCTAGAGTAATAGGGTTAGTCTTATTCTTTTCATTGTCAAAAATCACGCATAAAATAAATAGGAATTTAATTGATATAATTGAGCACACGTAGTCTTTTATTTTTATATTTAACGATTTTTGCGGGCCATTTCGCAAAAATAGCCCGTTCCTTTTCCCCGAATCGTACTAGAATAAGCTACAAATGATTTATAAACCAAATTTTGTTAAATTTGGTATATAGATCACTTGCAGGTTATTGAAATATTATACACCAAATTTTGTTAAATTTGTTCCATTAGTTTTTAGCTAGAGCGGATAAAGGCAATTTCTGTCGGCCATTTCGCAAAGAAGGCAGATTCTTTTATTACGAATCGTACTATAATCTGATGAACATCAGGATTTCCCACAAAAAAGATACCTACCAAATTTTATGAAATTCGCTCCAGTTTTTCAATTAGGGTGGATGTAATATACTCACAGCCACACAGAAACATATACAGATACACCCTTACACACACACAGACGTCTTCCTAAAAATAGTTTTTCGTGCTCTAGAAGTCCCAAAACGTGTAGATCCTTCGAATATTCGAGTTCCGATCTTCGGCACGATGCCAATACTTTGAATACATACACACACACACACATATATATTATCTGTGTATTATCTGTGTATCTAAATTCCGTGCCTAAGCAATTGCAATAGTTGTGATTTTAAATGATCCCTAAACTTTTATTATTTCTTCAACGAAGCCTAATTTTAACTTATGCAGAATGCAAATATCTCAAGCGATTGTAAGGTGAGTTACATAAGAATTGCTGAATTTTTTTTCACACAAAATTATTTAGCTCTGGAGTCTGGAATACAAGTTATATGAATGAAATATTCATTGATTTTGCATAGAGAAACCGATGATTTATATTTCGATACAGTTTTAAATATTTAAGTATAATAAATTACTGTAGTACTGTGATAATGTAAAAGATATCACCACTGAATGTATCACATTTTAGAAATTTTTAAATGAAATTGCATTTCAGTTGGAAAGTGTTTCATAATCAATGCTTATGCATGATTGATCTTTCTTGTAGTTTCTCGTCTTTTCTCTAAGCCACTTTTGAAAATATACTATGTCCAGTTGCCAAATAAGAACGAACATTGCATTAAAAGTGAAATAAATTCAATTAAAATAAAGAGAACGTGAATATAAGTCCGCAGTGAAAGTCATCTGCTGCCCACATCAGATTTTTAACAATAGATTAGGGGGAAATGAACGGGCATTTTAGATAAAGGTGGCTATGATTAAAGTCTCAAAGCATTATGGCATTTTCAAGCTTTGCATCCACAGAAGTTTTATATCCATTTTTCTAACTCCATGGGTTTTCATGTACCATGCAATCGGTGGCCATATTGTAGGGTCCGTCAATTGATTTCACGGCTGAAATGGTGACTGTATATCTGACTTTTGAAAGTTAATTTCTATTCAGTAGTACATAACAACGAAAGGTTGCAGATATCAAATTATTGAATAATATAATGTAGTGAGAAATTGATATAGTAGAATTTTTTCATTTATATGGCAGTAATATGCCTTTAAAATATATTTAAAACATTGTATGATGTTTTTAACATTTTAGAGATAATTATAGGCCTATTATTATCAAGCGAAGAACATGATGTTTTCAGAGAGTGATTTTTTACAATTTTAGAGAAATATATTTATCTAGCCTTATGAGAGTTTCATTGAAGAGTTTCACAAGAAATACCATGGCCCTAAAATCCCTAACACATCAACAATTACGAGAATAGTTGAGCGTTTTCAAGTATCTGGGCTACTAATGGAAGGTTTGCTTGTTATTTCCTAACCTCGTAATTGTTGATAAAGATTTTAAAGCATGAGTTACATCTTCTGAAACTCTTCAAACTTCTTCAACTAAAGCAGAATTGCTTTTAAATGGCTAGAGAAATATTTCTTTAAATTAAAAATTATTTCACTTAGGAAAAACGTCATGTTCTTCGACTGGTAAAAAATAGGTCAGTAATAATCGACACATAAAAAACAACAGATGGTATTTCTGATATATTTTAAGGCTATATTAAAGCCACCTATCTGAAAAAATGTCTACTATTTCAAGTTATCCAGACATTATAACATTTTAAAATTTGATGTGCACGATTTTTCAATCCCTCTGTCGGACACTACGTCAACCGAAAGCTATCTATTACTTTCTAATACATGTTAATTTAAGATCTCATGTAACGTACGATTTTTTGTTTTCGCTTTTATTTTCCCCACAATAAAATATATACGTAAAGGGATTCATATAAAAAATATATTTCATGTAGCTATCTGTGAAGGGAAGTCAATCTCATTTCATGCAAAAAATAGTTTCTGCCAGAGAAACAGCGATACTGGGTTCAAAGCAAAATCGGATTTAAAAAAGTTCGCATTGCACAAGGTAACCTAGAAGGCATCAAGGGGTTGAAAAGAAAGGAAATAAGGGATTTAGATGCATAAGAGGATTAGAGAAAAAAAAACGACTAACAGAAAAAGGAAGGATTGTTCGTCTAAACGCATTACGACGTGTCTATTGTCATGTGAATTCTGTGAGCTCCTCTGTATGAGAAAAGAATTTCGTAAGTAAAGAAAGTGACTTTCTTTGAAGATTCAAATTACTTTCCTTTTCTTTATATAGGATAAAGCCGACAGGGCCGATATCAATAATTGGCCAACCAGAAACTTACCATCTCAGGGCAGGGGAAGAACAAGAAATAAAAATATATAAACGATCCGTCATATGGTGGCGAATGGTGTATAATACTGCATTTTAGAGGGAACTACTAGGTATTTTCATGCTGTGCTGTAAACTTATTTTGTACAGACATTCTAGTGACATTCTAGACCAGAAAGAGGAAATCCTTAGTGAACCTCCCTATCATCCTTCGAAATTCTATACGGAATCCATGTGAGTCATCTAAGAACTATATATTCTGATAAATAGATGCTATAAGGAAACTATATTTTTTCTCATTGGAAGTAACAACTCTGGAACCGAAAATGAAAATTCTGTGTAAACTATCCCCTACCCTCACAAGAATCATATGCTGAATTCGTGCAAATCAGCATAAGCTCTATCTATTGAAAATCCTGAAAAAGAAAATTTTTGAGCCAAAAGGAAAAAATAACTGTAAGTTGAAATCCTTAGTGAATCGCCCTATCTCTAAGGAACTTGATACTGAATAGATATCAGTCATCATCTAAATTCTATCCATACTTGATTCTGTGACAGGTGTTTCAAGAAAATTGGAAATTTCTGAATCGGAAATTGGTCAAGAACTAGAAATCCTTAGTGAACTCGCCATTCTATACTGGAATTTGATGCTGAATAATTCGCATCAGTTATCAGCTAAGTTCTATGTATAGCGGATCCCAAGAAATATATGCTCGAAGACAATCTTTTTAGTAAAAACAATTGTATTGCACATTTTTGCCACCAATGAGAATATAGAACTGCAGAGAATAACAGGTTATATGGAGTAGGTGGTTAAGAGAATAATACCATTAGAGAATGATACGATACCGTAATAGTCAATTTAACATTTTAATAAATATAAAAAATCTGATGTAGCCAACTCATGACTTTCCTTATATAATGCAATGAATTTACTAATTTTACAGAAAAAACAATAGGTTTTTCTTATAGTAGATGATTATATTCTTCCCAAGATATTGAATTTTTGTTAATTAGTCGTCATTTTCATTGATTTAGCGTCATTTCTATCCATTTGACGAAATTTTCGTTAATTTAGCAACATTTCAAAAAGTCGCCAAGTTGGCGACATCCCGCCCAATTCGTCGCCAAAATCTCGCCAAGCGTTATGGACGGAGAAATAAGTTATTCTTATAGCAGATAAATGACTATTGGCGTTCAAATATGAATGTATTACTTAAAGTATCTTTTCTTATGAATGGAACGAGCTAGATTCACGAGAATGATGTCACCCAATTTATCGCATGATATTGCATATGAAAAGTGAGCATGTTTCTCAACAGTTAATATATTTCTTTTAATTTATGGGATTCTTTTATAAATTTATATGAAAAATGTGCAATATCTCGAGAACGGTTCATGCTAGCGTTCTAAAGTTTATTTCAATCGTTTTCTAAGGAAAAATTCCCCTCAGGGGTTCACTTCTTTAGTGAATACGGGTGCAATCCCGAGGTACCTTAGCAATCCTTTTCTTTCCTTTTTTATTTCTCTCTCTTTCGTTTTCCTCCTCCTTTTTTTGTCTATCCTCCTTTCCCCTTCTAGTCCCTTTCTAGTCCCTCTCAACTGCTGATGTCATCAATGCCGAGCCCTTAGTAAACATCACATCTGCTCTATGGATCCTAGTACCACACTTCGGCCTCTGCCGTAAGGTACACCGTTTGGGCTCGGGAATGGGTTCATGTGGGTGTGATGCGAAAGAAGTAGAGCTGCGTGCATCAGTAGTTTTGCTTTTAAGAAACGTTTGCAGTAAACGGTTCCAGAGGTGAGTCCCTTGGTTGCGTTGGTTAGATGGTGGACAGTGTTTCATATCGAGAAATCCCCCATGGATCTTTGTTGGTCCTTGGTCCCTGTGCACCAGGTGCACGTTATGGCCCCTCCTCCATCATCTAGCTTTGCGAATGACTCCGGCGGTTACACTTGGCACGTTAGAAAAGTGTGGGGAGAAATCGATCTGGAAGTAAACCGTGGTTTTTACTTTTCTTATATACATAATGTACAAGGAAAGTATTGTGACGGGGTCGAAAATTCGAATTCGAGTTTTCGACGGGTGAGCACGTTTCAAGCATCCCTGATCACGAATCGAACATTATTGAGGTGATATCTGTGTGTGTGTCTCTGTGTGTGAAAGTGTGTATGTGTGTGTCAGTGAGTCTGTGGAGACGATAACTGACGAACGAATGGACCGATCCGAACCAAATTTGGTACAAAAATCACAATCCGTAAACACTGGAAGCCTATTGTTTTTATGCGCAATCGAATACTCAGAACCCCCCTAAATTTTCGAATGAAATTTTGAAAAAATCGTCAAAAAATTAAAACCATTAATAAAGTTACGCAAATAGACATTTCTTATGTAATTTTTCATGAGAAAACGATTGACATAAATTTTAGAACCCTAACGTGAACCGTTCTCGAGATATTGCACGTTTTTCTAAAAAATTATTAAAAGTCATATAAAATAAAAAAAAATATTTCCTATTGAGAAACATGTTCACTTTTCATATGTAATACCATGCGATAAATTGAGTGACATCGTTCTCGTGGATCTAGCTCGTTCCATTCATGAAAAAAGATACTCTGAGTAATACTTTTGTATTTGAACACCAATAGTCATTTATCTGCTGTAAGAATAACTTATTTCTTAGTGCATAACGCTTGGCGAGATTTTGACTACGAATTTGGCGGAATGTCGCCAACTTGGCGACTTTTTGAAATGTTGCCAAATTAACGAAAATCTCGCCAAATGGATAAAAATGACTCTAAATCAATGAAAATGACGATTAATTGTCGAAAATTCAATATCTTGGAAAGAATATTAGTATCTACTATAAGATAAACCTGTTTTTTTTACTGTAAAAGTAGTAAATTTATTACATTATATAAGGAAAGTCATGTGTTGAACACATCAGATTTTTTTATAAGTGGTTACAAGCATGGAGAATCTGAGATTGCTTTCTGTCTCGGGTTGTTCATGCTCTTTTTCAGATGAGAACAATGCTGTTCTGCCAAATATATCATGAATGGACTGGGCTGAGAGGGTTGAGATTACTGAATCCTTAAAGCTAAAAGATGTGACTCTCCGAGGTATGGTCATGTAACATCATGTAACTCCCCAAAAGCTAGATATTTCTTTTTAAAGAAGTCTGAAGGAACTGTTGCAAATGTTTCACCATTTTTGATACAAAAAAGCATAGCTGCCTATGTAGGTGATGCAACAAATGTCAGAAAGCTAAGATCAGGTGACCTTTTGGTCCAAGTTACCACAAATGCTCAAGCAACAAACATAATGAAAATGGCCCATATTGGAAGTTTCAAAATCACAGTAAATATACATATGTCACTTAGCAATTCTAGAGGTGTAATTTCTGAATCAGATTTCATTTATGACAGTGAGGAAGAAATTTTGAATAATTTAATTGACCAAAATGTCTGTGCTGTAAGACGTATCAGTATTCGTAGAGAGGGGTACAAACATAATGAAACATGATTCGTGACATAATGAAACATGATTAATACTTACCATCCCATTTGCGTCTGTCTTCAAGAAACTTTTTTAAATTCTAACAATAGTATAAATTTTAAACATTTTACTTGCATTCGCAAAGATTTTGATCGAAACAGCAGGGTTTCTGGGGGAGTAACCTTGCTAATTTCCCAAGACTATCCTACCTCCAATGTACAACTTACTACTAACTTACAAGGTGTTGCTGCTCGTATCCATATTAAGACATTGATTACAGTATGCTGTATTTATATTCCACCAAATGTTAATATTGATCACAAGGAACTTGTTGATTTGATTGGCCAACTACCTCCGCCATTCGTAATATTCGGTGACTTTAATGGTCACAACCCTCTTTGGGGTAGTTCTGACATGAATCACAGAGGGCAGCAAATCGAAAAGTGTATTAATAATCACAGTCTGTGCCTATTAAATAGCAATAAACATACCTACTTTCATCAACCAAGACATTCCACACTATCGACCTTGCTTTTTGTCCCCCATCAGTCCTTCCGTACTGGTCCTTTTTAGTCGACAAAGATCTACACAATAGCGACCATTTTCCCATTGTTCTCTCAGTTAACAGTCAAATCAGATCTCCTGTGAAATCATCGCAATATATCTTTTCGAGAGCTGATTAGTTGGCATTTACTTCCCAAGCTGTGATAGCTGATGACGCAGTACAGAGCTGTGACATCAATACAGCCGTAACTAATATTACAAATCTGTTGATTAAGGCTGCTGATACCACAATCCCTAAGAATTCTGGAAAAACATCTAAGTATCGCTTTCTTTAGTGGAATGAAGGATGTCGCGAGACATACAAAAAACAAAAGGAGGCCTGGGCCAAATTTCGAAGATATCCTACGACTGATAATCTTACTGCATTTAAATATACAACAGCAGATGCTCGTAGGATACGCAGACGAAGGCAAAGAAAGTCATGGGAGGAGTATGTCAGTGGACTAACCTCTTCCACTTCCAACAAGAAAGTATGGCAAAGGGTTAAAAGGTGTTCTGGTGTTTATAATGACCATCCCATATCTGTTACAAATAGTAATGGCTCGTTTATTAGCTCTCCGACAGACATAGCAAATGAAATAGCCAAAGCCTTTGCAGATGTTTCAAACTCAGCAAGTTATTCAGAACCTTTCCTGTCACACAAGATCATATCAGAAAAGAAACCAATTGCCTTCTCACAAGCCAAAAACTTGCCATGCAATTCTTCGTTTACAGAGTTTGAACTTCTTACAGCATTGTCACAGACCCAGGGAACCAGCAGTGGGCCAGGTGGTGTCCATTATACTATGCTGAAACACCTTTCTCACAACTCTTTATTGAACCTTTTATATCTGTACAACAGGATTTATATGAAACATAAGTTTCCGACATCCTGGTAAAGAGCAATCACCATAGTCATTATAAAACCAGGAAAAGACCCCAAAAGTCCTTCAAGTTACAGACCCATTGCTTTGACAAGCTGTATTTGTAAAATTATGTAAAAAATGGTAAATGCCAGACTTGTTTATTTCCTTAAAACAAATAAACTTTTGTATCCACATCAAAGTGGTTTTAGACGAGGAAGATCTACCTCTGACAATATTATTTCTCTGGAATCCCAGATCAGGACTGCCTACCTTAAGCAAAATCATTTAGTGTCAATATTTTTTTATATTGACAAAGCCTATGATCGCACATGGCGCTGTGGTATTATTAAGGACCTTTTTGATTTTAATTTAAAAGGAAATATTCCCAGTTTTATACAAAACTTTTTAGCACATAGGACATTCAAAGTTCGTATTGGTACTGTTCTTTCAAACTTCACGTACAGGAGGAGGGAATGCCACAAGGAAGTGTGTTGAGTGTGACTCTATTTTCCATAAAAATCAACAATATTTTAAACCATCTACCATCATCAGTTCATAAAAGCCTCTATGTGGACGATTTGCACGTTTCATACCAAGCATATGATGTGCTCACTGTTGAAAGACAGTGGCAAACTGCAGTAAATGGCATTCTGCGATGGGCTAATCTAAATGGATTCAGGTTTTCAATTCAAAAGACTTGTTGCGTTCACTTCATCAGAAAACGGGGTCTACACTTACCTCCAGAGATTTTCATGGAAAATGCTAAAATTGCTGTTGTTGATGAAGTGAAATTTTTTTGAGTCTGGTTCGATTGAAAACTCACCTTCCTACCCCATGTTCAGAAACTGAGAAAGAAATGTGAGAGAACCATTAACATTTTAAAAGTTCTGTCAAATACAAAATGGGGTGCAGATACAATTACAATGCTACGTATATATAGGGTTATTATTCGTTCCAAGATTGATTATGAATGCAATGTTTATGGGAGTGCACGAACATCTGTTCTCCAGAAACTCGACACATTACATAATAAAGCATTACGTATATGTTCAGGTGCCTTTAGAACATCTCCTGTTCAAAGCTTATATGTGTGCTGCAATGAGCCACTTCTAGAATTCAGGCATGAACATTTGATGCTGAATTATTACTATCGGGTCATGTCCTTACCAAACCACCCTCTGCAACGACGAATACTAGATGAGCATTATGATCGACTCTACGACCACAGACCCTCATGCATTCCTTCTTTTGGTAAGCGGATACGAAATATATTATGAACAACCCCACAAGTAGATCTAAATGTAAGGAAAACAAAGTGTTTTGAAACACCTCCATGGCATGTTCCAGATTTTATATATCTCAACCCATTTAGTAATTTTACTAAGAGAAACACGGATCAGACTATATATATGTAACTGTTTGCTGAACATAGAAATCTCTAAAACGAGTTTAATCCTATTTTCACAGATGGTTCAAAAGCTGACAATTACGTAGGGTTGGCTTATGTATCTAAAAATACTATAAAGTCTCTTAAACTGCATGCATCTTGCCCTATTTTTACTGCTGAGATTATGGCAATATACCAGAGTCTTTTATTCATATCTCATCAAATTTCCAAAAAGCACACCATTTATACCGATTCATTGAGTTCGCTACAACTTTTATCATCTAGGACGGCTATGAATTACCCTATTCCCTCTGATATTCTTAAGTATGGATATCGTCTGAAGGTACAGGGATACCATACTGAATTCTGTTGGGTGCCAGGACATGTTGGTATCAGAGGAAATGAGTTGGCAGATATTGCTGCTAAATCAGCTACTCATAATTTGAACCTGGCAATGTCTTTAACTGACATCAAACCATTCATTTTGAAAAATATTTCTGACAAATGGCAGCATTCCTGGAACCAGCAGTCTCATAATAAGTTGCATGAAATAAAGCCCTTAATACAAAAGTGGACTAGTTTCCAATGTAGGAAACTTGAGGTATACTTTTAACACGTTTGCGCATTGGTCATACTCAATTTACCCACAGACACTTACTTTTAGGAGAAGTTGAATCCTTTTGTAATAGTTGTCAGACCTCAGCAAGTATCAAACATATTTTAATTGAGTGTTCGAAATATAAACAGTTCAGTTTTAAGCATTTCAAGACTTTTTCTATACATTTGTCAGAATTGATTGCGGAAAATCCTCATTTGGAGCTTTTCCCATTCCTATTGGACATTGCTTTTTTCCATCAAGTTTAACTTCACCTTTTATAACCTTTTGGCCTTTTTTCATATCATTGGCATTGTTGTACATGCTCCATAGTCATGGTTTTTCACACATTATCATTCTTTTAAATTATACACGTGTTTTAATCCATGCTATTTTATGTATCTCTTTACCATATGTCTGACACAGCATATCCTCTTTGGATTTTGTGCCATTAAACCATAATCAACCAACGAATTAAGGAAAAATTACATAAGAAATGTCTATTTGTGTAACTTTATTAAAGGTTTTGATTTTTTGATGATTTTTTCAAAATTTCACTCGAAAATGTAGGGGGTTCTGAACATTCGAGTGCGTTTAAAAACAGTAGGCTTCCAGTATTCACGGATTGTGATTTTTGTTCCAAATTTCATTCGGATCGCTTCATTCGTTCGTGAGTTATCGTCTCCACAGACTCACTGACGCACACAGACATCGCCTCAAAAATGTTTGACTCGTGATCAGGCATGCTTGAAACGTGCTCTCCCGTCGAAAACTCGAATTCGGATTTTTGACCCCGTCATAATACTTTCCTTATACATTATGTATATAAGGAAAGTAAAAATTGGTAATACAGAAATTCGATATTAAAATTTAACAGGAAGCCCCGTGTTTGGAATTCCGAGATCCCGGTATTAAATGCCCTTATTTACTGATCCTGATCGATTTACTGGGATTAAGTTCAAATGTATTATTTTAAAATAAGTCAAATAAAATTCCGGAAATAAACCATTTTTATTAGCGACTCCCGGTAATCCTTGTTTTTATCCCACCAAGCTGATAAATGTTACCGATCAAAAATTGCAAACAAAATAATTTCCGATTGCTGATCCACAGTTTTTCTTCTTTCCAGTTGACCTATCCTATATCGTATTCTCGAGACAACTACTTTATCCATCACATTTTCTTTTTTTTGTCATTGGTAACAGCACAGCTGGGCGTGTCATACAAAAAGCTATTTATGGATTAGATATTTTCATTTTTTGCTGTTACAGAAGTATTGGCATGATCAGTCTTTCTCGACTATAAATAGTTGAGTTTACTACGAAGAGAGTTTGTTAGTGAGAGAAAGTGAATATAGATTTTTTATAAATAAGTGCCCTAGAATACTATGAATAAAAGAAAAACAAATTCTCAAACATTTTTTAAAATAATATTTTGCTGGAAATACACTCTGTTGCAAAACTATAAATGCACCCATAAAAATGTAGCTACAGTCGCAAAACTCGGCGTGAAAATGATTAAACCATCAGCGCCAATAATGTTACATGGCTCATGCAGCGCGCATAACAACCACGTATCGTGCAGGAGTTTTAACGACCGGTGTCCTTACACACGGGTAATTGGAACTGGATTTTCTGCTTTGATGCTGAAAGTTGTGTAATAAGAAGCCTTTGAGACGTACTCGACGACGCTATGAGCAATTGTTGGATATAAAGATAGATCTCATCATAGACTTAAGGAAGCTGGTTTGTTCTGTGTTGAAAATAGTAGATTAGACCAAGCACATGTAACCGTCACATAGCATCAGGATGTCCCATACAGATACTTGAGAGAATCGTGTAGTCAGGACAGGAGCCACGTCCACACCAAAGGCGTCACTATCAGCCATTTCAAGATATTTTCCATCCTCAATTCAGCCTGTATCATGAGATACTATTCGAAGACCACTGGCAAAAGGTGGAATTTGGTATCGACGTCCCTTACGGCGTCTACCACTAAACCATCAGCATATGCACAGCCGTCTGGATTGGTGCCGCGCATGGTCAGACAGGACAATGTCCAATTGTTACCTCTAGCAACGAATTTCGCCTCTCTCTCTCAGTGATGATGGCCACCGCATTCGTGTGGCGGATGACTGGCCAGCGTTCCGATCCCACATTTGTTGTCGAACGGCACATAGCCACCACACGTGGTGTGGCAGTCTGGGATCCATCTTGTGGGACTGTGGATCTGCCTTAGTTGTGAGGTAAACCAATCTGATAGCTGGCTTGTACGTCGAAGATATTTTTCAGCGGATTGTTCTGCTTATTCTGTCAAGCCGCCCAGGTTCCACTTACCAACAAGACAACGATCAACCACATACTGCACGACTTTCTCAACTATGTTATCGAGGTATTAATACCTTTCTATGGCCACCCAGGACCCCCGACTTATCACTGCTCTCAGACTACCACGGAATTAGTTGAGCAGTTGCAACATTTATGGCAGCGTCTTCCGCAGAGAAACGTAAGCAATATAATCGACTCCAAGCTGCACCGAATTGGTTCGTATAGCTGCCAGGGGAGGATTTACCACTTACTAATATGTCATCTCGTTGCATCATTTCTTAATAAAACGTTTCTTTGTTCCCAAATTCTTATCAGTTGAGTATTTCCCCAAATGGTACATAAATGCCGCGTTTTGTGGCTATAACTCAATTTCTTATGGGTGTATATATATTTTTTTTGCAACAGAGTGTTTTATAAGTATGACAGGCAGAAATGGCTGAAAATATTTTATTTCTGGAATTTAAGGGATAAATGCAATAGGATTTATATTTTATATTTAAAATGTTTAAATGTACTTTGATTAAGATTCTGCCAGTTTTTAGTTTTCAACTCGTTTTGCCGAATAACTATTTTCATTTATTTTCTAAATTATAATAATATTTCGTGATAATTATCATTGCAACTATTCCGGGCATTAAGTCATGAAATTCTACCTGTTAACTTTTAATACATTGTCAATTGGATTGAAATTAAAGAAATGTATAACTTAATGAGTGTTTTGTACAGCAGATTTATATTAGAAGAACGAAATGAATTGTAAATGTTCTGAAGCTCTACATGAGAGTCGAATTTGCTTTAATTCTTAGTGAGTAATATTTTCCGATAAGATAAAACCCGTTAAAATATAAAGCGATGGTATGTTTGTCACTTGCGATGAAAAGAAATGATGAAAAGAACTTTTATAAATAGTTTGATGCTCAAAATATTTCAAACTTAGTGTTGAATCAGAAGCTGATGATAAGTCCTTACGTAGCGGCCGTTACACTAATACATAAGTTTTGTTAAAGTTGAATTCCGTGGTCATATTTTCTGTCAGGGATAATATCTCTTGGATTACTGTAAAGATACATATTTGCACTTCTCTAATAACAGACATGAAAATTATATTAGACTACAAATTAGTCCCCTATGGCTGGGGCCCAATTTATAATATCGATTTGACATATTTTTAGCAGTAGTTTTGATTTCACTAGAAGATTCATATTTTTGTGAGTTCCTGGTTTTCAGAGAAGGGAATTATAAACGTAAAATATAACAATTTTCCACTTAATTGAAATTGGACACCAATCAAATTTATTAATTCGGTAGTGTAAAGGTCAGCATTCTATAAATACCTCAATAGATAAATACATTTTCAAAATTCAATTTTAAGGAAAATTAACTTATTTTCCATCATCCAATACACTGATAGAAGATGAAAATGAGTTTGCAGATAAAATTAAAGAATATTTGTTTCTCGCAGAAAGCTGGTGAAATTAGATTTTCACCAACGCTGAGAAGTTCAGGTAATTTTTCCGTTGCCAATAGGTGGTTAGCAGAAATTACTTAACATTACTCACTCAAAATCAAAAATAAAAAGTAATTTAAGTGAAAGAATGATCTTATGTGGTAATAAAATTTATGAAGCTTAGTACTTACGCATGGGGTTTCTATTTATAATGAAAAATAGATTTTAATATTTGATTTCACTAGAAGATTCATATTTTTGAGAGCTCCTGGTTTTCAGGGAAGGGAATAATAAACGTAAAATATAACAATTTTCCACTTGATTGAGTTGGACACCAATCAAAATTATCAATTCGCTAGTGTAAAGATGATCTTCATTCTATAAAAACATGAATTGATAAAGACATTTTCAAAATTCAATTTTAAGGAAAATTAACTTATTTCCTATCATCCAATACAGCGATAGAAGATGAAAATGAGTTTGCAGATAAAACTAAAGAATCCTTATTTCTCGGAGAAAGCTGGTGAAATTAGATTTTCACCAACGCTGAGAAGTTTAGATAATTTTTCCGTTGCCAATGGGTGGTTAACAGAAATTATTTAACATTACTCACTCAAAATCAAAAATAAAAAGTAATTTAAGTGAAAGCATGATCTTACATGGTAATAAAATTTATGAAGCTTAGTACTTACGCATGGGGTTTCTATTTATAATCAAAATCTAGATTTTAATATGTGATTTCACTAGAAGATTCATATTTTTGAGAGCTCCTGGTTTTCAGAGAAGGGAATAATAAACGCAAAATATAACAATTTTCCACTTAATTGAACTGGACACCAATCAAAATTATCAATTCGCTAGTGTAAAGATCTTTATTCTATAAAAACATGAATTGATAAAGACATTTTCAAAATTCAATTTTAAGGAAAATTAACTTATTTCCTATCATCCAATACAGCGATAGAAGATGAAAATGAGTTTGCAGATAAAACTAAAAAATCCTTATTTCTCGGAGAAAGCTGGTGAAATTAGATTTTCACCAACGCTGAGAAGTTTAGATAATTTTTCCGTTGCCAATGGGTGGTTAACAGAAATTATTTAACATTACTCACTTAAAATCAAAAATGAAAAGTAATTTAAGTTAAAGAATGATCTTACGTGGTAATAAAATTTATGAAGCTTAGTACTTTCGCATGGGGTTTCTATTTATAATGAAAAGCTGGGTAGTATTATTTGTACTTCAAATTATTTTGGATTATTTTATAATATGGATTGGAATTATAAAAAGGAAGAATGGGCTTTAAAATTCCTCATTTGTTCAGAAAATCCGCTTTTTATTGTTTAATAAAATATCCTTGAATAAACTTCAAAATTAAAAAAAAATTTGATTAGTACACCTAAGATATGACGGGAGGATTACGCTGTTTAATTTTTATTTTCGTGTTTATATTTCTGGATTACTGTGGAATAATATTATTATTTCATAATGCACAGCGTAAAGAGATAGTCTATGGGAATTCAAGCAATTGATAATTTGGATCGAAATTGCGATATGGGATGGGTGTAATGGAATTGATATATGGGATGAATGCAATGGGATTAAGAGATGGGATGGATGCAATGGAATTGAGATATGGGATGGATGCAATATTGGTTGCAATTGAGGATTTACACCATTAATGGTAACTCGTAATATAACGCTTTAATATTTCTCTAAATTGTTTGCCTTCGTCTTTCTTATCGATACAGTAAGTGTACTATATAATCGAATACTTGCATGAGAGAATTATAGTGCTGTGAGAATTATAGGCTTTTGCAGACTATGTTGAGTTGCTGAGATTCAACTTCTTTGCTGGTGTCATACAGATGAGTAATATTGATTCCTAGAGGTTTCCTTGATATAATTAGGGAGTAAGAAATAAAAGCAAATAGTAATTTCATAACTCCCAATCTTACAAACTATTCTGCACAATGAGCTCTGTTGCATATGTCAGATATTAATTTTACTGCACATTTCTATAAAGGTTGCGTTCACTCCGCTTGAATTTCAGGGGTGTGTGTGATTTCTAACTGTTTATCAAAAAGATAACCCTTGATAACGTACTTTAAAGGAATCTATCTCGTTTCTGTCAGAAACTTTAAATCCCAGTATAACCCCAAGAGATTCATTTTGTTCTATTTTTCGATTAAAAAAATTGGATTTTCTGTCCTTTGTAGCCGTTTAAAGTCAAGTCTGTTAATTTGACACCACTATTCTGCCAGATGGAGAGAGGCTTATATTTCAAAACTTAACAATTGTAGATTTGATCGAACTGAAATAATAGGCAAATGTATAACAACTTCAGGGCGTATATTCAAACAGCAAAATCATTTATATGGTACAAAAAGACTGGTGCCGAAAGTGTTTTCTGTGTACAATGGTTTTAATTTTTGCAAATTGAATAATATATTACCAGTTTGAACCCCCCCTGATAATACTCAGCATGCAAAAATAAAAATCTTTAATTATTTAATAGTTTAATGTGCGACATGTAGTCAAAAGCCTTAGATATATTAAATGCAGTTTCCAATAAATAGCTTTTATAATGAACAATATAAATTTTATCCGTTAATGGATTAACAGATTTATTAATAGCGTTTATTGCATTTTACTACATTTAAAACCACTGTGAATATTACTAAACATATAATTGCTATATAATTACAAGCCTTACGTTTTAGAATCAAATTGTTTTCCAAAAACAGGCAGAATTGCTATAATTTGATAACTTCCCGGTTGCTCCTTTGCTCATTTCTTAAAAATCGTAAGAATCAATCCTTGAGCATTCCAATGCAATTACGAAAATACATTGCTCTAAGCAATATTTGTTACACTTTCAAATGGAGCGGATATGTCACAAATTTTAATGCATTCATATTGTATAAAATGTCTTTTTAGCATATTTAATGCTCCCTATGATATGGGATATTGCATTCGGCATCACAAAATTTAAACAGAAAGAGGAATAACGGATATTTTTTATTTCTCAGATATTACATTAATATATTACAATTTACATCTTTTTTCGGCTCTACTGCCAGCTATTTACTATTAAATACACAGAAATAATTAAATATTTCAGGATCAATGTTGGTCTCATTTGAGCTCTCCATATTTTTCATCGGGTTTTGTTTTAAAAAGTTAAAAATCGTCCTAGAGTTATTAACATTAATTTTGGCAAATCTAAGGACTGCACTATTTTAGCCTCATGTAAACCTTTGAAATAAAATGCATTCTGATTTTAAATTCAATATATAATGTCGATGAATAATCACATTTAAACAGATTCGAAAATCGACGAACCCCTCGCCTTGGCAAGGCTAGTTCAGGTTTTAACTAATATAATGAAAAATATCACAGAAACTAATAATCTTCAAATATTCATCTGAAGGTATCCGCGAAGAAACTAATAAAAAAGAAAGTAAACATCTCCTAGAGTAATAACAAAATTTCTCAGATTTGCAAATGGACGATGTTTGAATAAGTTTATACCATTGTTATAATTATGCCGACACATAAAATATTTAGGTCTGATGATTTTTCTCCAAATAGGTCCCTGTTTTGTTGCATACGCCTTTCTGAATACACAGAGATGGAAGAGATCAAATATAATGAAAGGGAAAATTTCCTCAGTTAACTACTATATTTGTGCATAATATTTAAGAAACTTTGTGTTATAGGCCTAGTAATCCCATTTATCAATGGATTTATGCTATGTACTAGAGTCACTATTCTACATAAACGTTTTATCGAAAATTCTTCATCCGTTAATATTCAATAACAAGATAATGTATGTTAAAGTCAGCAGCAATAAAAATGTAATTCCTCATTAAATACGCACAACGCAGTATATCCAAAAAAATATTTTTAAAAGTTCAACCGACCAAATTGATAGTAGATAAATAAAAATTAGTACCATCTTGTAATCAGTAATGGCTGTTATAACCAACTCCAGCTTATTTTCTATTGACATATGCATTGCCCATAGTAATTTCTTCCGTATTTTTTCTGCATATAACAATTATCAAGAGTTCTCTATGTTTATACCTTGTTCTATGAAATTCGACAAAATTTTATAGCTAGGTACACCATAATAAGTTTCATATTGTCCGAGCCCGACTACTATGCACAAAGTATTTATTTATGTTGCAAACATTGTTAATATAACCTTTAATAATATAATTTCATTTCTTCAGGACTTTGCATTAGAAAGGAACAAACCAAAATACTCATGGGTACACAATTCATTTAAATATTTTGTGTTGTCAAAATAAGAAGCATGCATTAATAATTTTATGTCTTTTCCAGAAGCAGCAACAATAAAATGCAATAAAATTGTTTGGTTGAAATTTTTAATGAGTTTTGTTACGGTCAGTTAGCCAAATAAAATATCCAATACCTCAGAAGTGTTTTCTCGCTCACTGTCGCTCCTGAACATGAAAAACATAACACAGGAGGGTCAAACGAATTATATTTATATCCGTAATGTACAAGTGGCAGGTATTTGTGACTATGAATAAGTATCACTGACGGCTTGTAATTTTTTATGCTGTGGACTTTGTAAACATTAATTGTTCAAATAATGAATGTATGATATATTTTTTATATTTAGCCAAAAGACATTTATTAACGTTTTGAATTAGCAGATCAAACTGTTATGATAATTATTCTCAGTTTCTTTCCCTATTAATGTTTACACTTGCAGTTCTCGGTACTCTCGCTCTGACGAAGAGCTTGGCGTCAGTGTCGTGGATATTAGTTAACAAAATCTAGGCGGACATTTCTATTGGTCCTTGTCTAGCCAAGGGTATTGGAACCAAGATGGCAATGGTTAAGGTGATAATATATCACGCGGTCGATCCTCGACGCCGCCCAAACACAATACCCGCGTCTACACGGAGTATGGATGCGGTGTAAGGGCGCGACTAATTTATAGGTCCTAAAGACCATCACAGAGATGATGGGTTGGGAGAAGGATGTTACGGTTCCTGCGGTTGATATCCTCATTTAAGTTCTGATTTAAATTGGGTGGCACTTTTCCGAATATCCAAATACATGCTTTACAACTTCGAGTAGGTCGGGCAGCTTGGGTAGAAAGAAACAGAAAAGCAGGAGTTGAGAAATAATTTTAATTACATCTCTTGGTGTTAATATTTTATATTAGATGATCTTTAATTTTGTTCTGGCAAAGAGTTTGACGCTAAAAAGAAACAGTGTCGTGTTATCAGGCAAAATCAGCAGTGTCATGTTATCAAGCCTCTTGACTTGAGAAACGAGTTATGGGGATTGGCGAGAGTAGCGAGCAGGGTGCTGATCCCCCTAGTACATTAAAATGGAATAAACAAAATATAAATATATTTTATTAGAAAATGTTTTTGTATTTTTCTGAAGTTTACTTTGTAAAAAAATTATAATGCATGTTTTAAATATTTTAGTCGTTTTAATTTAGAAAAACTGTATTAAAATTATACTATATCTAAAAGGCTTATGTAAAAAATTAATATATTATTTATGCCACTATAAGAAAAAGCTGAAATGCATGCATATGGCATCATCAATCGATCAGATGTTAAAGAAACTTTTCATCTTTATTTTGATCATCTTTAATGAAGATGAATTCCGAACGTCTGAAATATAATTCTCGGATTGAATCCGGGGATAACGTCAAGTTATCATAAGTTATCATGATGAGCAATAGAATTCACCCGCTTATAACGTATAAGATTGCCTTATTTATGTGACTCCACGCTAACTCTAATGGAATTACCAATATTGCCATATTCTTCAAGCCATATTACTATACCCTTCACAGTACATTTCCTTTACATATACTATTTATTATAAGGAAAGAATACGTTAAAAAACTATAAAAACATATTTTCAAAATTAAAAATCGATACCGATCAAAACGGCTGATTAATACTGCTGTGAAAAAGTAATGGGGTGCTTTCATTTGATTACAATATCGATAAATAAATAAAACTTTCTAAAAGTAATAGTGAGGAAAATTAACTTACTTCGCACTCCCTATCTTGGATAAATCTAGTTCAATCAGGAGATAAAGTGCAAATGAGTTGATAGTTGGGGGGGGGGGAGGAGCAGTTTCACCCTCTTCCTTAGAGATTGGGGTTCAAATTAGATTATCGCATTCGATATAAAGTTTAAAAAAATTTTACGCAGTCGTGGGTTGGTAGAAAGAAATTACTAAACAATACCCGCTCTATAAATAGACGTAATTTAATTTCAAGGATTTTACGTGCTTATAAAACGGGCGTAGCTCAACACTCTTTTCTCGTATGGCTTTTTATTTCATTAGATTACGCAATCGCTTTTCACGTAAGTTCAATCGATTTATTTTAAAACTATGTTTTAAGCCCGTCATATGAGAGAGGTGAATAAAGTGATGCAAAAGTATCCCCATTCGCTCGGTGCTGTGTCTGCTCTGCCAAAATCAAAGAATACAAGTCCATTTCCCTTTCAATAATTTATTTATTTATTTAATTACTTATTTATTGAATTTACATGGCAACTACAGATGAAATCCAGTTACAGTAACTACTCAAAAATAAAAATCTGATGTGGGGAGCATATGACTTTCCCTGCAGACGAAAATTCATTTTTTCTTTATTTCTTTAAGAACTCATTAAATTGAGTTCAATTGCACAAAATGACACTAAATTTTCATTTTAAATTCAATTTCTGCTTTTATTTGGTAATTGGACATTTTCCCAAAGGCGGCAGAAAAAAAATGCGAAAAATCTCAAATATTTTGAGAAAGGTTAGTCTTAGAGTAATAGAGTTGCTCTTATTATTTTCCTCGTCAAAACTTACGTATAAAACAAGCATTTAATTGATACACTTGAACATACGTAGTCTTTTTTTAGATATTGGCGATTTTTGAGGGCCATTTCGTAAAAAAAGCAGATCCTTCTTTTTTGAATCGTACCAAAATCTAATCAGCACCAGAGTATCCCACATGTGATTTATCTACAAAATTTTGTGAAATTCGGTCAATTTGTATTTTATCTAGAGTGAATACATGAGATTTTTGCGGGCCATTTCGCAAAAAAGGTGGATTATTTTATTCCACATTCCACCAAAAATTAATCAGCACCAGGGTCATACTCAAAGGTCTTAACTACCAAATTTTAGGAAATTCGGTCCATTAGTTTCTGAGTTAGAGTGGATACATACATTGCACAGACACCCAGACTGACAGACACACACACAGACATCACGCTAAAAATAGTTTCTTCGTATTCTAGAGGTTTCGAAACGTGTAGAACAGTTGAAAACTCGAGTTGCGATTTTCGGCATGATTTCAATACTTTCCCTATGCATTACCATGTATTGCAGGGAAAGTAAAAAATCTGATGTGGGCAACACATGACTTTCCCTGCAGACTTATATTCACGTTCTGTTTATTTTAATTCAATTTTCGTTCTCATTTGATAACTGGACTTATTTTCAAAGGTGGCGTAGAGAAAATATGAAAAAACTAAAATATCTCGAGAACGGCTATAATGGCGAGAACGATAGTGTAATGGCAATGGTCGTATTCTTTTCTTCGTTAAAAATTACGTGTTAAACAAGCATTTCATGGATATATTTGAGCATACGTAGTTTTTTATTTTAGATTTTTGGCGATTTTTGCGGGCCATTTTGCAAAAAAAGGCAGATTATTTCTTTCTGATTCGTACCAAAATCTAATCAGTACCAGAGTGTCCCACAAGTGACTTATCTACTAAATTTTGTGAAATTAGGTTCATTAGTTTTTTAGCTAGAGTGGATACAAGTTTTTGCGGTCCATTTCGCAAGAGAAGGCGGGTTATTTTATCCCGAATCGTACCCAAAATTAATCAGCACTAGACTCGTCCACAAGTGATATACTTACCAAATTTTATGAAATTCGGTCCGTTAGTTTTTTAGTTAGAGTGGATAGAAATTCTGCACAGACAGACAGACACACAAAGACACACAGACACACACACAGACACACACACAGACGTCACACCAAAAAGCGTTTTTTCGTATTTTAGAAGTCTCGAAACGTGTAGATCCTTCGAAAACTCGGCGTGGAAGTATACAAAAGCATAGACATTACAGTTAAAATGTTTGATTTGTATTTAAAGATACGCAAAACTCGTAAATCCGTAAAAATGCTTAGAGTCAGACTTTACCATACCTCCACCATACCTCCTTTGTACAGTACTGTATATTATATGGAAAGTAAAGCAAAGGCACTACTAATGCAAATGGCCGGTTCCTTCGCACTGGCGTTAAATCGAAATGAGTTTTCCACCCTATAAAAATATCGCTAGATCAATAAATTTTCGGAAAGTAATTGTGAAGAAAAATTAACTTATTTTTCGTTCCTTATCTTAGACCAAAATCGAAGAGGGAGATAAGGCAGTTAGGATAGGGAAAAAAAGGTGATTCTAAACTGAAAAATGATGAAATAAAATTTTGGCAAGCGCCATGAATTTTAAGGGTGTTTTACTTTGCTATCCTTTGATTAAAGTGATTATTTTGCATTATTTTCACTTGATCAATATATAATTTGGTGGTTGAATTTTTAAGATAGCTGATTGCATTGCCCGCAGCTAGGCTCCAGTGTTTTTGTGGTTTATTTAAAAATAAATAGAGAATACAAATGTTCTGGACAATACTTCCATATTCCTGTTATACAGTCAGATTAAGGCTAATGATAGATACAGAGATTGCTCACATCGATACAACTTTAATAAATGTGTTCAGAAATAGTGCAATATCTCGAAAAAGTTTATGCTAGCGTTCTGAAATGAGTGTCATTTATTTTCAAAGGACAAATTACAGATAAGGATTGTGATTTAGTTTATAACAATTTCGATTAAAGAGAAAATAAATTCCCAAAGTTGTTCCTTCGTATATACGCATTTTCAGCTCCCCCAATTGGTATATCACGCTGGTATCAATTTTAATAAATATAATAATGATATTCATCTATGTTATTAAAAGTTATTAAGAAATGTGAGCATTCTTCCGGCTTAGACGTTTCTTATATAACTAAGTGGTTACACTTCAACTTCAATAATGCATTAAATTTAAGGTTACAATTCATAGATTAAAAGGTCATTTAATAAAAACAATCCTTTATGACGTACGAATATTAAAGAAGGCCAGAGCGCTTTCGGGTATCACCATATCCTTCATCAGTGGCTATATAGAAATTACCGTGTAAGGAAGCTTATATACAAACCAAATCGACAGACAAAATTTGCATAAATCAACTACGGAATAATGATAATTAAATTGCATTATAAACCGGATATTTAAGATTTAACGATTACAAAATTACATTAAATTGTATTATAAATAGCAAATTTAAGATTAAACAAGTATTAAATACAAATACAAAAAAAGGAAATAAAACGTGCCCAAAATTCAGCAAAGCATATATTACATCAAAATAAAACGTCACAGATAACTATGTAGAGTTTGACGCGCATAGAAACGAGAATGAGTCGCCAAGCGTAACTTAAAATCTGCACAGGATCAAAATTACAAATGGAATCACAGTACATATAAATAAACAGAAATTCGTGAAGAACTATTACGATGGTTCGTTTGTAACCGTACTGTAGGCATCCATTTAGCTGAGCATTTTGGTGACGTCAAGAATGGTAAACTTTCTAAGGCTCTTACCCAATGTGCTGTTAATGATAACTTTCAACTCTTTTTTAAAAAGAATGTCCATTTAATTAGTTGAAATAACCCTCGTAATATTCTTTTTTATGAATCCCTGTTTATATATATTTACCGTGATTCCATTTGTAATTTTGATCCTGTGCAGATTTTAAGTTACGCTTGGCGACTCGTTCTCGACTCTTTGCTTTGTTGTTGTTGAGACCCAGACCGTCCGACCGACCAGAAAGGTGTAAGGTAACCATTTGGACGGCCGGGAAGTGCCACCCAATTTAGACCGGAACCCAGTGGGGGAGGCATCCACAGGGACCGTACCCTCCTTCCCTTACCGACAACCTCTCGGAAGGACTTACGGGCCCACATGTTTAACGTGATCGTACTCCGCATGAACACGGCGGCAGATGTGGCAGCGTGCAAATCCAGCGCGCAAACCCCCGGGCTACCGCGCCCGAAATGTGCCAACAGCACGCGATGTTCCTAGGTAGTCACCCACCCAAGTGCTAACCGCGCCCGATGTTGCTTGACTTCGGTGATCTAACGAGAACCGGTGTTTTCTGCACGGTAGGGCCGTTAGCAGCTCGACTCTATGCGTTGAAGAAAAAAACATCACTGGGAGTCAGCTTTTTATGCACAGATGTACAGAGACATTAAAGTCTAGGTCAAACCTCTGCATAGTTATCTGTGACGTTTCAGTTTGATGTAACATATGCTTTGCTGAATTTTGGGGCATGTTTCATTTCCCGTTTTGCATTTGCATTTAATACTTGTTTAATCTTAAATTTCCTGTTTATAATACAATTTAATGTAATTTTGTAATTGTTTAATCTCAAATATCCGGTTTATAATACAATTTAATTATCATTATTCCGTAGTTGATTTATACAAATGTTGTCTGCCGATTTGGTCTGCATATAAGCTTGTTCGCACGGTAAATTTTATATAGACACTGATGAAGGGTGTGGTGATACCCGAAAGCACTTTGGCCTTTTTTAATATTTATACATTAGAAAGGATTTTTTTTATTAAATGACCTTTTAATCTACGAATTGTTGTCTTTAATTTAATGCATTATTGAAGTTGACGTGTAACCACTTTAATTATATAAGAAACGTCTATGCCGGAAGAATGCTCACATTCTTTAATAACTTTTAATAATATAAATGAAGTTCATCATTATATTTATTAAAATTGATACCAGGGTGGTATACGAATTGGGGGAGCTGAAAATGCGTATATACGAAGGAATAACTTTGGGAATTCATTTTGCTATTTAATCGAACTTGTTACAAATTTAATCCCAATCCTTATATGTAATTTTTCCTTTAAAAATAAATGGCACTCATTCCAGAAAGCTAGCATAAACATTTTCAAGATATTGCACTATTTTCGAAAACATTTCTTAAAGTTGTATCGATATGAGCAATTTTTGTATCTATCATTAGCCGTAATATGTCCGTATAACAGGAGGATGGAAGTAATGTCCTTGGCATATGTATTCTATATTTATTTTTTAAATAAACTACAGAAACACTGGAGACAAGCTGCGGGCAATACAATCAGATATCTTAAAAATTCAACGAATGAATTATGTATTGATCGAGTGAAAATAATGATAAATAATCACTTTAATCAACTGATAGCAACGAAAAACTCCCTTAAAATTCATGACTCTTGCCAAAATTTTATTTCAACCTTTTTCAGTTTAGAATCACTTTTTCCTCTCTATCCTAACTGTCTTATCTCCCTCATTTCGATCTCGGTCTTAGATAAGCAGCGAAAAATAAGTTAATTTTCTTCACAATTATTTTTTGAAAATTTATTGATCTTGCGATAGTTTTATAGGGTGAAAAACGCATTTCGATTTAACGCCAGTACCATGGAACCGGACTTTTGCATTAGCAGTGTTTTCGCTTTACTTTTCCTATAGTATACAGTAGCGTACAAAGGAGGTTTGGCGAATTGGTAAAGTCTGACTCTAAGAATTTTTATAGATGTACTTGTTTTGAGCATCTTTAAATACAAATCAAACATTTTATCTGTAATGTCTATGTTTGTGTTTGCCTCCTCGCCGAGATATCTCAAAAACAAATAAAGCGATTCGAATAAAAGTTTATGCGATTAAGTGAATTTTTATAAGTCAGAGATGTATAGATTCCAGGAGAGAAAGGGAAAACCGATTCTTTTAGAAAATAAATAGAATATTTTGGAAGTAAGTCGACAATAAAAAAAATATTTTTCCAATGGCTAGGGACTTAATATCAAATAACTTGTCTGTGTAGCTGCCATAGCGTGAATCATTTTGCTATTATGTAGCGTTTTCCCGGTGCTTTATAGGATGCAGATCACATTCCATCCTTTAGTTACACAATATCGACCAAACATATTCATCGTATCCATACTCCGCGCAGACAGGAGAATTCTTTTGAGCGTTGAGAAAGTTGAAACTCGGGCGGCGAGGTAAGGCGCAGGAATCACACATGGTAAACAAGGGTTCGATCCTGGACGCCGAACAAATCTATCTTCATGTCTGGTGTTTGGTTGGTGTCGTGTTCCTAACATATTTATGAAGGAAGAATGTGTGCACTGCTTCTGTTCATTCAAAGACCTGGGGCACCCGAAGGTAGAAGTCTGAATTCTGCCCCAGTAAGGCATCACAACATCCATGCCCGCAGGCGGGACTCGAAACCGGAATCTGGCAGCCATCATGAGGAAACGAATTAGCCATCATGAGGAAACGCCTGCCTCTTTAACCGCTCGGCCACCACATCGACCATATCTTCATGTCTATGTGTAGTATAGACGCATTCAGTCGGTAGTTTCAAAAGTCCATCTGTGTGATACTGTGTTAGAGGAAGAATTGTACGCGCCCCACCCTATTGGGTGCCGGTCTAAATTGCGTGGCACTATTTCGGCCAACCAAACAGTTACCTTGCAACTTCCGATAGGTCGGTCTAGTTAGGGGGGAAATGGTACTGAAATTGCAATTTAATATACAATTTCTTATGTAAATGACATCTATGGTTGGGGTATCTCTGGTTAAAATCGAAGCGTTATGAAAAATGTAAACATTTTGGACGCTTATATCTGCGAACCTAATGGATCAAAGTTTAAACAAATATTACTTGTTTTTCGAAAATATGGTTATTTTTGTGGATATATGAAAGTAATTTTAATAATTTTTTATTTTGAACTTTTTCTTCTGAAAAAATTAAATGTTTTTATGTGGGAGAGTTTTGTTTGGACACACTTTTCTTACTTTAACTACTTGAACTCGAAATATCTTCTAAACAATAACAGTTGGGTAGAAATAGCAAGAGACAAATATGTTCAGTAAAAAATCCTATTTCTAGATTAATAATATGTTTTTACAAGGATATAATATTTCGCAAGGAATCATTTCGTCATTTCAAAAATTAAACACTTTGAAAGGAGCTATAAGTAATTTGTAGCCCTTTGAAAATCCTACAATGATATATAATTTAATTTTGGATCAGATTCTTAATTTTCGAAATTTAATAAAAATTATATCGAAATTATAAAGAGTTAGAAAGCCTAAATAAAAGGAATTATATTCACATTGATTGAGGGCTGAAGGCGAACAACTAATTTCAAATTATTGTATTTGAGGTGCACATTTAAAACATTAATGCTCATAATTTTTTTAATTTGGGGTAATGAGGTCGTAAATCGTATAGTTCGCACATTTTTATCGTGGACGCAATAACCCACCATTACATCTCTTCCCGAGTTCCTAAAATACTCATTAATTGAAACACTAGACATTTTTAACTTTTCAAACAAATATTATTTATTTAGATCTATTATTGTTATGATTAAAATTACATTAAGTTTAATAAACGCTTAAGGAGGACAAAAGCAACGTGTGGACCAAACATTTTCTGACATTTGGAGTCAGCTTTGCCTTTTTCTATAACATTTTAATATTTAAAATAATGACTCACTGCACTGCTTGAAAACATGACCCATTGAACTTTTGGAAAGTCCTTTAACTTATAAACCACACTGCTTGACTTCTCATTCCAATTATTTCATGACCGCCCTCCTCGTTTTTTGAATTCGAATTCTCCATTATCTCTTTGACTTTATATCCATGTTGCCAAATCATCTTGCCTGAGGTCTAGATACGCCCTCCTTGCTCTCATTGGAGGCTCCTTAGTGCAAAGCCGCATCTTTGCATCATTGGCTCCCTGAGTCTCCAATGGTGATTGGTTTAAGTCTTCGCCCAGGAGTTCTTTGCTCCAACCACACCTGCAATTTGTGTAACGTGAATTTATTGGGGTCATGACCTTCCGCTCCAAGACTGTGAAAACACGGTGCCTAAAAGTCTGCGCCTTATTTCGTCGTAAATATCAAAATTGCATAATTACCTCCTGGTCCGGGAGTATTTGTAAGTGCGGTTCTACACAATCTCGGTAAACCTATTGCCTTTGTTTCCGGTATGTCTATTTATATATATATATATATATATATATATAAATCGAGTTTTCATCCAAATTAGTAATGATATATTTCTCCAAACACGTTCAATCGATTTAATAGAAATAATAATCTATAAAATGATCATTAAGGAAAATGATTAATTAATAGAACTTCGCAATTTTCTTCAATTTTAACTGTTATATATCTATATAGACATTTTTGGTAAAGATTATTTAATCATGATCGTTCTAAGAATACACATTTATAAATTCGATCGTATCACAGTAAATCCTATATCACTTTATTAGTTCCTCTGAAACAGTTCCGACAGATATTTCCCAATTGCATCACTTAGAATACTTGCTGCTAATGTAATTAAGGATTTTTAGTTACTGTTGAAATGTAACAGTAGCGAAACTTATCCACCTATGATTGCACTAAAATTATGATTCTAAAAAACTTCTCTGATCGCAATCCAAGCTCGATTTTTTTTATCATGCTTGTAGCATGCGCAATTGCTGTTTGATTGAAAATTATCACAACATATAAGGAAAGGTACATACAGATTAACTCCAGAATTGTGTTTGCATACCATAACTTTAAATATAAAAATCACACATATAATAAAAATACTTATGAAGCACTCAAACTAAATCAATATTACTTTTATAATTTGTTCCAACTCTCAGATAGGCTAATTTGCACTAGATAAATGTTTGCAATTTTATGCGTGGCATTTAAGAGCATTTAAATTTGAGAAAAAGCTTTGCCATAGATGTTTTACAAAGAATATGTAAATTAGTTATTTTTTTCTACGTGAGAAGATAATGAAATTTCATATTCAGTACACAATATGAAGAAAAAAGTGGATATGAAAGCGCTTTTGTTAGATTTTAATGATTCAGAATAATTTAAATTTTCAATTATGTCAAAGACATAAACATTTTTCTTAGACTTTTTTAACACTTTACAACAAAGTTGAAAAGTGTTTAAGACTTTGTTCATTCATTCTGTCTGTCTGTCTGTCCGTTAGCACGATAACTGCCGTAAACATGACTTAATTAAAATGGAATTTTAGTATGTTGTTCAGACGGTCTGTAGGACCTATGGGAATATAAATGAATAATATCACCCAATTAGTTTTGAATTGAACCCGGGTTGAAAACATAAAATACATTGAGCCCTATGGGACTTAATTTTTCAAACATTTTTTAAGCGGATTTAAAATTCACAAATTGCTTCGAAAATTTTAGGTAATAGTCAAATTGTCCCATAAAATATATAAAAAAAAAATTCAGTGAAATATATTCAGTAGTTTTTTAAATAAAAATTAAAATAATAATTACACATCTTATATGAAACGATCACGTGACCATGATATGAAACAATCACATGACCCACTTCAAAATGACATATGGCATCCATCTTGTTTCAAAATTGTGATTTTTTAAAGTTCTTTCTAATTCATATTGAGTGTTGTATCCGTCCTAAAACTACTTTATTTTTGCTTAAATTCTGTGCATCTACATACTAAAACAACACAATGACAATATATTTGAGTTTAAATTCTCATTCAAATTTGATTATTTCTACAACTAAGCCTATTTTTCACCTATGTAAAATGTAAACAGCAAAATATGTAGAATGAGTTGTATTAGAATTACTGTATTTCTTTAACACAAAATAATCCAGTCCATGGAGTCTGCATGGCTGATATGAATGAAATATTAAGTGATTTTATAAACAGAAGGACGATTTTTTTCGATGAAGTTTTAAGCATAGAGTTTATGATTTGTAGCTACCATGGTCTTAATTTTTAAATAAAATAAATTATTTTAGTATTGTGATGAATGAAATGAATGAAATCCTGCTTTTATAGAGAGATCCAGGCGTGTTATTTTTTCTATGACGTCATTTGAATTTATTTCAGTTGTTTTCGATGAAGTTTTCAAATATAATAAATTATCGTAGTATTATGATAGTTTTAAAAATATTACCGTGGAATGTATTGCATTTTAGAGATATTTAAACCAGGCAATTTATATTTCAATGCCGTCATTTGAATGAAGTTCATTTTTTTCAATGAAGCTTTAAGTTTTCAAATATAATAAATCAATGTAGTATTGTGATAAGTTTTAAAATATTACCGAGGAATGTATTGCATTTTCGACATCTTTAAATAAAATTGCATTGAAGCTGGAAAGTGTTTCATAATCAATGCTTTAAGCATGATTGATCTTTTTTGCTTATTTTTATCTTCAAGGAGACAGACTCATTTTTAAAATAATTCAGGAAATCCATATTATCAAAATATTTAAATACATTCATTTTATACTGTATTTGAAATTAGACAAAATATGCGTATGTTGTACTGCAAAACATGTAAAAAAAATCTGCTATATTTGCTGCCTTTGTGTATGTGAACTTTTTAAAGGTGCTCAAATTTAATAATTAATGAAATATGAAAATCAAAATATAAATAATAGAGCTTTTGATATTTATTCCAAATACTAAATGGGTAAGCAATTCATAAATACATAAATTTTGAATTTTTAAGATTTTATTAAAAATACTAAAAATTTCATACAAAAAATAGTACTGAATTTCCTAATTAATGCAAAAGCAATGTGGTGTGGGCAGCACATTGTATTGCAATTAATGTACTTCTCTTTCACAGTACATAATGTATAAGATCTACAATATATTGCTTTTAATATTGAATTTAGTGCATTTGGTGTGCAATTAATTATTATCCTTTTGTTTTAATGTGTGATTTTTTGGAATAATTTATTTGAAAATGTGCAATATCTCCAGAACGACTTATACAGGGGTTCTAAAGTTTGTTTCAATCGTTTTCTCCTGAAGCATTACATAATAAGTGATTATTTTAGTAATATTATTGAAGATTCTGAATTTTTGATGATTTTTTCAAAATGCCATTCGAAAATTTGAGAGTTTTTCAAACATACGATTGTGTTTAAAATTAATAGTCTTCTAGTATTTACCAATTGTAAGTTTTGAACCAAATTTCACTAGAATCGCGCCATTCATTAGTGTCACAGACATATCAACTCAAAAACGATTGATTCGACTTCTGAGATGCTTGAAACGGGCTCTTCTGCCGAAAATTTGAATTCGAATTTTCTACCTCATCAAAATACAGTTTCCTATACATTATGTTATGCATATAGTGAAAGTAATAAGAATAGTCATTTTTTACTTCACATTTTATAAATTATCAGAATATTCTAAAACTAGATTATTTCAAGTACTTTTATTCATATTTTATTCATGGGTTCAAAACCTGAGCTGTACCGCTTACATCTATTTTTAAATTCAATGTGATGGGCAGTAACGTCCCAAAGACGGAATTATTTAAGCACTGAAAGCATTAAAACTATAGATATTCAATTACAGACTAGACTGCAAAGTTAGTTGGTATACTTGAATTTGAAACTGGTAGTTGCGACAGAGCCAGTAAAGCTTCTGACAACGTTGAAAGAATGGTTTTCTATCTTATTCCTCCAATATACACAACATCAACAAACATTACAGCAAAAGCGACATTCAAATATGAACAAACTTGATGGTCATATTGGCAATTCTGACAATTAAAATGTTACAGGAGTTTGAGATATTTCTCAATGTCTATGGTTATGGAAATCATTAACAATGGTTATTCATATGCATTAACAATGGTTATTCATATTAATTCATTAAATTTCTAGAAAAGAGTGAAAATGTCGCAGGTATTGGCGAAAGTTGAGATCAATGTCGGACCCCTAGTGATTTAAAAGGAAAATTTTATTAGTTCTGACACGTTAAAAGATGCGCAGCCAACGGCCGTACCTTGCTGAAAACACCGGTTCTCGTTAGATCACCGAAGTCAGGCAGCATCGGGCGTGGTTAGTACTTGGGTGGGTGACCACCTGGGAACACCGCGTGCTGTTGGCACATTTCGGCCGCGGTAGCCCGGTGGTTTGCGCGCTGGATTTGCACGCTGGTACAACTGCCGCCGTGTTCATGCGGAGTACGATCACGTTAAACATGTGGGTCCGAATAAATTGGAATACAGAAATATTAAGGGAGATTAATGGTTTTTATGAGTTTATACGTACACTTAAGGAGCAGGGCACGGTAGCCCAGTGGTTAGTTCACGGGAGTTGCACTCGGTAGGCCCGGGTTCGATTCCCGCCACTGTCAAAACTGCCGCCGTGTTCATGCGAAGTACTATCACGTTAAACATGTGGGTCCGTAAGTCCTTCCGAGAGGTTGGTGGTAGGGAAAGGAGGGTACGGTCCCTGTGGATGCCCCACGCACTGGGTTCCGGTCTAAATTGGGTGGCACTTCCCGGCCGTCCAAACAGTTACCTTACATCTTTCTGGTAGGTCGGACGGTCTGAGTCTCAACAACAATAACAACGTTAAAAGATGCACACGAAACATATAGCTCTCGGCATTCACGCTCTAAAAAAGCCATTTAAAATACTCTATCTTACTTGACTGTGCTCTCTAATTGCATATTTGCACACTATTTTAAAGCCGAACATTATTTATTTAGCATAATCACTACTCTCAAAGCAGACATTATATCAGGGTTAGATTGAGTTATTTGTGAGATCCACGGTCATTTTATGTATATAATGGATACTTTACAAATGTACAAATTAAATATTTTTGACAACATAATATTATGTCTGCTTGTACGTATCTGCTTATATTATATCTGCTTTTATGAAAAACATTTTTCGAATAATGACTAAAATCTCGTTTTGTACTAATTATCATATTATATAATTATTCCATGATAAAATGTCCCACATGGCGTTTTGTAAGCAGCATTTTATTTGTAACTTTTTGATATGACATTAGTGACCCCTACCCCACATAGATAATAGTGACTAGAGGGGGTGACACTTGAAACTTTCCTATAAGGAGGCGACAGCTACATAAAGGTTGGGAAACACTGATTTAAACAATCCAGACATTGTGGTCCATTGTTTCACAACAAAGCGTAAAGACTGTTAGAGAGGAGTAAACACATTTTTAAGTAATGTTAGGACTATTCACCCTCATGTAAATGTTGCTAAAAGAACAAATCTAAATCCATAAAACAGTTTTCATCTAATTTCACATCCGACAAATGTTAGAAAAAGACTATATTTTTATAGCAAATTCGAATGTTTTTCTGACGGCTCATGAATTTTCATGTCGTCAGCGAGAGTCTAGAGAGTCCCTGAAGTCGTATTTATTACAGGAAGTTCCGGAAGAAGTGGAAACTGAGGCCATCTGAAACGGAATAAATATTTTCGTCACATTTGTGGAGCAGGAGTGTGAAGAAGTATATCTCAAGAGGTGTCGAAATGGGTGGCCATGTCAAAAATGATCTTTGTTGGGGAAATGAAAATAGTCTTGAGGCGCGAATAGCTGAAATATGTTTTAGCCTTTAAAGAAAACTTCGTTGAACATGTAATGCGATTAACCACCCACTGTTCTGTTTCGATCTGTGTTTTTTAGTTATACTCATTGGAACAAATAAAGACTGATCTCTGAAGCAGAAATACATTTAAAATTGATAAGCATTTAAATTTCTCTATAGAGTAAAACTTCTCATGACGACCACATCTCTTAGCACCAATTTCTGTAGGGTTTTTGTGGATCAGGTTGGTTGGTTGGTTGATTATGGTTTAATGGCACAAGATCCAAAGAGGATATGCTGCGCCAGACATATGGTACCAAGATACATAAATTATATGGATTAAAACACGTGTATAATTTAAAAGAGTTATAATGTGTGAAAAAACCATGACTATGGAACATGTACAACAATGAAAACGAGATGAAAAATGACTAAAAGGTTATAAAAAGTGAAGTTAAAAATGATGGAAAAAACCAATGTCCAGAAGAAATGGGAAAAGCTCTAAATGAGGATTTTCTCCAATCAATTCTGCCAAATGTAAAGTATACGTCTTGAAATGCTTAAAACGGAACTGTTTATATTTCGAACACTCAATTAAAATATGTTTGATATTTGCTGACGTCTGACAACTATTACAAAAGGCTTCTATTTCTCCTAACAGTAAGTGTCTGTGGGTAAAACGAGTATGACCAATGCGCAAACGAGTTAATATAACATCAAGTTTCCTACACTGAAAACTAGTCCACTTCTGTATTAAAGGCTTTATCTCATACAATTTATTTTGAGTTTGCTGATTCCATGAATGTTGCCATTTATCATATAATATTTTACTAATAGTTTTTTTAATATCTGTCAAAGGAATGGGATGATTCATAATACGATTAGCTGTTTTTGCAGCGGTGTCAGCCAATTCATTTCCCTTTATACCAACATGCCCTGGAACCCAACAAAATTGAATATGGTGTCCTCGTGCCTTCAGACGATGCACAAGTTGGAGGATATCTGAGGCAATGGGATGAAGCATGGCCATTCTGGATGAAAGCAATTGGAAAGAACTTAATGAATCTGTATATATGATGTATTTATTTACCCTTTGATGGGTGATGAAAATTAATGACTGGTGAATTGCTGTGATTTCTGCAGTAAAAAGGGAGCATGAGGTATGAAGTTTAAAAGACTTAACTATATCATTACATACATAAGCAAATCCGACATGTGCTGCTGTTTTGGAGCCATCTGTAAAAATAGGAGTGAACTCCTTAAATAAATCACTATGTTCTGCAAAAAGTTGAACATAAATGGAATCAGGTGTACTACTCTTTAAAAAATTAACAAAAGGATTGAGAAAAATGAAATTTGGGACTTGCCAAGGAGGTATTTCACAAGCCTTTCTCTTTCTAACATTGAGATTTTCTAGTGGAGTTGATGATACACTATTGCGCATTCGCATGCCAAAGGAAGGAATACAGGAGGGTCGGGCTGAATACAGCCGATCGTACTGCACATCCAGGATGATTCGTTGCAAAGGATGGTAGTTCATGGACATGACTCTAAAGTGATAATTCAGTGAGAGCTGTTCTCGCCTGAGTTCGAGTGATGCCTCATTACAGTCAACGTATATTATTTGAATAGGAGAAGTTTTGAAGGCACCAGAACAAATACGAAGAGCATTATTATGAATTGGATCGAGCTTCTTAAGCACAGATGTTCGTGCTGTTTTGTGGATCAGGAATACGTAGAGATAAATCTCAAGAAGCGTTAAAATGTGTGGACATGTCAAATATGTTGTTTGATGGGGATATACAAATATTCTCATCGCTAAAATGGCTTAAATACATTATAGTGTGATAACTATAACATATTTTGTGCATTAGCTGTTATTTACTAGGTGGCAGAATAACTGACAAAGGGGAGGAAAGTGAATACCACTATGCAAGACGGGGATGCAAAAGATAATTTCATGAAAAAGAAGCTGAGGTGTATGTCACCTATCATATGCAACTCAAGTCGTGCGTGTGTCACGTTTTAAGATGGTTTCCCCGATATGCAATGTGGGTGCGGCGCTGTAGAATATATCCATCCAAAATGAAAGAAAGGTAATTAAACTAGCAACATTATGAAAGTGTTTTCAAATGATAGCAAATAGTGTGTATGCTTTATTTCCTACGAAGCTGTAAATTATTTTCGGTAGAATTTTACTGCCCCCCAGTTTCGATTCGTTTTCATGCTTATGGTGTATGAGACGCTGTCTGTACTACAATATCTACTTTGTAGCTGGATATTGGCCATATGATCGCAGCTGGTATGTTTTCTGACGCAAATATGTTGTAATCCCGCTTTCCTTTTCTCATTATTCCTTGAGAATTGCAGCAATTAAATGTGTCTAATTTCTTTCGGAGCTTGAATTTCAGTATGTGTCTTTGCGATTGTATCAAGTGTAATTTATTTATTGTGTTATCTGTAGGTTAAATGGCAAAATTTAGCATGAAACTAAGCGGCAGCATGAACTTAGTGACAAATTTCACAAAATGTAAGTAACGGTGAGTTTGAGAAAGTTCGAGAAACGAAGTATCCGGACTAGGGACTTCTAATTATTTCAATAGTTTCTGTTGAGTTGGATCGTGTTCAATTTATTTATTGCATCACATGTAGCTGAGTAGCAAAGTTTATCCTAACACTCAAATGACAGCATGGACTTAATGACACAATTAGCAAAATTTTGTAACGCGGCGAGTTTGGGAAACTTCAAGAAGCGAACTTTTTGAACTAAAATTTTACGAGTTAACTATGTCTTTCTAGGTCAACTAGAGGTCATGTAAAAATTCTAGTTATTCAAATAGAGAGGTTACACGATGATAGTAAAAGTCGATTGTAAATATATCAGTGCTTTGAAAATCCGATTTCCTTGGTTTTGAATTGGCTGCGGATTCACTTGTTGTTTCATAGTAGCAGACAGTCGCTTTGCGACTCAGATTATTTTTTTGGCAAATTATATGTTTATCTAATTTTATTTGCACTTATTGATGATACAAATTAACGATACAAGTTACTTAATTGATGATACAAATTACAAATACATGTTTGCATGGAAGAAACAATTCAATGAATTTAGAAAATACGTCAGAACAATATGATATTATTATATCTATAAAAATAAAGTAAACTGCCTGTTCTTTCGTTTGTTTGTGTGTTTTTTTTGTATGTATCGTCTGTAACGGAAAGTCTGTTGCATGGGTGCGCAGCCGGTTTCGCCCCAACCGCTCATCTTAATTCCCAGCAACGCCGGTTACATTTTCTTGCATGGAATATTTCTCAGAAGAAGCTTAGAATTCCTTATACATCTCTATTATTAAGTTAGCATTGATCTAAACATAGGTTTAGCTGAGAATAAAAAAATATTAATGTTATGAATATAATTTAAATATTTTATCAAGAAGTAAAGAAAAAGAAAGTTCTTCCAAAATCTCTCAGACGTATATAAAAGAATTAAACATAACTATATGCTTTTAAGCCGTATTCTTTTATCATTTTAATCTCCTAAGACTGGAAAAAATGAGTTTTCTGGGAAGCTGACTTTTTGTTAGTTTAATATCTTTTTCCAAGTCAGATATTTTTTTCTCTTTCCACGCACTCCAGAGAGTAACATAAACCAGCCAAAAATGTGGCAAGTTAAGATGTATATTTCTTTGATGGCTCCTAAATTTTTATATAAAAGGTTGCAAGAATATAAATATATATATTTTAAGTACATGACGCCATATTATTTTATTGTTAAGAAACTGTATATGACTGTAAAACAGCGGTATGTTTACTTCCTTCACGTAATTGAATTGTATGTCTTGTCGAAAATACTTTCCGGTGCAACTGAGAAACTAAATTTTCGAATATATTGATCATGAAAAATCGAAATTTTTAACAGTAAATCTGTTTGTTTTTGATGTGAAATATTTTAGGGCACGAGGTACGTTGTACAGCATGAAAGAAATGTGACAGTAATGACACGGAAGTATGTAACGGAAATGGAGATATTGTAAAGAATACCTAACTAAAAACCATTTAAGGTACTGGCTAGTTAAACTTGGCGACACATTCAGCGGCCTTGGTCCACATTTAGCAAAATCTTGATAACTAGGTGATTTTGGGCGAACTCCAGAGGCTTCTAAATGCTTTTTTCAGAACTTTCCACTTTTTCCGTGTTTTTTCTTCCGTTTTCCCCCCTAACTTTCTACAGAATGTCTACAAGCTCATCATCGTTCAGTTGGTTTGTTAATGTGATACAAATATAAGTATATGCCGAATTCAATACATAACCCAATATATAATTTTCCTTCTAATTATATATACCCATTAAAATAAACTGCCTAAATACAAAAATAAAATCCAAAGATATCTAAAGAACCAAAAGATATTATAACAATTTCCTATATATCTTGTTCCATGGTCACAAACAACCCACATCAACTTCTGCCATTCGAAATATGCGAAAAGTATGATGTTTAACATTTATCTAGGACGAGGAACATATTTAATTACTATTTTTACTTTCCTTATATACATAATGTATAAGGAAAGTATTGTGACGGGGTCGAAAATTCGAATTCGAATTTTCGACGGGAGAGCACGTTTCAAACATCCCTGATCACGAATCAAACATTTTTGAAGTGATGTCTCTGTGTGTGTGTGTGTGTGTGTGTGTGTGTGTGTGTGTGTGTGTGTGTGTGTGTCAGTGGGTCTGTGGAGACGATAACTGACGAACGAATGGACCGATTTGAACCAAATTTGGTACAAAATCACAATTCATAAACACTGGAAGCCTATTGCTTTTATACGCAATCGAATGTTCAGAACCCCCCTAAATTTTTCGAATGAAATTTTGAAAAAATCGTCAAAAAATCAAAACCACTAATAAAGTTACGCAAATAGACATTTCTTATGTAATTTTTCATTAGAAAACGATTGACATAAATTTTAGAACGCTAACACGAACCGTTCTCGAGATATTGTACATTTTTCAAAAAAATATCAAAAAGTCATATAAAATAAAAAAAAATATCTCCTATTGATAAACATGTTCGCTTTTCATATGTAATACCATGCGATAAACAGGGTGACATCATTCTCGTGGATCTAGCTCGTTCCATTCATGAAAAAAGATACTCTGAGTAATACTTTTGTATTTGAACGCCAATTGTCATTTATCTGTTGTAAGAATAACTTAGTGCATAACGCTTGGCGAGATTTTGGCGACGAATTTGGCGGAATGTCGCCAACTTGGCGACTTTTTGAAATGTTGCTAAATTAACGAAAATCTCGCCAAATGGATAAAAATTACGCTAAATCAATGAAAATGACGACTAATTGTCGAAAATTAAATGCTTTGGAAAGAATATTAGTATCTACTATAAGAAAAACCTATTTTTTTACTGTAAAAGTAGTAAATTCATTACATTATATAAGGGAAGTCATGTGTTGCCCACATCAGATTTTTTTTAATAAAATTATAAAAAAACAGCATTTTCTACAGTTTAATTGTTTACGTTATCAAACTTATGCAAAACAATGTAGGAAACAAAATTATGATTAATAATTAACACGCTTTTACTTCTATTGAACGGCAAAATGAATATTGATGTTATTTTCGATTGTTCTTTTTATAGCTTTTACAAGTATAATGAAATACTTTACTTTTATGTTGTAGAGAAGTTAAACATCTAATTAGAAAAGAATATTTCTGAATGAAAATAAACGCGAGAATATGTGAAAAGTTAACTACTTGGTCTTCACAATAATTGATATTCTAAGTATTAAGTAATTTAACAAGCAGTTTTTAAACTTTCTGTGAACTAACTAGCAATAACTTTCAAAATTATTTTCTTACTCAACATGAAGCATAGGGTCAGAGTATTCAAGAAAACTACACTAAAATAGAACGGGTTCAACACAATCACCTTCTGTTGATAATTTTAGAAAAAAATTACCTTCAAGCTCTACTGATTTTGACCAGTATTATGATTTAAGCAACCATATAATAAGTTATAAATAAACATATTATGGCTCAGTAATACATTTATCCTTAAACAAAAATGGAAGATAATATCAAATTTTATTTTTATTAAAATATTATTTTTACTTTCCTTATATACATTATATAAGGAAAGTATTGTGACGGGGTCGAAAATTCGAACTCGAGTTTTCGATGGGAGGACACGTTTCAAGTATCCCTGATCACGAATCGAACATTTTAGAAGTGATGTCTGTGTGTGTGTGTGTGTGTGTGTCAGTGAGTCTGTGGAGACGATAACTGACAAACGAATGGACCGATTTGAAAGAAATTTGTTACAAAAATTACAATCCATAAATACTGGAAGCCTATTGTTTTTATACGCAGTGGAATGTTCAAAACCCTTTTAAATTTTCGAGTGAAATATTGAAAAAATCGTCAAAAGTTTAAAATCTCTGATAAAGTTACAAAAATAGACATTTCTTAGGTAATTTTTTATTAGAAAACGATTAACATAAATTTTAGAACGCTAACATGAACCGTTCTCGAGATATTGCATATTTTTCATAAAAATTATCAAAAAATCATATAAAATAAAAAAGATCCTATTGAGAAACATGTTCACTTTTCATATGTAATGCCATGCGATAAATTTGGTGACATCACTCTCGCGGATTTAGCTCGTTCCATTCATGATAAGAAATACTTTGAGTAATACTTTTGTAATTGAACGCCAATAATCATTTATCTGCTGTATGAATATCTTATTTCTCCATCCATAACGCTTGGCAAGATTTTGGCGACGAATTTGGTGGAATGTCGCCAACTTTGCGATTTGTTTTAAATGTTGCTAAATTAACGAAAAACTCGCCAAATGGATAAAAATGACGTTAAATCAATGAAAATGACGACTCATTGACGGAAATTCAATATCTTGGAAATAATATAAATATCTACTATAGAAATAGTCTATTTTATTGTACTGTAAAAGTTGTAAATTCATTGCATTATATAAGGAGTGTCATGTGCTGCCCACATCAGATTTTTTATTTTAGAATTACAATGTACATTTTTCGGCTGTAACTTAAAAACTATAAACAAATTTAGATGCAAGATTTCAGAAGATTATGATTGAATGAAGTATTAAATCGGAAATGTAACGAAAAACAATTAAATGTAACCAGTGGGTAACGAACCACTGCATTTTCTAAAGAAATGGCATTTATTACTACCTTTGAACGGACGTTTTTATTTTGTCGTAAATCTATCTCACTACTAATTTTGATTTTTTCAGATATTCATGTATTTTATTTTAGTAGTTTTAATTACAAATTTTCTAAAATACCTTCCTAAAAGGAAAACTTTGCAGTTACCACCAGAGTATCTATACAACAGTTATTAAAATTTATACACATTTATTACAGAGAAAATAGAGTGAAGTGTTGCAGAAATGAAAGAATTTCAAATTTCTTAAGACTGTGAATGTATTTTAATATGAAATTCATAAGAATCAATTTCATCGTTTTATCCCATATTGTTTTCCTATTGATGTCAATAATGAACGTTTCTATCATTATGTCAGTAATATAAATCCGTAACAATGCATTAAAATAACAGTAATAACAAACACAAAAATGTAATTCTGTGTTGACATGTTTGGCATTGATGAAAAATTCAGTCTAATTTCTGTCACGATTTAAGGATATTGATGATCTTCGGCGTTCTTATCTTTTTCTTCCTTTTGTGGAAACTTCACAGACGATTTTTTGTCGGGCTTGGCAAGCAACGTGGAAAAGTGAGTGTATATTCTATAGACATTACTTAGCGACATTTTTCATTTTTAAAACTTTTAAATGAATGTATATTTAAGTAGATATTTTGCAGTTTTCCTTTTATGTTATTAGAAAGCTTTTGTAGATAAATATTTTAACCGACTTTCGATATATTTGTACTGCTGTAGTATTTTTATTTGTCTTCGAAAACATGTGTTTTGATAAAGTCATTTTATCACAAAGTATAAATAAATTTTAACAACTCAGCTGTGAGCAAATCTAACATAAAATGGAAAAGCCACTAAGCGCTTTTTAGCACTATTATCCTACATACATATATTAAATATGTTTATATTTGTGACGTAGGATGGTTTGAATGTGCGTATAAAATATGATATGCACGATAGCTAGATGTAATTACTTTCCTTATATACATAATGTATAAGGAAAGTATTGTGACGGGTTCGAAAATTCGAATTCGAGTTTTCGACGGGAGAGCACGTTTCAAGCATCCCTGATCACGAATCAAACATTTTTGAAGTGATGTCTGTGTGTGTGTGTGTGTGTGAAAGTGTGTGTGTGTGTGTGAAAGTGTGTGTGTGTGTGTGTGTGTGTGTGTGTGTGTGTGTATGTGTATGTGTCAGTGGGTCTGTGGAGACGATAACTGACGAACGAATGGACCGATTCGAACCAAATTTGGTACAAAAATCACAATCTGTAAACACTGGAAGTCTATTGTTTTTATACGCAATCGAATGTTCAGAACCCCCCTAAATTTTCGAATGAAATTTTGAAAAAATCGTCAAAAAATCAAAACCAATAATAAAGTTACGTAAATAGACATTCCTTATGTAATTTTTCATTAGAAAACGATTGACATAAATTTTAGAACGCTAACATGAGCCGTTCTCGAGATATTGCACATTTTTCAAAAAAATTATCAAAAAGTCAAATAAAATAGAAAAAAAAAATTTCCTATTGAGAAACATGTTCACTTTTCATATATAATATCATGCGATAAATTGGGTGACATCATTCTCGTGGATCTAGCTCGTTCCATTCATGAAAAAAGATACTTATAATATATAAAAATAAGATATATATAATATATAAATATATAATAATAGTTATATAATATATGTCGAAAATTCAATATCTAATAAGTTATGTATATATATATATATAACTTATTTCTTTGTCCATAACGCTTGGCGAGATTTTGGCGACAAAATTGGCGGAATGTCGCCAACTTGGCGACTTTTTGAAATGTTGCCAAATTAACGAAAATCTCGCCAAATGGATAAAAATGACGATAATCAATGAAAATGACGACTAATTGTCGAAAAGTCAATATCTTGGAAAGGATATTAGTATCTACTAGAAGAAAAACCTATTTATTTTACTGTAAAAGTAGTAAATTCATTTCATTATATAAGGAGAGTCATGTGTTGCCCACATCAGATTTTTTTAGTTTAGAAAATGCATTAAATTAAATTGAAAATATGAGTAAAGAACGTGACACTGCGCATAATAAAAAATAAATTAAATCGCAACATAAAATGTTTCGTAAATAAAGTGAGAGTACGGACATTTTGAAAATCACTTTATTTTCTTCTTCAGTTTTTGAAAGTTGGAATAGAAAGCCGGAAGAGGCGGATAAAACTGATCAAACAGAAATAGGCGAATACGAAGGACTCAATAAAGTAGCGCCACCTAATATGATGAAATGTAAGTAAAATGAGAGAAAACGGAAATCAAAGAAATATAAACTTCTGAAGCAAGAAATATTAAATTAAAAGCAGAGCATATGAACTCAATACGCGGATCAGAAGGAAAGATAAACAGAGAACCAAAAATTTGATCTGAAGATGTCATGTCATACATCTGAGGAATACCACTATTACTTAGATATATAACTTGACCACCTGTAATTTTTTTATTACTTATTCGCTCTTTTTCATCTCGTTGAATTCACATGCATATGCATTAGTTATTTTTCTTGTTTACTTCTCAAGTTCATATTTCCTTTATTTTCTAATTTCCATGTATTACTCCCCTTTAGTTCCACTGAGTAAAGCTACCATATTGGCTATTTTCTGTTTTACCTGCTTTGTCTCTCATTTGTGAGTACTATTTCGGACCTCCGGTCTTCCGGACATAAAGTACTGTAGAACGAAATTCAACTTGAAATTAAATAGCAGGGTCTAACTTAAATTGGTCTAAAACTACTTTATGCATAAGTAGTAAAAGCTCTTCTTATTGGTGCAATAAAAATGCTATGTTCAAACTTCAACTGGCGCCCAAAATAATCTAAAAATAGAATTACTTCGTTAGAATCAACATCTGTAAATTCAGCCAAATACAGCTATGTATTTTTTTGGAAAACTTTTGTTCGCAGGAAAAGCGCTTGGAAAGCTTTTATAGAATTGGATGAGAATTTATCCCTGAAAAGTGCTTTATATAGTATCATCAGTTTGAATTTCAAAATTTTCATTTGGTGTGACAGTGGAACATCATCAATGTCAGCATCAAAAGGGTTCAAAATTAATCGCAAATCCCATGTTTTCGTGAAAATCTACAAACCGTTTAGAAAATTCATTTCGAAGGGCTCGGGTAGTTTCCACAAATATGTCTTTTTACGACATCCATTGATCTGCAGTAATTTCTAAAGAGCGACATGTTACAAAATAGTACAAAACTCTTTTTATATGTGTATTAAATAGGCGCAGTCTTGCTCTAAATGCTTTTTTGACTGAAAATATGTCAGCAATAAGTTTATCTATCCCTTGTAGTTAGTTTGACTCATTCAGGTTGGAAGTCATACCAACTATAATTACAAGATATATGGTCCACTTTTTATAGACACAGTGTTATCCTTTTTTGCCACAAAAATACCTCTATCTTCTCGTAAGTGAAAATATCCGCTCAGAACAGCTCCTCTACTTAGCCATTTCACATTTGCGATAGTTTATAAAACGAAGCCGAACTCTGAATCCAACTCCTTTGAAATTGTTGAAATTTATGATTCTTCAATACATTAGGTCGAATATAGTTAATTGTTGATACAACTGTATCCAAAATATTTTTCATGAAATATTATTACAGCAGAGCAAATAATGCAATGAAATATCACTTTCCATCATTTGAATTTCAGAACCAATTAGTCCTATTAAACTTGTTTTTCGAAACACCCACAGTCTTGCAACCATACGTTGTTACACATACTTATTTATCCCACTTTAATCCCAAACCAGTAAAATATTTTTTAACTTCCTTGAATATATCTTCTTCCTTTGTATTACTTTCTAAACTACACGTATTAGTCAACTTTTCAGGAATGTTAAATTCATTATCAATTCCTCGAATATATATTAATAGTTGCACAGTGTCATTATTTACGTTTAATGCCAACGCATTATAATTAAATAACTTTACTACAAACATTACTATATCTTCTTCCTTTGTATTACTTTCTAAACTACACGCATTAGTCAACTCTTGAATAATATTAAATTCATTTTCAATTCCTCAAATAAATATTAATAGCTGTACACTGTCATTTCTTACGTGCAATGCCAAAGCATAATAATTAAATAACTTTACAAACTATACTATATCTTCTTCATTTGTACTACATTCTGCACTACACGTATTAGTTAACTCTTCAGTAATATTACATTCATTACCATTTCCTCGAATAAACATTAATAACTGCGTAGTAACATTAATTTCGTCCAGTGTCAAAGCATAATAATTAAATAACTTTACTAAACAATTGAGTTGCTGAATTGGGTTTCCTCTCCAATTTTTCGTGCAAGTTCAAGCAGAAAGACTAACATTTTAAAATATTGATTCCTTGACATTTCCAAAATATACACTTAAATAAAAAAATTAATTTACAAAATTTTGAAATAACTACTCGTAATACACATATATCGAAATATTTAGGGGCTAACCCAAATTAGACGAAGGGGAAAGCAAATTGAAGCTCATTTTAAGCAAGGAAAATATTATACAACTTCCTCGAAAAAGAAACATTGACTTCTCTAATATTTTTATTGGCTATAAAAATACAACAATTTGTAGGTTGTTGTATTTATTTTATTTTAAAATCATTAAAATAATGTTGCGAACGTGTTAAAATAATGTTGCGAACGTGTGCAATGTTCTGTTTGGCGCTTCCTCTTTCGTCTGTTTCGAAGACCAGGCAAAGAAAATACAGTACATGACGTGAGGATGACGTGAGCCCAGGGTTTTCAGGATTTCCCAATTAAAAGAAGGGTTGCTAGATTTGTGTTCTATCACCAATTTGGATACATTTAGCGACTTTCGGAATGTTTCAGAAAATTCTCGATAAGACGATTATTCTTTGAGATATATATATTTACAGAAGTGCCTATGGAGAAACTATAAAAAGGAGTCACCCCTCTATTACGGGGTAGTTGACGAATGGACGTGACACGAGCTACATTGGTCTGTGATTTTTGTCAATGTTTTGAGAATGCGGCTGTTGTGTGAAATTATTTTGCCATCATATTGAGAATAGTATCACTTATTCAGCGAAATGAGTGGAGCATTTAAGTGTTGTTTTTCTGTGTACTGTTCCTGTTTACTTTATGCTTTTGAATAAATGGAAGTTATAAAAAAACTTGGACTCGTCCTTGAATCCTGTGTATACACCAACGATTCCTGAGGATACGTTCGAAAGAATAATCATCATAAAATTTTATTTTGATATTTTATAATAACTTTATTTTAAACTTTTATATTTCCAAATCGAATATATTATTCCCGTTGAGGTTCGTGGGCCACAGAGTAAAGTAAAAATGGGAAGAAGTCCTTGGCAGCCAAACACAAAGTGGCGGATGTCGACCCCTGATCTAAGAGACTGCATGCGAAGCAGTATAAAACGATCAGTAGAAGATATAAAAACATTCGCTCAAAACACAAAAATGCATTATTACTACATACCACATTTAGTGGCATCTAACATGTTAAAGAAAAAACACTGATTTCGAGAACAAATATATATCATCATCAGAAAAAGAAATGATGAATGAAATTAATAGAGTGTAACCAGTTAACTCCCAACGTCCTCCTATGAAGCAAGTGTTTATTCAGCTTGGTAAATTATTCCATTTTGAAAGAAGCTTTAATTTTTTTCTGAAAAATAAGTGACACCACAAAAAATAAATCTGCTAAATCTGCTTAGATGAATAACTCATCCGGGTATTTACCACTTTTTGGTAAGCTTTGTAATTTTGTACATTTTAAAGCTTCATGCATTCATGTGATGTCATCGTCACTACACCTACATACACCGATGTGAGTAATTTTCTCTTTACTTTATTTTTCAGACTAGAATATAATGTAAATATTTAAAAATAGTATTTAAAAAATTATTTCTCAATTCATTTTTGTGAAATCTAGTTATTGAAAAATGGTGCCTTGTTTTGCTATCTTCAATTAAGCAGGCTGGGCCTTCCAGCTAACTTTTTTAAAATGCAGATGTGTTTAACTTTCTTTATATTCGTGAATCTTATGGATGAATTTATTATTTATTCATCCTGTTTATAATAAGTAATGATGAGTCTTTTTTTTCAGTGAATAACTGGAGATTGAATGTTATGTCGCTCAAATTCTTAACTTTTGAAGAAGTGCATGACTATCTTTTTACGGAAAGAATTGAAGTGGACATTACTGCTATCCCACCTGATATATTATACCGATGAAAAACGCCCTGAAGAAGAAAATATAGGGATAGCTGACGTACATAATATTGCAGGAACATTTGAAATCGAAGTTCCTGATGACGAGACATCTGACGATAACAATGCTTCATACAAAAATTATGAAGCACCACCTCCTTCCAAGAGAAGGCGCGGATAAAAGGTTTCAAAAGTATCTTCTTCGTCAGGACAAAAAGTATAGTGATCACACCAACAATTGACAGGAATGAGTCTCTCAATAAATACTTATATCACGTGACTCAGGAAGGAAATCAATGCCAAATCCGAATCTGAATCAAAATGAAATGGATAAACTGGGAAAAAAGAAAAAAACACATGAAACATATTCAAAACACTTTCACGGTGAATAAGATTGCGAATTTAAGTGACCCATGGAAAAGTAAATTGGAAATATTACTCGATTTCGTAAGATGCATGGATGATATTAATTAAGAAAATGTGGGCTAAAAGTATTATAAAAATACTTGTGAAAAGTATAACGAAAATATGTAGTATACAACATAATGAAGGAAACGAACTGTTTAGGGAGCTACATTGGCTAGTAGCAGCTTCCTTCGTGGGTCACGTGATACAAATGGTTATTGAAAGACGCCATGTAGCTTGTGCGGTTACCCAGTCTTTAAGTCCTGGTGAAGTACTCCTACTTTACGTATTTTACACCGATTAATCAGCTTTCGTGTTACCCACAATGAAGCAATAAATTGTTAAAACTAATGTAAACAATCAGCCGTAAAATTTTATATTGTAAGAAGAACCGACAGATATCCTATTTAGTATATAGAAATCCATTACAAATATATTTGTTTATCTAATATGTTGGACAAATTTCTAAAGATTGAAAATCTATGCTACTCATTTAGTCACTTTTAACATATATTTATACATTTTTATAACTGTCTCATAAAAAGATTAAAATGAAGATAAACCACATTTGGTGAAATTAATATTTAACTAGTAATTCATAATTAGGTTAATTTGGGCTTGAGATCGTAATAGTGGATACAAAGTCACGCGCTCAACATATAACCCAGCTGTTGTACAGTCCAGCGTCAACCTGTAAATAAACATATTTATGAAAGATAAGCATTAATTATAGACTACTTATTAAAAACATATTTGAATTTTCTCACATAATTATTTATATCAACAAACACATAACTTTCACTAACATTTTCAATTAATAACTTTACAATTATATTCATTCTCAATTTTACAATTTGTATTCATTTTCAATTTAACTTGGAGACGAGTGTGATGAAGTAATTCATAAAAACAAAACGGATTATGACTAAACACGAATTATGTGAACACGAAAGTGACATTTGGTTTTTGCATTGTGTATGACTGCAACTCTTAAAACATTTATGATCTCAAACAAGAAGTACCAGATAATGGCAATAAACTTTGTAATTGTCAAACAACGAACACAGTCAGATGGTCGCCAGTGGTTAACATTAAGTGCAAATATTTTTATGTAGAATAATAAATAACTCCCACACACACATCATAAGGTCACGTGGCTATGTGGACCTTAAGATGGTACGCCCAGCGTATTTGAGACCAATAACAGCTTCTTCACGCAGCACCAGCCAATGGGCCCAAGGGGAAGCCACCAGGGCAAGTCAAGTCTTCATAAATGCCTCGATAAAATGTTAGTGAAAAAAGTGATTAAAATGTTGCTTATGGACGAAAATGAAAAGTCTTAAATCATGGCGACGCAGGCCCAGATGAAGGTGGCCCTGATCAATGATGATCCTTATCAAGGTGATTTCACAACGAATCTTACAATAAGGATGTCATCCGCAACAAACGTTATTTCTCAAACAAGGAAATACCTACCTGTTGTTGAGAAATTCGATGTTAATTTATTAAAATAATATATTAATAAAAGTTTTTTATTTTTATATACTCGATTCGCAAGCAAATAAAGAGATTGATAAATTAACTAAAGTCGTTGGTTCGATAATAGTTTACCAGACAAATGCACTTTACCTTAAACAGAGAATAAATACATATTTTTTTATTTACAATTTATTTATACATTTTTATGTGGATATTTTTCTAATTTTTCGTTTAATTAATCATATCACTTTTATATTTTACTAATATGTGGTAAATATGCACATTTTTCAGATTCAGTCTTCCGTTATACCCAGTTTTCGAAACAGAATATCACCCTAAATGTGAAATGGATCTTAATATCAAGTCTGAAATTGATTCCGATTACGAAATAGATATTCATTCAGATGATGCCAATATTCATAGATACTGATTGTGGTTAACGCTGCCATAGGCACTTCAATAACACAGGTGTGGAGATCATAGAACAAGAAAATGAAGAAAGTTCTAGAATAGGAGATGGAATAGTAGTGGGGAATATCGTAGAGAATTTAGTAACGGAGGTTGAAAAATTTTGCAATGGAAAAGAATAAATACATTTATTCAGTCAAAGTAAGCATTACCGAATTTAGTACATCATACGTTATTAAGTTGTTATTGTTGTTGAGATCCATACCGTCCGACCTACCATACGTTATTAAGTGTCATATTCCAAGTTACATTTGACAGATATTCATTACAAAATGCTAAAAAAACTCATTTAAACTAGAAGTAAAACGTTACAAGCAGACATGACCGAGTTGTTCCTCTTTGCAAGTACTTAACCATGATGAGAATAAATATATGCCGCCCAGGCGGTGAAGTGGATAGCGTCTCCGACTGCTGTCTAGTGGGCTTGGGTTCGAATCCCGAGTAAGGCATGGTTGTTTTCTTGAGGATGAAGACAGTCTTCCGCCCTCTGGGTCCTCGTTAAATGAGAAGCTGCACCCCCGTTGACCTTCTTCAGTGGTGTTGTTTGTGTTAATAAACTTTGTGATCTTGTCTTGTGTCATTCTTTGTCCGTCTTCTGGCATCACTGGTTCTGTTTGTGATTCCACCGAAACAGGAGGTTATAAGCAACAACAACAACAACAGAATAAATATATACTTATTTCGTCTCAGACATGAGACCACATAAAAATCTTCAGACAGTTTTCGTACAACGGCGTCAAAATTATCCCGATAGGAGTATACATGGCAATGTTTTCGTTAATTACTTTTTCCAAATCTCAGAAAAACAGAAAATGTCTGTGTTTGTTTTACCCCCTGTCCCCACTAGTGATTTAGAAAGTAAAGTGTTGCATATAAATGAGTATGGTAAACACGTCAACCAATTAAAATTTCAAAATCAAAACTAACCAAAAAATAGGTTTAAAAGTCTATTAAATATCTCCTTATTACGACGTACAAAATTACACGGATAAAGCGGTTTCGGGCATCACCATGCCCTTCATCAGTTTCCTATCTTTGATAAAAATTTTCTTTTAATCAGCTGCAATAACCTCCTTAATATTTAATTTATGAATCCCGTTCTATCTGTCTTTACTGTGAGTCAATTTGTAATTTTGATCCCGTTCAAACCCTTAGTTATGCTAAGCGACTCGTTCTCGACTCACTACGTTGTTGTTGATGAGACCCAGACCTTCTGACCTACCAGAAAGGTGTACGGTAACCGTTTGGACGGTCGGGAAGTGCCACCCAATTTAGACCGGAACCCAGTGGGGGAGGCATCCACAGGAACCGTACCCTCCTTCCCCTACCACCAACCTCTCGGAAGGACTTACGGACCCACATGTTTAACGTGATTGTACTCCGCGTGAACACGACGGCAGTTCTGGCAGTGGCGGGAATCGAACTCGGGACTACCGAGTACAATTCCCGCGCGCTAACCACTGGGCTACCGCGCCCTTCGACCCACTGCGTTGTTATTGAGACCCAGACCGTCCGACCTACCAGAAATGTGTAAGGTAACCGTTTGGATGGCCGGAAAGTGCCACCCAATTTAGACCGAAACCCAGTGGGGGATGCATCCACAGGGACCGTACCCTCCTTCCCCTACCACCAACCTCTCGGGAGGACTTACGGAACTACATGTTTAACGTGATCGTACTCCGCACGAACACGGCGGCAGTTGTGGCAGCGTGCAAATCCAGCGCGCAAACCACCGGGCTACCGCGCTCGAAATGTGCTAACAGCACGCGGTGTTCCCAGGTGGTCACCCACCCAAGTACTAACCGTGCCCGATGCTGCTTGACTTCGGAGACCTAACGAGAACCAGTGTTTTCAACACGGTAGGGCCATTGGCTCTTCGACCCACTGCGTAGAAAACCCAGACCACACGACCAACCCAAAGGCTAATGGTAGCTTTTTGTGTGGTCGACCCACTGCGTGTCAAACCTTTATACGATTTTCTGAAAATTTAATAGTTGCTTTATTTCATTTTTGACGACATTCATGTTGGTTATGAACCATTATCTTTTATTACAATTTGTATTTTATAATTATTTACATTTTAAATGCCGCGTTTTTTAAAAATGTAAAAAATGTAAATTGATGATATGTAGTATTTTCCTGGTGGTTTAAGCACTGGTTCGCACCTTATTTTTACTTCACCACTGATGAAGGGCATAGTGATGCCCGTTCATTTCTCTCTAGTAACTGATAAAATGAAAGCTTTGATATTTTATTTAGTCTTTTTAAGCCTGATGCTTTATACCTCCACAAATATTTTTAATATTATTTATCATAGTTTTTGTACCCTGCATTTCAATATTCCCTTTTTCTAATCAACAAAACATTAGATTCATTTTTCTGTAATTGGGTTGAAACAATGCATTCATACTTCTTGTACTTTATACTTCTTGTACTTGTAGTTGTTTATTACTTCTATCTAGTTTACTATTCTAGTTGTTTGTTACTTACATCTATCACATTGTGAAGGAGGCGTTTTTCATTTGTTCAGCAAATCGAACATTTTAGTGAGCGGCACCCCCTACAATAGCAAATGTTGGAAAACTGAAATTGCACACTTTCTTCCTTTCCAACTTTTTACCCGTACATCAAATTTGAAGTCTGTATCTCATCGCGAAGCATGGTTTTTTTTATCAATTCACTTTTCGACCGTTTTTCTCTGGAGCATCCCCTTAAACCAGTGTTTCTTAACCTTTTTGGCACAATGGACCACTTTAAAAATTTTAAATGTGTCACGGACCCCTCTGTGAAAAAAAATTGCTTAAACATCATTTATTACAAAATATATTCTGTTTTATTATTTAATTATTTTAATATTTTTATTTCAATAGTATAAAAAATTTGAAGAAATTAAAATTTTTAATGTGAAGGCTGTTGCTGCTTTTCCTTGATTAACAGATTGAATTGAGGGATGGTTTTCGACAAAGCAACGCGCATATCATGTTCGATATTCAGTCGATTTCGATGTTTTGTTTTTATTGTGACAAGTGTTGAAGACCCAGACCGTCCGACTCGTCCAGAGGACTTAGAGTAACAAGATGGACGGCCGGGATTGTGACAAGTGTGGAAAATCCCGCTTCGCAAAGATATACTGTAGCAAACGGAATAATGGCTGCCATAGCTCGTTTTACAAGCAATGGGTAGGCTTCTCTTAAAGAAGACCAAAACTCTCCAAGAGTTTTTGAATCGAAATCTATTTTTATAGGTTCATGTCATCGATACAGTCAATATCACAAAGAAAAGGATTACGAATCCACAACTCATCTTTTATATTTATTCCATCCGAATTGAAATATTTTTCAAATGAAACTTGAAGTACTTCCAGGTGTTCACAGATTTCATTTTTCAAGTTATTCAATAACAAACTATCTTGCCGAGATCCATTTTCAAAAAGCACTTCGTCCAACATTTGAAAGTTTGCATATATCCCATTTTGAATTCTAATTTTCCAAAGTGACATTTTCAATGAAAATGCCTGTAGTTTCTCAGTGGCATCCATAATTGTTGTATCAGGCCCTTGAATTGAAAGACATATATCGTTCATGTGGTTAAAAATGTCTGCCAGGTAAGCCAATTTGCATATAAAATCTTTTTTCTTGAGAGTTCGAAGAGTGAGTTATCTTTTTCTTCTAAAAAAAGTGATACTTCTGTCTTCAACATGAAAATTCGTTTCAAAACCTGCCCTCGTGACAGCCAGCGCACTTCCGTGTGGTACAGAAGTACCTCATGTTCTGCGTTCATTTCTTGACACAGTGTTTTAAAAAGACGATGATTAAGAGCTCTACTTCTAATAAAATTCACAGTTTTAATAACTATTGACAATACTTCTTTTAAGCTGGTTGAAAGAGTTTTTGTAGCCAGTGCATGTCAATGTAAAAAACAATGTGTAACAATAACATTAGGAGCCTCTTTTTTACCAAATGGGCAAAACCAGATTTATTGCCAAGCATCGCAGGTGCTCCATCCGTACAAAGTGAATGAAGTGTTTGTTTCCAGTCGAAGTCGTGTTTGGAAAAGAAAACATTTAAAATCGCTAAAACATCAACTGCCTTTGTAGTTTGCAAAAGAGGCTCACAAAATAAGAATTCTTCTTTGATAGTATCAGCAGACACGTAACGAACAAAAACAAGAAGTTGACTACAATTCGAGATGTCTGTAGTTTCATCCAGTTGCATACTAAAGGGAAATGGCGATGCTTTCAATTCATCGATGATCTGTTTCAAGATATTGCAAGAAATTTCAACTATTCTTGAATGTATCACATCCTTGGACAATGGAATAGCCTCAAGTGTTTTTCTCTGTTCCAATCCACAAACTAATTCAACCATTTCCAGCGCACATGGCTTAATTAATGTCTCTCCAATAGTATGCGGTTTCTTACTTTTGGCAATACGATATGCAACTCTGAAAGATGCCTCAAAGGTTTTTGTGGAATACCAAATCCAAGTTTGGTTAATGTTCCAGATTTCGAAAACTGGGCTTTCTTCTTTGTCAAAAATTCTAGATCTTTAGATGCATTTTCAGGATGAAGAGATTTGAGATGCTCTATCAATTTTGCCGGTTTCATACTGGCGTTTGCTAAAACTTTTCCACACAGAAAGCATTCCCGGCCGTCCATACAGTTACCTTACACCTTTCTGGTAGGTCGGACGGTCTGGGTCTCAACAACAACATAGAAAGCATTGTGGCCAAGCAAGACGGCCTGGGGCTTTCACACAGAAAGCATTGTGGCTTTTCAACACCGTCCGATTCCTTCATGCAGCAGAATCCATATTTTACATATAATTCATCATACTTCCTTTTTTTGGACATTTTGGGCTACAAAAAATATCAAATAATCAAATGAAACATTAATAACAAACATTAAGAACACATCATTAAGAACACATCATTCCCTCTTTCATACATTATTCTAACAACGCTTTCTTACCCATGACTGGTAAAACACTAAAATAGCCAACTGAATATTTATTTTTCGCATTCAAAACTTCAGCAAGAGCTAATTCCATAGTGAAATCAAGCATTTAGCAATAATATAAGCTAAGAAAACACCAAAAAAATATGCTACTCACAAACAGATGAAAGACAAAAATAAATGTACGTCTTACCTCCAGGGCAGATCCAACGGAAATAAAATCGTGAATCAAGTTTAAAATGATACCGCTATTTCAAACTCAAACAAATTATCGACCAATGAAAAGGCTGAAACAAAAGAGAAATAAATGAGCATGCGCGAAAAAGCGCCTCAAATTCTCTTCTACGGAGGAGCGGAAAAAGAAACAGGGTTGCCATACAGAGCGCGCTAAGGATGAAGTAGGTCCGGGTTACCACTGCTGGCTAAATATTGATGCAAACATTTTAAAAATTAGGATCAGTCGACGGACCCCCAAAATATGACCCATGGACCCCCAAGGGGTCCATGAACCACAGGTTAAGAAACCCTGCCTTAAACGAACATTTTTGAAAAATTATATTCGTCTTGGGTGGTTTCGTCAAATGGTTAGCCCATGTATCACATTTCAAGCCTCTATCAAATTTTAAAGGAGCCTTTTCTCATTTCTTCGGTAAATCGAACATTTTGGTGTGCTGCATCCCCTTAAGTAGAAAATATTGGAAATCTGAAATTGCACATTTTCTTCCTTTCGAACGATTTACCCATACACTAAATTTGAAGTCTGTATCTTATCGCAAAGCATGTTTTCCTATCATTTCACTTTTCGAACGTTTTGGTGTGGAGCACTCCCTCTAGAGAACGTTTCTGAAAAATTCGATTTTTCCAAGGGGTTTTATCGAACGACTGAGCCGTGTACCAAATTGCAAGTCTCTATCTATTCGGGAAGTGCCTAAAAAGCGTGTCAGACGGACAGACGGACGGACAGACAGGGAGACATACGGACAGACGGCCTCTTGGCAATTAGTATATATAGATATTATTGTCACCCCCTCTCTCCCTCATTATCTATGAAAATAAAAAATATAGTCCTGTCTCGATGTGATTGAGAAAAATAACATATTAGTGTTGAGCACCTAATCGCCGTTAAACAGTTTTCGTCAAAGAAACAAGGATAAAAAGACATTTAAGTGAAATATTGCATTTTTAGAGTTTCACACATAATAAACATAAACCACATTAAGCAGCTGCTTGAATATTTCTATGTTTGAGATTTTAGCCACCATGTTTTGTTATCGCTCATTCTAATCAAGTTAAAGCACCCATGCTGTTATTTTTCCTGATTTGGTTTGGAGTGATGTATCTCTTAAAATTAAGTCATATTTTTTAGCTAATAATTTTTCTTCAAAAACTAATGACAACTTGATATCATTAAGTTTTTATGTGGCCTTTCGTTTAATAACTTACTCCACTAGTTCTGTCTAACATTTTTTCTCCCCATACCTCTAAGGAATTTAAAACTTTTGAATCTAATTAAGTATATTATTATTAGACGACTTGCATGCAAAATTTTAAGGTTATTGGTTGAATAGGTTAAAAAAATATGATGTGGCCAGCACATGACTTTTCCTGCAGACTCATATTCACATTATCTTTATTTCTTGAATAATTCATTAAATTTTAATTGCCCATATTAATAGCCATAATTATTTCAAATGGCACTGAATTTGCACTTTTAATTTGATTTACGTTTACATTTGGTAACTAGATTTATTTATAAAGTTGTTGTAGCGAAAATGAAAAAAACTAAAATATCTCGAGAAAGGCTAGTTCTAGAGTAATGGAGTTCGTATTATTATTTTTTGACGTCAAAAATTACGTATAAAGTAAGTATTTAATTGACATACATGAGCATACGTAGTCTTTTAGTTTTAGACTTTATAATTTTTGCAGGCCATTTCGCAAAAATAAGGTGGGTTCCGTTTTTTCGAATCATACTAAAATATAATCAGCACCCACATGACCAGCAACCCTCACAGCAAAGATCTTCACATATGTGACAGTGACGTTGTAGTCACGTAACACTTGGGTCACAATGTGACATAATATTTGTGACTTCTATGCGACGTTACGTATTAGTAACTTTGTAACTTCATTGTGACTATATTCTGTGACGTTTCTACAATTTAATTAACAAGTAACAATATGACGACATTACAATGGCAATTACAATGTGACGTCGCAAACAAGTTAATATGTGACGTCACAAGCGACCATGAAAATGACCAAAATGACTTCTCTGTGACCTTAATATGACATTGCCGAGACGTACTGCGACATCCTGTGACGTCCCAAAGTCACAGTGTGACGCAAATATTACGTTATTGTGAAAAAAATGCTGTTAGGGAAGTGACTTATCTACTAAATTTTGTGAAATTTGGTAAATTAGTTTTTCAGTTAGAGTGGATACAGACCAAATTTGTGGACCATTTCTCAGAAAAAAGGCAGGTTTTTTTATTCCGAATCGTACCAAAAACTAATCAGCACCAGGATCATATACAAGCGACTTACCTACCAAATTTTGTGATATACAATCCATTAGTTTGTGAGTTAGAGTGGATACATACATAGCACAGGCAGGCAGACACACACACAGATGTTACGCTAAAAATATTTTTTATCATATTCTAAAGGTCTTAAAACGTGTAGATTCGTCGAAAACTTGAGTTGCGATTTTCGGCTTGATTCCAATACTTTCCCTATACACTATCATGTATTGCAGTAAAAGTAATAAATAGGGAATAAAAACAGAGACAAATGAAAGAGAAACAGCCTATTAGGGTTTATATTTATCACGTGTTAAACTCGAAAATGCCATATTTCACTTAAATGTCTTTTATCCTTGTGTCACAGACGAAAACTAAGTAATTAATTAGGTGATTAACTGTGCAATATTAACATGTTATATTTTTCTTTTCACTCAAGCCTCCTGGTGATGCATTTCTCCAGCTGAATATTGTTGTTAAATTATCTTCAAACGAAATCGATAATGAAGATTTATACAAGGATGCTTGTAGATGAGTTTGGAGTGAGCGCAAAAGACTTGTCATAATACAAGTCATGGAATGTATTTTTATGATACTTTATTTTCAGAAATCCCATTAAAAATTGTATATATTTAATGTACATTTTTAAAATTAAAGATCTCAACATTATTATTAGCTGATCGTGTTCGCTAGTTCATTGCCAACTTCACTTAAAAATTTAAAAACAAAATTTAGTTATTTAGATGCAAAAGGCGCATAAAGGTGCTATTTTTACTTTCCTTATATACATAATGTATAAGGAAAGTATTGCGATGGGGTCGAAAATTCGAATTTGAGTTTTCGACGGGAGAGCACGTTTCAAGCATCCCTGATCACGAATCAAACATTTTGAAGTGATGTTTGTTTGTGTGTGTGTGTGAGTGTGTGTGTAAAAGTGTGTGTGTGTGTGTGTGTGTCAGTGAATCTGTGGAGACGATAACTGACGAACGAATGGACCGATTCGAACAAAATTTGGTACAAAAATCACAATCCGTAAACACTGGAAGCCTATTGTTTTTATGCGCAATCGAATTATCAACCCCCCTTAAATTTTCGAATGGAATTTTGAAAAAATCGTCAAAAAATCAAAACCGCTAATAAAGTTACGAAAATAAGCATTTCTTATGTAATTTTCATTAGAAAACGATTAACATAAATTTTAGAACGCTAACATGAACCGTTCTCGAGATATTGTACATTTTTCAAAACAAATAAATAAAAAAGTAAAAAAAAAAAAATTCCTATTGAGAAACATGTTCACTTTTCATATGTAATACCATGCGATAAATTGGGTGACACCATTCTCGTGGATCTAGCTCGTTCCATTCATGAAAAAAGATACTTTAAGTAATACTTTTGTATTTGAACGCAAATAGTCATTTATCTGTTGTAAGAATAACTTATTTCTTCATCCATAACGCTGGGCGAGTTTTTGGCAGAATGTCGCCAACTTGGCGACTTTTTGAAATGTTGCCAAATTAACGAAAATCTCTCCAAATGGATAAAAATGACGCTAAATCAATGGAAATGACGACTGATTGTCGAAAATTCAATATCTTGGAAAGAACATTAATATCTACTATACGAAAAACCTATTGTTTGATTGTAAAAATAGTAAATTCATTATATTATATAAGGAAAGTCATGTGTTGCCCACTGCAGATTTTTTACTATAATGTTGAGAGTTTTCAACACGTAATGAGAAATGAGATATTAAGTACTCGTAGTTTGACTTAAAAGTTGCACAGACACATGGTAATTGTAAAGAACGCAACAAACAAAAATATTATTTCAACAAAATGTTAAGAATATTTATAATTTTCCTGGCTTCTATTACGTATAATATGATTCATTTCAATACTAGTGAAGGGAATAGTAGGAAAAGTAAATGCATGAGATATTCAAATGGGTGTTGCTCAAAACATATTCAATTAAATATACAGGGTTCCACGAGAAGTCATTAAGCACCCCAATAACATTGTAAGGAAAAATCCAAGATATACATTAGTTAGTTTATCTATAGTAAGGTAACTATTTCAGATCGAATAAAATGGATTGCAACACCCGTAACAAAGAATGTAAATTAAACTAATACACCAGTTAGAACACAAACGCGACAACACCGAGAGATAGACGAACAAGAAAGATCAATCATACATAAGCATTGATTATGAAACACTTTCCAACTGAAATGTAATTTCATTTAAAAATTTCTAAAATGTGATACATTCAGTGGTGATATCTTTTACATTATCACAGTACTACAGTAAATTATTATACTTAAATATTCAAAACTGTATCGAAATATAAATCATCTGATTCTGTATGCAAAATCAATGAATATTTCATTCATATAACTTGTATTCCAGACTCCAGAGCTAAATAATTTTGTGTGAAAAAAATTCAGCAATTCTTATGTAATTCATCTTACAATCGCTTGAGATATTTGCATTCTGCATATGTTAAAATTAGGCTTCGTTGAAGAAATAATTAAAGTTTAGGGATAATTTAAAATCACAACTATTGTAATTGCATAGGCACGGAATTTAGATACACAGATAATACACAAATAATATATGTGTGTGCGTGTATGTACTCAAAGTATTGGAATCGTGTCGAAGATCGGAACTCGAATTTTCAAAGGATCTACACGTTTTGTGACTTCTAGAACACGAAAAAACTATTTTTAGGAAGACGTCTATGTGTTGTTGTTGTTGAGACCCAGACCGTCCGACCTACCAGAAAGGTGTAAGGTAACTGTTTGGACAGCCGGGAAGTGCCACCCAATTTAGACCGGAACCCAGTGGGGGAGGCATCCACAGGGACCGTACCCTCCTTCCCCTACCACCAACCTCTCGGAAGGAGACGTCTATGTGTGTAAGGGTGTATCTGTGTATGTTTCTGTGTGGATATTACATCCACTCTAATTGAAAAACTAATGGACCGAATATCATACAATTTGGTAGGTATTTTTTTGTGGGAAATCCTGATGTTCATTAGATTATAGTACGATTCGTAATAAAAGAATCTGCCTTCTTTGCGAAATGGCCGCAGAAATTGCCTTTATCCACTCTAGCTAAAAACTAATGGAACAAATTTAACAAAATTTGGTGTATAATATTTCAATAACCTACAAGTGATTTATATACCAAATTTAACAAAATTTTGTGTATAAATCATTTGTAGGTTATTCTAGTACGATTCGGGAAAAAGGAACGGGCTATTTTTGCGAAATGGCCGCAAAAATCGTTATATATAAAAATGAAAGACTACGTGTGCTCAATTATATCAATTAAATTCCTATTTTATACGTGATTTTTGACAACAAAAAGACTAAGACTAACCCCATTACTCTAGGACTTGCCGTTCTTGAAGTATTCTAGTTTTTTCGCGTTTTTGCTACGCTACCTTTGACAATAAGTCCAGCTATCAAATGAGAACCAAATTTAAGTTTAGCGTGTAAATTCAATGTCATTTAAAATACTTATGGTTGTTATTTTGTGAAGATAAACTCATGTTATTATTGAAGAAATAAAGAGAACGAATATGAGTCTGCAGGGAAAGACATGGTCTGTCCACATCAGAATTTTTAACAATATTACAACAATGATTTATAGAAGTGAACGGGGATTATTTTCAGGTCATTTCGAAAAAAATGTATGATTTATATTAAAAGATCTATCAAATTTTTATCGAATAAAATGTTCAACAAATTTAAGCCGTGTACCAAATTTTAACTCTCTAGGAAGTAGGGAAGTGCATTAAAAATGCCAGCAAATAAGTATATCATGAAGAGTTATATAAAATTAAAAAAAAATGAATAATTGTTATCTACCAAATTTATTTTAAAATGTGAAGCCTCTCCCTTATGCAAAACGTTTCGACACTTGGAAAGATATTTATTATAAAATATATCTCTCTTTTATTTCTGGAAGATATCCCAAAGTCAGAATTTAATTTAATTTGTTTTTTTCCCCATATTAAATAATTTTTAATTAAAAAACTACTAACATATTTTACTGAATTTTTTTTTATATATTCTATGAGATAATGTGAATATTTCCTAAAAATTTCGAAGGAATTCGTGAATTTTAAATTTACTTAAAAAATGTTTGAAAAATTAGGTCCCATAGGGTTCAATGTATTTCATTTTTTCAACCCGGGTTCAATAAAAAACTAATTGGGTGATATTATTTATTTATATTCCCATAGGTCCTACTGACCGTCTGAACAACATACTAAAATTTCATTTTGATAAAGTCATTTTTACGGCAGTTATCGTGCTAACGGACAGACAGACAGACAGAATGAACAAAGTCATAAACACTTTTCAACTTTGTTGTAAAGTGTTAAAAATGAAAAATTGTTATCTACCAAATTTATTTTAAAATGTGAAGCCACTCCCATATGCAAAACGTTTAAACAAGTGGAGAGATATTTATTATATAATATATCTCTCTTTTCTTTCTGGAAGATATCCGAAAGTCAGAATTTAATTGAATTTGTTTTTTTCCCTATATTAAATAATTTTTAATTAAAAAACTACTTAACATATATTACTGAATTTTTTTTATATATTCTATGGGATAATGTGAATATTTCCTAAAAATTTCGAAGCAATTCGTGAATTTTAAATTTACTTAAAAAATGTTTGAAAAATTAGGTCCCATAGGGTTCAATGTATTTCATTTTTTCAACCCGGGTTCAATAAAAAACTAATTGGGTGATATTATTTATTTATATTCCCATAGGTCCTACAGACCGTCTGAACAACATACTAAAATTTCATTTTGATAAAGTCATTTTTACGGCAGTTATCGTGCTAACGGACAGACAGACAGACAGACAGACAGACAGACAGAATGAACAAAGTCATAAACACTTTTCAACTTTGTTGTAAAGTGTTAAAAACGCCAATTCCAAAGTTGGAGAGAATTAGAAAATTATTAAGAACATATATTAGAAGCGTAATAAATGCGTAAACCTGTTCAAAAGCTGCAAGATCTGAGCCTGTAACACGATAACACCTGCAATGCCTGTCGAAGTGCATGGTGATATTGTTTATCGAATTCAAATATGCATTATTAATTACGGAGGGCATTTTTGACAGACTGTATATTAAATTCCAATGGATGTAATTATTGTTTATTTCAACATTTCTGAATCGTACAGTTCTTTTCTTCACCAATCCTATTCTATATATTTTGATGATAGTTTTAGAGTCGAATCCTACTCATTAGATAATGCTCCATTACAACTTTGTAATTGGCTTTTCTTTGTCTAATTTGCTATGCTGAGGCGTTCGTTATCCTAACTTTTTTTAATTTTCAGATAGGGGTTCGGGATCTCTTTTATTCGATCGGTGATCGTCACTTTATTATAGGCGTACCTAAATTGCACACTCACGAACCTTTCTTTACAAATTTTATTGGTGTTTCTAAAGTTTTTACTAGAAACCCTATGTCCATTTCATGTTTGTTTTTCAAACTCAGTGTAAGGAGTCGAGAGGGAAGGGAAAATATTTCCATTCTCAACTTGACATATTATCAAGGGGGATAGCTTACTGGAAGACTATGACACTCTAAAGAGTATTCTGTGGCATGTTTATGGTATAACTAAATTCTTAAAGGGAATTGGAATAAGAATGATTATATAGAGTTGAAGCTAGTATGCTGTAGATTCGCAGATGAAAGGAGTAAGTCATGTTTCGTGTTCAGTGTTTCTATTGGGACTCCTTTGTAGTGGGTTTGATCATAGAAAGCTGTCAAACAGTCGAAAAAGATATGAATTAAAATGAATTCAAAACTTTGAAAATAAGTGGATATTTATTTTAGATTATTGGATTGAAAATTAGCAGCCCTTTCTGTGCTGCTTACAAAGGAAGCACATAATGTATTTCTACCAGCTTGATGCATTTTTACTTTCCTTATATACATAATGTATAATGAAAGTATTGTGACGGGGTCGAAAAATCGAATACGAATTTTCGACGGGAGAGCTTGTTTCAAGCATCCCTGATCACAAATCGAACATTTTTGAGGTAATGTCTGTGTGGGTGATAGTATGTGTGTGTGTGTGAGTGTGTGTGTGTGAGTGTGTGTGTGTGTGTGTGTGTGTGTGCGCGTGTGTGTGCGTGTGTCAGTGTGTCTGTGGAAACGATAACTGTCGAACGAATGGCCCGATTCGAACAAAATTTGGTACAAAAATCACAATCCATAAACACTGGAAGTCTGTTGTTTTTATACGCAATCGAATGTTCAGACCCCCCTAAATTTTCGAATGAAATTTTGAAAAAATCCTCAAAAAATCAAAACCGCCAATAAAGTTACGCTAATAGACATTTCTTATGTAATTTTTCATTAGAAAACGATTGACATAAATTTTAGAACGCTAACATGAACCGTTCTCGAGATATTGTACATTTTTCAAAAAATTATCAAAAAGTCATATAAAATAAAACAAGAAAGATCAATCATGCTTAAAGCATTGATTATGAAACACTTTCCAACTTCAATGCAATTTTATTTAAACATGTCTAAAATGCAATACATTCCTCGATAATATTTTAAAACTTATCACAATACTACATTAATTTATTATATTTGAAACCTTAAACCTTCATCGAAAAAAATTAACTTCATTCAAATGACGGCATTAAAGTATAAATTGCCTGGTTTAAATATCTCTAAAATGTGATACATTCCTCGGTAATAATTTTAGAATTATCATAATACTACGATAATATATTATATTTGAAAACTTCTTCGAAAACAACTGAAATTCATTCAAATGACGTCATAAAAGAATAACACGCCTGGCTCTCTCTATACAAGCAACATTTCATTCATAAATAATTCCCCCATTCATGTCATTAATCACAATACTATAATAATTTATTTTATTTAAAAATTAAGACCATTGAGCTACAAGTAAGTAATCTCTATGCGTAAAACTTCAGCGAAAAATATCGTCCTTCTCTTTCTAAAATCAATGAATATTTCATTCATATCAGCTAAGCAGACTCCATGGACTAAATTATTTTGTGTTAAAGAATTACAGCGATTCTAATACAACTCATTCTATATATTTTGCTGTTTACATTTTACATAGGTGAAAAATAGGCTTAATAGTAGAAATAATCATATTTGGATGAGCATTTAAACTGAAATATATTGTCATTGCGTTGTTTTAGTATGTAGATGCACAGAATTTAGGCAAAAATAAAGTAGTTTTAGGACGGATACAACACTCAATATGAATTAAAAAGAACTTTAAAAATCACGATTTTGACACAAGATGGATGCCATATATCATTTTGAAGTGGGTCATGTGATCGTTTCATATCATGGACACGTGATCGCTTCATATAAGAGGTGTTATTATTATTTTAATTTTTATTTAAAAAACTACTGAATATATTTCGCTGAATTTTTTTTTATATATTTTATGGAACAATTTGAATATTGCCTAAAATTTTCGAAGCAATTTGTGATTTTTAAATCCGCTTAAAAAATGCTTGAAAAATTAGGTCCCATAGGGCTCAATGTATTCCATTTTGTCAACCCGGGTTCAATCCAAAACTAATTGGGTGATATTATTCATTTATATTCCCATAGGTCCTATAGACCGTCTGAACAACATACTAAAATTTCATTTTGATTAAGTCATTTTTACGGCAGTTATCGTGCTAACGGACAGACAGACAGACAGACAGACAGAATGAACAAAGTCATAAACACTTTCCAACTTTGTTGTAAAGTGTTAAAAATATATATTTCCAATTGAGAACCATGTTCACTTTTCATATGTAATACCATGCGATAAATTGGGTGACATTATTCTCGTGGTTCTAGTTCGTTCCATTAATGAACAAGAAAGATCAATCATGCATAAGCATTGATTATGAAACACTTTCCAACTGAAATGTAATTTCATTTAAAAATTTCTAAAATGTGATTCATTCAGTGGTAATATCTTTTACATTATCACAGTACTACAGTAATTTATTATACTTAAATATTTAAAACTGTATCGAAATATAAATCATCTGATTCTTTATGCAAAATCAATGAATATTTCATTCATATAACTTGTATTCCAGACTCCAGAGCTAAATAATTTTGTGCGAAAAAAATTCAGCAATTCTTATGTAATTCATCTTACAATCGCTTGAGATATTTGCATTCTGCATATGTTAAAATTAGGCTTCCTTGAAGAAATAATAATGAAGAAATAATTAGGGATCATTTAAAATCACAACTATTGTAATTGCATAGGCACGGAATTTAGATACACAGATAATACACAGATAATATATATGTGTATGTGTATGTACTCAAAGTATTGGAATCGTGCCGAAGATCGGAACTCGAATTTTCAAAGGATCTACACGTTTTGGGACTTCTAGAACACGAAAAAACTACTTTTAGGAAGACGTCTGTGTGTGTAAGGGTGTATGTGTGTATGTTTCTGTGTGTCTGTGTGGATATTACATCCACTCTAATTGAAAAAGTAATGGACCGAATTTCATACAATTTGGTAGGTATGTTTTTTGTGGGAAATCCTGGTGTTCATTAGATTATAGTACGATTCGTAATAAAAGAATCTGCCTTCTTTGCGAAATGGCCGCAGAAATTGCCTTTATCCACTCTAGCTAAAAACTAATGAACCAAATTTAACAAAATTTGGAGTATAATATTTCAATAACCTACAAGTGATTTATATACCAAATTTAACAAAATTTTGTATATAAATCATTTGTAGGTTATTCTACTACGATTCGGGAAAAAGGAACGGGCTATTTTTGCGAAATGGCCAGCAAAAATCGTTATATATAAAAATAAAAGACTACGTGTGCTCAATTATATCAATTAAATTCCTATTTTATATGTGATTTTTGACAACAAAAAGAATAAGACTAACCCCATTATTCTAGGACTAGCCGTTCTTGAGATATTCTAGTTTTTTCGCGTTTTCGCTACGCCACCTTTGACAATAAGTCCAGCTATCAAATGAGAACCAAATTTAAGTTTAACGTGTAAATTCAATGTCATTTAAAATACTTATGTTGTGCAGATAAACTCAAATTATCATTGAATAAATAAAGAGAACGAATATGAGTCTGCAGAGAAAGACATGTGCTGTCCACATCAGAATTTTTAACAATATTACACCAATGATTTATAGAAGTGAACGGGGATTATTTTCAGGCCATTTCGAAAAAAATGTATGATCTATATTTAAAGATCCATCAAATTTTTGTCGAATAAAATGTTCAACAAATTTAAGCTGTGTACCAAATTTTAACTCTCTAGGACGTAGGAAAGTGCATTTAAAATGCCATCAATTAAATTTATCATGAAGAGTTATATAAAATTTAAAAAAAAATGAAAAATTGTTATCTACCAAATTTATTTTAAAGTATGAAGTCACTCCCATATGCTAAACGCTTAAACAAATGGAGAGATATTTATTATATAATATCTCTCTCTTTTCTTTCTGGAAGATATCCCAAAGTCAGAATTTAATTGAATTTGTTTTTTTCCCTATATTAAATAATTTTTTTAATTAAAAAACTACTTAACATATTTTACTGAATTTTTTTTTATATATTCTATGGGATAATGTGAATATTTCCTAAAAATTTCGAAGCAATTCGTGAATTTTAAATTTACTTAAAAAATGTTTGAAAAATTAGGTCCCATAGGGTTCAATGTATTTCATTTTTTCAACCCGGGTTCAATAAAAAACTAATTGGGTGATATTATTTATTTATATTCCCATAGGTCCTACAGACCGTCTGAACAACATACTAAAATTTCATTTTGATAAACTCATTTTTACGGCAGTTATCGTGCTAACGGACAGACAGACAGACAGACAGACAGACAGACAGACAGACAGACAGACAGAATGAACAAAGTCATAAACACTTTTCAACTTTGTTGTAAAGTGTTAAAAAAGATACTTTAAGTAATACTTTTGTATTTGAACGTCAATAATCATTTATCTGCTGTAAGGATAACTTATTTCTTCGTCCATAACGCTTGGCGATAATTTTGGTGACGAATTTGGCGGAATGTCACCAACTTGTCGACTTTTTGAAATGTTGCCAAATTAGCAAAAATCTCTCCAAATGGATAAAAATGACGCTAAATCAATGAAAATGACGACTAATTGTCGAAAATTCAATATCTTGGAAAGAATATTAGTATCTACTATAAGAAAAACCTATTTCTTTACTGTAATAGTAGTAAATTCTTTATATTATATAAGGAAAGTCATGTGTTGCCCACATCAGATTTTTTAAAACGGTATATAGTAAAGACAACCAAGTTGTTTGGTAAAAAAATGGTTTTTAATATTAGCACTATTTCTGGCGTATAATAAATTATGACATTAAATTACATATCCAGAGCGCTTTCGGATGTCACTACGGCCTCCATCAGTGACATTGTAAATTGTTTAACATGTAACGACCAGCAACCGTCACACAAGATTTGCATATAGATCTCCGGACAATCCGATACTAATAAAAATATTTAAATTACAAAATGCATAAAATTATAACTTTTTATTGGTATCAGATTTCCCGGAGATCCATATACAAATCTTGTGTCACGGTTGCGGACTTTGTATAAGGGCTTATGTATGTCACGTCTTAAACAATTTACATTGCCATTTATGAAGAACGTAATAACACCCGAAAGCCCTCTGGATTTGTAATTCAATGTTATAATTTAATGTACGTAACAGATGGTATTAATAATAAAGACCTTTTTGTCCAGACAACTTGGCTGTCTTTATTATATTGTCTTAAAGTTTTAGCGTGTTTCCATACTTATTTATGTACTTTTTAGTTTAATTATTGAACTAAAAGACAAACTGGATACATCTAAATCGAAATTATACAAATCCGTGGTAGTATTTAATCTATCCATACACAGGGTGTCCCAAAAACATTGACCTCGGTTTTTATTCTTTAAATATTGTTCTATATATTGGCATATGTAATAAATTACAAAGTTGTGAAAAAAAAGTTACAGAATTTCATGAAATCGATTAAAAATTTCAAGGGAATTAAATTAAAAAAAATACAAATTTAAATTTTTATACGGCCCCCGTACAAAACCATTTCCAGTGAGTAAAATGTACCCCATAATACACTGATAAGGTGATATACAAAATTTCAACATTTTAACATAAAAAGTCCCAGAGATATGAAAAGACAAAAATGCTGACTTAAACCACTTTTCGATGCATCGACATGGGTTCTCACAGGGAAAAAATCAGATTGCGTTTCAGAGGTCATACGCAAATGACGAAAGAAAACAATGATTATATAAATAAACAATAATTTTGCTATTTATTGGTACAAAATTATCTACACTGTGTAGAAATAATAACTTTAAACGAAGATTACAAAGCTTGTTCAAAATGTTTTCCATCCATGCCAAAGATCCCTTAAAGATAAGAGGCATATATTATTTGTCTATGATGCATTTCTGCGTTGCGTCATTTGCACTCTTGCTGTAAACATTTGCATTTTAATATGTGATTAATTCCTCACCAACTTTGTTTAAACTTAGCTCTGGGACTTTTTATGATAACACATTTTACTTATTGCAAATGTTTTTGTACGTGGCCGTATAAAAATTTAACTTTTGTATTTCTTGAAATTTAATCCCCTGAAAATTTTTATCGATTTCAGAAAATTCTGTATTTTTTTAAACTCTCTTTGTAATTTATTATATATGTCTAAGATCAGTATTTAAGTGAAAAAGCCGAGATCAATGTTTTTGGGACACTCTGTATAATACGAATTTGTGTTTTAAATATTTTTATGACCGTTCAACCATATTTGTGTAATTTTGCTTTTCATTCCTATCTTATCATTACCACGTACTACAACACTCTTCTAAATTCTGATGCCTTCGATAATGGAGTTATAACACCCGATACTGAAACTTTGGAAGATAACCAAAGACGTCGAGATGACAACTGGACTGAATTTCTTGACACCGGCTAGTTCTAATCGTTTTAAAAAAAGTAAGTGCAAGAATCTCTCATAGAATATTTCACATTAATATTCCTAAAAGTCTGTAAATTATGATAAGAAGTGTGAATAGTGATAAGAATATTTGCTAGTTTTCTATACATATCTTGAGTACTTCAAATTTATACGCAAACAAACCGTTTGCATTGTGACGCTATAAGTAGAATTATTTCCGATAGCTTGTTTAAAAGTCCAGTAAATTGAAACTGAGGAAAGTGGTTCTATGTGACATAGACATGATAAAAAGATCCTCAAATACACTAACAAGTCTAATAAAATTATTATACAATTTTCCAGTCCAATGTAACCTAATCGGTAGAACAACGGATTCGAATTTGGAAAGTTGGAGTCTAAGCCTTCCACCAGACGGAGCTTATTATTGAGGTTTTTGCATGATTATATAGATTTCTTTTATTTTATTACACGGATAATATATGCCACCAGTTAACTCAATAGTTAATATATATTTCATGCAACTGTTAAGTGAACATAAAGTTTAAGCATTTAAATAAATAAATTTAGATTTTAATCCTATATTAATGCATTTTTACAAATACCTAATTCATCGACTAAAGTCCTGGTTCTATTCGAAACAAGTGAAAAGATTGATGCCAGATATGTGTTGCTAAAAAAAACGGTAATATATTTTCTTCTTATTACTATGTTCTCCATTATCTAAAATATATTTTGTAAAAATGGTTATTTCAATGCATTTTTACGTCAAAATGTTGTAATTAGTTTTTCCATAATTAAGATTATTGCACAAACGTAATAGTATGATGAATTTCTACTGCTTAATGTTATGCAAATAATAGTAAGTTTATGGTATTAATTTTGTTAATTTTACTTTAGGAAATTAAAAAATCTTAATATATAAAATTTATGCTCCACAGAAAATGCAGAAGTCTAACTTGTTTCTTACTATTGTTATATTTATTTTGTACAGCTAAAGTTAAAAGAGCTTTTGTTAAAGATGCTTTTAATATATAACAAAAAAATAATGTGGGCAGCACATGGCTTTCCTTATACAATGCAATGTATTTACTACTTTTGAAGTAAAAACAAAATAAGTTATTCTTATAGTAGATACTTATATTTTTTCCAAGGTATTGAATTTTCGTCAAATAGTCGTTATTTTCATTGATTTAGCGTCATTTTTATCCATTTGGCAAGATGTTATTTGATTTGGTAACATTTAAAAAAAGTCGCCAAGTTGGCGATATTCCGCTAAAGTCTTCGCCAAAATCTCACCAAGCGTTATGGATGGAAAAATAATTTATTCCTATAGCAGATAAATTACTATTGGCGTTCAAATACAAAAGCATTACTCAAAGTATATTTTTTCATGAATGGAACGAGCTAGGATCCACGAGAATGATGTCAGCAAATTTATCGCATGATATTACATATGAAAAGTGAACATGTTTCTCAATAGGAAATATATTTTTTTTTATTTTATATAATTTTTGATAATTTTTTTAAAAATGTGCAATATATCGTGAACGGTTCATGCTAGCGTTCTAAAATTCATGTCAATCGTTTTCTAATGAAAAATTATATAAGAAATGTCTATTTGCGTAACTTTATTAGAGGTTTTGATTTTTTGATGATTTTTTCAAAATCTCACTAGGAAATTTAGGGAGGTTCTGAACAGTCGATTGCGTATAAAAACAGTAGGCTTCCAGTATTCATGGATTGTACTTTTTGTACCAAATTTCGTTCGAATCGATCCATTCATTCGTCAGTTATCGTCTCCACGGACTCACACACACACACGCACACACACACACACACGCACACACGCACACGCACACACACACACGCGCGCGCGCGCACACACACACACACACACACGCACACACAGACATCACTTCAAAAATGTTTGATTCGTGATCGAGGATGCTTGAAACGTGCTCTACCGTCGAAAACTCGAATTCGAATTTTCAACCCCTGTCACAATACTTTCCTTGTACATTATTGTATATAAGGAAAGTAATAAGAAATGAATAGTCTCATTATTACTAACTGTATATTTAGTTGTTTAAATGTAGTATGATTTACTAGTGAAATCCATTTTGCATTTAACTAATAGACCATATATTTTATCATTAACACTTCAATATGCTTCCAGCTAAATAATACATATAAACTTGTGTATTCACTATTAAATGTTAGCGTCGATAATAAGAAAAAGTTTTCTCGTTGAATCTTTTTATTGCAAATTAATACTAACTATGCCAGAGGGAATTTATTGGCATAATGGTAAAATGCTCTAGGGATGACAAAATCATTATGCTTTTACAGATTTTTAATACATACGAATTAGTTGATGAGAAGACTCATATTTGAAATTTAAATGAACTCAATTATTTTTGTTTTTAGCGCGTTAGCTTGATCTAAGTATTTGGTTAAAATTCATTTTTTAGTTACACTGAGAAAAAGGGAAAAAAGTCAGATAATGAGCATTTATGATGTCAAAAATTCCTAAATGAAAAATTAAATATAATAGCTTGTAATAATTTAAGTAAGCATTATATGTATTTGTAACATTCGTAAAACACCATATACAGTGAAACCTATATAAAGTGACTCTTGGGACTGAGAAAACTGGTCATTTTATGAAAATGGCGGTAGTTATACTACGCTAACTTCCAAAAGATAAGCAGGTAATGCAAATTTTCCTTTTTCGAAAACGTATTCGAATTTGAGTGTCTGAAAATCGCTGCGGATGTAGATGACAAAATGCAACTATTGTATGTTACAGCCATTCACGATTGACTGTTCGGATATATGCTAATCAGGCAGTCGTTGAAGACGCCAGCATTCTGAAGGGTTTGAGAAGATGCATTTAAATGAAGATACGAAGTGGTTATAATTTTTGTAAAATTATTTTTGAGGACATTCCTATTTCTATGGCTGAATGAAGACGAATGGCAGAAAGTGAGCGCTGGCGTGATGTCAGACGCATTGAAGCAGGACAGTCAATCAAAGATGTCGCTATTTTCTTTGCCGCTGATTAGTCGGTAATTTCTCCATTATAGAAACAATTCCAAACAAGTCAAACAGTTGTCCGGAGACCTGTGTCCAGTCATCCAAGGGTTACTACCCACTCTGATGATTGGTATATTGCTATAGTAGCCAAGCTGAATTGACGAGCGACCTTCAGAACTGTTACATCCATGACTGCAGCGGCACGAAGGCTCCAAGTGAAAGGACTGTTCGCCCGAGTACCACGTTTTGCGTTCCACTAACCGTCCAAGCCAGAGGGCCAAGAATAATGTAGTGTCGTCAACATCTCAATTGGACAGTTTGGCGCAACGTCCTGCTCACGGACGAGTCCAGATTTACCACGGAATCAGATGATAAATGTTTAAGGGTATGTAGAGAACGAGGCACACGCAATCAGGTCAAAAACATCATCAAACATCATGCATTCAGAGGTTGCAGTGTCATGGTGTGGGTTGGAATTTCAATAGGATATCGCACAGAGCTGCACATCTTTAATAGCGGTTCTTTGACTGCTGCGCGATACCGGGATGGAGTTCTAGACCCCATTGCGAGACTCTACGCTGCAGAAGTAGGTCCTTATTTCCTCCTTATGGACGATAGTGCCCGTCCCTATCGAGTTAACATCGTTGCCGAATACCTGGAAAGTGAGGGCGTTCCTCGTATGGAGTTGCCGGAGTATTCCCCGACCTTAATCCCATTGAAAACGTTTGGGATGCCCTCGAGCGTGCTGTCTTGGCACGTTTGCCTCCTCCAGCCAGTCTCAAAGAGTTGAAAACTGCGCTATTGGAGGAATGGTTATTGCTTTCATCTGAGATGGTTGGTCACCTCATTGAAACCATGAAAATTGTTGTAAAAATCGTGTGAAGGTCCGATATGGTCATATACCGTATTAATGTAAGTGTTGTTTGGTTTGTTTGCCTTTAAACAGCATTTTGCTAAAGACCCAAATGTGACGTCATCATATAACTTACGAAAAGTAAATATTTTTTTCATCTTTGTACATAATTCTTGTTTTCTTTAATGCATAAACACATCTGTTACCTTTATGTACAATTTTTAGTTAATCAAAGGTTTACTTTTCCATTTTTGTTGATTTTACTATCCGTGCTTAACTTTTGGAAGCCAGTGTATATGAAACTGGTATGGTCCTTTTGTGAAAAGCAGTCACTTTGGCTAGGTGTATCGAATACAAAGGTGGTCCTTTTGCCAGATTTCATTGGATTTTAATTACTCTTAATGTTATTACTGTTTTAATTCAAATTCTGGATGTATCAGTTAATTTAGAGGAGTACCTGTACATCGTATCATTCCCTTTCAAAAATAGTTGAAAAGCAAATTAAATACATTTTTGTATTCAAATCCACTCAATTATTTGATAATCAATATTTTCTTTTTTTCAACCTAGGCAAAGAAACTCAGAAAATTTCGAGGGTACTTCAATGGATTTAAAAGTTTTTATAAGGTTTTAAATTTTAGATTTTTAAAAAGCATGGCATTTTTTTAGTCTAATTTATTAATATTTTTTGCGAGTGTTTGTACATAAACAATAGAAATTATCTTTGGGAATAGTATTGCAAATTAATAAGTCAAAATACAAGACGGTATAGAAAAGTCTTTATACTCCACAATAACTTTGGAAGAAAATATTCGTGATTGCATTCGTTAGGATTTAAAAGTGAAGATTCCCGATCAAAGTGATTAAAGCGCCCCTAACGAAGAATAAAAAAGTTGTTATAACGAGATCGACAACAATGCGCGATATATGAAAAAATCCAATTAGAAAATACAATGACACCGGGTTAAAGTGACCACACTTGGGACCGTGAAAACTGGTCACTTGATGAAAATGGCAGTGGCTACTATAGGAAAATGGTATAGTCACTTTGAGAAAAGTGGTCACTTCAGCCAGGTGGCCAATATACCAAGGCCAATATACCAACTTTACCAGGTTTCACTGTAATTATAAAGAACAAATTACCCTTATTACTTTTAACATGTTAGTAGTTTTCCTACTAACATGTTAAAAGTAATAAAAATTGAAATTTGAAAAGAGTGAATATATCAAATAGAAAGAGAAATCCTTAGTGAACTAAAGATACTTCAATTATAAATGCATTTATTCTTTGCAAAAGAAGATTTATTTTTTATTTGGAAAGGACCAGGTATAGGTATGCTGTTAAGAGAGGGATTGTTTGATAGAGGACTTTCTGAAATAACTCGCTCGTACTAGAAGTATCTGTTAGATAACAATAACAAGACTGCGAAACGTAGTATGTGCGTCCTGTCCGATCTGAAGACCGAATCTCGTTCCAAAGGGAAACTCTGACTTTAAACTGAGAGTGTTGGGAACTTTAGCGTAGCCAATACAGAGCAGGCAAATGTGAATATTTTGATGTTCTGAAGCACTTTTGCATTCTTTTTATTGCCTGCCCTTCAGAAACCGAAAACTTGGTGAATCCAGTGTAAACAGGACATAACCCGTCATGCACTAAGTCGTTATTGTACCACTGAGCCATTTTAAACAAGGAGATTGGCTTAAATTTTTGGTTACAGGGCCATTATATTAATGGACTGGTCCATGCGAGTTATTGAGCTAGGTTTAAAAACTTCCCAGAAATGGAATACGTGATACTTTTTTCTAGTAAGTACTAATTATAAATCTGGATTTAACATAGTTCAAATTTTGAATTAAAAATCCGGATCATGTTTTCGATTAAAAATCTGAACTAAGATATATAAAAAAAATGTTATACTGGAAAACATTTAGTTTTCTACACTTTGACTAGTATTTACAATTACTTATACATTTTCATTTATTTCAGGTAATTTATATAAGAAAACGCTAGACCTGCATTGCCCGGTGTCTGGTTTGGGCATCTATGTGATTTTCACTAAAAGTGAAATCTTCATTTCGATAAAGTCCTTGTCTTCCATTGTAAATAAATGAAACATTTAATAAAATATATTCTGACCATCAATCCTAAGTCGCAATAAAATAACCCAGAACACATATCATCTCTGGTTTAACTTCTTACTTTTGCTTGACATTTAAACATTAATTTCTGGGGCGCAACAATTTTATGGAAACTTGAAAGTTGTCAATTATTTTATATAGAAGAGTAGCATTTAGTATTTTATGTATTTTAAGTTGATAGTAAATAACATTCTATGGATGAAAATTGGTGTGGACTGTCAGACTAAGAATTAAATTTGCGTTTTCTGTATAGGTTGAAGAGTCCATTTCTACACTTCGGAGATAAGAGCTTGCAATTTTTTCCCAAAAGCTCAAAGGTGGAATGTCGGCTGGCCTGTTCGGAGATCCTGAGTTCGATTCTCGGTTGGGAAAGCAAGGTTCTTTACAATGGCGCCAGAACAAATCAACACTGAAAGTTAGTGCAAAGAGGTCAAATATCTGAAAGTGACCTTAGAACGATTAGTACGGATTCAGTGGACTCTGGAAGGTTGTGCGCCGATTTCAAATTGAGAGGATAACGGCCACGCAGGATGCTACTCTTGGTAAAAGTAGGAGGAGGAGGAGGCTAACCAGAGGTAAAAATAGCAGGAGGTGGTCAGTCAGATTGTCAGTGGCCCGCCAATCTAACATTAGAAGATGGAGAATGCAGAGTCCACTTCGACGATAAGAGCTTGCATATTCGTCCCAGTAACTCAACGGTAGAGCGTCGGCTGGCCAGTTCGGAGATTCAGGTCTTGATCCCCGGTTAGTGCAGCAAGGTTTTTTATAAGGTCAAATATGTATAGCGAGAGAAAACGGTTGAGAAAGCAAGGTTCTTTACAATGGCGCCAGAATAAATCAACTCTGTATGTTAGTGCAAAGAGGTCAAGGAGCTGAAAGTGATCTTAGAACGATTAGTACGGATTCAGTGGACTCTGGAAGGTTGTGCGCCGATTTCAAATTGAGAGGATAACGGCCACGCAGGATACTAATCTTGGTAAAAGTAGTAGTAGGAGGAGGCTAACCTGAGGTAAAAATAGCAAGAGGTAGTCAGTCAGATTGTCAGTGGCCCGCCAATATAACATTAGAAGATGGAGAATGTAGAGTCAACTTCCACGATAAAAGTTTGCCATTTCGTTCCAGTAGCTCAACAGTAGAACATTGACTGGCCAGTTCGGAGATCCATTGTTCGATCCCCGGTTAGTGCAGCAAGGTTATTTACAAGGTCAAATATGTATAGCGAGAGATTCCATTCTCATTTCTCACATATTAATGTTTATTTTTCTTCAGAGCCTAGCGTACTGTACTTAATAAAAGCAATTGCTATAGGCGGATTTCAGGTGGCATATTCGCTATGCAATGGAAAGGAACATACAAACATAAGGAAATCGTGCTACCATTTCTTCTATAAATTTAAGCAACCTACAATGTCTGAAACTTGTTGCAGAAATGAAAACTATCTATTGCAGAGTGTTCATGTAATTAACCAATGGTATTTCATAACGACACGCCTGTTCGTCTTGATAAATGTTTGAAACTAGAAAGTACAATTATATTAATTGTATTATTGATGGATGATATTTTGTATAATGTTATTTCATTTAATTTTAAATATTTTATTATTTTGCAAGTCAATATTCAGATATGTACACATACGTATATGGTTATACAGCGTTCATAAAATAAAACTGGTCCGGAAAAGTCTTCTAATGATTTCCTTGCTGTTTAGATTTCGTTTTCACGAAATTCCGAAAAAACTTTTCCGGGCCAGTTTTATTTTCTTTCTGTATTTATATATACAGGGTTGCCAAAATAAAATTAGCACCGGAAAAGTTTATTCGAAATTTCGTGAAAACGTAATCTAAATAGCAAGGTGATCATTAGAAGACTTTTCCCGGTCAGTTATATTTTATCAACACTGTATATGATCAGCTCATATTATGCCCTTACTCTTTACCGGATGAAAAAATGTTATTTTCTCACTATACATTTAAACATATATTTTGTAAGATATCTTACGTTTCTATATTTGATTCCCGCAAATCATAATCTATATAAATAAAAATGAAAATCTGTCTGTCTGTCTGTCTGTCTGTCTGTCTGTCTGTTTGTCACACCATCACGGGAGAACGGCTGAACCGAATTTGATGAAATTTTGTGGGTAGCCCAGAAATAGCCGCACTTAAAATTATATCCGTGTTTTGAGTTTCTACGACCAGTGGTTCTCGAGATATTAGTAAAAAACAAAATTTTCGTTTGTCCCATCATCACGGAAAAACGGCTGAACCGAATTTAATGAAATTTGGTGAATAGCCTTGAAATATCCCCCCATAAAATTTGTCCAAGTTTCGAGTTTCTAAGACCTGGGGTTGTCGAGATATTAATGAAAAACGGAACTTTTTCCTAGGAGTTCTACTCCCTAACTCCGTGGTTTATCGAAACGGAAAGCTTGAAAATCGTTTGAAAGTGAATTAAAATTTAATCTCTGAGTTTGATGGGAGATTTTTTGCGTTAAATAGTCACTTTCTGAAAACATGAATTGTTTGAAACATGATTTAAAGGGGAAATCTATCTCCATGGTTCATGGTTTATTTAAAACAAGCTTTTACGGAACAATGAGAAGTATAGAGAAATCAAAATCGTTATTTAATTTCGCAGTTTATGTTATAAGACATGACATATTTAACATGTTATAAGATTCTATCTTATATCATGTTACTCAGAAACGCAATTAAAGTAAATCTGTCTGTTAATTTTAATAATTATTTTTTCGATTTGAATAATAAATAAATGGATATAAAAATATATTTTAGAAAAGAACGATTTGATTTTTCTTATAGCATTTTTGACTGGATGATATCAATTACGGTCTTCAGGTTTAAAAATTATTATTATTTATATATTCGGGGATTATTGATTCAAGGATTATTGATACTTTCAAGTTATTATGCAATTATTTTATTATGACAAAAATTGTTTAAACTCATATATTGTATGTTGTACGAATCTTCTACAAATACACGTGTATATCTTTTAATCTACGAGAATATAAGTAGTACAGGTACATTGACATATGTTTTGATATATATTGGCATATATTGGAATCAATTACGACCTTCTGGTATAAAGAGTACGGATATTATTGATGTTTTCAATTTATTACGTCATCTCTTTTATTTTGGCAAATATTTTTGAGACGCATATTGTAATACGGGTAATCTTCTACTAACACATTGGCATATTTTCTGATCTGCGACAATATAATTAGTACGGGGTTGCATATATTCATTCAATTCCTATTTTTTCTTCTGTAAATTTGCTTACAAAAGGGGGCAGGATGCTTTATTCTTCAGATCTGATCGTGAAGATAATTTTGCATAGTGAGAACATATATTCTTAAACTTCTCTTTAGGAGCAATAAATTTAATATTTTAACAGAATTTGCACATGATTGCGAACTTTAAGTTTCTTTAAATTATAGACTCCGTACGAATAACGGGTGTGCTGTTAGTGGTTAATAAATTTTAACATTTTAGGGGGATATATCATGTTGCTCGGCATCGCAATTAAATTAAATGTGTTTGTTAATGTTTTTATTATTTTTTTTCGATTTAAATAATAAATAAATGGATAAATGGATATAAAAGTATATCTTATTAATGGACGGTTTGCTTTTTCTTTTAATTATATTAATTGCTGACTGCGTACATCAATTTCATTTATTTTGGCAAAGAGTTTTCAAGCTTATATCGTATCTAGCTACTAAACTCATATATTGTGTTTAGCCAATAAATTCATATAGCCGATTGTTGAAACAGAAAAAGAGTAGAGCGGGTATATCTTCTAATACAATTGTAGTGTTTTCATTTAGTATATTGAAACGGGATAAGAATGTTTCATTCAGATCTGCAAATTCAAAGCTACGAATTTGGAGGTATATCGCTAATTTGACAACTTTTCTTAAACTTTGCCAAATTGACGGAAATGTCGCCAAATTGATATAAACGACACACAAACAGCTGCCATAAACCTTCGGGTTGGTCGTGTGGCTTGTGGGTCTTCTACATATCAATGAAATTTTTTTTTGTTTTGTTAGAAGAGAGTACTGAAATGATGTTTGGTTAGCATTTATCTGTCAGACCAACCATCCTACTTAGTAATACATTTAGCGAATTTTTAAAATGTCACCAAATTGATAAAAATGTTTTCAAATCTATAAAAATATCTTGAAATTGATAAAATTGCGCTACATAAATGATATTAATTGTTTTTTGTTAGGGGATAGTATTGTGATGATATTTCGTCAATTTGTCGCAAAGTGGAACTGTCAGTTCTATAGTCCCACTTGGCGATAAATTTGGCGATTTTTTAAAATGTCGCTAATTTGACGAAACTGTCGCCAAATGTTCAATAGAAATATAACTATTTAGACGATATTTTTTCTACCAATTTATTTGAAGCAAATGATATCATGTCGCTTAGCAACGGATTTAAGTCCAATGTGTTTATGCGGCAGACGATTTTTATTAAATCCTTTCCGATTTGAATAATGAAGATATGTATATAAAATAAATTTCATTGCCATTTCATTTTGGACTGGATAATATCAATTATACTCTTCAGGTTTAAACATTATTATTATTGATATTTTCCGGAATTATTGATTCAGGGATTATTGATATTTTTAAGTTATTACGCCATTGTTTTATTGCGGCAAAAATTGCTGACACACGCATATTGTACTTTGTACGAGTAATCTTCTAGGAATGCACGGGTATATCTTCTAACCTACGAGAATATAAGTAGTACAGGTATATTGGCTTATATATTGGAATCAAGTACAGTCTTCTGGTATGAAGATTAAGGGGATTAATTATATATTCAATTTATTACGTCGTCTGTTGTATTTTACCAAAAAACATTTGTGACTCATATTGCAAAACGGGCAATCTTCTACTAATAATCGGACATTATAAGTAGTACGTGTATATCTTCCCATATAATTTTAGCACTTTAATTTTGACATATATTCGAATAAATGACTGTCTTCAGATTTAAAGATTACGGGTTTATTGGTATTTTCAATTTATACATGTAATCTACTATTACAGGTTATATTTTCAAATATTCGCGTATATAATTAGTACGGGTCCCATACAATTTTAACGCTTTTATTTTGCATATATTGATTCAATTCCATATTTTTTTTTATATTTGCTTACATAAGGGGTCCAAGATGTTTTATTCTTCAGATATGTCCATGAAGATAATTTTATATAGCGAGAACAGAGATTCTTAAACTTCTTTTTAGGAGCATTATATTAAATATTTTAACAGAATATTTTGATTAAACATGTCATTTAGTATACTATAAGAATTTGGGCATGATTATGAATTTCAAGTTTCTTTATATTATATACTCCGTACAAAGAACGGGTATGCTGCTAGTCTATATAAATAAAAATGAAAATCTGTCTGTCTGTCTGTCTGTCTGTCTGTTTGTCACACCATCACGGGAGAACGGCTGAACCGAATTTGATGAAATTGTGTCGGAAGCCCAGAAATAGCGCCACTTAAAATTATATCCGTGTTTTGAGTTTCTACGACCAGTGGTTCTCGAGATATTAGCAAAAAACCAAGTTTTCGTTTGTCTCATCATCACGGAAAAACGGCTGAACCGAATTTTATGAAATTTGGTGAATAGCCTTGAAATATCCCCCCATAAATTTTGTCCAAATTTCGAGTTTCTAAGACCTGGGGTTATTGAGATATTAATGAAAAACGGAACTTTTTCCTAGGAGTTCTACTCCCTAACTCCGTGGTTTATCCAAACGAAAAGCTTGAAAATCGTTTGAAAGTGAATTAAAATGTAATCTCTGAGTTTGATGGGAGATTTTTTGCGTTAATTAGTCACTTTCTGAAAACATGAATTGCTTGAAACATGATTTAAAGGGGAAATCTATCTCCATGGTTCATGGTTTATTTAAAACAAGCTTTTACGGAACAATGAGAAGTATAGAGAAATCAAAATCGTTATTTAATTTCGCAGTTTATGTTATAAGACATGACATATTTAACATGTTATAAGATTCTATCTTATATCATGTTACTCAGAAACGCAATTAAATTAAATCTGTCTGTTAATTTTAATAATTATTTTTTCGATTTGAATAATAAATAAATGGATATAAAAATATATTTTAGAAAAGAACGATTTGATTTTTCTTATAGCATTTTTGACTGGATAATATCAATTACGGTCTTCAGGTTTAAAAATTATTATTATTTATATTTTCGGGGATTATTGATTCAAGGATTATTGATATTTTCAAGTTATTATGCAATTATTTTATTATGACAAAAATTGTTTAAGCTCATATATTGTATGTTGTACGAATCTTCTACAAATACACGTCTATATCTTTTAATCTACGAGAATATAAGTAGTACAGGTATATTGACATATGTTTTGATATATATCGGCATATATTGGAATCAATTACGACCTTCTGGTATAAAGAGTACGGATATTATTGATGTTTTCAATTTATTACGTCATCTCTTTTATTTTGGCAAATATTTTTGAGACGCATATTGTAATACGGATAATCTTCTACTAACACATTGGCATATTTTCTGATCTGCGACACTATAATTAGTACGGGGTTGCATATATTCATTCAATTCCTATTTTTTCTTCTGTAAATTTGCTTACAAAAGAGGGCAGGATGTTTTATTCTTCAGACCTGATCGTGAAGATAATTTTGCATAGTGAGAACATATATTCTTAAACTTCTCTTTAGGAGCAATAAATTTAATATTTTAACAGAATTTGCACATGATTCCGAACTTTAATTTTCTTTAAATTATACACTCCGTACGAATAACGGGTGTGCTGTTAGTGGTTAATAAATTTTAACATTTTAGGAGGATATATCATGTTGCTCGGCATCGCAATTAAATTAAATGTGTTTGTTAATGTTTTTATTATTTTTTTTCGATTTAAATAATAAATAAATGGATAAATGGATATAAAAGTATATCTTATAAATAGACGGTTTGATTTTTCTTTTAATTATATTAATGGCTGACTGCGTACATCAATTTCATTTATTTTGGCAAAGAGTTTTCAAGCTTATATCGTATTTAGCTACTAAACTCATATATTGTGTTTAGCCAATAAATTCATATAGCCGATTGTTGAAACAGAAAAAGAGTAGAGCGGGTATATCTTCTTATACAATTGTAGTGTTTTCATTTAGTATATTGAAACGGGATAAGAATGTTTCATTCAGATCTACAAATTCAAAGCTAAGAATTTGGAGGGATATCGCTAATTTGACAACTTTTCTTAAACTTTGCCAAATTGACGGAAATGTCGCCAAATTGATATAAACGACACACAAACAGCTGCCATAAACCTTCGGGTTGGTCGTGTGGCTTGGGTCTTCTACATATCAATGAATTTTTTTTTTGTTTTGTTAGAAGAGAGTACTGAAATGATGTTTGGTTAGCATTTATCTGTCAGACCAACCATCCTACTTAGTAATACATTTAGCGAGTTTTTAAAATGTCACCAAATTGATAAAAATGTTTTCAAATCTATAAAAATATCTTAAAATTGATAAAATTGCGCTACATAAATGATATTAATTGTTTTTTGTTAGGGGATAGTTTTGTGATGATATTTCGTCAATTTGTCGCAAAGTGGAACTGTCAGTTCTATAGTCCCACTTGGCGATAAATTTGGCGATTTTTTAAAATGTCGCTAATTTCACGAAACTGTCGCCAAATGTTCAATAGAAATATAACTGTTTAGACGATATTTTTTCTACCAATTTATTTGAAGCAAATGATATCATGTCGCTTAGCAACGGATTTAAATCCAATGTGTTTATGCGGCAGACGATTTTTATTAAATCCTTTCCGATTTGAATAATGAAGATATGTATATAAAATAAATTTCATTGCCATTTCATTTTGGACTGGATAATATCAATTATACTCTTCAGGATTAAACATTATTATTATTGATATTTTCCGGAATTATTGATTCAGGGATTATTGATATTTTTAAGTTATTACGCCATTGTTTTATTGCGGCAAAAATTGCTGACACACGCATATTGTACGTTGTACGAGTAATCTTCTAGGAATGCACAGGTATATCTTCTAACCTACGAGAATATAAGTAGTACAGGTATATTGGCATATATTTTGACATATATTGGCATATATATTGGAATCAAGTACAGTCTTCTGGTATGAAGATTAAGGGGATTAATTATATATTCAATTCATTACGTCGTCTGTTGTATTTTACCAAAAAACATTTGTGACTCATAATGCAAAACGGGTATTCTTCTACTAATAATCGGACATTATAAGTAGTACGTGTATATCTTCCCATATAATTTTAGTACTTTAATTTTGACATATATTGGAATAAATGACTGTCTTCAGATTTAAAGATTACGGGTTTATTGGTATTTTCAATTTATACATGTAATCTACTAATACCGGTTATATTGTCTAATATTCGCGTATATAATTAGTACGGGTCCCATACAATTTTAATGCTTTTATTTTGCATATATTGATTCAATTCCATATTTTTTTTTATATTTGCTTACATAAGGGGTCCAAGATGTTTTATTCTTCATATATGTCCATGAAGATAATTTTATATAGCGAGAACAGAGATTCTTAAACTTCTTTTTAGGAGCATTATATTAAATGTTTTAACAGAATATTTTGATTAAACATGTCATTTAGTATACTATAAGAATTTGGGCATGATTATGAATTTCAAGTTTCTTTATATTATATACTCTGTACGAAGAACGGGTATGCTGCTAGTAATATATATATTCATGCACGTTATACTTGGAAAGTCATGTTTTTATCAGCTCTATTAATTTCAGTACTATGATCCAGTATATAAACTCAAAAAAGTGGAAGTACATGCTTGCTGCGCTATAATTTACTACCAGGACTATAATTTGAGGATTAGCATTTGAGGACATTATTTGTGGACTATCATTTCAAAAGTCTGTATCTACTAAAATATTCAATTTAAAATTTAATAAAAAATGTTTTTTCATTATTAAATTTTACGAAAATACATTTTTAATTTGGAGTTATCCAAATTCAGTCAACTATCTTTAATTTGTGGAATAATCACTTTTTAATTTTTCTTAAACTGTCACTGGTCTCATTAACACATTATTATCTTTATCAAATCAGATGCCATCACACTCAATTATTCCAATTTAAGGAATATAAATTTCATTATTATATTTTGCCGAGTTTTTGATTCACATTTCATAAAAGAAAATTCAGATTTGAGCTATTTGTTATTCAAAAAAAAAAAAATATATATATATATATATAAAGCAAGTGTTTTGAAAAATACTTCAATATTGCTTTGCGAAAATTGATATGGTACTATTTTTAACCCCCCCCCCCCCCCACTATAATAATAGTTACAATACTTTAAATAACGTAGTACTTTAGGATTAGATTACTTTAATTCAATAAATTTCTTTGTTTTATCGGTTTTATTAATACTTCTATTCTAATCATCCAATTCTAATTAATGCTTTTCGTCATTTTCCCCTCCAGAATATTGATTTATTGGTCTTTTGTAGTTTCTTTGTTTATTAGTGTGTTTAATAAAATAGAATTCAAGAGAATAACTAAGGACTACATTTAATTTTTTTCATTTTATCTATAGTAATTTTGTCACAATAATGAAAACTCACATTTTCAATGAAAATTAATTTGACGATATTAAATTTGGAATGTAACATTCAAAGTGTTAAAGGTTTTTAGAAAGTGCCTTGGCATTCCGGGATACCCTTTAAAGACAATTTAAATATTCTTATTCGAAGCAACATGTTCTATTGCACCAAATGAAATCAAACTTAGTTGAAACATTCGTAAAAACCGTTGGAAGCAATTTTATACAAAATTGTTTAAACATAAACACCAGGAGATATTTGGCACTAAATATTCTTCAAAGATTCCAAAATGCTCAGTTTTGTAGTCGAGTATACCATTGCGTCTGTTGAACAGCTTCTCCAGCAAAGTATTTTCAGTGATGTTGCATTATGCTTTAACTGAATCAGAGAACAATGTCCCTAAGTGTGTTGAAAACCCAGAGCGTCCAACTAGTCCTAGGACATGAGCAGCTGTTTGTACAGCCTAGAAGGAAGCCGAAACCAAATTTCATAGTCAGCGAACTGCCAGAATTTATTTAAAATTTGGATGCTTACAATTGAAGCATACATGTTTAAGCACAGACAGTTTAACATTTAAAATTGAAATATATTATATATAACGAGAAATTTAAAGGACCGGGGGCGCCGAAAATGACCGAGAAAAGAAAGTCAAACAAAAGGAATCGAAAAAGAAAGAAATTTAGGAAACGGTAATAGAGAAAACAGCCGAAAAGAAAAACATATATACAATATCTACAAAAAAACATAAGAAAAGTTAAAGAATGAGATCTTTTCACGATAAACGACACAAAAATATTGACCTATTGTGCTCAATAAAAATATTAACAACAATGAAGTAATACATAATAACACTGTGAAAGCAAATAAAAATGTTGGCAACAGAAGCATAACAGAGAATATAAAGGTTAAAGATCTTTTTTAAGTTGTTTTATACGTGACATTTCATTTTCAAGGACAAGCAGGCAACTTTGTCATACGAGTCATGATCAGTTTTAAGTTGCAACTTTTTATGTTCCTGATTTGCGACACAGCAGTTCACACATTTAAACACATTGTTAGAGTAGTTTTTGAATGAATGGAATTTACTAGCAAATCTACCCCGTGGTTAATAGGCAAAAAGCCGCAATATGAAGGCTTGACAAAACATTTTTTGAGAATGGTTTATTTTTTTATTGTGAAATATTAAAAATGATGTTATTTTTTTTGTATTGATAAGTAAACCAGCATTGAACAAATTCACTAGAAATACCCAATTGATATTATTATATATGTTTGTAAATTTCAAGATGAAGTGAATATCAGTAGATTCTATTGATGAAACATTTTTTTAAATGATATTTTCACATATTCTTCTTCCCAATTGGATGGAATGTTAAACATTATGAGAAATTTCTTTCTGATAGGTTTTCCTTTAATGCTGAAATTGCCTTTAATAACTGAGTTTCGAAAAAAGGGAATAAGGTTATCAGTGGTTTCACCTTCTCAGGAGATTTTCAAAGTGCCAGTTTTCTGTGATGAAATATACTTGATATGATGTTATCTAGGCAAGGTAGAGAAATGAGATCTGGTTTAAGTTGTCCATTACTCTTATTTTTGTCTATTCCTTGAAGAAGAATGCTAGAGTGTAAAGGCTGGAAAGTGAGTGGATGAGTGCATGGGATTGAATTAGCAGCAGAAAGATTGGTAGTTGAAAGAGAAGAAAAGTTTTGCTTAACAGTATCAATTATTAGTTGCAGTAGGCTGCCATTTATATTTTTAGTGAACATATCAAAGTTTTCAGAGATAGAACGTTTTAAGCTAAGAAGTTCATCAGAAACAAAAGCAGTAGGATTGCTGAGTGATATTAAAGAGGGATTTGAAGAGGGGGCAGAGGATAGATCGAAATTAGAACGTACTTGATCAAACGAAAAAATTTTGCATCCAAATACTTTTCATGTGTTTTAGGGAGTCTGACATTATTAAAGAGGCAATTCTTTATATTGTTGTTGATTGTTTGAACTTTATAGAGAAATATATTGCAGGTGTCTAATTTTTCGTCAGCAGTATTAGAAAGGGATGTGAAGTTGGTATCAATATTAGTTATCCCCACGCTGAGTCTTTGATCTGATTTATTAGGAAGTAATGAATTGCACGATAAAGGAGGAGATTTGGAAAGTTTATTCCTGAATTCTTTCATTTTGAGTTCAAATTTACTTAGAGATGGTGAGTTCTTAAATCCAACGTTATTATTTAGAAGAACATTATTCTGAGAGTTATTATTACCAATCCCTAAGTGTGTCGAAAACCCAGACCATCCAATTCGTCTGAAGACTTGAGCAGCTGTTTGGACGGCCTGGAAAGGATCCCTAAGTGTGTCGAAAGCCCAGACCGTCCGACTTGTCCTAGGACATGAGCAGCCGTTTGAACGACCGGAAAAATCCATAAGTGTGTCGAAAACCCAGACCACTCGACTCGCCCTAAGGCATGAGCAGCAACTTGAGTTACCGGGAACGCTCCCTAAGTGTGTTGAAAGCCCAGATCGCCAGACTCGTCCTTGGACATGAATAACTGTTTGGACGGCCGAGAAAAGCTCCCTAAGTGTGCGTATAAACAAAACCATTAATTTCCCTTAAAATTTTTGTATTCAAATTTTTCTCTTTTCCATCACACACAGCGCTTAATTGACACCTAGCGGAAATGTTGGCAACTAACATTGTTTCAAGGACATTACTGCCTCACGTTTTGAAGACTAATGATGTTAAGTATGGTGTAGCTTCGTTTTCACGTATGTCTGCAAAAAGCTCTGACTTGGGACACTTTGATTATAATCATCGTGTATTATAATTTTATAACATAAATAAGCAATATGCAATATGGTTTCTTAATATAAAATTAGGATATATAATTTTATTTGTTAACATAATTATGGAATAGTGAATTTGATTTCTCAACATAATTATGGTAATTTAATTTCATAACGTACAGATGAAATATGTAATTTAATTTTGCCAAGTCTTCGTTTTAACAATTTGATCTATAAATAGTTTCACCCAAAAATGATTGTTTTAGGCGGCAAAAAAGCTCGATTTTAAAGAAAATCAGAAAACTTATTGAACACAAAATGACTTTTCGTGATTAATATTAAATAATGTTTAGATTTAAAAATCAGAAATATTAAACGGAATTTTATCATACATATTGCTTATCTACTTTGATATAAACGTACGTTTACATTACAAACTATAAATGCTAACTAGTTATAAATGCTAATTAAAATTTTGAACAACATGTCCCAATGGAAGCTGAAATTGATGGCTAGTATAAATGTGTAGTTAGGTTTTTTGCGTTATATTTCATTTATGCAATATTTTATTAACTATTCATTTTAAAATAGCAAAACTGATGTCACAATAATAATTTATGATTTTATGTTGGTATCGTTTTCAAGAGCAATATGACAAGACTTAGACCATTACCCCAGCCCTTAATAGGAATGGGAAAACATATATTTTCGAACGAAGAGAATATATTAGTAACATATGCATATATTCAACGCTTACTTCGCTCATATTCGACCAAACGGCTCGCATTTAGAGCTTTGGATACGGATTTGTATCCGAAGCTCAAAATGAGAGCCACAGTCGAATCATATTGCTGTTGCTACGATACGAACATAAAATTATAAATTATTATAGTGGCACCATTTTGCTATTTTAAAATGAGTAGTTAATAAAGTATTGCATGCCCCAGTATGGCTAGGGAGCGTTCGAGATCCAAAATAAACTGTAGCTATTGGTCAATGTAGTTCTCATAAAGGGTAATAATTTGACCGTATTATATATGAGCATAAAAGGTAATAATTTGGCCAAAATTGCCCTCATTGTAAAAAGACAGTAGGATAGCGAAAATAATCCATTCAGAGACGTGCAAGTCATCGGCAGTGGAATTACTTGTTTAATAAAAATAGTTTTACTCCTATAGGAAAGCTAAAATTATTAATTCCCACAAAACTCGAATATATTTTTAGTGTAACATTTTAATAAAATGGAGGTTGAGCCACAATCAGTGCGCTATATGGGGTGTCCATTTTTAGTTTTCACCCTGGGGCACCGTTTTATATTAATATCTCAAGAACTTCTTGATCTAAAATCTCGAGACACTTGAAAGACTCGTATTTATAACACAATATCTCAAATAATAAAAATAACATATATAAAAAAAAATTAACATAATAATATATGGCATTGAATTTTAAGGAACAAATACACATCCAATTTTATGAAATTTAAATTGCATAATATTCCAACACCACCTACCAAGAATCCAGGTAGGTCAATTTTTCCCCATAAATCCGGTTGTCCCTAGAGGTTCAGAAGATCCAGTCTTGCTCTTTCTACCTCACTTACTTTGCTGGATCCTCCTGCCTTTAATGGATTAAAGAAAAAAGCAGATAAAATATAGTTAGCAATATTCGTGTTTCAGATTTTTTTTAAACAAAACGTGATAAAGGTGTAAGGATTTAATCCTAGAGTTTGATCGAATATTTGAATAATTGAATGAACAAAAGCAATGTATCATTATTGTTTCAAAGAAAATTTTTTAAAATTCAAATTAAAATTGGGGTCCATATTTATTTCTATGGCTATTATAAATGAAAAAATTAAAAACTTTTATAAAACGTTTATAATTTTAGAAATGAAAGATAGAAAGTATCTATTTTATACTTGTATTTTTAACTAAAGTGCTATAACAAAATCTGGAAGTTCAGGTAGTAAACAATACTAAAATTGACAGATACATAAGTATAATTAAACTTTGAAGTAGGCAGCAAAAATAAGTATTTATTAAGTACATAGTGTGTTTAATATTTTTCAAATTATATAGATGTATTGAACTAATTTTACAAAATTACTTATCAAGTCACTTATTTATTTTTGAAGTTATATATGATAATTATTAGATGCCTTTTAATACTTTACAACATAGTTCAAAAGTGTTTATGACTTTGTGCATTCTGTCTGTCTGTCAGTCTGTCTGTCTGTCCGTTCGTACTATAACTGCCCTAAAAATAACTTCATCAAAGTGAGATTTTAGTATGTTGTTCAGACGGTCTGTGGGACATATGGAAATGTAAATGAATAATATCACCCTACTAGTTTTGGATTGAATCTGGGTTGAAAAATTGAAATACATTGAACCCTATGGGACCTAATTTTTCAAACATTTTTAAACGAATTTAAAATCCACAAATTATTTCGAAAATTTTAGGAAATATTCAAATTATTCCATAAAATATATAAAAAAATATCAGCAAAATATTTTCGGCAGTTTATTAAAAATAATTATATAAAAAGATCACGTAACCCTCTTTAAAATAAAATATGGCATCCATCTTGTGTCAAAATCGAGATTCTTATTCTTTTTAATTTATATTTAGTGTTCTATGCGTCCTAAAACCGCTTTATTTTTGCTTTTTCTATGTATCTACATTTTGAAACAACGCAATTACAATATATTTGAGTTTAAATGATCATCAAACTTTGATTATTTCTACAACGAAGCCTAACTTTAACGTTTTGAGAATGTAAACACATCAAGCTGTAAGATGAGTTGTATAAAAATTGTTGAATTTCTTTAATGCAAAATTATTTATCTATGGAGCCTGCAATATAGCTGATATGAATGAAACATTAATTGCTTTTACATAGAGAAGCAGCTTAACTTTAACGTTTTGAGAATGTAAACACATCAAGCTGTAAGATGAGTTGTATAAAAATTGTTGAATTTCTTTAATGCAAAATTATTTATCTATGGAGCCTGCAATATAGCTGATATGAATGAAACATTAATTGCTTTTACATAGAGAAGCAGTCGATTCTATATTATTGTGTTTTCGATGAAGTTTCAAACGTGGAGTTAGAAAGTAAATTTACCTCCATGGTTTTACGTTTTTAAGTAAAATAAATTATTGCAGTACTGTGATAATTTTTAAAATATCGCCGCTGAATGAAAGGAATGGAAAAAAGTAAATGAATGATATATTCGCTGCTTTTATATAGAGAGCCAGGCTATTTATATTTTGATGACATTATTTGAATAAAGTTCATTTGTTTTCAATGAAGTTTTCAAATATAATAAATTATTGTAATATTGTGATAATTTAAAATATAGCACCATTGAATGTATCTCCTTTTAGAGATGTTTAAATAAAATGGGATTTCAGTTCGAAAGTGTTTCATAATCAATGCTTTATGCAAGATTGGGCTTTCTGGCTTAATTTGTTGACATTTAAACATTATTTTCTGCCACTTAGAATGTGTTTTAGAATTAAAAATGATATTTCGACTTAAACAAGGGAATGCGATAATTATATAAAACTTATGACATTTGTAGAACTTATTTCAATAAAGGCTGAATTATCTGAATCGTCGAGTGTTTTAGCGATGTTTTTATTTTTTCCAAGTCATAAAAAAAACCTACTGTCATTTTTACACACAATGTGACTCTTTCGTACGGGAGCAGATTCGATTTACCTAACTACATCATTTAATAGCTTTGCGACATTCACTAACATTTCGTTCCTATTTTCGAGAGAAGTAATAAATGTCGGTAACTTTGAAAAGTGTGCTTAAATAAAATTTAAATCTTAACGAATGGAATCTGTAGACAGTACGTGTATAAAAATTTGTAATGAGTTAGATTCTTCCATATCTAAATCGTTAACCATAATATTTCATTTTGCTCTTGTAATCCAAATTAAGAGACTCTAAGACCCGTGATTTGGGACATGTCCCAAATCACTCCTGAGAGCACTGCTCCTACTCTCTAAACTATAACATGTTAAAATATTTCTCGTTACTATTTCCCAGCCTTTTTATATGGAGGTTAAAGGCAGTATTTTGCTGCCCTAAGTACTCCCACAATTTGTCCTTGAGACCTTGAGACCTTAACCATACGAGAGACCAACGAATTTGAAAACAATCGTGTTCCTTGAGAATGCTTGTGTCACATCATTTTGCAGAATTCACTTTGATAATAAACGCTTGCAATTCCGTTCGGAGTACCTCAGTAGTGGAACGTCGCCTAGCCAGAAAGGTTTGTTTTCTGGGTGGGGCAAAAACACTTTTACCAGTTTAGCTAAACTGTTTAGTTTAGTTAAGATATATAATTAATACAAAATAAAAAATCTGATGTGGGCAGCACATGACTTTCCCTGCAAACTTATATCCACGTTCTATTTATTTCAATTAAATGTAATTCACTTTTAATTCAATTTTCGTTCTCATTTGATAACTGGACTTATTTTCAAAGGTGGGGTGGAAAAATACGAAAAAAACTAATATATCTGGAGAACGGCTAGTCCTAGTGTAATGGGGTTGGTCTTATTCTTTTCTTCGTTAAAAATTACGCATTAAACAAGCATTTAATGGATATATTTGAGCATACGTAGCTTTTTAGTTTAGATTTCGGCAATTTTTGCGGGCCATTCTACAAAAAAGGCAGGTTATTTTTTTCTGAATCGTACCAAAATCTAATCAGCACTAGGGTGACCTATACGTGACTCATCTACCGAATTTTGTGAAATTCGGTCCATTAGTTTTTCAGCTAGAGTGGATACAAGCTTTTGCGGGCCATTTCGCAAAAAAAGGCGGGTTCTTTTATTCCGAATCGCATCCAAAACTAATCAGCACCAGCCCCGCCCACAAGTGACTTACCTACAAAATTTTGTGAAATTCGGTCCATTAGTTTTTTAGTTAAAGTGGATACAAAATCTGCACAGACAGCCAGACAGACAGACACACAGACACACAGACACACACACAGACGTCACGCTAAAAATGGTTATTTCGTATTCTAGAGGTCTCGAAACGTGTAGATCCGTCGAAAACTCGAGTTGTGATTTTCGGCATGATTCCAATACTTTCCCTATACATTACCATGTATTGCAGGGAAAGTAAAATTGAGATCCATGCATGTATCATCAACTTTGAGTCTTAACTGCAATGCATCTACTCACCATACTTCATTTTAAAAGTTATTTTTTATTAAAATATAGTGCACTGGACTTCATCTTTGGTCACGATGCTTTCTCCTTTCCTCCTCTTTCGATTTATTTTTCTTTTTTTGTCGTCCCAGGCCGGGGGGCTTGCCTAATCAGACTTACAGCTGCTTAAAAACCCCGGCCGGGAAAAGAATCCTAAATTTATTTACAAACAATTTTTTGTGCCGGACCACGGCGGTTACAAAGGCCTACAATAACATTCAACTTTTACATTCAACTTTTACAACATAGGCTGTCTTAGGTCACATAAAATGCAATCCGGGGAAGCAACAAGACCAATTCGATGGAGATGAACCCTGAGACAGGCATGACCAGCCAGAAATCTGAACCTGGCAACTGCGTCTCGTCGAAGAGCCTCTGGAATGACTGAAATGTTCTTGCTGAGGACGCTGTATGACTTGTCCTTAGATACCTCCAGAGATTTTGCCTCAATTGCTTTTTTTTGTGTAGCATTTTAATGTACAGTTGGACTGAGTTAAGTTGACGAGATATGTTAACCTTCATTCATAGCAGGAATAGGCGTAAACAAGAATTGTATATAGTTACTAGCCTAATAATTATCCCGAAAAGTTACAAAGCAATAGCGATATGTAATACAACAACATTTATAGCCTCAGCGAATTCATAAACAACTGTTACCGTATCATCAAACTGCTACCGTAATATTGCCCCCCCTTTAACAATAAGCAATTTTATAATCACTCTATGAAATAACTAGGTAATTCATAATATTTCTAAACTACAATGTAGATTCTCAAACTTCAATAAATGTTGCCTAACTGGATACATTTCACTCAATTAGTCGCCAATTTGAAAACAAAATCAAGCAACTTGAAGATCCAGCTACTCAAATTTGTTTGTAATAACATTTGGTCACTTTTAATGTTGATTTTCAATAAGGATACCTTTAAGGCAAGAAAGTACGTCTCATATATTTATAAAAGTGTACATCCAAATATCAAAAGCAATCATCTTACTAATTTTTTATCAGTAAATATTGATTTGAATAAGTATATTCAATTCAATCAACATGAATTGAAGACCAAGCGGCATGAAGCATGTTGTGTAATCTCAAGTTCAACCACAAATGTGGTAGTTGATGTTCCGCCCTCAAAATATCATTTACTCAACACTTAAAGATTAAAATCTAAAATATTTTAACAGTGTACGTTTCTTGTAGACCCGTAATGGACTTGGAATCGCGTCAATATGTAGATCTTTGTAAAGACCAATTCACAAAATCAGTTTGGAAATAACGAGTTGTGATCAATCACTCATAATCACGATTCACTTACAATATTTCTACACACAGTATATTGTTATGAATATATAAAATGTCGTCATCGCATATTATTCATGCACGATGAAAGACGATATTTACAGTCAATCACTGTTATTATTTGAAGGTTCATGTTGCTTGTCCTTGGTGACAAATTTGGTCAAGTTGCCACCAACTGTATAAAAAGTATCGCAAACAAATATCGTTAATAACAAATATAAAAAAATATCGTAACCCAATATCGAATGATAACAAATATCGTGAATAAGTTTAGGGAGTTTTGGAAATTGCTCGAATATTGTAAATTGTTTAAGAATTTCTCAGCTTATGTCGATTTTTCTAGAAGTTTTCACACAGGAATTATACAAGATGTCCATCATTCAGTTAGGAGAGTTTACGTGATACGCGTAAAAATGAATTGGAAATACGTTAGTGTTTTATACTATTCTGTTTTGTGAATGAGTTGAACATTTAATGGTTATCTCATTGTACTTTACAGTTATTTTGTGACTTTCTAAGATATAAAGTTATTAGATATATATTATTTCTGTTTGCACTTATTGGTATTTTAAATAAAAGTTTTAGCTCTCCATGAATTGAAACTCATCCTTGCATCCTCAGAATATACTCATTGTTCAAAAGGAGACGCCGTAACTGTATGTAAAATGACACTAAGGCGCTAGCATCGAAATTTCGATTGTCATATTTATGAATCAATACATTTTAAACCTCTTCAAAAACCAATCGGCTAAATTTTTCCATTAAATACAAAATCAACAAATCATGTGACTTCTTTTAATCATGGAATGTTACATATGTTACATATTTTGTTAAATTTAAAATTAATTACTAATAATTTGCAAAAGTATAATTTTTTCTGAACATGGAACACACACAAAAAGAAAATGGTGCAAGATAGTATAATATTTTTATGAATATGTTATGCAAATAGCAAGATTGGTATAAAAAATGTCATACACATTAAGGTGGACACTACTATCAGATTGTTTTTAATATGCATAGATAAGTGCAACGTGAGGCTATAAAAATATTAACACTGCATGATTAGCAGCAGTAAGCTAAGTTGCAGAATGTGTCAAGTTTTCTTTTAACTGCTATCCATTTAATGACTGGTTGTTATCTAAATATTGCCCCATTAACTCCAGCAGCATTTAAGAAAATTTGCATAATTCAATATTTACAGACCAAAGTATTTTCACTCTCGGGCATTTTTACTTCATTAGCATTCTATCTATAAACACTAGCTTGACTTTTAAACAAAACATACTTTAAGTGTTTCCAGCTATTGAATACTTTTTCATGACCCAATTATGTCTTCGCTCCAGAGATGTTTACAGAGAAATTAACAATCAAAAGGGGATTTTAAATGGTCTTTAATTATACATCATTAGTGAAAGTTTTGGGTTTGAAAGAACTTTCCTCGAAGAATCGCGGTGAATGGCGCTAAAAATAACAATCCAGAATGCGACTTTGTAAGATTATATAATAATTATTACGGTTAATGGAAACACACTTAAGGATAATTCTTAATTTCAAAATACCGCAGATAATTTTACTTAAAATATAAATTATTGAGGTTTATAAATTTTAGCGAAACTTAACCGACTTTTATTTTTAATGTTCGTTAATTTTCTACTTTTTTCATAAAAAAGAAAAGAAAGAAAAAGAAGAAACATCGACAGGTTCTAAACCATTTGTCGCTGTAATGTAAGTTAGATGCGATGGACTTGGCGAACTATTAAAAACAAAAATGTTTAGTAACTAAAAGTAAAATCTTCACTAAAAGTTTGCTCGACAGACGTTTTCTTATACAGCTGCTCTCTCACTTATCTCGATGAAGAAGGCTTTGATTTTGAAACCGGCTGATACTGCTGCTATTTAGTTTTCTGAGTGTTTTAACGAGAATTGTATATTTTGGCTGTTATACACTTTGATTATAAAAACATACATACAATCGTACTATAACGTAAACAGCTGTATATATATATAATGACCATAATTAGAGATATATCAAACGTATAATAAAGAATTTGCTTAATGCATAATTGTCATAAATAGGATACAATGCGGATTTAAAATAATAATGATTTAAATAGCACAGCACTCATTGGTTTGGGGTACTATATGGTCAAGTAATTTTGGGCCAGGTGCTGATTTGTACATTGTACAAGTTCCAGTCAGGATGCAAATGCTCTATCCTTGTTGCAGAACAACTAGTATTTCCAGAAAGCTTTTACAGCCTTCAGTTGTCGCAAAAATTTCGCTGTATTATTGTTTATACGAAAAAAAACTTCAAACTTTGGAACTTCAAAAGTTTCTGATGCAGGACTGCGGTTTGGAACATCAAATGTTTATCATATGATAATTTCACACTTTGTCACTTAGTTCACGGATTATTAGTGGTTTCCTAGTTTCACTGGAGGGAGCTGTTTAGTGCTCTTTTTCGCATGTTGCGAAGTGCTCACAAGCTTACTGATCCTTGAAGGCTTGGTGATTTGAAAAGTTAATACATTTAGACACTTATATTATATACTGATATAAATGCATGCTATTTATTTACTTTATTGGCAATTATATTATGCGTCTGGAGTTAGTATCGTGTTGTTGTGATGTGAGTAAAGGCTCTGCGAAGATTGCGACCAGGGGTTGCTTATGTGGTTTTTAAGATGTGCTGGTTTTCAGAGACGTATGCCATGGATATGCTAGTTTTTCTAATGATGTAGGCGTTTTCTGCTGTTTTTGAGATCCATAGTTGATAATTTTGAATTGCTGGTTGCTTTAGGTGATGTGATGTTGTTAGTGGCCAGTTCCGATCAAGATGGCGAATGATAGTGTCTTGACGGAATTCGTCACTTTTATGTAAATTGTGAAATTACATTACTTTTTAAACCTTTATATTAATATTTATTTAAATTGTAACCCGGAACCCTCATGTCGTTGTATATATTTTATTATCTCAAAGTATCTTTTTCTGTGCAGATTTGTGGTTATTTTCATTTCGTATAACAATTCTTTCACATTCGAGGAACAGCGTCCGTTAGTTCAAGGTCGCACTTGTTTGCTGGTGGAGACAGATGTCTTCGTTCTTTGCTCTGTTTTTGGGTGACGCAATCTTGTGCTGAATTTCATGTTGTTCTGCACGTGCCTTGGGAATTGTCGTTGAATGGGCGGACTCCTGATTGAATTTAAAAGACATGTGTTTTTGCATTGGTGGAAAGGAGATGATGTGAGCCCTTAGTAAATTTCTATTGGCCGGGTTCTGAATCCACCTGGAATGCTTAAAAGTGGTGTGAATGGTGATTCTGTGCGCTCTCCCTGGAAAAACATCTTCGAACCCACGTGCGGCCCGGGACTTAACCCTCAGGTTGGGTTACCGTAGTTGTGAGTCGAGGGAGTGGCCACTGCCACTTCCGTCGCCACTGCTTGACCGGACCTTTGCTGATGTCGAGCTTCGACCATCGTGCTTGGCGCCGTTGACCGTCCGGGAACCTCCTGTTCCGGATGCCTGTAGACCGTTTTCTGACAGAGTCTCTGATGAAGCCTGGGCCCTGTGCGGGACGCTGCATGTATCCTGCCTGCTGCGAGCTTGCCGCCTTCCTTGGTCGGGGAAGATTTCTCCCCGAGGCTTCGATGGTGGATGTTCGACGATGTAAATTCTTGTGTCTTTCCTGATATGGAGGTAAGCGTCCTTTTTGGTAAATGGAGGCTGTGGTGCCTTCGTCTGTCCTCGTGTCATCGGACTGGTTCCCTTGATGTCTTCTCAAGATCTTCTGAGCTAAATTGTTATTAAATTGATCTTCTAAAGTAAAATATAATTAGAATTGAAATACAGTTAATATCTAAGTCTTAAGCTTTCCTCGAGTGTGATTCCTATCTTTTGACCATACCACTGCAATTAATAGTAGAATATGTGATATTATATGTTATACTGTGGCTAAATGATTTATAGAAATGAATATTTAATTCCGGCTGAGAGCCGATGGTTTTAGTAAAGTGTGGTCCAGTGGTAGTTAACTGACTGTAAATCAGCATCTGTAACTTGTTAAATCCTAAAATATGGCATATAGTAAATTTAGATTTAAACGAAATTATGAGTATTTATTTGTGTTGATTTAAGTGTTTTCAGCTTTTGGTGAGCCTAGGTAAAGGTATTTCTTTGTTTATTTTGGAATTTGTTGGGTTTCCTTTGCAGGTCATCAGTTGGGATTCTCCAACAGACGAGAGGTGTGTTTTGAACCTGGGTTGTAAATTCTCTGAGGAAGTTAGACTTTCTCGGTCAGCCGTGTCTAGCGGGAAACTGTTGCGACATTTGATGCCGTTGGATCCCGTTATGACAATAGGTATGTTAGACTAACCTACTTTCCTTAGGTCAATGATGCGACCTTTCTCTAAAGCCGATAATTGTTCATTGCTCCGTCGAGTTTGTATCAAAGGCATATTTTTACATAATTTTCAGTATCAAGGCATAAAAGTTCTAATTGCCCGTGAGTGAGAACACCGAACGTTTCAAACGCTGCCCGATCGATACGTCGTTCCCATGATCGTTGCATGTGACCTATTATACAATTAGCGTTGACAGTTAGATCATTTGGTTAACTCTTAAAACGACATTTGCATGCCACTTTTTGCGGCTGTAGCTCAATTTTCATGAATACATATATATGTTTGCTACAGAGTGTATTTAACTCAAAGTGAACATCTTTATTTTTATAAATTGTGAAAATAAAATAAAATACTTTCACTTTATATACTGTCTTCGTCATAGTGTCCTTAATATTAATACTTGTGTAAAATCTATCAAAAATTATAACAGCAAATAGAAGTAGACGTCTAATTAACAGTAGATAGCTTATTTGAGATCGCAAAACTTAAATAAGATACAAAGCCAGCATCTCAGGAAACTTGTATTTTTGCAAGCTTGGTGATCCAAACTATAAAATTTAACGCGCATTATTTGTAGGTCAGAATCCAGCATTCAAACTTGTTTAAAGAAATCTGTTGTGGGAAGCACATGACTTTTCCTTATGTAATGCAATGAATTTACTACATTTACAGTTTAAAAAATTTTATTGTTATAGTAGATACTTATATTCTTTCAAAGATATTGAATTTCCGTGAATTAGTCGTCCATTTCATTGATTTAACGCCATTTTTATCTATTTGGTGAGATTTTCGTAAATATGGCAACATTTAAAAATATCTCCAAGTTGGCGACATTCCGCTAAATTCGTCGCCAAAATCTCGCCAAGCGTTATGGACAGAGAAATAAGTTATTCTTACAGCAGATAAATGACTATTGGCGTTCAAATACAAAACTATTACTCATAGTATCTTTTCTATTGAATGGAACGAGTTAGATCCACGAGAATGATATCACCAAATTTATCGCATGATATTACATATGAAAAGTGAACATGTTTCTCAACAGTTAATATTTTTTTTTATTTTATGGAATTTTTTGATAATTTTTTTTTGAAATATGGGAAATATCTCGAGAACGATTCATGCTAGAGTTCTAAAGTTTATGTCAATCATTTTCTAAGGAAAAATTACATAAGAAATGCTTATTTGCGTAACATTATTAAAGGTTTTGATTTTTTGATGATTTTTTCAAAATGTCAATCGAAAATTTAGGAGGATTCTGAACATTCGATTGTGTTTTAAAACAATAGGTTTCCTGTATTCACGGATTGTGATTTTTGAAACCAAATTTCATTCTAATTGCACCATTCGTTCGTGAGATATCGTCTCCACAGTCTCACTGACACACACAGACATCACCTCAAAAATGTTCGATTCGTGATCAGGGATGCTTGAAACATTCTCTCCCGTCGAAAATTCGAATTCGAATTTTCGACTCCATCACAATACTTTCCTTATACATTATGTATATAAGGAAAGTAAAAAGGATATAACATTCACCGGTTTTAATACTGAAAACCGTTTGAGAGATTTCAGTTTTATTTTTTATTTGGGCAACTACTTGGCGTCATTTAAAATTATGCCAATTTTCCATATAGAAAAGGAAATAAATATGTTTACAAATAAGATTCAATTTTAATCAAGTATCCCTTTTATCACTAGCTTTGTTACGGATAACACGACAAAAGTGAGTATCCTGATAAAGCGAGATATTACTGTTGTCCGGTTTGGGGGTTGGGGAGTTAACAATATTTCCGTGAAAAAATATCCTTGTCACGAAATCCCAAGAAGGACATTTTGGACCGCCTTTCAGAAAAAGGACTGAAAAATAAAATACATTAAAGTTAACAGAATGCAATGGGGAGGCCATTCGACAAGAATGCATAACAACAGAATCACAAATAACATTTTATGCTCTCGCCAATCAGTAAAAGACATAGAAGACGCTCGAAGTTCAGACGCATCAATGTGTGGACAAAAGCTTTGAGGTATTGAAAATTAAAAACTGGAAAGGCATTGTTCCAAAAGGAGTCACTTGGAAAAATCTTTTAAAGATTGTCAATGCCTGCAGTGAGGTGTCAAGCCATTGATGATTATGATCATTTTTATATGTTATTGTGTGATATACACTGAAATGAATGTACAGAAAATAAAAAAAAATGGAAACAAGAGACAACGAATTTGTTCTTTGGTTAAGTCACGTACTGCTTCCATCCAACATTTTAATTCAATGATCGGCTCTCTTAAAATAAAGATTTTTAACAAACTATAAAGTTTGCTCAAAGTAAATGGTTTACAAATAACAAAATGCAAATATCTCCAATACTTTTCATCTTTATTATACTTTTAAAAACATTTCTCCATTTACGAAACACATAATGAAAATTTTTTTTTAAACATCAGCGGGGAAAAAATATCCAATTCTGTTTTTCTGAACACTTCGCATCATATACATTTCCATCAAATGCATTTTAAAAGGAACCTCAAGAGATTTAGATATAAGAGCTCAAGTTCCAAACTTTGAATAAATGCATCTTTTTATGGTTTAGAAATTGAGTGACTTGCATTTAAACTTTAATTAATGTTACATTATTTTTTTATCTACATCGATTTTTCTTCTTACTTATGGAGATAAAACTCAAAATATGAAGAGTGTATGTCGGTTCTTGAAGATATTTATTTAATTTTGCTCTTCATTTCTTTAATTTATTAGCCATCATACTTCGAAGAAAATGGAAAGCACATTTTTGGTACATTAGTAGGTGGTGATTATATTGGGTGATTAGGAATGTAATAAAGAGATACAATGCCGAATTAGGGAAAATGAATTACGAAAAGAATATTTTACTGTTTGCAGTTAAGGAAATATTTTAAATAAAAGAATTCATCATTCAGTATTCTCATCTATATCAGACAAATAATTGAATCTGACTGAGGGGTGAATTCCACAGCCTAAACTATTGAAGGTAGAAACTTGAAATTTTGCATACACGTCAGGTTAGATCTACAAGTAATAGAAAAAAAACCATGGACATTATACAATCTCCAACATAGTCTCCTCAATGTCATGAAATTTTGTTCAAAAAATTAAAAATCGCAGGTGTTATTTTCAACATTCTTTTAACTCAAGAACGATTCGGTGTCCTTAACATTTCACTACCCGGTATTTTTTGTTGAGACCCTGACCATCCGATCTACCAGAAAAGTGACATTTATTAAACGTACATACACTTTGTATAGACTATGTCTTTCAAACACGAAATGTAAGTTCTTTGACAGTGAGCACACATGCGGATATTTCACTGCGAAAAAACTCGCTGCGGTCCTCGAGTGGTAGAATAAGAAAATATTAAAAAACGGTCAGATTGGTTTTGCTCCAAATATGCACATTAAGTGTTCGGTAAAAACGATGCGTTTACTTCTAAGCCTTTCATTACAGCAGAAACAATTTTTAGAAACGTCGGAATAACCATCTGCTTTAACATGACATATGAATAAGTGTTTTACAACAATGTCAAGCTGTTGTTAGACTTACGGTTGGAAAATGTACCACGATAGAGGAGATTTTTTTTGTTCAACATTCCATTCTTTCTCGTTTGTGGACACAAATTCAAGCAAGTGGACTGAGTCATCACTCGAAAATCTGTTTCAGAACGTCCTAAGGTCACATCTTCGGGTAACATGTACATATCTTTATTGACGAGACATAATCACCAAGTGACATCAACATATCTATCATAGGTCGCTGCTGCAACCATAGGAGATTCAATGTCGACTAGTGCTCAGTGTTTCTTTCAGGACTTTTTGACCGGGGTAGGGGGTGGTGAATAAAATTTTAGGATGGTCAAGTTTTCACTTTGCCCTATATAAATATATTCAAATACTGTGTTACATAATAAGAAACTAAGTTAGCATAAGCTGTCTCCGGGGGGGAGCGAATATTCGCCGTTGAGCCCTCCGGAGGTATGCCTGAAAGAAACACTGCCAGTACTGTACAGCAAAGGCTCCATACAAGAGCTCTATATTCATGTATACCATAATTTTGTGTCCCGTTGAGCTCCAGATCCAGAAGAGCACGTATATAGTGATAGTGTAAACATCTGATTTGGACCCAAATATATCGCGCCAATTTTCTCTTCACAGACGAATCGATATTTGTCCTGCACTCTGACAGTAAAAGTGAGCAATCTGGGGAGTAAAAAGCCTACGTTTCCGGCAAAGCAAAATCGTTAAACATCGTGCTTTTGATCATGCTAGTGTAAATGTATAGGATGACTTTTTATAGAATGGTCGCCCAGAGAGGCATGTTTTCTTAGGCGATACTATGATGACTTCGGTATCTTGAAAAAATAATTATGTGAGGCTTTACACAGCTGTAGTCAAGTCCGTACTACTGATTAATGAACAACAAGCTCATAGAGTGAACCTAGAGTGAACAATAGAGTGATCCTGGAGAAATATATGGAACAGAAAAAAGATAGTGAACAGAAGAAATATATTGAACATAGAGTTTCCAGCATCTTTCCTAGAAGTTAGTCCTATCGCAAATGTTTGAGATGCCCTCGATGGAGTTTCGGCTAGCTTTTTCCTTCGCATCACCCTCCAGGCGTTGCAAACTGCATTTATACAGAACTGACAATCACTGCCTTTAATCACCCTGGGAGGGAACTTATTCCATATTAAGCATTAATTAGATCCTCTGTACATTATTTAAAATGTATATCCTCTCTGTACACCATTTTGTAGTAATTTATGGGTAAATAATACCTTAATATGTACATGTTTTGCAGCATTTTTGTATCACTGAAAATGTGATGTGGGCAGAACATGACTTTTCTTATATAATGCAGTGAATGTATTGTATAAGGAATCTATATAATATATCAGCCAATTATTAAATGAATGGGATTTCTGATGTAGTTAGTGTTAATCAAGTAACTGTGAAAGATGTTTTCGATGATATTAATAGACTAAAGGGTTCTGGATCGTTGGGTTTTGATGGTGCACCTGCGTATATTAGTAAAGCCTGCTTTACATTTCTTGTGTATCCTTAACCATTAGGGCCAATCCGGAGAACAGGTCACCTTGGTTAAATCGGAGAATACGCCACGCAGCTTGTGAGCGCTTTGTGTCGTAATCTGGTAACCTCTTGTATCGGATGTTTTCGGCGGAAATAGTGTAACATCCAATAAGAATACGTTTCTGTGTTTGCTACAGTTTTTTGATGTAAAAGGACATTTCTATCAATATTACTGCCCCTACACGGACCACTGGTACATTCGTTCCACAAATTTCGATCTATAGGTCGAACCCCTTCCTTTATATGGATCATCAGTTAGATGGAGAAAGCGATCTTGCTACGTGCGATATGCACAGATAAAATTGTAGCATAAAAATTTTAAATTTTACAAAAATCTGCATTTAGAACGTTTACATGAGAATTTTTTTTATCGTGCAGTTTTACAAAGTTATTTAATTTTCTTAAAATATACAAAAATCTGATTTTGTAACGTTTTCATGAGTATTATTCACTATTATTTAAGTTAAATTACTTATCATTTATATTAGAAAATCTTGTTTAGAACAAACACAATAGCCCGTCTTTAGAAATAGGGTTCATTTGGTCGTCATTTTGGTAGGAGGAACCTAATTCAAAAGACGGTAAATGACGTCACTAGGGATGGGTGAAGTCAATTTCAAAACACGGAAGAAAGCGCCAACTTGGCCCGATTTTGTACTTAGAAAAAACTTGCGGTGACCTGTTCTCCGATTTACCACTATTATTATATGTATTTATGTATTTATTATTATATGTATTTATGTATATATATTATGTATATGCATTTATCATTAAATAGTGTATATGTATATGTATTTAGTATTAAAATAGTTTAATATATTCCATATATTAAATTATTTTAATAATAAAGATTATTCATCGATTAGGCGTCAATTTCATTAACATGTCATTATTTTTTAAATTTTGACGATATTGTCGTCAATCTGGGACTAAATGTCAGTAAATTGACGATGTTTCGCTAGAGTATTAGCTAAGTTCGCCAAATGTAAAGTGTCACAAACAAATGGAGAGAACTGCATTTCTTATACACTAGAATTTATGCCCGTCATATAACGAAATTAAAAATTTGCATAGCAATGCCTCCTATGTAGCTTCATTTTTATCAATTTTCTGACATTTTCGTCAATTTGGCGACATTTTAGTCAATCATGTAATATTTAAAGAAGCCGCCAAGTTTGCGACATCCCGCCAAATTTTTCGAAAATCATTATGGACGGACGGAAAAGTGGGTTATTCTTATAGTCGTTTATTATGTTCTTTCCAAGATATTGAATTTTTATTAATAATTTGCCATTTCCATTGTTTTATCGTCATTTTTAAGAATTTGGCGATAAGTTCATTAATTTGGCAACATTTTAAAAAACCACCGAGTTGGCGATATTCCGCCAAATTTGTCGCCGAAATTTCGCCAAGCGTAATGACAGAGAAATAGGTTATTCTTATAGTAGATAACGACTAATGGTGTACAAATACAAAACTAATACCTAAAGTACCTTCTCTCGTGAATGGACCGAGCTAGATCCACGGGAATGATAACAGATTTATCGAATAATATTACATATGAAAAGTGAACACATTTCACAAAAATTAATACTTTTTAAATTTTATGTGATTTTTTGATAAACTTACTTGAAAATGTGCAATATCTCTGGAGCGGTTCATGATAGAGTTCTAAAGTTTGTGTCAATGGTTTTGCAATGAAAAATTACATAAGAAATACAGAAATACTTATTTACGTAACTGTAATGAATGTTTTGACTTTTTGGTGAATTTTTCAAAATTTCATTTCAAAATTTGGGGATTCTGCACTTTCGACTGCGTTTAAAAACAATAGGCTTCCAGTATTCATAGACTGTAATTTTTTTACTAAATTTTGTACTAAACTTCGTTCAAATCGCTTTATTCATTCGTCAGATATCATTTCCACAGGCTCACTGACGCACACACACACGCACTCACAGACATCACCTCAAAAACGTTTGATCCGTGTTTAGGGATGCTAGAAACGTGCTCTTACTTGAGTTATTACTTTCCATATATACATAGTATAATGTATAAGGAAAGTATTGTGACGGGGTTGAAAACTCGACTTCGTGTTTTCGACGGGAGAGCAGGTCAAGTATCCCTGAACACGAATCAAACGTTTTGAGATGATATCTGTGTGTGTGTTTGTGTATGTGTGTGTGTGTGTGTGTGTGTGTGTGTGTGTGTGTGTGTGTTTGTGTGTGTATCAGTGAGTCTGTGGAGACGATATCTCAAGAATAAATAGAGCGGTTCGAACGAAATTTGGTACACAATTTATAACCTGTGAATACTGAAGCTTATTGTCTTTAAACACACTCGAATGCTCAAACCCCCATAGATTTTCGAGTGAAATTTTGAAAAAATCATCAAAAAATCAAAACCTTTAATAAAGATATGCATATAATCATTTTTATGTATTTTTCATTAGAAAACGATTTTCATAAACTTTAGAACATTAGCGTTAACCGTTCAAGAGATATTATATTTTTTTAACTAATATTTATCAAAAAATCACATAAAATAAAAATATATATTAACTAATATGATATATATTCACTTTTCATATGTAATATTCTGCGATGAATTTAGTGACATCATTCTCGTGGTTCTCGTTCCATTCATGAGAAAAGTTACTTTGGGTAATACTTTTGTATTTGAACGCCAATAGTCATTTTGTACTATAAGAACAAGTTATTTCTCCGTTCATAACGCTTTGCTTAATTTTGGCGACGAATTTGGTAGAAGGTTGCCAACCGGATGGATTTTTTAAAAGTTGCCAAATTAGTGAAAATGTCGCCAAATTGATAAAAATGACGCTAATTCAATGAAAATGATGATAAATGTTCAATATCTGGGAAAGAACATAAGAGTAGATTATAAGAATAACCCATTTCTCCGCCCGTCCATCCGCCCGTAACGCTTGGCGAGAAATTTAGCGAGACGTCGCCAACTTGGCGACTATTTTAAATGTTGCCAAAGTGCCAAAAATGTCGCCAAATTGATAAAAATTACTCCAAATGGGAAGTAATATTTTGCAAATTCTGATTTCCGTCATATGACTGGCATACTTTCTAGTATATAAGAAATGCTCTTGGTCTGGCTGTAATATTTGATTATGCATTTAGCGAACTTGGCGAATAATTTAGAAAATTATCGCCAACATGGAAGTATTTAGCACCAGATTAACAAAAGTATCGTCAAAATTGCAAAAATGAAGCTAAATTAATGGAAATGAAGCCTAATTGATGAATTAATGATTAAAATTCTTTATATGGACTATATCTCTTATTAAGGATGCTATCAATATTGATAATTGTTTATTTAGAGTTGCGCGAAATGTAAGTTAATTGGATACTTTGAAATAGTTTTACATGCTGTCATCCGGAAAATCGCCCAATCTACATTTCAACAATAAAAACACAGTATTGTTGATCTTATACATTATTTGACTGTAAAAGTAGTAAATTCATTGCATTATATAAGGAAAGTTATGTGCTGCCCACATCAGAGTTTTTGTAAGTTTTATAGTTTGTATAACTAAAAATATTTTCATGTAAAATTTTGTGGCCATCGATGTAAAACATGCATGAATTTGGTTCGATAAATATAGCATGTATGGATACATGATTTATGTACTGTGATTTTGGAAAGAAGTGTATCCCCTCTAATTGTAAAAGGACCGTATACTTTTCCCCTTTTTTAAGGATCCCGGACAAGAGTTATAAAGGGCCCTGCCTTTTATAGGAAATAAAATATATTGGTAATCCTATTAATTACGTTCAATTATACAAAACAGGCATTATTTTGAAAATATCTAAATGATGTAGTTTTGAATAGACGGGACATGTATCAATTATTTATACGTTCACGCCCACATATGTTCATTCGCATTTTTAGCATTCTAGCAGAGTTTTATTAGAAGCTTTATAGTGTTTATTTGCAATAAATATAACATATGGTGTAGGTAAATATTTTGCCAGATGGTTTCGTTTCAAAAACTATTTTCACAAATACTATAATGACCTAAAAAGTATATAGAAATTGAAAGTGCTTTTCGGTTTGTATTTTTATTGTTATTAATTCTGCCATTTCAAATCTAAATTTTATTTTATATAATCTATTTCCCGACACTTCATAGGTAAATATTCCGACGACCGCCATTTGGACAGTCCTTAATAAAGCCCAAATTAGATAACATTATTCTATCTCCCCACATGAGTTGAAGAACACGAAGAATTAAAAACGAAATGTTCTTTGCTATCGTTTATATGAACCGATAATATTTTTAAGCAATATTGTATATAAAGAATGATTTCGCTAATGTAGTGAGTCATATGTATAAAACAGGAATATTAATCTAGAAAGATGCGATGAATAAGGTCGTAGTTTATTGAAATAAGTAGAACAATTTACCGGGAACTGTCTGTCCTCTGCAAATCGGCTTGCAATATGAAATATTCTACGATGCATGAAACTCCATTATAACTGATTGTTTTGCACCTTTAAAAATGTTAATGTAGATCAATTGACCGTCTATTCGCAATTTTGTAAATACCTGTAAATATTATATAGGCCATTCATTTTCTGCCATTTTAAATCTAAATTTTATTTTATATAATCCCGACACTCATAGGTAAATATTTCTGACGGCCGCCATTTGGACAGTTCTTAGTGAAGCCCAAATTAGATAACATTATTCTATCTCCCCACATGAGTTTAAGAACACGAAAAATTAAAAGGGAGATGCCTTTTGCTCATCGTTCATATGAACCGATAATATTTTTAAACAATATTCTATATAAAGAATGATTTCGTTAATATAGTGATTGAATATGTGGGCCAATAAGTTATCCAGAAAGTTGCGACTAATAAGGTCGCAGTTTATTGAAATAAGCAGAACAATTAGCTGCAAACTGCTCTCTCCATATCGGCTTGCAATATGAAATGTTATACGAGGCATGAAACTCCGTTATAACTGATTGTTTTGTATTTTTAAAAATGCTAATTTAGATCAATTGACCGTCTATTTGCAATTTTGTAAATACCTGTAAATATTATATAGGCCATTCATTTTCTGCCATTTTCAATCTAAATTTTATGTTATATAATCTATAGCCCGACACTCATAGGTAAATATTTCTGACGGCCTCCATTTGGACAGTCCTTAGTGAAGCCCAAATTATATAACAATATTCTATCTCCCCACATGAGTTTAAGAACACGAAAAATTAAAAGGGTGCCTTTTGCTCATCGTTCATATGAACCGATAATATTTTTAAACAATATTCTATATAATGAATGATTTCGTTAATGTAGCGATTGAATGTGTAGTCCAATAAGTTATCCAGAAAGTTGCGATGAATAAGGTAGCAGTTTATTGAAATAAGTAGAACAATTTACCGGGAACTGTCTGTCCTCTGCAAATGGGCTTGCAATATGAAATATTCTACGATGCATGAAACTCCATTATAACTGATTGTTTTGCACCTTTAAAAATGTTAATGTAGATCAATTGACCGTCTATTCGCAATTTTGTAAATACCTGTAAATATTATATAGGCCATTCATTTTCTGCCATTTTAAATCTAAATTTTATTTTATATAATCCCGACACTCATAGGTAAATATTTCTGACGGCCGCCATTTGGACAGTTCTTAGTGAAGCCCAAATTAGATAACATTATTCTATCTCCCCACATGAGTTTAAGAACACGAAAATTGTGATAAGGCTTTCACACCTCTGTGTTAAAATTGTATATTAAAGTATTGTTTTATTTCTGTGTGATTGAAAGTGTCAATTTCGAAATGTAAATGTCTTTTCTACATGTTTTCAATTACATTGACTTTTAAGGGAAGTGAACTCTAAAATCGCAAAAGTGTTTATGTTCCAGAAAAATAGTATTAGTTTTGTATTTTCGCTTCTCAGTCGCTAGTTGGGAACTTGCAGGTTTTGCGCACGCGCGCGTTTGAAAAAGGATTTTGGAAGCAGTGTGGAAGGAGTCGTGGAAAAATGTAGACGTGTGTGTTTGATTCGCGTATGATCGCGAATTTTAAGAAAAGGTGGATTAATTTTGAAAGTGGAAGGATGTGATTAAAATATGTAACATAGTTCGACAAGTTGTGCGTAGAGTCGTTTGGCTCGGTTCAGAGATGAGTCACTCGTGTTTTTAAATGAATCAGCCTGGTAGTAATGGAATAATGAATCTTGTGAAAAGAGAAAATGGTTCTTTCACTGGTCGGCTTGAATCGCTAATAGGGCTAGAGGGAAAGCTCATTTTACAGCGATTTGTATTTGCCTGACTCCGCCTTGTGTCCTAAGGTACGAATCAACCAATCTCCGTAACCAACCAAGATGTCGAATTCCGCCAGCATGATGTTGTGTAGTCAAGTTTCCCGACCATTATGGATTTTGTTCTGCGCAAGAATCTCGATGAGTTTATGCCGAGAGTCCATCCTGATATCCTTTCCCATGGTACAGAATTGTAAATGTTATATTTAAAAGAGACGAGGTAAAGTTTTATATATATTTAGTCTTCCACCTAACGAATAGAGTGTTAATTGTCAAATCCTCGTGAGTATCGAGTCATTGATGATGTTATATGAAAATGTCGTATATGTTCAAAGTATACAAATGTGATATATAAATGTCAAGTATAATATGAGGAATATTGTGTTTATTTTATGTATCAGAAAATATGTGTATTCTCTTGGTTCCTCTTCCTCCAGGGGTGTTCTTAATGGTCACCCTACCGAGTGTAACTCTGAGTTATTGCGAGAAATGCTTGTACTCCACTGTTTTCGATCAACTGCCTTGTTATTTCATGTTTAATAAATGTGTTTGATTTCAAAACTTTGTCTTCTCTGTCGAGTATACCAAAACGTTCGCGACAGAATTGGTGCCGTTACTTTTCTCGGTGAGTGGGGAAGAGCTGAGAGAATTAAAATTTTTAAAAATTTTCTTAAGAATTGAAATTTTGAAGGTTAAAAATTACCGTTGTGCTAAAATGAGTGTTTTCTTAAGTAAACAGAGTTCCATGTTCTGTTTTCGGTATTCTCAAAAACGAGTGTTCTTGGAATTTGATATGTGCCATTTGATAAAAAAAAATTGATTTGTTTGCATATTTATGTCATTTGATTTGATAAAAACTGGTTTTATTGTAAATACTGTTTAAGAACATTGCAATTGCATATTGTGTTAAACTATACGAGTATATTTGATTGTTATGCAAAATGGCTCCAATTACTAGAAACAAAAAAGTAAATGTCGGTAAGATGAGTAAAAATTCAAGTAAAAAATTAAATTCCTCCTTGAATTTGTCGCTTGATATTGCTACTGAGTCGGATACTGTTAATTCTAAAAGTAAAGTTAAAAATGTTAGCCACAAAGCTAAATCTAATGAGGAAAATATATCAGATAAATCGCCGGTATGTCTGAATTCTTCTTCTGGCACTTTGCCAAATCAAAACAGTGCTTCATCGGTAAATGATAACATGTTAAAATCATTCCATATTTTCACACCTAAGTTCGCACATCATATTCCAAAATTCTCGGGAAATTCAGAGCTTTCGTTGTCACAGTTTTTGGAAAAGTTAAATTTAGTAGCCACTCATGCAAACTGGAGTGAGTGTGACAAATTAGTTTGTTTGAGATTGAATTTAGAGGGGGAAGCAAATAGATTGATTGAAGAGAATCCAAAGCACAGAAATTGTAAAAATTTGCAGGAAATTATTCACATTTTGAAAGATCATTTTGAAGTGACCGAAAATGTCACTAAAAACATAATTTCACTCGTGAACTTTACACAGAGACCAAATGAGTCGGTTAAACAGTTTTCGATGAGAATCGAAGCTGCTTCATTTAAGGTTGTTCCGGAAGATGTAGATTCCGAAAGTGAGAATAAAATCAGGCAAACACTTTTGAAAACTTCATTTATTAATGGTTTATATCCGGAACTAAAAAGATTGGTGTTGTCACAAAACCCTAGAGATTTTTATTCGGCTAGAAAACTTGCAATTCTTGAGGAATCTATTTTAAATGAAAATAATGCTATGTACTTGACTAATCCGGTACTTACAAAAAAAGGTGTTCTCACACCAGAAAAATATGTTCTCACACCAGATCAAAGTGAAAGTATGTCAGATTTAAAAAGAAAAGTGTTAGAACAGGAAAGGGACATTGAATTTCTTAGGGGTAAAATAGAAAAATTTAAGTTTAATTCAGATAAAGTTAACGAAAAGCGTTCACCGCGTCCAAAGTGTGACAAATGTGGTAAATTAGGTCACGTTCAAGAACAGTGTTGGAAAAAGGTTTTTCAAAAAAGAGATGTGTACGGTATAAAATGTAGGAAAATTTATACCAGTCCTGGAACTAGGTATCACCAGGGTGAAAGACACAGAGGGCAAATGTCTGCAAATGAGTGGAAGTATAGAAAGCAAGGAACGCAAAATTATAAAAATAAGGAGTCATATAAATCTTTGCAAAATTCCAAAAATCATTCTTCTGGGAATCAGAGTAGATATCCCATGCACAATTATAATAATAGAAAAACTTTTGATAGGCAAACATCACATTTTGAGGAAAATAATATTTGTCATAATATTACAAATTCTTTGTCATCTTCTTCTATTATAAAAGGAAAATTAGTGAGCAGTGAAGTGTCAATATTGATTGATACGGGTAGTTCAATTAATTTAGTGTATGAGGAAGCTTTAAATACTGTACCCATTGCACATATGTTGCTAACATACAAACCAACAATTTTGCGTAGTTTTAGTTCACAAGATACTAAAGTTGAATGTTTAGCCACTATTTCACTAAATTTGGGAAAAGAAAGATTCCCTACCGAATTTTTTGTGTTAAAATCACCAGCTCCTATTTCATATAATGTAATCCTTGGTAACAAGTTTTTACATAAACATAATGCTATTATAGATTATAATCACTTCTGTTTTAAGTTTTCAAACTCTTCCATTCCTTTTGTTGGTTATCAATGTACGAATAATTTACTTTCGATTTCAAATCATGAACCGGCAAATGAGTCGGAAATTGCAGACTCAAACCTAAGTAGTGTCGCAAAGCGTATTGCTGTGCCTGACTCGCAGATGAGTAGTGGAAAAAATGTTCGTGTGGTAGAGGACTGTAAACCGAAAGAGTTCCATACGAATGCATGTGCCAAATGCAAAGCAGATCTGGCACCGGTAGTGAATGAGTCTCAGGTCATTCGGGAAGAGTATGTGAGCAGAAATTTTTCGGAAAATAATGTAGTGCCACATTTGGGTAGTGAAGAGGTACATATTAACGATTTGGAAAATGGAAGCAAATCTTTTAGAGATTTGGTAGTAAATGCACAGAATGTTACTTTGCATATGGGGGAAAAGCAAAATCATGTTAGAGGTGGTACTGAAGAAGTGGCACAGCATAAGAACTTAAACATTAAAACTGTTAATAACTTATGTAGAGTAAAAGAAACTCTAAATACAAAAATTAAAGAGCCAATTATTGTGAAAAATTCACAAAAATGTATAATTCCTCCTTTATCTGAATCATTTATTAAAATCAAACTTTCAGAAGGGTTTCCGGAAAATTCCACCTTGCTTCTGGAATCAGAGAAAAATGACCACATCTTCATTGCTAAAGCTGTATATAGAGCTCCTAAGGATGGAATTATTTGGGTTCGTGTTGCTAACCCAGAGGAAAAACCTTATCATTTGAATAAGGGTAGAAAAGTGGCTCATGTTCAGGAAATTCAGGTGTCTGAGGAGGTTGAAGTTAATGTAGTGAGTGAGGGAGAGTTGGACTCCAGTGAACCTTTGGAGCCTTTTGAAAGTTGGGGAGGAGATTTTGACCTGAGTCATCTCCAAAAAGATCAAAAACATAAATTATCAACTTTGTTGAATAAATATAGACAAGTTTTTGCAAAGAATGTTGCTGAGTTGTCTGGTTGTAAAACCATATTACATGAGATAAATTTGGAAACATCTGTTCCTGTTTATCAGAAACCATACAAAGTTCCGCATCATTTACAAGGGGAACTCAATAGACAAGTCACAGAATTATTAGAAGCTAAAATAATTAAACCTAGTTTTTCACCTTACAATACGCCAGTACTGTTTGTAAGGAAACCGGATGGTTCTTATAGATTATGTTGTGATTTTCGCAAGTTAAACAAACTTACTATTACAGAAAATTTTCCAATTCCTAACATTAGTGAATTGATTGATAATTTAGCAGGTGCTACATTTTTCTCAACTTTGGACTTAACTTCAGGATTCTACCAATTGCATTTGAATCCACAGGATTCACACAAAACAGCTTTTTCCACGCCCACCGGTCACTACGAATGGTGTAGGACCCCTTTTGGTCTAAAAAACGCACCAGCGTCTTTTCAGAGATTAATGTCTCTTGTACTGGCAGGGTTATCAGGAATATACATAGATGATGTTATCATCTCATCAAAAACTTTTGAAGAACACATGATGAAATTAGAAGAAGTTTTTATTAAATTATCTCAACATGGTCTTAGGTTAAAGCCATCAAAATGCTTCTTTTTCAGAAAGACAATAAAGTACTTAGGTTTCAGAGTGTCTGAGGGAAAAGTTCAGCCAGACCCTCATAACATTGATTTAGTGCAAAAATTTAAAGTACCCACCTGTGTCAAGAATATCAGACAATTTTTGGGTTTGACAGGCTTTTATAGGAAGTTTGTACCAGATTATGCAAAGATTACTCTTCCACTAACTAATCTTTTAAAATCAAAGCAGAAAAAGTTTGTGTGGAGTCAGGAGGCTCAGGAAGCTTTTGAAATACTTAAGAACAAGCTTATTCAAGAACCAATTTTAAAATTACCAAATTTTAATTTGCCCTTTACTTTGCATACAGATGCCTCTAATTACGCTTTGGGATCAGTTCTTTCGCAATTGGATGAAAATGGGTTATCTCACCCAGTTTCCTTTGCTAGTCGAAAATTACAAGGTGCTGAAGTGAATTACAGTGTAGTCGAGAAAGAATCTTTGGCTGTGGTTTGGGCTACCCAGCAATTTAAGCACTATCTCTTAGGCAAACATTTCAAAATTTACTGTGATCAAGCATCCTTATCGTTCATTTTCAAATTAAGAGATCCTACTTCGCGCATAGCTCGCTGGATCGTTTCATTGCAGGCTTTTGATTATGAAATCATTCATAAACCGGGGAAACATAATGTTGTAGCTGACTATTTTTCGAGATGTATTGATGAGTCTTCTTCAAAGAAATCTCAAAACACTCAGAAACAAACTGTTCCTAAAAGTATTGTAGAATCTGTCCCTACGAAAATTTCTGGAAAAGTAGTGGTACAGAATAATGATAGTAGTGAAAACATAAATGCAATCGTTGAAAATTCTCAAGATCAAGTACAGACTACTGTGGAAGCTTCTCTGGTAACTAGGATAGCTATTGGTCAATTGAAAGATCCTAGATGTATAAAAATCAAAAATCTTCTGGAAAAAGGTGTAAAACCATACCCACAAAAACTTTCATTTTTCATGAAAAATGATATGCTACATTGCATACACAAAAATCCAAAGCAGAGACAGCAATATAATGAGAGAGTAGTTATTCCTCAAGACTTAGTCTCAGAAATTCTATGGCTTTGCCATGATTCTCCTGTTGCTGCACATTGTGGCTTTCAAAGAACTCTGGCAAAAATTTCAGTTAACTATTATTGGCCAGACATGCATGCTCAGACTGAAAATTATGTGAAGTCGTGCACAACTTGTGTAAAAAACAGAGGTTTTCGTAACAACAAGGCTCCAATACAGAAATTTCCTATTACAACTTATCCTTTTGAACGTGTGGCTATGGATGTAGTCGGCCCACTACCTATCTCGAATTCTGGGATGAAGTACATTCTTGTCATTACAGATTACTTCACTAGATGGCCAGAGGCTTATCCACTTGCTACAGTTAAAACTGAGGATATTCTCGCTTGTTTAGAGAGATTTATAAGTATTCATGGAATTCCTGCTCACTTAATTACGGATCAAGGTAGTAACTTCATTTCTGAAGCTGCCAACAATCTATACAAGAAATTAGGCATAAAAAAACATAATACTTCAGCGTACCATCCCCAGTCAGACGGGCTAGTCGAAAGACTGAACGGTACGTTAGTTAGATCCTTAAAGAATCTGGTCTATTCTGATAAGGGCGATTGGGATCGAATGATTCAATTTGCTTTAATGGCTCATAGAACGTCAGTCCATGCCTCAACAGGCGAGTCCCCAGCACATCTTGTCTTTGGTCGAGACCCTGTGCTACCTGATGCTCTTTTAACAGGTGTAAAATATCCAGTTTACAAATCTACTCATGATTATTCAGATGACTTACAGGTTCGCTTAAAAAAGACCTTTGTAACTGTTAAGAAAAACCTTGAGGAAGCTCAGGAATCACAACAACTTCAACAACATAAATCTGCTAAAATGCCTAAGATTAAAGTTGGTGACTTGGTCTATCTTTACACACCTCATATTCGGCCAGGCCAATCAAAAAAACTCAGTTCTTTAAATCATGGTCCTTTTGAAGTTATCAAGCAAACAACTGAAGTTAACTTTGTCATTCAACACAAAAACAATCCATGTAATCAGCAATTGGTCCACGTTAATAGATTAACTCCTTTACCTCCTAGACGTAGTGAATTGATTTCTAGCACATATAATGATAACATTGATAATTCTTCAACTCAAGAAACAAGACAATTTAAAAGTAGATATTTTCTAAACCATCAAAATAGGGTTAAAACTCAAAATGTTCCTAATTCACACAAGTATGACTTGCGCCCAAGAGGCCAATTTATTTATTAAAGTTACTTGTCAATTAAGGCAATATGTCAAGAGAGCAATTGGCTCAAAAAGTAAAGTAAAATGTTTAGATTATGAAATTCTCACATTTTCAAAAAAAAGACTGATATTGTTGTGAGATGGACAATTGTGTTTCATAATATTATATTTTCAATTGTTTCACAAAATGTTTTGCAAAACTGTATGCTATGTTAAAATGGATCCGATATTTCTGAACTTCTGTGTAATTTGCTTTATGTGTCAGTCAGCTGAATGTTCTGTACTGCAAGTTCTGTGCCAGTGCAGCTTTCTGAATGTGAGTGCCATGTTAATCAGGTTGAAGTAGTGTTTTAAAATTCTAAATACTTAAATAATAATTTTTTTTTTGCTTTACTTTAATGATAAGCAGTAATGTTTTAAAGTAATTTTAAGATAATTAAGTACTTGATGGATTAGAGTTTTGGTAAGGATTTTTAAGGATAACTGATAATTTTTATCTCTGTTTTATTTTATGAATGTGTGAATGATTTTTTTTTTAATTTAAAGGTCTAGTAAATTTTAGAAATTTTTTTTTGTCATTTGGTGTTTGTTGACTTATTGGTTGGGGGTACCGCCACCTCTAGGTTTGCAACTTTCTAATGGACTTGTTTCTTGCCTGGGTGCCTGATCAACATTCTTGGTTTGAAAATTTGTCTCATTTTCTAAATTAGTAATTTTTTTTTTAAATGTCTTTTAAAGTAATTTGTTGGCAAGGTTGGATAATAGTTAATAAATTGATTTCTGTGAAAAGTAAATTTATAGAATTTTAATTGTAAAATTTTTGAAGAAAGAAAACTTTTTGTTTAGTTAAACTTTTTGTGAGTTGAGTAAATTAAATTTTCATGTCTCTGTGGTACTCACCAGAAAATGTATTAGTGTTTAAATTTTAAAAGGGGCAATTTCATCATTTGTGTCTTGTTAATTTGGTGTTGTCTTGTAAAGGTCTATGCTTGTATTGAGACTTATTTTTTTTTGACTCAAGAGTCAAACTTTAGGCCACTCTTGGATTTTGGTTATTATGCTGGTCATGATCTTGTTTGTTTTTGTTTTTTTTCTTTGATGTACATGTACATCGCTCAAAATTTACACTAAATTCCTCTCAATGGAACATATGTCATTGGGAACTTAATGCAGGTATTTTCCTAGTATTGTGTGGAAAAATTCCCCGCTTTGCAGGAAATTTTTCTCCCGGGCCCCGAAGGAGTGTGATAAGGCTTTCACACCTCTGTGTTAAAATTGTATATTAAAGTATTGTTTTATTTCTGTGTGATTGAAAGTGTCAATTTCGAAATGTAAATGTCTTTTCTACATGTTTTCAATTACATTGACTTTTAAGGGAAGTGAACTCTAAAATCGCAAAAGTGTTTATGTTCCAGAAAAATAGTATTAGTTTTGTATTTTCGCTTCTCAGTCGCTAGTTGGGAACTTGCAGGTTTTGCGCACGCGCGCGTTTGAAAAAGGATTTTGGAAGCAGTGTGGAAGGAGTCGTGGAAAAATGTAGACGTGTGTGTTTGATTCGCGTATGATCGCGAATTTTAAGAAAAGGTGGATTAATTTTGAAAGTGGAAGGATGTGATTAAAATATGTAACATAGTTCGACAAGTTGTGCGTAGAGTCGTTTGGCTCGGTTCAGAGATGAGTCACTCGTGTTTTTAAATGAATCAGCCTGGTAGTAATGGAATAATGAATCTTGTGAAAAGAGAAAATGGTTCTTTCACTGGTCGGCTTGAATCGCTAATAGGGCTAGAGGGAAAGCTCATTTTACAGCGATTTGTATTTGCCTGACTCCGCCTTGTGTCCTAAGGTACGAATCAACCAATCTCCGTAACCAACCAAGATGTCGAATTCCGCCAGCATGATGTTGTGTAGTCAAGTTTCCCGACCATTATGGATTTTGTTCTGCGCAAGAATCTCGATGAGTTTATGCCGAGAGTCCATCCTGATATCCTTTCCCATGGTACAGAATTGTAAATGTTATATTTAAAAGAGACGAGGTAAAGTTTTATATATATTTAGTCTTCCACCTAACGAATAGAGTGTTAATTGTCAAATCCTCGTGAGTATCGAGTCATTGATGATGTTATATGAAAATGTCGTATATGTTCAAAGTATACAAATGTGATATATAAATGTCAAGTATAATATGAGGAATATTGTGTTTATTTTATGTATCAGAAAATATGTGTATTCTCTTGGTTCCTCTTCCTCCAGGGGTGTTCTTAATGGTCACCCTACCGAGTGTAACTCTGAGTTATTGTGAGAAATGCTTGTACTCCACTGTTTTCGATCAACTGCCTTGTTATTTCATGTTTAATAAATGTGTTTGATTTCAAAACTTTGTCTTCTCTGTCGAGTATACCAAAACGTTCGCGACAAAATTTAAAAGGGTGCCTTTTGCTCATCGTTCATATGAACCGATAATATTTTTAAACAATATTCTATATAAAGAATGATTTCGTTAATATAGTGATTGAATATGTGGGCCAATAAGTTATCCAGAAAGTTGCGACTAATAAGGTCGCAGTTTATTGAAATAAGCAGAACAATTAGCCGCAAACTGCTCTCTCCATATCGGCTTGCAATATGAAATGTTATACGAGGCATGAAACTCCATTATAACTGATTGTTTTGTATTTTTAAAAATGCTAATTTAGATCAATTGACCGTCTATTTGCAATTTTGTAAATACCTGTAAATATTATATAGGCCATTCATTTTCTGCCATTTTCAATCTAAATTTTATGTTATATAATCTATAGCCCGACACTCATAGGTAAATATTTCTGACGGCCGCCATTTGGACAGTCCTTAGTGAAGCCCAAATTATATAACAATATTCTATCTCCCCACATGAGTTTAAGAACACGAAAAATTAAAAGGGTGCCTTTTGCTCATCGTTCATATGAACCGATAATATTTTTAAACAATATTCTATATAATGAATGATTTCGTTAATGTAGCGATTGAATGTGTAGTCCAATAAGTTATCCAGAAAGTTGCGATGAATAAGGTAGCAGTTTATTGAAATAAGTAGAACAGATAGCTGTAAACTGCACTCTCCAAATCGGCTTACAATATGAAATGTTCTACGAGGCATGAAACTCCAATATAACTGATTGTTTTGCATTTTTAAAAATGTTAATTTAGATCAATTGACCGTCTATTCGCAATTTTGTAAATAACTGTAAATATTATATAGGCCATTTTCTGTAAACAGTAGTTTTACGTGTCCCAGGTGTTTTAATAAAAGTTTGCATGACTTGGGACTGATTTTGGATACTGATCAGTTTTACTATATTGTAGTTCATATTTATCACCCATTAGCTAAAGAAACAATTTATATTTTTAATATTAAAAAATTTAGTTTTTTATTAACTTTTTGCTTACGGGTGGGACAGCGTCAATCCCCAACGAAGAACCTCTCAAAAAGACGGGTATAGGACATACCCTGTCCCAAACAGTTCGGCCCCCTTCTGCATGCACTGGCGTCCACCCATCAGAGATAACGTACAACAGATCAGAGGATGCGCCTCTCCTGGCCCAAACTGGGGAGAAAGGAAGTGACCTCCAAAATAGGATTTGAAGTTCATTATTCATTCAGTATACTTCCATAGTTTTAACATTTTTAACATAAATGCTCTTTAATATTCATATATATTCATTTTTAATTTCTTTAAGATTTTCAAGCTATCAAAACTTCAGAAAGGGTCAGAAAATATGTCCGTGAATACAATCTCAGAACTTCCGATTTCCTTCCTAATGTTTTACTGTTTCTATTGTTAGTCCTGATTGTGTGCCATTTAATATGACTGAGTTGATTAATTATGTTACATCCTACAGAATTCATCACTATATTTGCAGTGGAGTACAATAACGAAACGTTGTTTTCCCAAATAAGTCGTATTTTCTTTCAAATGTAAAATAAAATATATATAAGTAATGTATCCAACTCATGGCTTCCACTACAGTTTAACAGATTTGTATTTTTTTGGAAAGCTATAACACAAATTAGATCTCGTGAAAATAAATATGCTTATTGCTGTTACCAATTAAAAAATGCATAACAAGTTTATGTAATGTGGTTCATTATTTCGTGAGATATCGTGTTTCTGGTGAAAAAATAAAATATCTAATATCCAGGAAACAGTTCATAACTACTAAAAAATAGTGATTATTGGTAAAATGTACTTAAAGTATTTTGTCATATGATTATAGCGAAAATATTTAATGTGTTGGGATTTTATCCATTTTAGATCAACAACGGGCAATATCTTAACATCGTAGATTATCGTTCTAAAAGTTGTGTAATTTGTTTATAAATAGAACTTTACATTTTAATTGGCAATTTTCGCAGGAAATTTTAAAATAAAAGTACCTTTCAATATTGTTGCGATATTCCAGGAAAATTAACTAGACTGTGGCTCAAATCAACTATTATTCCATATCAAAATTCATTTTTAGTAGTATTTTCTTCTCAAATTTTACAAGAAAAATTCTGAAAATATCAGTATTGTGGGTTTAAATGATTACAATTATAATGTGTTATCTTTTACTTTAAAGAGCTTATAAACTCTTTCAATTAAAGAAATACTTCTTGACAATGTCCGTTGGGAGGAGGGGGGTCGGTTATTTGCCTGAGGGATAATGACATCACGAACAAAAGAAATTGTATTGTGGTTTCTTTCACAACAATGATTGAAACTATTAGGCCTCGTGATCATTAAGCCCCAAATAAACCTTTTCATATATGATTATGCTAATTTTTGTCCTATGCTTCTATGTTAAATAAATATAAAATTTAGAATAATTTTTGAACTAGAATTTAAAAAAATATATATCTGGTTCTACAGTTTTTGATAACAAGGTGGGACATAAAGTTTCATGAAAATCCATTATCGTTATCCTATACACAAGAAATCGACTACAGACAGACGGATATCACTCGATAAATAGTCAAAACGTGTTCAGGAGATCTTAAAACATATTGGCATCAAAATCGGAATTAAAAAAAATGTGAAAATAATACTTTCTCTTTATTATATTACATAGTTTGAGAAAGCAAAAATGTTTGAAACATTGAAGATGTTTCTTTTCTTTGAGAACACTTAAAGTTACACGTTTATAACATTTATGATTTGAAAAATCGGATTAAATTTCGATTAAATACCTAGTTTTGTTTCAACAATATTGAGCTCTATGTGAAAAAAATAAATAAATATAAAACAAAAATATAATCTCAAGAACGACTCCTGATAATTCTTAAATAGTGATGTGTATCCATTTCCGGTGATAAATAATAGAACCCATCACAATACATTTCCAATACATCACATTCGTGATCAAAGGGAATGTTAAGGATCATAATCCTCCATTTGTGGATAAATTACATTCGTCCTCCATTGGGTCTCTATTGTAGAACGAATTTCAGCACTGTAATCGCCTCCCATACGCTTATTACTCCCTACCCCTTCCTGAAACTCTGGATATGCTTATCCTATAGCAATACATATACAGTAAAAATCCGGTTCTGGTTTTTCACACCAATCTTTTTCGAACTATTATGAAGATCATTTTCACCTTATACATATGTAGTAAACATGAATAACTTTTATATTTGTTCTTAATGTTTACTAATTATTCGCAAGTTATACTTCCTTCTTATTTAGTTATACTGTATGTAATGAAATCATATATTTTCTTATTTCACTAAGCAGTGACTATCGAATATTGAAAAATTCATAGTCACATGAGTTTGTAGATTTCAAAGATTTCAAGTATTACAATATCAGTATACATTTTTCATAAAATGAAAACGCTGAGAATATTCATATTAAATATTTCGTAAATATTATTTTCATTCTTTCTGGACCTTCTTCGAAATCTTTGTAGCGTGTAAAATTTACATCATTTAATTTTCTTGTTGTCTGTTAAGTGGCAAATTACACCAAAATCGTCCTTATGATCAATAAATGTGAAAAATGCCAATTACTATATATGTTGACATCCTGATCTTAATTCTTAACATTTCATACTTTTTATTGTTATAAGAAATAAGTAAAGCACGTGACTTTATGTGCAATTAGTTATAAACTGGTTTGCAACATAAAATATCTGCCAATACAAACATAGCTTTCAGTTTTTTTGGGCCTTCAGGTACAGAGTTTTTGCACTGAAGAAGAAAATCCAGTTGGTTTCCAAAAACGTACTTATGCTAATTTATCTTGATTTATACTGCGTTTTACGTTGTAAAACAGTTCATTATTGCATGAAATGTTCCTTATCCTGTGAAGTATCCACTACACGACTATGTGCGTGATATTTACCATATGAATACAAATTATTATAAAAAAAATTTGATATGAAAACTAGCGTCATTTTAGGTTGAACCAAAAGTTGAAATATCGTACAAATGATGTCCATAAAATGAAAGTTTTAATGTAGAAATAATTTCATAAATTTCAACATGATATAAAATGTTTATATATGTACACGTACACGTAAAAAAATCTGCTGTGGACAGTACATGACTTTCTCTGCAAGCTGATATTCATGTTCTCTTTATTTTTTCAATAATTCTTTAAAATGAGTATATTTGCGTAAAATAACAACTATAATTATTTTAATTTACACCGAATTATTTTCACTTTTAATTCAATTTTTGTTTTCATTTGATAACTGGACTTATTTTCAAACGTGGCGTAGCGAAAATGCGAAAAAAATAAAATGTCTCGGAAACATCTATTCCTAGAATAATGGGGTTGGTCTTAATCTTTTCGATGTCAAAAACTACGTATGAAATAATAATTTAATTTATATATTTGAACATACATAGTCTTTTATCTTTAGATTTAACGATTTTTGCTGTCCATTTTGCAAAAGAAGGCAGGTTCTTTTTCTCCGAATCTTAACAATATCTAATCAGCACCAGGTTAAGTTACAAGTAATTTATCTATCAAATTTTGTGAAAGTTGGTCTATTTTTGAACTGAATAAAGGAAATTTTTGCGGGACATTTCGTAAAAAAATGCAGGATCTTTTATCTCGAACCGTATCAAAATCCAACCAGCACCAGAGTTATCCACACATGACTTATCGACCAAATTTTATGAAATCCTTTCAATTAGTTTTACAGTTAAAGTGGTTACAAAATCTGCACAGACAGACAGACGCATGTACGGATATCCGCTAAAATAGTTTTTTCGTGTTCTAGAGGTCTCAAAACGTGTATATTCGCTGAAAACTCGAGTTACAATTCTCGGCACGATTCCAATAGTTTTCCTATACATTAGCATGCATTGCAGAGAAAGTAAAAATGTCATATGCAACAAAAAGGCCAGAGTATACATTTTATATAAATAACCTAACTTTTCGGCAAAAGCAACGAACACAGGGTTCAGGAAAAATCCGAAGAATATCCCTTATTCCAAGTTTCTTACGATAGAAAGGGATCTTGCAGGGAAGAATGTATCTTACCCCTCATTTAGGATCCCAGGGGGGCAATGATTGACACCCATATTTCTTTGCGGCTAATGGCTAAAGGGGAAGGAACTCGAACGAATCTTCCCGTTCAGAGAGAGTTTGGATTTAAAATTATAAAAAAGCTACAAAACTGAATCTGGTATGAAAAAGTCAAGTTGATCCACACTCCAATAATGTTTTTTTTTCATTTGCCATTGATACAGTGTGTAAACGGTCTTTATAGATGGCAAATATTTATTTTATAAACTTTGAATCCCGATTTTGATTTAGGAGTGAAAACTGGGTATACCCAACTTATGGTGTGTGTGTATTTAGTAGCGATCATGACTTTTAATATCAGTAGTTCTAAAAAAATGTTTTAAAAGTAATATGCATGGCATAAATAGTTTATATAGCATAAAAGGACTTATTCGGACGCTTTCAAAGATGTTAAGAAAAGTTAAGAAGAATATTCCAGGAAAGTCAACACTTATTGACGTCCTACGTAAATACTTTCATCACTATTCAGAAAGAAAATTGTCGTCCTACGTAAATACTTTCATCACTATTCAGAACTTTTATAAAGAATACACCTAACTATATATACTCTCAATAAGAAACCATAAAGTTCAAACATCTTTTCATAGAAGCAAATAATGTGAAGTCTTATAAAAAATATCTTCGTATATGAATGAATCGCTCCAAGCAGAAAGCATTTCAGCTTTTAGAGAAAACTGAAAAACTGTCTAGTGTCTTTGTTGTAACTGTAAAAATATATAATAAAAGAAAAAAAGACTAAAAAAAATGTTAGTCTAGTGTATTAGAAAATCGTCTCAGGTAAGTATTTTAATGTACATAATTTGAACTATATAAAAATGTTAAAGTCAATAGACCAAAGACCCTTTCTGCATGAAACTATAAAGATAACTATTTAATTTTTAAAATATTTATTTACCTTTAGAAATTAGTTTGAATTTTCCGTTTTTCATATGTGTAGCATAATATATAATTAGAGTTTAGACTATATAAAAAATTGACAGTTTCTCCAGTAAGATGGAACCGAAATGTCTTTGCATAACTAAAGCCTTTCTTTGTAGGTGATGGATTGCCCTCATTAAGCATTTTTAAAATAATTCAAACTATTAGAAATATATCTTGTATGATTTCAAAGTGCGTCGTTGAGATTCTACTGACTAAAGGAAACGCAGAAGATTCGGAATTTTCATAGCACAAGTTTGGCAATTCACATAAATTTTCTACATAAATAGTCCATATATAGCCATGCACTCTCGTTGGTTCCCTGTCTCCTGGAAAATTTTTGGTCATTGGTCGAAACTCATTGTCAACGAAACGTTCACCAATTGTATATCAGGATATTTTTGTATACTGCCTTTCACTTTTGTAAGATTTTTGTATCAGACCGTTTCTTTTTGTCTTAATGTATATTTCACTGTAGAAAACCTAAACATTCTTCCAATTTTATTTAATACCAGAACTTAACCAGCATAGTATAATAGGGAAAGAGGGACGAAAACCTGAAAACCCAAAATAGTACCCAAAGTGTTCCCATAGCCACCCATCTGAGCAAATAATACAATGACTCCTATGATATGGCTCCCCAAATCACACAAGAACATACGCCATACTTGGCAGTTGACTTCGGAGTGTCAACGCCATATGCTTCACGTGGTGATTGCCAGACTTACACACGACCTGACGTTGGGAACACCATGAAACTTGACTCATCAGAGAATTTTACATTTTTCATGCTTCTGAAATTCACGTTCCGTGAGCACTGCCCTACTGAATTCGGCGTTGACTATTTTGTGGTGATACGAAAGACTTGGATATTCCAGACCCCCCACCCCATGAACATTATTTTTATGTAGCGCACGGTGAGATTTTTCACTGAAAAAGGTTTCCTTAAAATTGTATTTAATTCTGCAGCACTTTATATAGCTGCTGTTTTGCGTTTTCATCCCACAATTCGATTGAGTGCTTGCTCTTCTATCATTGTCGTCCAGATTTGTCTTTTGACCACAGCTGCTTTTGTCTGCACCTGTTTTATCGGTCTTTGAGTACTAAGAGGTTATATAGGATACCGTAGTTTTCGATAATCCCATACAACTCGAATCACGGATGCTGCAAATAACTACGCACCAAAACTCATCCTTCGTTGGAACGCCGTTAAGTCTGACATGTGAATTTCTAAATACAAAAAACTCTGATGTGAGCAGTATATGACTGTCCTTAACAATACAATAAATTTATTTCTTTTACAGTAAAATAATAATGTATAAGATCCACTGTACTGTGCTTTTATCGTCGAATTGTACATTTGGTAATTTTCTGGATGACAACAAGTACAACTATTTCAAAGCACCTAATTAACTTATATTTCGGGCAACTCTAAAAAAAGAATTATCGATATTAATAGCATCCTCAATAAGCGATATAGTCTATATATTAAAATATTTTAATATTGATTTCAACAGTTAGGCGCCATTTTTGCAATTTTAACGATATGTTCGTTAATCTGGGGCGAAATATCGCCATGTTGGAGATATTTTCCTAGATTATTCTCTAAGTTTGCAAAAGTACATTACCAAGTCTTACAGATAAACGGAGAAAAGTGTATTTCTTATATACTAGAACTAGCAGCGATTACGCGTCGTTTCTCGGGATTTACGATGCAAAACTCTGATAAAAATTACACAGGCACATATAGGGTCGTGAATCTTATACATTGTTTTTTCACTGTGAAATAATTAAATTCATTGCTTTCTGTAAGAAAAAAAATGGATCTTAAAAATTTATGGGAGTCTATTTTAAAGCTACCCACAAAACTTCATTAAATTCGGTGAAGCTGTTCTGCCTTGATGATGAGACAAACGAAAGTTTCGTCTTTCATTAATATCGCAACAACCCCTGGAGTTAGAAACTCGAAACATGGACTAAATTTTAAGTAGGGCTATTTTAAGACTGCCTACTAAATTTCATCAAATTCGGTTCAGCAGTTGTTCTCCTGTGATGATGGATCATACATACATACATACATACATACATACATACTTTTCTTCTTTATATATATAGATGTATGCTCGTCATATGATGGTAAGCAGAATTTGCGAAGCATTACTTCCTATTTGGCGTCATTTTTATCAATTTGTCAAAATGTATGTCATTTTGACAACATTTAAAATAGTCGCCAAGTTGGCGATGTCTCGCTAAATTTCTCACCAAACGTTACGGACGGATAAATGGGTTAGTCTTGTAGTCTACTCTTATGTTCTTTCCAAGATATTGAACTTTCATCAATTAGTCGTCATTTCATTCATTTATAGTCGGTTTCATCAATTTGGCGAATTTCTATCAATTGTGTGAAATTTTCGTCAATTTGGCACCTTTTAAAAACTCAGCAAGTTAGAGATATTCCGAAAAATTCGTCATAATTTTGCCAAGAGTTCCGGGCGTAAAAATAGGTTATTCTTGCAGTAAATACTTATATTATTTTCAAGATACAAGATATTGAATTTTGGTCATTTAGTAGTCATTTTCATTGATGTAGCGTCATTTTTATCAATTTGGCGACATTTTCGTTAATTTGGCAAAATTTTGACTTAGATTTTAGATAAATTTTGTATATGCTCCAATGAAATAAGCATAATACGTGTTGGAAATTTGTAAACTATAGATCTAGAAAACACAGCGGATTTTATGAAGCTTTGGATTTTATATGATTATGTGAAATAGGAGCATTTTTGTCATCAAGTAGAAAAAACAGTCTAAAGACAATAAATGTTGGTCCTTCATTCCAAACAGTAATACTCATTTTGATTCTAATTTTCTTCACATTATTTATAATTTTCTTCACATTATTTTTGTGTTCTTATTCGAGGCTTCGATATTCACTTAAAGGTTTAAAACACCTAAGTTTAGTTTTTACGAAAATGTTGGTATAATTGAGTTGTTGTTGTTGTTGTTGAGACCCAGACCGTCCGACCTACCAGAAAGGTGTAAGGTAACTGGGTATAATTGAGTAGTTTTTGTTTACAAAAAATTCTCAATTTGTTTTAATATTAATATTAGTTCCAAAAATTTGAGTCATTTGGGTTAGTGTATATTTCGGGTCATAAAACTGGACAGAACGATTTTAATTGATAAAATTTTCACCGAGATAAACTGATTACTTTTTTAGACGAATAAACGTTACAAGCTCGAAATTCGAATTCCGTGTTTCTATCTGTTAAAAAGTTTCCATCGCAAAAACACAAAAGTAAAGACTTTTTTTAAAGAAATTTTTTAGCACAAGAAAGCACCATGTTAATCAGAACTGGTCCTCTGGTCAATGGGGAGTGACAAAGCTTTTATCTAAAAGCTTTTAGATTTGACTCTTTATTTTTGTCCCAGAAAGCACCATCTTTAGTCCAAGCTTGTTAGCCTCTAATGCTGAGTGACAAGTAAGGATTTTTCATATATCCTTTAGAGTAGAAGTAAAAAAAGAGATAAACAGTGTTGATCAGATAATTAGAAAGCTTCGACTCACTAAAGCTTCGACACTCGCTGGCCGACGCGATTTATATTTGAAACACACGTGACATGTATAATAATGACAATATTCACCAGCACTCCCTAACTTCCCCCTAGACGAAATGGATCTTGATTAATTAAAGTAAATAAAAGATAAGACTAAAACAACTTTATTTTAATTAACATGCATCACAGAGTTAATTTTGCCGATCGATCTGAAAGGCAATAAACAGCCTTCTTCATCAGGATACATAAGCAGTGTAACCTTCGCTCGTGAGAGATGGGTTGGCAACTGATGCACCAACAGCAAACGTGACTGAAGAAGGGTAATGGTTTTGCCAACGGTGAGAGAAGAAAAAAGAGATAAAACATCCCAGGAGGAAGGTCATCGGATGATCAGCAAGTCATCGAATGAAACATAAATATATATATTTTTTTTATCAAGAAACCGTTTTTCATCTTACATGGTAGCTGGAACTTCCTGCACAAGTAATCTATGCAGTCAGATTTCGTGTAAATTAAAACAGTAGGAAAATCCTTTTTAATGTAGTACATGTATTGAGCAAATAAGTGGAACAATTTAAGTGGTATGTTAATAAACGATTTGTGTATATTTACCGATCTGTGTCTTTTATTTGTGCCCATTTTGCCTCTTTCATCTCTTATTGGGTGCCTTGCACTGACGAAAGGGAACCAGTGAATCTTCGAAACAGCTATACGCTGCATTTTTTTAATTGTGCTTTAATATAATACTCAAATCCTCCTTATCCGTTGTACAAAGTAATTTTTACTTATTGAATTCTTACTATGCAAGGATAGGACTCCCTCATATTATTTCATTAACAAATATGCACCCAAATGTCCATCAGGATTCAGAAAGTTTCCTTGTTACATAAAGACTCACAACAAAACTTATATCCCTCAATGCTTTCCCATATCGGATTTAATATCTGGATTGGAATATTTAGAAGCTCTACTGCCCTTGTTATGCATAGCATGACGACTTTGATCATGTTATAAAGATTAAAGAAGATTACGAGCAAATATGACGATGCATACCTATACAATAGTACATGCCTATACGACAATTCATACCTCTGCGCTCTCGTACCGATAATTCAATCCCTTGTCCTATAGTCATAAGACCGAACTAAATCGTTTGGCCACTGACTGGTAGATGGAAATTTTCTATATGCTGAATATCTGGACTCAGTGACATTAGGAAATCTTTTGTTAAAAGTTTCTATTGAGTTTCTCTAAAAGAAAGAGGCTAACTTTTACTAACTTTTCTTCATTGGCAAAGAAATCCTTAAGGAAACTTTTCGCCTTTTAGAATAAAGTGTTTTGAATGTATTTTTTGCATTTTGAATGTGTTTATATTAATTACAGGGGCAAATCAATTACTTTTTGATTAAATTAAAAAAATTCCAAATATTTGGCCAAAATGGTGTTTATATGTTAATAGATATATACATTAAATTTCATATTAATTTCATAATTAGAGCACAAGTTAGAAAAGTTCTTATCGATATATCTCTGCATTTAAAGAAATGAAATGTAAGAAATAAATGCAGTTTTCAATTTTGTATTGTACATTACTTTAAACTATTCAAATTCTCATAAGCCAGAAGATTATTGATAAGATGACTTTGAAACTTCTGTTCTTATTATTAAAACCTTATTACTCTCCTTATATACATAGTATAAAGTATAAGGAAAGTATTGTGACTGGGTCGAAAATTCGAATTCGAGTTTTCGACGAGAGAGACGTTTCAAGCATACCTGATCACGAATCGATCATTATGGGGGTGATGTGTGCGTGTGTGTGTGTGCATGCGTGTGTGTGCTTGTGTGTGTGAAAGTATGTGTATGTGTCAGTGAGTCTAAGGAGACGATATCTCACGAACGAATGGAACGACTCGAATGAAATTTGGTATAACAATTAAAATCTGGGAAAGTTGGAAACGTGTCGCTTTTAAACACAATCGAACGTTCAGAACCCCCTAAATTTTCGAGTAAACTTTTATAAAAATCATCAAAAAATCAAAACTTTTAAAAAAGTTACGCAAATAGACATTTCTTATGTAACTTTTCCTTAGTAAACGATTGACATAAACTTTAAAACGCTAGCACGAACCGTTATCGAGATACTGCACATTTTTCAAATAAATTTAACCCGTAAATTAAAAAATATATTAACTGTTGAGAAACATGTTCATTTTACTTATGTAATATCATGCGATAAATTTGGTGACATCATTTTCGTGGATCTAGCAAATTCCATTCAGGAGAAATGTACTTCGAATAATACTTTTGTATTTGAATGCCAGTAGTCATTTATCTGCTATAAGAATAACTTATTTCTCAGTCTATAACGCTTGGCGAGATTTTGGCGGTATGTCGCCAACTTGGCGCCATTTTTAAATATTGTCAAATTAACGAAAATCTTGCCAGATGGATAAAAATGACGCTAAATCAATGAAAATGACTGTGTCTACTGTAAGAATAATCTATGTTTTTACTGTAAGAGTATTAAATCCATTACATTATATAAGGAAAGCCATGTGCTGCCCACATCAGATTTTTTTTATTTATTTGTGAAGTCATTGAAACGTTTTTAATAAAATATTGAAATTTTTAAATAAAAGCGATATCAATTAAAAACAAAATTCTAACCAAAAAAATTATTCGAATTAGCCTTTAATCTAAATTAACGTTTTTAGAACATACTTTAACTTTAAAATAAGATATTGAAGAAATATGTGGTACAACAATATAACAGGTTATGTTAATTTTGAAATGCATAAATTTTAAGTCCGTTTTTAAATTTAAAAATAAAAATTAGTTTTTTTAAAAATTGAAAAAAAAATTTGCCATATATAATTTCGTGTTCGCCTTAAGTTGAAATATTAACTTACAATATGATGGCAATAAAAATAACGAAAACTATCATGGTCTGCCCCCTTAACATGATATTTAAGAGTGCGAATTTAATATTTATTTTCATTATTCAATTCAATTATTAAGTGGTTAAATTAATATATCTCTTTTCAACACATATAAATAAGGTTACATAGCAGACACCAATCTATATGCAGTAAAAGTCTTCTGCACTTCAGATTTTTAATTCCGTTCATTTCAATCCGCAAAATTCAAAAATTAAATTTAATATACTTCCGACAGGACTACTTCAGTGCATATTTAATAATATCCCTCGCAAGTAATAAAGATATAAAGTAATAAAGACATTCTGCGAAATTCCTAGATGAATATTCATTTCTCCTTTGACGATTAAATAAGCCAGGCAAAGAGGAAATAAGCAGAAAAGTTCATGAGAAGTTAGACAATTGTCTTTTTTTTTTATCAAATAATTCCTTTGGTTCTGCAAACTCATTTTTAGTATCTTTCAAAACTTTCGTCGTATAAAGCCAAGTTGAATGCGTGAATATTAAAAAGATTTCTGTTAAAAGTTTATCTAATATCTTTGAATAGTTCCAAGAATTATTTCTTTTAAAGTAAGGATTTAATTTACATCTTCAATGCGCAAGCGATAATTTCCTTTTCTTTGATGTTGTTCATCAATATGATCACATGCGATTTTCTAGAGGTAATAATTTTAAGATTATTTTGAACAACTTGGAATAAATAATTATTAGTATCGTTGAATTTCTTTCTATAGGGAACAAAAATGTTCTGCGCATTTTTGACACTGCATTACAAACAGGTAGCAAAACGTGTTGTTCTGAAGATTTACATAGAGACAAATATGGATTTGCAGATTTGCAAGATGGGAATAAAATTTTGATTTAGGCTTAATTAATTAAACATCCATTAATACAATTTATCATTGACAGTATAAGCAAACATTTAGTGGGCCGAGCTTGCTTCCAACTTCCCTGTGATTAGTTGTTGGCACAAAAGTCACAAAATCGTCGAGGACTTAATTCCAATATTCCAGTCTCAATTCCAAAGCTTTACATAACAACGATTATCATGAACAATTGCCATTAAAATGTAATTATTAATGCAGTTAACATATAAAAATATCATTGTATAAATCAAAGTAATTAGGAAAACTAATTTTTTAATGATTACGATTGTTAGAACTTTTAATATGCGAACTTTTTTATTTGATATCCATTTGATTTGTTGGTGACAAAATTGTTGCTATATTACTTCTTTTCTGAAAAAGTTTGCTTTGAAACATCTATTTCTCAGGATCTGATATAGCTTAAATGATGACTAATATAGATTCAGCATTAAATTCTGGACGATGTAGGGGGAGTGCTAAATATCTCCATTCACTGTTTTTTTTTCTATTTTCGGTTCAACAATTTTCATTTTATTTGAAACATCCATTTCTTAAGATTGATTGTAGATATAACTCAGATGTACATTGCTATGGTTTCAGCATCAAATTCTGGAGGAGGTAGGATGGTTTCCATATAATTTTCACTTTCGGTTTCTTTTTCCCTTCTAGTTCAAAAAATTTCCTAACAGATCCATTTCTAAGGACTGATTATAGAGAAAGCTTGGATAAAGACTGATATTGACATGGGATTCTGGATATGAGTGAGAAACTCACTAAGGATTTTCATTTCCGATTCTAGCGATTTCACTTCTGATTCCAAACATTTATATTTCCTTTAAACATTTATTTCTCGGCGTATGTAACATATATAGATCAGATGATGACTGATATGGAATAAGCATCAAATTTTAGAGGGAGTGGAGGGTTTACTAAAGATTCCTATTTTCGATTCAAAATATTTTTTGAATCATCTATTTTTCTGGATTAGCTATAGATAGAGCTTAGATGATAAATGGTGTGAAGTCAGTAATAAATTCCGAAGGAGGTCAGAGAGCCTACAATATTTTCCACTTCCAGATTTTTTTCGTTTCCGGTTCAAAAAATTTCCTGGAAACATCTATTTCTCAAGGTTGGCTATAGATAGAGCTTAAATGGTGACTCATGGGTTCAGCATTGAATTCCAAACGGGGTCAGAGGGGAAATTCACTGAGAATTTCCCCTACAACCCATTCTATTTCTGGTTCTGGAAATGCCACTTTTGGTGTTTACGAAAATTCGTATGATTGTACGAAGTAAGTGTGCAAAAGAGAAATAAAATGATTAATAATTCCGTCAAAAATTATGTGTACGCATCATTTACAACTTTATAGCAGCTCCTTCATGAATTTCTTGTTTATTTATTTCATTTCAAACCGTGTGCATTGCTATAATTAGTTAATTCTCGAAATAAATATTTATCTGATTTATAATACGCCTTAGATCCGTTTCCTTTCATTATTATACAATACCTTCAAAACAAAAGCAATTTTGTCGCACTAGGAACTAAAACCGAAAAATTGATCCATCAGATATATATGAAGCAGCCATAACTTCTGCATCTTAAATAAAAGTAGTAACGTTAAAAGGTAGTCTTTATAGATTTTTAAATACACATTCATTAGATTTCTTACAAAACATAGATAAGTCTCTAGAGATGGCGAATTTGTTGACTAGGGGCGGATTAACCAGTATTTTAAATATATATTAAACGTATCACTTTCCATATTTTTATACAGAAATATCTACCGCATGAGATATATAATACCTAGAATAAGTTTTAGCGGAATTATATTTTTTATGTTTTTTTAGTATAAGTAAAATGTGCAATATTGAGAAAATGAGGCATGTTACTCGTAATATTATCTAAACGATGTCATTTGCTTTTAATTAAAAATTACAGATAAAATGATTTTTTGTAACAATTTTGGTATATTATTGTAAGTTGTGTTTTTTTATGTTTAAAAAACGTTCAAGGATTTCTAGGATACATACTCTGAAAATCGTGAATTCTCTTAAGTTTGTCGATTGAAAAATTCATATCCAATCATTCGCTCCATCTTGATTCCGACCTTCGCGAAAACGAATCCTTTATTGGCGTTTATCGGTTGAAGTAATCGTATTGAATTTCATTCGATTTTAAGAATGCGTTTCAGTTATATAGGGTTTCACTTCAGGATATCTGCTTTTCATGAGCTGTCAAATCGTTGAGCAGGGATTTTATTTTTGATTGTTGAGAAAAAAAAAACCATTGGATGCTAAATCAGACGAATAAGGAAAAGGATACATCAAATCAATTTTGTCATACTTCAAATAATTGATAGTTTGAAATGCTGTGTGTGTGTGAGCTTACATTGTCATGAAGAATTATACAACATTTCGTATTATGTTTTCTGATTTGAACAACTATATCTGGCAAACAAATTATCGTATGCCAATTAGCAATCACTGTTTTACGACCTCCCAAAGTTTTGGTTGCAAACCAAAATTTAAACTTACCGTAACCCAAACTTGCAAAATAAACGATGTAATTATTTTGTTTGACATACTTCGTATACAGACAACTTTTGTAGGATTTTGTTTATTTAGAAACACGAAAGCAAATTGTTGTTGTGTTTCAGTTCAAAGGTTCATCCACATTTCTCGTCATCGGTTACAATGTCAAAAGCAAGTTTTGAGGCACAAGAGTTGAATCTTTTTGAGATTTTCCCTAGACCATTTGACATGAGCATCTTTTTGATCTTGAGTCAAATTGTGCGGAATCAAACGTGCCAATACCTTTTTGACTTTTAAGTGATCATGGAAAATGTAATGCACTCGGGTCCTTGAAATGTGCGAAGATGACCCAATTTCTTCATATGCGACATTGCGATCTAAATTGATCATTTGTTGCATAGGCATCAATGTTTTCTGGCATCACATCTGTTCTTGGTCGGCCGACGCAAAATTCATCACTAAGACTCCTACGTCCAAGATGGAATTCTTTAAACCAGTTGAAAGTTATTGCTTAGGATAGGGCTTCATCACCAAAAGTCGAATTCATTTGATCGACATTCCGTTGCTGCGTCAATACTTCTTCTTCGACCTAGACGGTCCGATATCCCTGAATGTGTACGGTATCTGTTTGGACGGCCGGGACATTTCAACTCATTTTAGACCGGAACCTAGTGGGAACGGAATCCACAGGGACTGTACCCTCCTTCCCCTAACACGAACCTTTCGTAAGGTCTTAGGGTCCCACATGTTTAACGTGTCCGTACTCTTCATGAACACGGAAACGGTTTGAGCACAGTAGAAAACCGAATTCATGTCGTCTGACTGCAATCCCGCGCACTATCCACTGATCTTCTTCTTCTTCGACTCAGTCCGTCCGATCTATCAGAAGGGTGTAAGGTATCCGTTTGAACGGCCGGGAAGTGCCACCCAATTTAGACCGGAACCCAGTGGGGGAGGCATCCACAGAGACCGTACCCTCCTTCCCCTACCACCAACCTCTCGGAAGGACTTACGGGCCCACATGTTTAACGTGATCGTACTCCGCGTGAACACGACGGCAATGGCGGAATTCGAAGTAACCACTGGGCTGTCGCGCCTAATTATTCCTTCCTCGCTTTGTAAACCCTCCTTCTTCAGCCCAGACCGTAAGATATTGCCTGAATATGTAGGGTATCTGTTTGGACGGCCGGGAAGTGCTACCGAATATTTAGACTGGTCCCCAGTGGAGACGGCATCGACAAGAACCGTACCCTCCTTCCTCTACTACCAACCTCCTAAAAATACTTACTCACATATTTAACGTGCCCGTACTCGCGTGAACACGGCAATAGTTTGGGCAGAGCTGAGAATCGAACTCTGGTCGTCCAAGTGCAATCGCCGCAAGCTAGCCACTAGGCTGTTCCATCTACTGTCAACCCTTGTCGAAAGTCATAATAAATCATAGCTCGAAAATCCTTTTAGACTTAACCCATGTTCTGACACTACCTCATTAATTTCAAAATGAAGCCGTGAAAATAATTTTATAGAAGCATTTCTCGTTCCTTAACAGCCAGTGTTCACTTGAAACTTCAAATTAAAAAAAATCGTCTGCAACGAAAACTGCTATTTTTGGAATTGCCACATTCTAAAAACGTAAGTACTGGCTCTCGTAATCCTATAAAATAATTTGCTCAAACTATTCTAGATAAATGAAAAAAGTAAATATATTTAGCAAGATTATAAGACAAATATATTAATGTGTCAGCCAGTTTAGGAAGCAAAAAAAAAAAAAAAAAAAAAAAAATAAATAAATAAATATGAGAAAGAGAAATCATTTTAGCAAACAAGAAAATGTGTCCGATATTTCCGTTGAATATACATGCAGTAAATTATATATTACAGAAAAGAAGCTACAAAATATGCTCAAGTGGTAGCCATGTAAATATACTTTGCAAAGAAATTAATCCTAAAATATGAATTTCAAATCTTCTTGCGCGGTTCAATCAACAACATGATAAAGTAGAAATTCCAAGACTTTCACGGTATCGAATACCATCTTCAGTGGGCGTTTAATCATCTAGCTCTCAGGTATAAAAACATTCTACGAAATTCCAAAACTCATTTCTATTTCCTCTTTTGACTATATTAAATACCCGTGAGTTGCAGCTGAAAAAAATGTCCATAACAAATCTTAAGAGTTGGAAGACTGAATAACTGGATTTCATGTCTAATATAATTCCCCTAATTTCCGGTATCCAACTAAAATATTTGAAATTTAAGTAATATGCATCCGAAATAAATTCATTAATATTAATTGATTTCCTGTGAAATTTAACAAATCTATTCATATTTTTAATGTAGCACAATGCAATGTATGTAAAGAGAAAGTATTATGATATAAAATGCAACTGACACATTTTCGGTCGAATACGAATAAATGTAGGTATGCATCTATTTGTTTGTAAATTCAGGTGTGAATCTATCCAACATATTGATGGACAGTAACTTTGGTAGGATAGTTTAAATCAGTAAACGTAAGAGGTCAGTTGAGAAACAGGATTATGATACAATTGGAAAGCGCTCATTTCCTGGTTTAAAGTTATTTAAAAATTTAAAATAATTAAAATAAATATGGGGAGTGTTGTTATAATAGCTATGTTGTGAGTATTATTTTGTTTAATAGTGTATGAACTGATATATTGAAAGAAAACATGTCCCGTCTTAATAAATAAGGATGTATATTCAAATTCTCCCGGCGAGTGGGAGTCCAATAGGGAATTCCACTTCCGATTAAAAAATCATGAAACATCTATTTCGCACGATTGAATATAGATAAATCTTATATAATGAGTAATATGATTTATTCCGTATTAAATTCCTGAGGAGGTAGAGGGATTCAATAAGGATTTTCATTTTCGTCTCAGGAGATATCGCGGTCGGTTTTTCGATAAATTCATATGATAAAATAAATACATAAACATCGATAAATAATTACATAAAAATAATAAATAAATAATAATATAAATAATGTTGATAAATAAAATTCGATTTCATAATTTCGATAAATATATACATAAAAATGGAATGAAAATGATTATTAATAGTTTCCTCAAAAAATTAAGCATACACACCATTTGAAGTCTCTGCCATATGAAGGAATTTCTTGTTTTCTTTTAGCAATGGGAATATAAAACACAAGAGTAACAGGTTCCAAAACGACAACCCAGGCATGTAACCCACACGACACGTAGAAACACATAAATTGTTGATATAAATATAAAGTTAATTATCTTGTAATAAAACAGACTTCGGAATTCCTAAAAGAATCTGAATTTTTCCTAGGACTATTAAATAATCCAGATGTGCAGTAACACAAATCATTGCAACAACATATCTAGGAAACTGAACATTTTCTTGCTTATAAAATCATTTCGGAACTCTTTTTTGCTCCGAACTTGTGTTATGTAAAGTCAGATTCAATGCCCGAATATAAAACAGGTTTATGTGAAGGATTTTGCGCATATAGACATACCAAGGTTTTTTTCTTCTAGTGCACTTCCGTGAAATGCTGTATACTTGTCATATATTGAAATAAGTATACAATATTTTTTTATCTGAAGAATATAACTTCCAGTATGTTAGGAGAAATCAAGATAAATGCAAATTAAACTCTGATACTCAATGGAACATAAACTCTGACACTCAATGCAACTTAAACTCTGATACTTAATGCAACATAAACTCTGATACTCAATGCAACATAAACTCTGATACTCAATGCAACATAAACTCTGATATTCAATGCAACATAAATTCTGATACTCAATGGAACATAAACTTTGATACTCAATGCAACATAAACTCAGATACTCAATGGAACACAAACTCTGATACTCAAAGTAACATAAACTCTGATACTCAATGCAACGTAAACTCTGATACTCAATGTAACATAAACTCTGATACTCAATGTAACATAAACTCTGATACCCAATGCAACATAAACTCTGACACTCAATGGAACATAAACTCTGATACTCAATGTAACATTAACTCTGATACTCAATGCAACGTAAACTCTGATACTCAATGTAACATAAACTCTGATACTCAATGCAACATTAACTCTGATACTCAATGCAACATAAACTCTGATACTCAATGCAACATAAACTCTGATACTCAATGGAACACAAACTCTGATACTCAAAGTAACATAAACTCTGATACTCAATGCAACGTAAACTCTGATACTCAATGTAACATAAACTCTGATACTCAATGTAACATAAACTCTGATACCCAATGCAACATAAACTCTGACACTCAATGGAACATAAACTCTGATACTCAATGTAACATTAACTCTGATACTCAATGCAACGTAAACTCTGATACTCAATGTAACATAAACTCTGATACTCAATGCAACATTAACTCTGATACTCAATGCAACATAAACTCTGATACTCAATGCAACATAAACTCTGATACTCAATGGAACATAAACTCTGATACTCAATGCAACGTAAACTCTGATACTCGATGTAACATAAACTCTGATACTCAATGTAACATAAACTCTGATACTCAATGCAACATGAACTCTGATACTCAATGGAACATAAACTCTGATACTCAATGTAACATAAACTCTGATACTCAATGCAACGTAAACTCTGATACTCAATGTAACATAAACTCTGATACTCAATGTAACATAAACTCCGATACTCAATGCAACATAAACTCTGATACTCAATGCAACATAAACTCTGATACTCAATGGAACATAAACTCTGATACTCAATGGAACATAAACTCTGATACTCAATGCAACATATACTCTGATACTCAATGCAACATAAACTCTGATACTCAATGCAACATAAACTCTGATACTCAATGTAACATAAACTCTGATACTCAATGCAACATAGACTCTGATACTCAATGCAACATAAACTCTGATACTCAATGGAACATAAACTCTGATACTCAATGCAATATAAAAGTTTTAGTGTAGAGAGGCTAAATAAATTATTAGTTCTCGATTTTGTGGAGAATCATACAACAATTGCTCACGCTCCCATCAGAAACACATGCAGATAGACAGGAGGTCAGACGGATGTCTAAATTTTGAGTAGGATCCCACCAAGGCTACCCATTCAACTTTCATGAAATTAGATGCAGCTTTTCTTTTGGGATGGTGAGACAAACAAATAAACAAATGTATTTTCAATTTTATTTGCGTAGATAATTTATTCAAACTAATACTACTTTCGCTATTCTTCGCAAATTAAATTCTTAGATTACTTTTTCGAAGACTTTAATTGAGCAAAATATTTTCCATAATAGATACTGAAATAATTTGTGCTGCAAACTCCGAACGATAAAACATTTAAAGACATTATTTTTTCATTTTCTCAAAACGAATTTAATCATCTCATTTATATATATATAATTCAATTACACGCAATGTATTTAAACACTTTATTAATTCAAATAAATATTTTTCATAGTCCTAAAAATGGAATAAAAATAATTTTTTTCGGTTATGCTCCGAGAAAAAAGGAAAGAAAGAATGTAAAATGAAAACCTAAATCTGATTTACGTTTTTTAACCTTCCTTCATACTTATGCTGCTTTATTAGGATGAAATATTTTGTAGAATTGAGGGGGACAATATGCAACTCGCTCTACATGCTAAATCTAGATTTTACCTTTTACGGTCATTAGAACGACATTTAATCCGTTTGACTCTGTGAAAAGAACTATAAGAAAGGTTTGTCGTTTTGAGCATACGACAAATATTAACATGCTGCTAAGGGTAGGAAAATTTTCGTGGACAGTTCTCTGAGAAATTACGCCTTACTGACGAAACATGGTAAAAAAAATTAATAATCATTTACATTCGTTTTTCCACTATGCATATACACTCTATAATGAAGAAATCGACGCACCAAGAAGGAGTTGCCCGATTGTGATAAAAATTGGTGGATGTGAAGAACATAGATAGAAAAAGAAAGGATTAAAATTTCAGAACAATTTAATGATTTAGAGTTTGGCAGTATACAAAGGGAGGAAGTCAATAAGGCGTTTGTCCACCTCTGGTCTGTATGCAAGCTGTCACCCGTCCACCCGGCGTGGCATAGACTAATAAAGTTCACGGATGGTGTACTGCGGAATGTCTTACCAAATTGTAGCCAACTGTCGGGCTAAATCGTCAACATTCTGTAATGGTTGCAATCGCCTTCCCATACAGTCCCAAATGTGCTCTATGGGAAAGAGATCAGGAGACCTAGCTCGCCAAGGAAGTGTTGGGCAAACTTGAAAACAATTCATAGCAACACGAGCCGTGTGCGGCCAGGCATTATCTTGTTGAAAAGTAAGTCCGGGGTGTCGCAAAATGAACGATAACACAACCGGTCGTAGAATGTTGTCTACGTACCGCTGTGCTGTCAGTGTGCCAGAAATTATTACCAAAGACGTAAGATATCCGCAGTCGAAATGCAACAGAAATTTTGACCACAGATTCAGAATCGCTCCTTATATACACCTTCTGAATGTGCAGTTCCGATGCGCTGGAGCTCCCACTATTTATTCACGGGACACCAAATTTTATTCATTTGTATGTTCTCTCAAAATGTTATTGCGTAAGAAATTTCATTACAATCGGACAACTCCTTGGGGCATCGATTTTTTTGTTATAGAGTATACATTAAAAATCGCAGATATATTTATTTTATTTTCGTCTGTAAAGACGAAAAACGCAAATTAAAGTAATCTCTCGGTATATGCCGTAAAAGCAGCACTATATACGGTGGCCGTAACTAACGGTAACATAAAAATAGAAATCACATGTTTCGCAATCAATTTTTTAGCAATTACTTTTTTGAGCAAATAAACAAACAAAAAATAAAAAGAGCGCTAACTCAAGATCGCCAAGCAACTACTATATAAATAAATACCTTTCACCCACTTTTGACGTGCTCTACAAAAGGAAACATTGCATGCAATCCGTGTACACCTGAGAAGAGGTGTGGTACTCCCCCCCCCCCCCAATAAGAAATTAGCTTCTTCCCCAGACGAACACAATTCAAATCGAAACCCGAAATGTAATATTGAATTTTCTGACCAAGCGAAACTCGTTTCGTGTGTTCCTATATATTAATGACGCATAAATTAGCTTCTTACCTCATATTATAGTTCAGGATATTTGTTTATTTATTTAAATTATCTTTAGCTACACATTTAACATTTTCATATTACATTGTTAACATTTTGTAGGGTTCTTATGATCGAAACAGTAATACAATGTATCAAATTGCTGCATTATTTTGGGAGATACAGGAAATTTTGAGATCGTCTGGCATGCTTAAGCTCCAAAGATACGGACAAAATCAATTTCTCCAGTAAAAGTAAATAAGAAATGATGAGAATCTAGCTAATACATTTAACTAATAACGTACGTTTGAAGACTTTTTGCTTGATAATCTAGGGAAACTATTTAGTTTAATCACATGAAAAATATATTTAATGCTTTATTCATTTGATTAACGATTTCATAGTATATAAAATTGAGCTAAGATTGCGAAATGCTTTTTCCTTTTTGTATGGAAGAGAAATGTAAAGAAATCGTTTCAAAGAACTTTTGAATCAGATTTGCATTTGTTAGCTTATCTCACCTTTTATTTGTTTTCTGTTGTATATTTTAGCAGAAACATGCAGATAATTATTCTTTGAATAGTAAATAACATGGAGTTATAGGGGAAATACAAATCCTATGGATGAAGACCTTTAAAATACCACAATGCTTTGAGAAATAAATATAGGTGTTGGCAATGGTAGTAACGCCTCATCTGTTATCATTTAACACAGCAGGAAAGCGTAAAAATTATTAAATGTATTTTCGTTTTCTAATTAAATCTCCTTAATTGTGAGTAGAGGTAGTAAGTATTTTTATCCTAACCAGGGTTCAGAAAATAGAGATCAAAATGAGAAAAATAAAGTGAGAGGCAAAATAAATTTGAATCACTGTAAAACATTGTAAACAATATTTTCTTATTTTTTCCAGCTACCTTGTTGATAATTCCGGCAAACTATCATAAAACCGTAATTACAGGTGTTCATGAAAATTCCAGCTTCATTTATGAAATATTCAACTAATTACCATCTGCCAAAGCGCCATTTTAAGAGCCGCTACATTTTTCGAAAAGCTCCAAAAGAGGAATGGACTCATTTCTCTTTTGGACTTCGGGTTTATTGGTTCTCTTGAACTACACGTAGGGAATCCTGCGTATCCTCGAAACAGCTGTATCCTGCATTATTACTTTCCTTATATACATAATGTATAAGGAAAGTATTGTGACGGGGTCGAAAATTCTAATTCGAGTTTTCGAAGGGAGAGCACGTTTCAAGCATCCCTGATCACGAATCAAACATTTTTGAAGTGATGTCTGTGTGTGTGTGTGTGTGTGTGTGTGTCTGTGTGTGTGTGTGTCAGTGAGTCTGGGGAAACGATAACTGACGAACGAATGGACCGATTCGAACCAAACTTGGTACAAAAATCACAATCCGTAAACACTGGAAGCCGATTGTTTTTATACGTAATCGAATGTTCAAAACCCCCCTAAATTTTCGAATGAAATTTTGAAAAAATCGTCAAAAAATCAAAACCGCTAAAAAGGTACACAAATAGACATTTCTTATGTAATTTTTCATTAGAAAACGATTGGCATAAATTTTAGAACGCTAACATGAACCGTTCTCGAGATATTGTACATTTTTAAAAAAAATTATCAAAAAGTCATATAAAATAAAAAAAAATATTTCCTATTGAGAAACATGTTCACTTTTCATATGTAATACCATGCGATAAATTGAGTGACATCATTCTCGTGGATCTAGCTCGTTCCATTCATGAAAAAATATACTTTGAATAATACTTTTGTATTTGATCGCCAATAGTCATTTATCTGCTGTAAGAATAACTTTTTTCTTAGTGCATAACGCTTGGCGAGATTTTGGCGACGAATTTGGCGGAATGTCGCCAACTTGGCGACTTTTTTGAATTATTGCCAAATTAATGAAAATCACGCCAAATGGATAAAAATGATGCTAAATCAATGAAAATGACGACTAATTGTCGAAAATTCAATATCTTGGAAAGAATATTAGTATCTACTATAAGAAAAACCTATTTTTTTTACTGTAAAAGTAGTAAATTCATTACATTATATAAGGAAAGTTATGTGTTGCCCACATCAGATTTTTATATTATTACTTTCGTTATATACGTAATGTATAAGGAAATTATTGTGACGGGGTCGAAAATTCGAATTCGAGTTTTCGACGGGAGAGCACGTTTCAAGCATCCCTGATCACGAATCAAACATTTTTGAAGTGATGTCTGTGTGTGTGAGTGTGTGTGAAAGTATGTGTGAGTGTGTGTCAGTGAGTCTGTGGAGACTATATATAGCGAACGAATGGAGCGATTCGAATGAAATTTGGTACAAAAATCACAATCCCTAACTACTGGAAGCCTATTGTTTTTAAACGTAATTGAATGCTCAGAACCTACCTAAATTTTTGAGTGAAATTATGAAAAAATCATTAAAAACTCAAAACCATTAATAAAGTTACGGAAATAGACATATGTTATGTAATTTTTCCTTTGAAAACGATTGACATAAACTTTAGAACGGTAGCATGATCCATTCTCGAGATATTGTACATTTTTCAAGCAAATTTATCAAAAAATCCCATAAATTAAAAACAATATATTAACTTTTGAGACACATGTCTATTTTTCATATGTAATATCATGCGATAAATTTGGTGACATCATTCTTGTGGAACTAGCTCGTTCCATTCATGAGAAAAGATTCTTTGAGTAATACTTTTGTATTTGAACGCCAATAGTCATTTACCTGCTATAAGAATAACTTATTTCTCTATCCAAAACGCTTGGCTAGATTTTGGCGACGAATTTGGCGAAATGTCGGCAACTTGGCGGCTTTTTTAAATGTTGCCAAATAATGCCAATAGATGTTTTTAAATGTAAATCAATGAAAATGACGAGTTATCGTTAAAATTTCAGTATCTTGGAAATAATGTAAGTATCTACTGTAAGAAAAACCTATTTTTTTACTGTAAAATTAGTAAATTCATTGCATTATATAAGGAAAGTCATGTGTTGCCCCACATCCATTGCATCCACTGCCATTGCAGGCATCGGCTATTCGTCTAACATATAAAAAGGAGCGAAACTGGTCCATTAATAATGTTATCTGCAATAGGAATGATACTCTAAATTTGAGAAACTCTCCGATTGATAGATTCTGTACATATGGGCCAGTGATAGCAAGTGGAGCGGAATTTCCCTCACGGCCCGTTCGGTTTACGCGCAAAGCTCAATTTCGAACAAGTAGTCCAGTCAAAATATTGTATGTACTCAAATTAAATCCGATGTTTTTTATTATATCTACGCTTATTCAGGGAAGACAATATCAAAAGTCCTGATGAATAGGAAGTGAGCTAGAGACAGAAATTCGAAAAAACAAGAAAAAAAAAATGCGTATTTTTTTTATTTTTTGAAAATAACTCGAAAACGGTTAAATCTAGGAAAGAACTGTCTATGTACAAATTGAAGAGCATTAAAAATCCTATAAAAAGGTGCTATTCACTTTTTCATACCTCTGATAGTTTTTGAGATAATCGCATTTGACATATCGCATATTTTTCAGGTTTTGTCCTATCAAAGTTTTTCCCCATAGAAACGGGATTATATGTCGTGAACCGTGCCTCTCACGATAAAAATGCTCATAATCAATATTGTAGAGCATTTGAATGCTCTACATATTTTATAGAGAATTGAATTCTCTATAAAATGTGTACCTTGCGATTTTTTTTCAATTGAATTTAGTCCCTTAAATAGCTATAGCCTGTATATGCCATCGGTCTTAAACAAATATCGGGAGAAATTTGAAGTAATAAATCAAACAACATTTTTAACTTTTCAAATAATTTATTTAGGACAAAAAAGGCAAAATGAGAAATAAAAATAAGAATAAAAACTAAATAATTAATAATAATAATAATAAAGTTATTAATTAATTATTTTTATAAATTGGATAATAAAAATTTGTGAAATAATTTTTTACATAAATGAGACGGGCAGAAATGTTATTGTTAAGAATTCGCCCTCAATCACTCATCCTCCTCTATCGGCGGTTCATGTCCAATTGAGGGGACGAGTAGTTCCTCCTCTTCTTCATCTTCAAAATGAATCTCATTTATGCAGTCACCATGGCAATTGGGACATTCAGAATTGCAGTGCATTGCGGCTTTTCTGTATCCACACTTGGCTCCACATCCTGTGGTACATCTGCAAAAAACTAGCCGCAAAACTTCCTCAGGAGCGACGGGCTCTTTGGTCTGAATGGGTTTCAAACGGGTCTGTTTGAAATCTTCACCTCATTGTTCAGGTGGTAATTAATTTGCCAGCCTCACCTGCACCTGGTGGTATACATAATAAGAGTGCGTCATGGCAGCGCCTTCTGTTGAGGCAGTGCAGAAATATCAGGCTTTACTTTGGACATTGATTTTGTGGATGAATTGTACCTGTGATAATTAAGGGAGGTTTCCTTTGTGGATGCTGCGTACAGTCGAAGGAAATATCTGTAACCAGCTTCAGCAGCAATCTCGTGCGTGGAATGTGGGCTGTTGAACACAATTGCAAGATCGTGCAGGTCTTGATGCTTCTTGATCAGTTTGAAGCATGTAACTTTTCCGTTCCTGTAAGACGAAGAAGTAATATCGGAGGAAAAGGATGTTGTTCTTCAGTCCGATTCTTGCAACTGTTGTGAGGAGAAGATCTTAGTTCCCACTTTACCGTGTCTTGGCTTCACGAGCATTATTTCTCGATCTGTTGAAGTTAGCGCAGTTAACAAACCCTAAAGTCGACATCCTCTCCAACTATTGACACATTGCTACCTGGTGACGATTTATCTATGGCAGTTCTAACGACCAAGATATCTGCGTTACTTGGACTTTCATGGCATTCTATGCTGCTTTCTATAAGTTTGGCTGTCAGCATTGATATTAGCCGTTATTTGTTGTTGTCATTTGACAGAAAGAGGTCTTATTTAACTATTATCTTTGTGTTTCCATCAAAAAGAATGTCAACCGACCTCTTTACTTTATACCTTCGATGGAGCTCAGCTTCTTTTGTGCTGTTGACAACATTTGAATACCCATCAAAAACTACTACACACCTTTTCCCAGGGTAATATTTCAATATATAATGTGCATAGCTTTGACAAATGGATGAAGCATTACCACCTATCGGCTATATGACTTTGTGTAGTAGGAAACCACTATCAACAACAAAGTAATAGTTCTCAAAGTCCAAGTTCACCCTTGTCACCTCAAACATGTCGTACAGGGCTGCTTTCTTGGTTTTGCACACCCCAGTTTCGTCGAAGAGAACTAAGGGAAGCCAACTCATACTGCATATACGTGATATACCAAGACTTCTTCTGTTTTTTTTTACTTATCAACATCCTCTGGAAAAGTAACAAATGACTAATAACTGCATTATTATCATAGCCAGTGCATCTCTTACTCGACAGAGGGAGAGCTCAATCTTTTCGTGACAACGTAACGCTTGTAAAGGAATTTTCAACAATTTTCTGCATTGATTGTTTGCCAATTGCAATAGCATTGGAACAGGTAACTGTTGCATCCCCTACTAGTCCAGTTGCTATATACATGATTTGCTGTAGTTCAGGAAATGGTGGGTGATTATCAAGCCAAGGAGAGAGCTTATCAATATCTGCGGTATCCCTATTTCGAGATTTTCGGACATCTTCATGTTGTTCAGCAGATCATGTTATTCAGCAAAGGGTCCACTACCCCACCACCCAGCAAGGGAGTATAGGGAATTGAGAGAATTTTTATCATGCGAGGCACGGCATATAAGCCCGTTTTTATGGGGAAAAACTTTGATACGACAAAACCAGAAAAATATGCTATTTTTCAAATGCGATTACCTCGATAACTATTAGAGCGTTTTTGAGACATTTTCCAAGAACAAAAAAAAACGCCTTTTTTTCTTGTTTTTTTTCAAGTTTTTAAATCTATCTCACTTCATATTCATCAGAACTTTTGATATTTCCTTTCCTGGACACCACTGAACAACTGTAAAACATAATAAAAAATAGCGAATTTATTCTGTGTACGAGCGAAATTTGAGTGTATTTTGACTGGGCTAAAGGTGTTTCGCAAGTAAATGAAGCAAAAGCATAATTTCAAATGGACTAGCGTTGGTTAGAATCATTAGCTTGATTCTTACCAATGGTTGTCTATTCGAAACTCAGCCTTTGTTTCGTTCGCCTACGAATCACCTTGTGCGAATTGAGACCCCTGTTAATAAATGGTAATTTCATATCTTTTATTTCTCCGGAGTCATTTTTGGGAACTGCGGGCGTTTTGAGTATGTCGAACCACTCGAAAATCTCTTTTACCAACGATAAGGAAAAGCTCAACGATAGCTTCAAAATCAGGGTGCTAGTTTCTTGCTTCAGGGATGCACGCTACCAGTTTTAGTAGTAACTTTCTAAATATTGGCATCACCTGAATTTTGCAACGCGAACTCAAATAAGGCAACTCGTGCTCTATTCTGGAATTCAAAACATCTTTTGCAAAGCAATTTGAGTTATCAATTATAAATAACGAACTGCAAAAGTATAATTTATATAAAAAAAGATTAACTGTCGCGTTGTAACTTTCTCCAAGAGTACGGATCTTGAAAGAAAATGGTAATCAAATCATCTAGAGGCAAAGGTTTAGTATAAGTAGTGAAGCTCTTAAGATGGTCCTAAGCTTCGGATATCAATTAATCTCTGCTCCATATCGCCTAATTGTTCGTGGGATCTCTTCATTCCATAGAGATGCTCAAGTACGAATGCCAGATGGACCTGGTGGGATTCGAGCGGTAAAATATTATCACTGTTTTCATATAGTATCATTTACTTTAATATTTTACATTTATACTGCTATTTAATAACTAGTATTTAAGCCTTTAAAAATAGAGAAGCTAACACTTTAATTAAGCTGCAACGTTTAATAAGTTTTTAATTGTTTAACTACAATGTACGACACTTAGTGTCTAAAATCTTAATCGAAAATCGGTGTCAGTTAGGTTTTATACCATGATCGACACTGTAATTGTGCTAAGATCTTAACCTTCTAGGTTATTGTGTGGATTTTAGAGGGTCTGGGAAGATGTTCAACTCCCATTTTATACGCTCCCGGAGGAGAAATTAAAAATAGAGTTCTGTAAGATTTTGTATCGTAGACGATACAATAAGTAAATAAGTATCAAAGTTTCAGTCTCCTATGTTATCAGCATAGAGTGGGGGGGGGGGAGGATTCTCGAGGGTTTGGAAGGACTAAAAAATACTATTGTCTCGGCCTCCAGATGGCGGGATTGAAATTCCAGATCAGTAAATGTTCTGTGCCGTAACAAATGTTATACGTATGAAAATATAGTCATCAAGGTGTTTCTGGAAAGTCAATAAAGACAAAACCAAGATAAACAATTATATAGATGTCCGTAAACCAGTAATCAGAGATGTTGTAATAGAGGTATAATATCAAAAATTTGGTTTATGTTCATTGTCCGAAAATGTTTATAGTATTAATGGATACATTTCTGTCGATAGCCTCTTTATTTTAACGTCAGTAGTTTGGCGGTGAAACATTTAAAGTGCACGCCCAAAATTTCATCAAGTCGATTTTGAGATAAGAGGATATATTTAATATTCTTCACTCTAAATCCGCTATCATTTAGGCTATAATCATGGAGGTAAAAATAAGGAGTTAAAACTTCATATAAAGAAAACGGCCAGTATCCCAAAAGACCTGCACGGTCTTGAATTTGGCGATTTTTCTGACTCCCGATGTTGAGACAGTTGCCATAGTATCCAACCAACTCACAAGGTTACTATGATTATGAAGAGTTAAAGCGTTACCAAGGTCGCAACATAGTACTCCGCTTATCGCCGATTTGGCGCAATAAAGAAAAACGACCGTATCGGTCTCTGGGATTTTGCCAGAAAGAAAAAGGGCTAATATCGTTTGAGACAATAATTCCGGTGTCGTGGAATAAGAAAAGTAGCTCTGTAATGTATGCATTTCTATAGCGATAGGCCTAAATACTTATTTAAACTGTCCATTTTGTAAAAATAAATTATTAGCGCAATGCAAAGTAGAACTGAAACAACACAGAATATTCCTATGTATTCAAAATTATTTTATATTTCAATTTATTTATATCGCCATATATCATGTACTATACCCTACAACTATGAAAAAATACTGATTAATTATACTCATAATTAGGGAACTCTTAATTTAAAAGTAATCAAAAATACATATACTAAATACTACGCCTTTCCGTTGTGTCAACAAAAAATAGCAGCTTCTTTACTAACACTAGCGACACCTAGATATAATTCTCAAAACATCCTGGCATTTTCAAGCTTTTCATCCATACGAGTTTTATCTCCTTATTTCTAACTTCATAGTTATAACATTAAGGTATTTCAAGACGTACAAGAAGTCGATGCCACAACCAGTCGAATTAAGTACGTGATTAGCGCCACCTATCGGTAAATGGCGGAAATAGAGCTGTATATTGTATGCAATGACGATCATCAACTTAAACACATGCTATAATTTACTTGGTATAACAGATTTGATTGCGTTTAATTTCAAATAGAATTGCTCATTTTTGCATTTTTTCAAAAAATTAAGTGTATTAGTGTAGCTTCCATATTTGCGAAGGCGTTAAAGATGTTTCTGATTTCAAAACAAAACAAATCAAATGATTCATTAAAATGTATTTCGTTATAATCTCAAAGGCACTTGTGCTCTAGTCTGAAGAGGCACTATTTCGGTAATTTAATTTAACAGCGTTATAGGATAAGTAACTTAAATGTCATAAACATTGAATGAACTCCTTAATTGATACAAATGAACATACGTAGTCTTTTATTTTAGAATTTTACTGTTCTTTGCGGTCTATTTCGCAAAATTTTTTTTTTTCCGAATCGTATCAAAATCTACCCAAATTAGTTTCAATATCTAATCCGCACCAGAGTAATCCACAACTGACTTATCTACCAAATAATTTTTTATGAAATTTTAGTCGACTAGATTTTAGGTAGATCATTCGCATGCATTGCACAGACAGATGCACAAACACGCAAACAGACTTCACGTTAAAATTGATATTTTCAGGTTTCTACAGTGCTCAAAACCTATACGATCCGTGTAAATCTCTATTTGCGATATTCAAAACGATTCCAATATTTTACCTCTAATTGTTTTCAATACCTATTTCTTCCATTTCCTGTTACTTCCAATAACTATACATTATCACGTATTGTATGGAAAGTAATAAAATGATAACGTTCCCTACACGTTTATTATCTACAAAAATCAAATTCCACACTTTTTCCTTACAATTAGAATCGTGTTGCGATATCAACACGATTCAATTATTTACCTCCAATTATTGTCAATACCTCTATTACTTCCAATTCCTATACTCAATTCCTATACCCAATTACTTCCAATTCCTATGGATTCCAATACAAACACATTATTACGTATTGTACGGAAAATAAAAAAGCGATAAAGTACCCCCACTTTTATTATCTACAAGAAGCAAATTCCACTTTTTCCTTGCAATTAGAATCATGATTCAATCGTGATATTCAATACGATTCCAATACTTTATCTCCAATTACTTCCAATTCCTATACCCAATTATTTCCAATACCTATACCCAATTACTTCCGATACCTATACATTATCATGCATTGTACGGAAAGTAATATAGCGATATAGTGCCCCCACTTTTATTATCTACAAAAAACAAATTTAGCCCTTTTTCCTTGCAAACCATCGAGCGCCATTCTCTGCGATCATCAAAATTCGCTGCAACACGTGACCGAAACGCTGCGTTACACTATTCAAAGCTTTGGTCGAGTTTTCAGGTTATGAACCTGACCTTACAGATAAAGCTAAATCTTCCATCATAAGTTCTAGAGACAATGCTGACTATCAGCTGATATATCGAGGCTGATACTGCTGCACGCCAGTTTTGTAAAGGGCTATGCAAAATTACAGGTTATAGCAGGCTTCGTGCTGACAGTGCATTTAAAGACCATTGATAGTTGATGAATTTTAAAAGACGACCGTGATTTACACATACTAGTTTCCCCACCGAAGCATGATTTCAATTTATAAATATTTCATGCAAGCGAATTTAATTAAAATATTTCCTTTTTCAGCTCCGAAAACCATGGAGGCGAAAAACACGCTCAAGCAGTGCCAGGAAGAGGCGTCGGGAACGCAGAAGAGAAAAAAAAGCAAACCTAACAAATGCTGTTATCCAAGAGGTCGAAGCTGAACCCGACAAATCAGAGGATTCGGTCGAAGACCCTCCGGTGCCGCTCACCCAAGAGCAAATTCCAAGCAGTGAACAAGGAGACAGCGTCAGCTTTGCAAATAATTGAAGTGACACTAAGTTGACAATGTATTAACAATTAAATTTCAGTCCGTTTTAATTAAAATTACATTAATTTAATTTCTGTCCATGACGAGTATCCTTGAAATAACTATAGCTAAGATTCACAATATGCTTCAACTTATCCAAAACAGGCAAATCGGTTTTTGAAAATTCAAATAAAACAGCATGTAATGCAATAAAAGTGTCAACCGCTTTCAAAGAAGAAAAGTAAAGCATATATAATTCTCAACCGATTTCCTCTACTGCGCTACTTGCTGTAATACCTTTTTGTCCTGAAGTACAAGGCTATTTGTCATTAAAATCGGTTGGCGACTTTTTACACTTTTATTTAGGTTGTTTTCTATGTAGGTTTGGGTCAAGTCTTGAAATCAATTTTTGACCCACTTAGTCGATTTTCTTGAAATTTTACACACATAGGTATTTGTGATGACAATACATCATGTCATTAAATTTGAGTTACTCTCCCTCCCCATCCAGAAAAAAAAATCCTGCCCAGAATATCCCGTATAAATCCCATTGTTGTAAGATAGTTGTTATATATACTAGTGAGACCCGTGGGCAGTCTACCCTATAAATAACAAGAAAGATCAATCATGCATAAATCAATGATTATAAAACACTTCCCAACTTTAATGCAATTTTATTTAAACATCTCTAAAATGCGATACATCGGTAATATTTTTTAAATTATCGCAATACTACATTAATTTATTATATTTGAAAACTTAAAACTTCATCGAAAAAAATGAACTTCATTCAAATGACGGCATGGAAATATAAATTGCCTGGTTTAAATATCTCTAAAATGCGATACATTCCTCAATAATATCTTTAAAATTATCATAATATTATAATAATTTATTATATTTGAAAACTACATCGAAAACAAATGAACTTTTTCAAATAACGTCACCGAAATATAAATCGACTGGCTCTTTAAATAAAAGCAGCATTTCATTCATAAAGATTTTTCCATTAATTTCATTCATCACAATATTATAATTATTTATTTTATTTAAAACTTAAAATCGTGTAGGTACAAGTAATTTAACTCCATGCTCAAAACTTCATAAAAACATCGGTTATTTCTCTGTAAAATCAATGATTGTTTCATTCATATCAGCTATATTGCAGACTGCATGAGCTAAATAGTTTTGAGTTAAAGAAATGCAGCAATTCTTATACAACTCATTCTCCTTCTTTTGGTATTTACATCCTCCATAAATGAAAAGTAGGCTTAGTTGTAGAAATAATCAAAGTTGGATAATCATTTAAACTCAACTATATTGTAATTGCAATGTTTCAGGATGTAGATTCACAGAATTTAATCAAAAATGAAGCGGTTTTAGGACAGATACAACACTAAATATGAATTAAAAAGAACTTTAAAAATCACGATTTTGACACAAGGTGGATGCAATAATTTATTTTGAAGTAGGTCACGTGATCTCTTTATATAATGATCACGTGATCTTTTATATAAATGATGTAATTATTATTTTAATTTTTATTTAAAAAACTACTGAATATATTTTGCTGACATTTTTATATATATTTTATGGGATAATTTGAATATTTCCTTAAACTTTCGAAGCAATGTGTGAATTTTAAATCCGCTTAAAAAATGTTTGAAAAATTAGGTGCCATAGGGTTCAATGTATTTCTTTTTTTCAACCCGGTTTCAATCTAAAACTAATTGGGTGATATCATTCATTTATATTTCCATAGGTCCCACAGACCGTCTGAACAACATACTAAAATATCATTTTGATAAAGTCATTTTTACGGCAGTTATCGTGCTAACGGACATACAGACAGACATACAGAATGAACAAAGTCATAAACACTTTTCAACTGTGTTGTAAAGTGTTAATAAATTAAAAACAAGCAAAAAAATTTCATTCTTTTCTTGGAAGAAGCTTGAAATATTTTGAATATTAAACATGTTAACGAAATAAAAGTGGCACTCCGACTTGCGTGGCATATCAAATGAAAATTGTTTCAATGATCATGAAATAACATCATGGCCTCATTTTCACTCTCTGATGTCCTACGCCACGGAAAATTCTATGGTTACATACATCATAATTACGCTGAGAAAGAAGTATAATCATGGCATTATGTAGTGAACGAAAGGGCTGCCCATATTATGGTCTCGCTTTCAATATCTGATGTCATAAGCCACATAAAACTTCAGACTTTTGCTCTTTATATATAAATATAGAAATGAAGCCGCAAATTGGACTTTTTCATTATATATTTTTTATTTATGTCGTTTATATATACAGTAGTGGGCTCTGCACCCCCCCCCCCCTGTTCGTTAAGCTTCGCCTCCTACTCACTTCTCGAGCTATTTCAAGCCAAACTAAAGTTTATATCGGTAAACGGTTTATTGTTACCTCATTATTTCTCTATAAATATATCAAATTCCATATTTTTTGTATGCTATAGTTTTTGCGGTACAAGACAGAGAAAATCTATTAACGTGCCGATAGGAAAGAACATTTTTCCCTTCTAAAGTACATGAAAGCAAAACATATCGTAAACTCCAACAAAATTAAACATAAGGAGCTCAGTCTTTCAAAAATTCAACAATGTAGATACCTGTCTGCAAAAATTCGTGGTCTGGCTATTGCTAATCTCTCCAAGATGCAAACTAGCAGCTGAAATATTTTGTCTTTGTATTTGACATTAAATATATCTTAAACTACAATATATATCGAAACATAGGTTTATTTCAACGTATCCCCAAATTTTTCTCAAAATTTACCAAATTTTATATTTTTGTATGCTATAGTTTTTGCGGTAAAAACAAAACGATATATATATATATATGAATCTAAGATCTAATTTTAAGCCTTTCCCAATAACGCGCCCTTATCTTTCACAATTATTATTCCAATTATTCACAATTATTATTAGTAATAAAATTTGTTATATTTTAATTTTGCTTTCGTCCAATGTTATTAGAGGAATTCTGTTGCACTTATTCTCCTGATTAGTTTTTAGGCTTTTTTAGTCTATGTTTATACTTTCATAATACTTTTATAATATAATTATATGTATTATAATTTGTTCTTCTCCATACTGATTATTATTTAGTTATTTTTTGTTGTAATTAGTTAATTGCTTTCATTCTTGTATTAACTACCTATTTTGTTTCTCATATAGTGTTGCCATTCATTGTTAATCCTTCTTACTTTTATTATTATTTTCAATTTTGGGGGAAATTATTTATTCGCGTTTAGTATTATGTATTGATGAATTATTGATGCTCTTTTAACTGTACTTTTCAGTACAATATTTCTTTTATTTTGTTATTACATATATTTGGAATGAATTTTATATGATTCCAATATTTAATTCTTAGTATTAAATACTGTTTAGAACTAATGTAACTATAACATTATGTTTTCTCTTATTTTGTAAATACCTCCTGTTTTTCATTAGGATTAGGTTTTACATGGACTTAGTTGTTTATACTTATATATAAGCAATTATTTTATTTCTATTATTATTCTCTCTCTGTTATATTTTCATACTTATAAATTTACTTATACTATTATGAATTGCACAACTTATATGATTTATTGACTGACAAACATGTTTATACTTATTATATAATTTGATAGATACCTCCACTTAAACATTAGCCTTTCTATTATAAGCCACACTTTTTAGAAGCTATGTTTGTATATTATTACTTTCTCTTGCCTTTTTGTATTATTGTAATTTATTTCTTACGAATGTCAAAAGTAGATCATTTCTCTTTCCTTTGCGAATGGCAACACTGGTCTCTTCATTCTGGGTTCCCGGGTTCGACTTGTTTGTGCATATTTAGTATTTTACAGGTATTTTGGTTTCACTTTATTTTATCTTCTTTATGTATGTTGTCCAAGTAGAAATAGTTTATAGATATAATTTATCTATTTCTTCAGAAACATACATATTTTATGTTTGCTTCGACAAAATACTTGGACTCAAGGAAGAATTTTGCGAAGTGAACAATTCAGTTATTTAGGCCTAGCACTTGTCCACATGTATTGCATTAATTCTTGTATTTCATTTGTTTTTCTTTTATTGATTCCATAACATCTATTTCTGTAAATTTTCTTTAACTTGTTGATTCGAATTCTGTATTTTTATCCATCTGCTTGAATATTTGCTGATTTGTACTTTTATTTTGTAGGCTTGTTAGAAAATTAGGTTTTTCGAGTTACAGCTTCTCACTTTTCTTTCATTGGACTTTCAAACTATTATTATTGCATATATATATATATATATATATATATATAATATATATATATATATATATATATATATATAATATATATATATATATATATATATAATATACATATATATATATATATATATATATATATATATATATATATATATATATATATATATATATATATATATATATTAGTTTGAAAGAAAATTATATTGGCGGAGCGATTTGAGATGAAATAATTTGGAGACACCTGCAAACTCGTGAATTCAAAATCCCTGCACAATGATAAATTAATATATCCTGCTCTTTCACTTCATTTTTATAAATATTTTACTTATCTTTTGAAACTTTTAAACCGTATATATTTCATTACTATAAACACACGCCCTAAATTTGACATTATTATTGCTAATAGATTTTGAATTAAGGATTGTATTTTAAAATAATATCTATGGTGATATTTTTTCCTCCAAGAAGCCGGCGAATTAGGAGGTGGGCAACTAAGTAATTTACTTTTCAAACCTGTATAATCAACGAAAATGAAAAAAAAAACCTAGCTGTCTTATCAATGTAACAAGAAAACCCAATACATCCGTAATTTATCTTCACTGACAGTGTTTCTTTTAAATCATGTAAAGAATAGTGTTGTACTTTTTCTGCCAACCAGTTTTTCAATATTACTACTTCTATTTGATTGTCTTTTCTTTACATTAAAGCAAAATATTAATATATTTGTTCGCATTATAAATTTTCCATTGCTAATAGTAAATACCAAAAATGAATTTACCGAAATAATTTCGATACGTTTAAACTTTGATTATAGTCCCTTGTAAACTATCAAAAATAATACGCATAATATGTCATGTGCATATAATGATCTTGATGCACTTTAAATACAATCCAGCAAGATGAACTGAATACTTGAAACTAAATATTACGCATTTCGTAAGTGCATTCCAAAATTGGACAGCCGATTACAATTACATGTAACCATCTACTTAATCGTATCGTTTAATCCAATTCTCTAGGTAATGGGCCGTTTATTGCAGGTAAAATGGTTATTTCAAGAAACAGCTGGAAGTTAAGAGTTCAGAAGATAATTGGCTTATAGAACATCAGAAAATATCAAGTGGAGATTATTTCAGAAAATATTAAAATATATGAAATAGTTTTTCAAAGAATTTTCTTCATTTACTCGTATTACAGGATGGCGATAAATATATTTCACAACTAAAAACTAAGTATGACAAAAACTAGATACGAGAAAGTGTTTTATGGAGGATACTTTGAGTGAAACCGAGCTTATTTGTAACTTTCATGCAGATGTATAAAATCTGATGTGGGCAGCACATGCCTTTCCTTATATAATGCAAAGAATTTACTACTTTTACAGCAAACAAAAATAGGTTATTCTTATAGTAGATACTTATATTCTTTTCAAGATATTGAATTTTTGTTTATTAGTCGTCATTTTCATCGATTTAGCATCATCTTTATCAATTTAGCTAGATTTTCGTTAATTTGGCAACATTTACACAACTCGCCGAGTTAGCGACTTTTCGCCAAAGCAATTGCCAAAATCTCGCCCAGCGTTATGGACGGAGAAATAAGTTATTATTATAGCAAATAAATGACTATTGGCGTTCAAATACAAATATTTTCTTATGAATGGAACGAGCTAGATCTACGAGAAGGATGTCACTAAATTTATCGCATGATATTACATAAGAAAAGTGAAAATGTTTCTCAACAGTTAACATATTTTTTTTAATTTATGGGATTACTTATAAATTTATTTGAAAAATGTGCAATATCTCGAGAACGGTTTATGCTAGCGTTCTAAAATTTATGTCAATCGTTTTCTAAGGAAAAATTACATATGAAATTACTATTTGCGTAACTTTATTAAAGGTTTCGATTTTTTGATGATTTTTTCAAAATTTCACTCGAAAATTTAGGGGGTTCTGAACATTCGATTGCATTTAAAAACAATAGGCTTCCAGTATTAATGGATTGTGATTTTTGAACCAAATTTCATTCGAATCGCTTCATTCGTTCGTGAGATATCATCTCCACAGGCTCACTGCCACACACACACACACACACACACACACACACACACACACACACACATACACATACACACACACACACTCACACATACACACACACACACACACACACACACAGGGTCAACGGCCGTACCATGCTGAAAACACCGGTTCTCGTTAGATCACCGAAGTCAAGCAGCATCGGGCGCGGTTAGTACTTGGTGGGTGACCACCTCGGAACACCGCGTGCTGTTGGCCATCTCGGGTGCGGTATCCCCGTGGTTTGCGCGCTAGATTTGCACGCTACCACAAAATGCCGCCGTGTTCATGCGCAGTACGATCACGTTAAACATGTGGGTCCGGAAGTCCTTCCGAGAGGTTGGTGGTAGGTGAAGGAGGGTACGGTCCCTGTGGATGCCTCCCCCACTGGGTTGCGGTCTAAATTGGGTGGCACTTCCCGGCCGTCCATACAGTTACCTTACACCTTTCTGGTAGGTCGGACGGTCTGGGTCTCAACAACAACAACAACAACACACACACACACATACACACACACACACTCACACATACACACACACAAACACACACACACACAGACATCAGCTCAAAAATGTTTGATTCGTGATCAGGGATGCTTGAAACGTGCTCTCTCGTCGAAAACTCGAATTCGAATTTTCGACCCGCATCACAATACTTTCCTTATACATTATGTATATAAGGAAAGTAACAAACGGCAAGTCTAACTTGAATAAACTGTGGACGATTTGATAGTATAATGACTCAGTTTTGCTTTTTTACTTCCATTATTTAATCATTATTTAATCAATTAGTGTTTTACATACACTTTTGCTCACGGAATTCTATTTGTAATTCAATTTGATGATGGAAACTCAGAATGAAAAAACAAGAAAGATCAATCATGCTGAAAACATTGATTATGAAACACTTTCCAATTTCAATGCAATTTTATTTAAACATCTTTAAAATGCAATACATTCCTCGGTAATATTTTAAAACTTATCACAATACTTCATTAATTTATTATATTTGAAAACTAAACGTTCATCGAAAAAAATGAACTTCATTCAAATGACGACATTGAAATATAAATTGCCTGGTTTAATTTGTTGCCATCTCTAAAATGGGATACATTCCTCGGTAATATTTTTAAAATTATCATAATACTACAATAATTTATTATATTTGAAAATTTCATCGAAAACAACTGAAATTCATTTAAATGACGTCATAGAAAAAATAACACGCCTGGCTCTCTCTATAAAAGCAGCATTTCATTTATAAACAATTTCCCATTCATTTAATTCATCACAATAATATAATAATTTATTTTATTTAAAAATTAAGACCATGGAGCTACAAGTAATTAAACTCTATGCTTAAAACTTCATCGAGAAAATCGTCCTTCTCTCTGTAAAATCAATGAATTTTTCATTCATATCAGCTATGCAGACTCCATGAGCTAAATAATTTTGCTTTAAAGAAATACAGCAATTCTTATACAACTCATCCTACATATTTTGCTGTTTATATTTTACATAAGTGAAAAATAGGCTTCGTTGTAGAAATAATCAAATTTGGATGATCATTTAACTGCAAATACATTGTAATTGCGTTGTTTCAGTATGTAGATGCACTGAATTTAAGCAAAAATAAAGTGGTTTTAGGACGGATACAACACTCAATATGAATTAAAAAGAACTTTAAAAATCACGATTTTGAGACAAGATGGATGCCATATATCATTTTGAAGAGGGTCACGTGATCTTTTCATATCATGGTCACGTGATCGCTTCATATAAGATGTGTAATAATTATTTTAATTTTTATTTAAAAAACAACTGATTATATTTTGCTGAATTTTATTTTATATATTTTATAGAAGAATTTGGATATTCCCTAAAATTTTCGAAGCGATTTATGAATTTCAAACCCGCTTAAAATTTTTTTGAAAAATTAGGTCCCATAAGGTTCAATGTATTTCATTTTTTCAACCCGGGTTCAATCCAAAACTAATTGGATGATATTATTCATTCATATTCCTATAGGTCCTACAAGACCGTCTGAACAACATACTAAAATTTCATTTTGATTAAGTCATTTTTACGGCAGTTAGCGTGCTAACGGGCTGACAGACAGACAGACAGACAGAATGAACAAAGTCATTAACACTTTTCAACTTTGTTGTAAAGTGTTAAAAATGCCATTGTGGTTAAAACATGCATTCAAATTTTTCGCGATTTTTCATTTTTTCAATTAAAAAATTGTTGCACGAAACAATTGCGTCACGGACCCCAGGTGTTCCGAGGAACACATTTTGAAAATCGCGGGACTAGATGACTCCTATAAATGGATTCATCTTTTCATCTTTTCATTCATCTATCCATTTAAAATACTTTTCTTATTGAAATATGTGAAACCATGATTATCATTTTGAGATTTAATTACATAAATCAGTTGATTTGAATTTACTATCGGTTGATTACAGCCAAATATCAGTTTTTTAATTAATAACAACATAAAATAGATTAATTCTGTAATGCAGTAAGTTTACAGTATTTTTACTTTCCTTATGTTCATAATGTATGACGAAAGTATTGTGGCGGGGTCGAAAATTCGAATTCGAGTTTTCGACGGGAGAGCACGTTTGAAGCATCCCTGAACACGAATCAAACTTTTTTGAGGTGACGTCAGTGTGTGTGTATGTGTGTGTGTGTGTGTGCGTGTGTGTGTGTGTGTGAAAGTATGTGTGTGTGTATGTGTGTGTGTGCGTGTGTGTGTGTGTGTGTGTCAGTCAGTGTGTGGAGACGATATCTCACGAACAAATAGACCCATTCGAATGGAATTTGGTACAAAAATCACAATCTGTGAATACTGGAAGCCTGTTGTTTTTGAACATAATCGAATGTTCAGAACCCCCCTAAATTGTCGAGTGAAATTTTGATAAAAACAACAAAAAATCCAAACCTTTAATAAAGTTACTCAAATAGACATTTCTAATGTAATTTTTTCTTAGAAAACGATTGACATAAATTTTAGAACGCTAGCATGAAGCGTTCTCGAAATATTGCACATTTTAAAAATAAATTTATCAAAAAATCCCATAAATAAAAAAATACATTAACTATTGAGAAACATGTTCACTTTTCATATGTAATATCAAGCGATAAATTGGGTGACATCATCTCGTGGATCTTGCTCGTTCCATTCATGAGTAAAGATACTTTGAGTAATACTTTTCTATTTTAACGCCAATAGTTATTTATCTGCTATAAGAATAACTTATTTCTCCGTCCATAACACTTGACGAGATTTTGGCGCCAAATTTAGCGGAAAGTCGTTAGCTTGGCGACTTTTTTAAATGCTGCCAAATTAATGGAAATCTCGCCAAATGGATAAAAATGGCACTAAATCAGTGAAAACGACGAGTAATTGACGAAAATTCAATTTCTTAGAAAGAATATGAATAGTTACTATAAGAAAAACCAATTTTTTTATTATACAATTAGTAAATTCATTGCATTATATAAGGAAAGTCATGTGTTGCTCACATCAGATTTTTAAATCTATACCGTCAAGCTATAGATTTGTTACAAGTGAATAAATATGCAGTCTGCCTTTCATTAGTTTTCAAATAAGGTCGAGACTAATATAACTATTAGTTACTGAAAAGGAGTACACCTATAAAGGTTAAATGTATGGTAATGATTTCAGGTAATACAACATTAAATGAACCTACAATTTATTGGCGATTGTGAGATATGTTGTTGATGTTGAGACCCAGACCGTCCGACCTACCAGAAAGGTGTAAGGTAACTGTTTGGACGGCTGGGAAGTGCCACCCAATTTGGACCGGAACCCAGTGGGGGAGGCATCCACAGGGACCGTACCCTCCTTCCCCTACCACCAACCTCTCGGAAGGACTTACGGACCCACATGTTTAACGTGATCGTACTCCGCATGAACACGGCGGCAGTTCTGGCAGCGGCGAGAATCGCGCGCTAACCACTGGGCTGCAGCGCCCGAAAAGAGCCAACAACACGCGGTGTTCCCAGGTGGTCACCCACCCAAGTACTAACCGCGCCCGATGCTGCCTGACTTCGGTGATCTAACGAGAACCGGTGTTTTCAGCACGGTACGGTCGTTGGCCCATGATTGTGAGATATGTGAAATTAATCAGCAATATTATACCTATATAAGTTAAATTTGTAAGATTTAAGGAGAAGAATTCACTTACATCTGTATTTAGGGAAAATTATAGATAGCAATTCAAAAAACTCGCACTCTCCGTTTTCACACTTATTCCCCCGTTTCTCGTATAATGGAATCTTCCAACTAGTTATCTGCATCTACAAAGATTGAATCTGCATACCTCTTTAGTTAAAAGCATATATGGTTAATTAAAATATTTTGCGAATCATGAAACAGAATCATTCTTCAGAGTAAGATACAGAGCACCAGAGGCAGAAAAAAAATCTGATGTGGGCAGCACATGACTTTCCTTATGTAATGCAATGAATTTACTACTTTTACAGTAAAAAAAAATAGATTATTTTTATAGTTGGTATTTGTATTATTTCCAAGATATTGAATTTTCGTCAATGAGTCGTCATTTTCCATGTCGTCATTATCAATGAGTTATCATTCATTTTTGGTCATTTTTATATATTCAGCGAGTTTTTCATTAATTTAGCAACATTTAAAAAGTCGCCAAGTTAGTAACATTCCACCAAATTTGTCGCCAATATCTCGCCAAGTGTTATGGAAGAAGAAATAAGTTATTCCTACAGCAGATAAATGACTATTGGCGTTCAAATAAAAAAGTATTACTCAAAGTATCTTTTTTAATGAATGGAGCGATCTAGAGATCCACGAGAATGATGTCACCCAATTTATCGCTAGATATTACATATAGCGAGTGAACATGTTTCTCAATAGGAAATATTTTTTAATTTTATATGATTTTTTGATATTTTTTTTAAATGTACAATATCTAGAGAACAGTTCATGCTAGCGTTCTAAAATTTATGTCAATCGTTTAATAATGAAAAATTACATAAGAAATGTCTATTTGCGTAACTTTATTAGCGGTCTTGATTTTTTGACGATTTTTTCAAAATTTCACTCAAAGATTTAGGGGGTTCTGAACACTCGATTGCGTATAAAAACAATAGGCTTCCAGTGTTAATGGATTGTGATTTTTGTACCAAATTTCGTTCGAATCGGTTCATTCGTTCGTGAGATATCATCTCCATACACATACTTTCACACACACACAAGCACATACTTTCACACACACACAAGCACATACTTTCACACACACAGCCATTACTTCAAAAATGTTTGATTCGTGATCAGGGATGCTTGAAACGTGCTCTCCCATCGAAAACTCGATTTCGAATTTTCGAACTCGTCACAATACTTTCTTTATACATTATGTATATAAGGAAAGTAACAAGAACGCTTTCGTTTGACAGCCTCGTTCTTTCAGGTTCTCAGATCGCGACTCGCTTTTTGATGCGCTTTGGGGTTTTTGAAATGGTAGCATGTTCTTAAGCTATCTCTTGAACTTCTGTGCTTACAAGACAAATTAGTGTTGTTACGGGTAAATATGTATTACATCATCGTCAGATAGGTACGTAAAATTTGCGTTAAAATCCGCCACGAAAAACTTATCCATTTAAATTGATAAAGAATAGCCGAAACGACGGTTAAGCGGATGGCCCGCTAAGGCAATCAAGTTATGCCAGATGTATTTTTGAAAGTCCAATATAAAAATATCGATACTAAAGTTTAGTAAAGCAAAATTTAGAACTACTATATATCTGCAAGCATAAAAATGTGCACTGTATAGTACAGATTCCTTTAGGACCACGTAATCCGCAAAATGAGTGACATAGTTAATTCTCACATGAGTTGGTTGGTTAGCCGATTAGGATTTTTTGGTACAAGATCCAAAAAGAATATGTTGCGCCGAACTCTTCGTTGTAGAATTAACGTCGCTACTTTCATGCAGCCAGTCAATAAATGTAATCCGAATCTAAATTTATCAAGATGCATGTAAAGAGGTTTGAAATCAGGAACTTCAACTTAACAAAAAATCTGATGTGGGCACAACATGACTTTCTTTATATAATGTAATGAATTTACTGCTTTTACAGTAAAAAAAATAGGTTTTTCTTATAGTAGATATTAATATTCTTTTCAAGATATTGAATTTTCGACAATTAGTCGTCATTTTCATTGATTTAGCGCCATTTTTATCCATTTGGCGAGATTTTAGAACCATTTCAAAAACTCCCCAAGTTGGCGACATTCCGCCAAATTCGTCGCCAAAATCTCGCCAAGCGTTATGGACGAAGGAATAAGTTATTCTAACAGCAAATAAATGACTATTGGCGTTCAAATACAAAAGTATTAGTTAAAGTATCTTTTTCATGAATGGAACGATCTAGATCCACGAGAATGATGTCACCCAATTTATCGCATGGTATTACATATGAAAAGTGAACATGTTTCTCAATGGAAAATATATATTTTTTATTTTATATGACTCTTTGATATTTTTTTTTAAAAATGTGCAATATCTCGAGGACGGTTCAAGTTAGCGTTCTAAAATTTATGCCAATCGTTATCTAATGAAAAATTACATAAGAAATGTCTATTTGCGTAACTTTATTAGCGGTTTTGATTTTTTGACGATTTTTTCAAAATTTCATTCGAAAGTTTAGACGGGTTCTGAACATTCGAATGCGTATAAAAACAATAGGCTTCCAGAGTTTAAGAATTGTGATTTTTGTACCAAATTTTTGTTCGAATCGGTTCATTCATTCGTCAGTTATCGTCTCCAAAGGCTCACTGGCACACACGCACACACACACACACACACACACACACAGACATCACTTCAAAAATGTTTGATTCGTGATCAGGGATGTTTGAAACATGCTCTCCCGTCGAAAACTCGAATTCGAATTTTCGTCCCTGTCACAATACTTTTCTTATACATTATGTATATAAGGAAAGTAAAAATAGTTTTATATTACTTTCCTTATATACATAATGTATAAGGAAAGTATTGTGACGTGGTCGAAAATTTCGAATTCGGGTTTTTGACGGGAGAGCATGTTTCAGGCATCCCTGATCACGAATCAAACATTTTTGAAGTGATGTCAGTGTGTGTGTGTGTGTGTGTGTGTGTGCGTGCGTGTGTGTGTGTTTGTGTGTGTGTGTGTGTGTGTGTGTGTGTGCCCGTGAGTCTGTAGAGACGATAACTGACGAACGAATGGACCGATTCGAAGGAAGTTTGCTACAAAAATCACAATCCGTAAACACTTTAAGCCTATTGTTTTTAAACGTAATCGAATGTTCAGAACCCCTCTATATTTTCGAGTGAAATTTTGAAAAAATCCTCAAAAAATCAAAACCGCTAATAGAGTTACGCAAATACACATTTCTTATGTAATTTTTCACTAGAAAACGATTAACATAAATTTTAGAACGCTAACATGAACCGTTCTCGAAATATTGCACATTTAAAAATAAAAATATGAAAAAGTCATATAAAATAAAAAGAAATATATTTCTTATTGAGAAACATGTTCACTTTTCATATGTAATACCATGCGATAAAATGGGTGACTTCATTCTCGTGGATCTAGCTCGTTCCATTCATGAAAAAAGATACTTCGAGTAATACTTTTGTATTTGAACGCCAATATTCATTTATCTGCTATAAGAATAACTTATTTCTCCTTCAGTAAAGCTTGGCGAGATTTTGGCGACGAATTTGGCGGAATGTCGCCAACTTGGCGACATTTTGAAATGTTGTCAAATTAACGAAAATCTCGCCAAATGGATTAAAATGACGCTAAATCAATGAAAATGACGACTAATTGTCAAATATTCAATATCTTGGAAAGAATATAAGTGTCTACTATAAGAAAAACCTATTTTTTTTTTACTGTAAAAGTAGTAGATTCATTGCATTATATAAGGAAAGTCATGTGTTGCCCACATCAGATTTTTTTGTTCTATTTCCGTTGCTATCAATTTCAATCTCAAGTCGCATCTAATCCTGATTGCATTTCAAATTCAATCCCAATCGCATCTAATTGTAAGTATTTTTTTGTATAAAATGCGTAATTTTCAACTGTTGTAGTTGAAATCATGTTGTGTGGCTCCATAGATAAACTGATAAATATAGTATTAACACTATGGCGACCATGAATAAGGAATAATATTTTGCTTTATTTTATTCTTTTACCTTTGCACTTTCAGAGTAGTTTCTCCTTGTATTTTGTTTCATAACTTCTGTTACGAACTTTTTTAAAAATATAATTAATTCTATATATTGTCCTGACGGCTGGTGAATGCGATATTTCATCCATCTCTATTAGTGTATTATTCTAGGACTGAAGATGCCAAATATTTTTTTAATTTTTCCCTTTTTAATACAAATATACATATTTTCCTAAAAATAATTTAGTAATGAATACCTCTAATGATTTTTTTAAACATTTTTACTTTCCTTATACACATAATGTATAAGGAAAGTATTGTGACGGGGTCCAAAATTCGAATTCGAGTTTTCGACGGGAGAGCACGTTTCAAGCATCCCTGATAACGAATCAAACATTTTTGAGGTGATGTATGTGTGTGTGTGTGTGTGTGTCAGTGAGTCTGTGGAGACGATATCTCATGAACAAATGGAGCGATTAAAATGAAATTTAGTACAAAAATCACACTTCATAAATACGGAAAGCCTATTGCTTTTAAACGCAATCGAATGTACAGAACCCCCCTAAATTTTCGAGTGAAATTTTGAAAAAAACATCAAAAAATCAAAACCTTTAATAAAGTTACGCAAATAGATATTTCTTATGTAATTTTTCCTTAGAAAACGATTGATATAAACTTTAGAACGCTAGCATGCACCGTTCTCGAGATATTGCAACTTTTTCAAATATATTTATCAAAAAAACACATAAATTAAAAAAATATATTAACTTTTGAGAAACATGTTCACTTTTCCTATGTAATATTATGCGGTACATTTGGTGACATCATTGTCGTGGATATAGTTCGTTTCATTTAAGAGAAAATATACTTTGAGTAATAATTTTTTTTCTGAACGCCAATACTCATTTATCTGTTTTAAGAATAACTTATTTCTCCGTCCATAACGAATGGCGAGATTTTGGGGACGAATTTGGTGGAATGTCGCCAACTTGGCGGCATTTTTTAATGTTGCCAAATTAACGGAAATCTCGCCAAATGTATAAAAATGGCGCTAAATCATTGAAAATGAAAAGTATGTGACGAAAATTCAGTATCTTGGAAAGAATATAAGTATCTACTATAAGAATAACCTATTTTTTTACTGTAAAAGTAGTAAATTCATAGCATTATATAAGGAAAGTCATGTGCTGCCCACATAAGATTTTTTTTCTTATATTCAACTAAAATTTCATCCCGTTATTAGCATGTGAGCTAAATATGAACTAAACTCCAAGGCATTTTGGTCAAGGCAAAGATGATCAATCAGATTTAAATATATTTAATTCCAAAAGATTCGCTGCGTTAGTTCTTTAAAAGCAATTTTTTACTTCAAGTCCCACTTATGTTTTCTCTTCTAAAACTTTTAGTTAACAACGCAGAATTAAGAAATCCTGTTCTATCCATAAACTTCTGTAGAATGCAAGGCATCTTGAAAAACTTTTTTTTCGACAGTGCTTGGAGAATTTGCAGCGTTCTTCAGGGGACTCTCGAAATTCAGAAGAATATTTTTCTCGATTCTGTCCAATATTTTATTTTCTTTGTAATTTCTACTACATGTGCTCTAAGTGGTTTTGTAGAAGCAAATTTAAAAAGTATTTTACTGAAATTTTAGAATTATATCATATGTAGTGGTGTGTTTAAAAGGTATGGCTAATTTATGATTTTAAAGAATTAATCCAGTACTCTCATAAATGACCTACTACTAAGAGTTTATTACACTATATTATTCATTGAATACAGTCGAGCATTTTCCTTACAGGAGCGGAGTTCCTATGGCAATGAAAATTTGTTATGAAATGTTTTAACGGGCATTACTTCGAAAGGCTGCACAAATTTCGATAATTTTTGTGCATAATTTTATTTCATTATGATGGAGGTTGTTGTTACATGGTAAATATGTAACATTGTAAGTTTTGGATGGATCGCAATCTATAAAGATTATCCCTGTATTACTTTTACAATTAATATATGTTTCCCCAGAAGGACACCTGCAAAGGAAGTGAGAACAATGCTTCTTCGACTTCGTTAACTTAGACGTCTCATTTACAGAGGGTCTCACAGTGGGGTGCCTTGGAAAGAGGCCACCTCTTGACTGCCACTGGTCACACGTGCGCCCGAGATCGTAAGAACTGTCGGTCAGCTGACACATATTAATTCTTGGGTGCTAACCAAACCTCCGATATGACAGCACCCAATAACATATATGTAACCCTATGCCGTCCAATGAAAATACCAGGGGCTACAGTGTCAGGACAATTACAACCAGAGGCGAAGTTTTGTAGGAGGCAACACTTTTCAGATGTTCGAGAGAGAGTCAGATTTTGAGAAAAGTCTCTACACTTGATATTTTGAATTCGGAGAGAGAAGTGTGCTCAAACCACTGTGGGGATGACGGGCACCCAACACTTTCCGACCCGCCTTCCGAATAGCCTTACAACAAAGTATCGAGGTACGCAATGCATGTCTTTTACATACATTTTGGTAGCCAGATTCTATCTCTCTCTCGACATTTGATTAGCCTTCATATTTGAGATAATTGTTCCTTATGTAAATTAGTTTAATTGTATTTTAAGATAGTATATGTCTGGGTACGAATTAACTTTAATCTTAATGAAATTTAATCGTTATGGTATTTAATTATATGTTTTAAATATGTGTAATGTTGAGAGAACTTCTTGTGGAACGGAATAAATATTATTGCAATGAGATTTGATGTAAAATACCACTAAGGTTGTGTTAATTAGAATAAATTTGCGAAGATGGTATTGAGAATAATCATGTTTAAGTTAGAATGTCAATGGAATATTTTCTTATTATTTTAATCATTTGTAAATAAATTTGTTATTGTTTTATATTAAATTCGCTGTCCTCATTGTCCATTGATATTTTATTAATTGATTTACATGTGTTTATGTTCGACAGGGACAATGTCGAAGTTGACTTTAATGGAGAGAATTAATAATACTTGCGTCCTGACCGGACGTGTGGCTAAGATCCACGCATCAGTCGTGAAGAACCCCAAATTTTGAACTTCAAAAACCGAAAAGTTGTGATTTATTGAAAATGATCCAATAGTAGTGTGAGACATTTTAATTCGCCATATTTGTCTCTATGTGGACCGGTTGGTTTGACAGATAAACGCAACCGAAATATCAATTACCCTTTCAAAACACAATTAATTTCATTAATTTTGCGCCATATGTATCAATTTGGCAAACTTTTTATCGATTTGGTGACATTTTTGTGAATTTGGTGATATTTTTATAAATTTGGCGATATTTAAAAACTCGCCGAATTTGTCGCCAAGTGGGATGGTTAGACTGACAGACAAATGCTTCCGCAACTTCATTACAATACCCCTTTTAAAACATAATTAATTTCATTGATTTGATGTCATATTTATCAATTTGACGACATTTTATCAATTTGGCTACATTTTTATCGATTTGTCGACATTGTTATCGATTTGGCGACATTTTCGTCCATTTTGCTATATTTTGATAAATTTGGCAACATTTAAAGAACTTGCCAAATTTGTCGGCAAGTGGGATAGTTGAACTGATAGATAAATACTTCTGAAAAGGCTGAACATGCTGCTGCGGTTGAACTGACAGATAAATAAAAACATAATTAATTTCCTTGATTTGGTGTCAAATCTAACAATAATTTTATCGATTTTTCGGCAACATTTTTATCGATTTGCCGACATTTTTATCTATTTTGCGACATTTGATAAATTTTTCGACAAATGTTATCGAAATGTCATTACAATACTATTCTCTTTCAAAATGCAATCAATTTCTTTGATTTGGAGTCATTTGTATGAATGTGGCGTCATTTTTATCGATTTGGCGACATTTTCGTCAATTTTGCAGCATATATAAAAAAGTCGCCAAGTTGGTGATATCTCGCCAAAATTTTTGCCAAGCATTACCCAGGATAGATAGAGAGATAGACAGATAAATCAAGGTGTTTTTATTATAAATTATTGGAGGTCAATGTAACCCCAATATTTGCTTAATATTGGGATTGCATTACAAATATTTCCAATGTAATGCCAAGATATACAATATAGACCAATAATGAGCCAATATTAAATACTACTGGAGAAGCAATGTGTTTGATATGTATTTTCACATTAAAGTTCCCAAATTTTGAATAGAAGTAGTAAGAATTTTGTTTCTATTTAGTTACAAAATAAAATGGTCCACAGGTTACAAAATATATGGAGATTAAAACAAATTAGAAGGAAAAATAAATTTGAGTACATAGGAATATTTTTTAGCTTGAGATACAATTTATATTACACTGACAATTCATTTCATAATTCGCCAAAATATATATATACAAAGTAGTTGGATTTATCATACTACAGAGCCACCTAAATTATTGTTTCAAATGAGTTTAGCGTTTTACTTCCTTGAAGGGTTAAATCCTTCCCTTTTCCTCTATACAGAAATACATTAACTATTACAATACATATTTTCAAATGAGTTTAACGTGCTAATTACATGATATTTACATTAATAGATATGTCACATAACACTATACTTGCTAATTTGGCGCATTTAACCATATGTAATAAATTAATTTTACATACATTTTTTAAAAATTGATTCAAAAACATGTAACATATATTACACTTTTTACATACGTACATACATATATCTGTATCAAAATTAATGTCATACGCTTTGAAGCGAAACATTACATACAAAAACAATTTCTTGTTTAAAATAGGTTTGAGCATTCCATTTCTTTATTTGCGAATAAAATGTTTCAATAAATTGTTCAGTTAAATACACCATTTCTTTCAAAAATGGGGTTCTAAATGATGTCTATCAATGTTACAAAATTACATTGGAAACGTTCCATTCGTTTAAAAGATATCCTTTCCAAATACATATTAAAACCGTGTATATTTTACATAGGCCCACATACATAAACATCACCGCCAAATCGTTCGATTGGAGTTTGGGCATTCTCAAAACGTACAATGTGTCATAAGCATTTGTAAATTTCGACTTTGTATAAAACGTGGCCTATACATTACAGTTTTTGTGCAGTGAAAGAAAATAAGATATTTAAAAGAAAATATTTCTTACGAAATTAAATGGAAGGAGAATCTTTATTTTTAAGCTTCATTTTCCTGAAACTGGTCGTAATTTTGTAACGAGAGGCTCATAAGACTTTCTTGCCAATATTTGTCGAGTTTCTCCTCGTCACTTTTTTACCCCGAAAGACTCAACTACACGCTTCCGTTTTCTTAAACAAGCACCCCCCCCCCCTTAACACAATTCAAACTTCTTCAAGGAGCGTTTTAGAAGAGGAAAGAAAATAGAGGCGCTTGAAGAGTGCTTGCCATTACAATTAACTTCGAATTTCGAAGCCGATGTAGTGTTTTTTTTTTACAAACTAAAGATTCCGTTCAGGATATTTTCTGTATAGATAAAATTTAGCAGATTCTAAAGATTGGCGCAAAAGCATTGAAGTAATTTTAAGGAATATGATATCAAAATATAAAGCGTTTAGATATTTTGTATATTCAATATAAATCAAATCGCGAATTATAATAAATTATTTTAGATACGCTGCCGTCGCTTCAATGTTCCAACATAAGTATATGACTGATAAGTGTATATTATATATGACGTGAGACGAACCCTAGTTTTGGAGGGTCTGTTGCACAGCTTCCATGATTGCTAAAGGCTTGATTTTTTTTTTCTCTGCTCAGAAAATGAAGGTAAACAAAGCAAAATAATTACGATTGGTGTGGTATCACCCGACTAAAAAAACCTTAAAATGGTACTTTTTACGATTTTCGTTCAGGCTCTCTTTCTTCAATGTTGACTGAATCTAAGCCTTAACTACGAAACCACTTTGAATACGAAATTGTTCATTTTTTTTGTTCTGGTAGGTGGCACATACTTTTCTTTGATTTAGAATTACATAAAATTGATTTGGAATTACATGAATTTGATTTAGAATTTTTAAAATGGAAAAATAATTATAAATAAATGGGGCTTGGAGGCAAAATACAATTTAGATGCCTGCTATATCATTATTGCATAATTATGTAGATAAATATTTCCACAAAAATGTATTGAAATCTCTCCAAAATACCATTTCATGTTGAAAATTTTCAGCCAAGTACAAAAAGTAACAATAAAGATCAATCACGCACAAAACTTTGATAATGAAACACTTTCCAACTTCAATGCGATTTTATTTAAACATCTCTAAAATGAAATATATTTCTCGGTAATATTTTTAAAATTATCACAATACTACAATAATTTTTTATATTTTAAAACTACATCGAAAACAAATGAAATTTATTCAAATGATGTCATCGAATAATAAATCACCTGGCTCTCTGTATAAAAGCAGCATTTCATTCATTTATTTCATTCATTTATTTCATTCTTTACAATACTATAATAATTGATTTTATTAAAAACTTAAAACCATGGAGGTTCAAGTAATTTAAATTTATGCTTACAACTTCATCGGAAAATCGTCTGCTTCTCTTTGTAAAATCAATGAATGTTTCATTCATATTAGCTATATTGCAGGCTCCATGAGCTAAATAATTTTGCATTAAAGAAATGCAGCAATTCTTATACAACCCATTCTACATCTTTTGGTGTTTACATCCTCCATAAGGGAAAATTAAGCTTCGTTGTAGAAATAATCATAGTTTGACGCTCTTTTAAACTCAAATATATTGTAATTGCGTTGTGTCATGATGTTGTAGATGCACAGAATTTAAAAAAAAATAAAACGGTTTTGGGACGGATACAACACTAAATATGAATTAAAAAGAACTTTTAAAATCACGATATTGACACAAGATGAATGACATATTTTCTTTTGAAGTGGGTCACGTGATATCTCCATATAATGATCATGTGATCTTTTCATATAAAGGGTGTAATTATTATTTTAATTTTTACTTAAAACAGTACTGATTATATTTTGCTGAATATATATTGTTGAAAATTTTTTTATATTTTTTAAGGGATAATTTGAATATTTTCTAAAATTTTCGAAGCAATTTGTAAATTTTAAATTCGCTAAAAAAATGTTTAAAAAATTAGGTTTCACAGGGTTCAGTGTATTTCAGTTTTTCAACCCGTGTTCAATCCAAAACTAATTGGGTGATATCATTCATTTATATTCCCATAAGTCCCACGGACTGTCTGAACTACATACTAAAATTTCATTTTGATAAAGTCATTTTTACGGCAGTTATCGTGCTAACGAACGGACAGACAGGCAGATAGACAGACCGACAGACAGAATAAACAAAGTGATAAACACTTCTTAACTATGTTGTAAAGTGTTAAAAACCACCTTCCATAATTGTTATGAAATGCCAAAATAATTTTCACCAAATTCCAGCAGAAAGGGAGCTGTATTTTCAGGTGTAGAAAATTCTGCTGGCAGACTCTAACCCTCCATATAATCATACGTAGCTCATTTTAGTAGTAGACATTAATTGACTACGACTAAATGGCCTACGTTTGAATTGCAGAGTCGTTATGATCCTTCAGCATGGTACTCTGAACCTGAAAGTACAGTTCCTGTCCTGAGGGAACTTGGCCCAAACTATTTTAGGAAGATATAACTTTTTGGAAGATTTTTAACATTTTAGTATGTTGTTCAGACGGTCTGTAAGACCTATGGGAATATAAATGAATAATATATTTTAGGTAATATTCAAATTATCCATAAAATATATAAAAAAAATTCAGCAAAATATATTCAGTAGTTTGTTTACATAAAAATTAAAATAATAATTACACCTCTTATATGAAGCGATCAAGTGATCATTATATGAAGAGATCACGTGACCTACTTCAAAATGAAATATGGCATCCATATTGTCTCAAAATCGTGATTTTTAAAGTTCTTTTTAATTCATATTGAGTCTTGTATCTGCCCTAAAACCGCTTTATTTTTACTTAAATTCTGTGCATCTACATACTGAAACAACGCAATTACAATATATTTGAGTTTAAATGATCATCCAAATTTGATTAATTCTACAACGAAGCCTATTTTTCACTCATGTAAAATGTAAACAGCAAAATATGTAGAATGAGTTGTATAAGAATTACTGCATTTCCTTAACGCAAAATTATTTAGCTCATGGAGCCTACACAGCTGATATGAATAAAATATTCTTTGATTTTACAGAGAGAAAGACGATTTTTTTATGAAGTTTTAAGCATAACGTTTAATTTCTTGTTCCTCCATGGTCTAAAGTTTTTAAATAAAATAAATTATTATAGTATCGTGATGAATGAAATGAATGGGAAAATGTTTATGAATGAAATGCGGCTTTTATAGAGAGAACCAAGCGTGTTATATTTCGATGGTGTTATTTGAATAAATTTCAATTGTTTTTGATGAAATTTTCAAATATAATAAATTGTTGTAGTATTATGATAATGTTAAAAATATTACCGAAGAGCCAGGCGATTTATATTTAATTGAAATTGGAATCAAGTTTATTTTTTCGAAGAACTTAAGTTTTCAATTATAATAAATTAACATAGTATAGTGATACATTTTGAAATATTACCGAGGAATGTATCGCATTTTAGAGATGTTTAAATGAAATTGCATTGAAGTTGTTGAAAGTGTTTCATAATCTATGCTTTATGCATGATTTTTCTTGTTATCTTTGTATTTGGCAGGGAGTTTTTACCTGGTGATTTTATGAGATTAGAAATATCTGCACAGCATGTGAAAAGATATATTCAATCTTAAAGCACTTCACTGAGGATTGATTTCTACACAACGATTCAAAGGAAAAGAATTACTCAATCCATGTATAATCATACAGATTAATGAATTCAATATTCTGGTAAAACAATATTAAAAATTATGGATAACTTAATTTAGTTAAAAAGAAAATATTTTTGCGTGCCCTATTAAATTAAAATGCCAAAATATAACGATTTCTTATAATTCATCCAGTTAAAAATAAATAAGACTTTTACGTGATCGATAAAATAAAAATACCAAAAATTATGATTTTCTTATAAATTTTTCTAGTTTTGAAATATGTTATTTTTACGTTACCGATTAAATCAAAACAACATAAATTAGAGCTTTCTTATAACTTAGTCTAGTTAAAAATACATATGCTTTTATGCTTATTAAATGAAAATAGCATAAATTAGAGATTTCTTATAATTATAATCTACTTAAAATAACATATGAAATTTGCATAATCGATTAAATGAAAATAACAAAATTTGATATTTTTACGATACCGATTAAACAAATACAAAAAATAGAGCTATTTTTTATAAATTATTGTAGTTTAATAACATAAGTTTTACATGACCAATAAAAAGAAAATACCAAAAATAAGATGCATTTTATATCTTAATCAATTTATAATTACTATGAGACCAGGATTCACGTAGACAGTTTTATATGTGAATTTATGATTTCCTGCAGGCCAAACAATGGCATTAGATTGCAAGAAGACAATGTATTGCAACCCTGACCCGAGAGGTCAGCAAGTGCCACAAATAAGGGGATTTCAAGTAGTACAGGTTGGGGCGAACCAGAGCAGTTACTGGAGGCTAAAAGAAAATTTTTGAGTTTGTTTAAAATGTTAACCAATGCGGAATTCTTACTACGTCGCCCTGAGGTCAACCAATGGAATCCGAGGAGGCGTATCAGACCTCAAGCAAAAAGAGATGGCAGCCGAGAGAAGGTTCTACAGATTCAGAGGTGTGAAAGTAACAGATCAGTAGTATTTGGTGATGTAGAAAGTAGCTACAGATTCTGATATGAGGAGATCAGATGCAGTTGTATTCAGAGTAATGTAGAAAGTAGTAACATATTTAGATGAGATCAGTAAGAGATGTGAAACGGAGATCTTTGAGAAAACAGATGCAGATGTGAAACGGGGATCATTCAGAATAATATAGTGAGAGATGCATAAAAATGGTGAAACCGATTCAGGTGAAACCGACTCATGGTGAAACCGACTCATATTTTAATGGCAGCTAAGGCTGCCATTGAAATATTCACGAAGTTACGCACTGTGTCAATGTACAAAGACACAATTGGAGGTATGTATCAAATATTGTAAAATGTCATAATCATTTTTATAATAATAACTTACCTGTCCTCCCATGTCCAATCTCCTCCTTAATAATGCGTGATAATTGTTTTAATTAAATTAATAATGAATATAATGTTCTTAATAAATAATGTTATTTTCAAGTTAAAATGGGTGCAGTTAATTGTGAGTAGTATTATGTTAGCACATTTTACTTCAGGAACTCGTACTAAAGATGTATAAGGTGGGTTATTGCGGCATTTCAAGGTATCAACGCAGTAATTACCTTCAATCTCTAAAATTTTCCGGCACCACAATTACATATGATTTTTGTGTAACCAATTAAATGAAAATACAAAAAAAAAACAGATATTTCTAATAGCTTAATTTACGAGTAGTTAAATAATAAACGACATTTGTGTGACAGATGAAATAAATATTCTAAACAGTAGAGCTTTTTTAAATTTATACTAATTAAAAATATATATTTTTACTTTCCCTGCAATACATAGCAATGTATAGGGAAAGTATTGGAATCATGTTGAAATTCGCAACTCGAACTTTCGATGGATCTACACGTTTCGAGACCTCTTGAATACGAAAAAAATATTTTTAGTGTGACGTCTGTGTGTCTGTCTGTGTGTCTGTGCAATGTATGTATCCATTCTAAATCAAAAACTAATGGACCGAATTTCATAAAATAGTTAGATAAGTTAAATAGGTAGATAAGTTACTTGTTGGATACTCTGGTACTGATTAGAATTTGGTACGATTTGGAAAACAACAACCTGCCTTTTTTTACGAAATAGCCCGCCAAAATCACCAAAATCTGAAACAAAAAGACTAAGTAATGTATCAATTAAATTCTTGTTATATACGCATTTTTTGAAGAGGAAAATGATATAGCACACTCCATTATACTTTAGGACTAACCGTTCGCATAATATTTCAGATTTCTTGCATTTTTGTTTCGCCGATTTCGGAAAAAGTCCAATTACCAAATAAAATTAAAAATTGAATTAAAAATGCAAATTTAGTGATTTTTGGTTCAATTAAAATCAATCTAATGAATTATTAAATGAATAAAGAAAATGCGAATTTAAGTCTGCAGGGAATGTCATGTGCTGCCCACATCATATTTTTTTTTTGCTAGACTCATTAAATAAAAGTATAAAAGTGATGGTCATCACCCTTTTTATGTTCTTGTGGAAAATGCATTTTTCTAATTGTGGTGCGCATTTAGAAAATAAATAAGTTAAAGCTATACTTTTTAACTATTAAATTCATTTATATTAATATGGCCGTAAATTCATACATAGTGGACTCATTTATTGAAATCGTACATTGCATTGTTGTGCCGCTATAAACCCTCCAATTATTTACTTTTGCGAGTCCTGTAAAGGAATTATTAATTAAGATAATACTAAATGTATCACACCATTTTAACTTTAACAATAACACATTTATTAACAACATAAAATACTTATTAAATTTAATTACAATAATTACTCTGCTTATTAATTATTTAGGAAGATAGCATCTGAAACCAGTAATATTATGCCTAAAGTATCTTGATAACCTATGAATATTTGAGGAGCACATACCTTCAAATCTGTCTTGTACTTTGCCGATCATCGTTGTACTGCTGACTCCTAATGTCGCACGAGTATAAATCATACGTATTGATCAAGTCATACTATTGCACTTCTCACTCTTGATGTCGCACAATCTTATTTTTAAGTCATGTCTACGTATCTTCTTTAGTCATGTCTCTGCATCATAATGTCGAACTCGTTCTTCAGCCATCCTGCTGTACTCCTTGCACAAATCTGCTCAAGTCGTTATTAAGTCATCCCTGCTCAAGTCGTTATTAAGTCATCCCTGCTCAAGTCGTTGATCAGTGTCCTTCTTGAGTCATAGGTTGTGGTTTGCTCTTTTAAGGGGGTGTCATTTTCTCCCATGCTTTCATTTGTAGCATTGAGAGTGACGCAACAAGCTCCTTTTTCTATTGGTTACTTATTTAACCAATGGAACCATTCCACACCCTCGTAAGGGCCAGCTCGACCCCATCTGTTATGGCGTCCCTAAATTTATGGTTTTCTGACCTTTAGGTTCACGGGTTGTAAAACTCGGCGCCATCCAGACTGTCAGTATTGTTTGCAGTTTTGACCATAATAAATAAACGGCATGAAGCTGTCTCACCAAAGTGTGAGATCAGTTTCAGGTCTCAAACTAATATCTCAAAAATTATTTCTAATAAGTCCTAAATTATACTAGCTATTAATTATTTAATGGAATTATGTGTAATGCATAACCTCAATTAATAATAGTAAACCGTTTCAACATATATGATTTCTTTCATCTAAGGTCAGAGGCATGTAAGTTTTCGAGAAAAGATCAAGTTAATGTCTTTAACTAATGCTATTTAATTTTTAAAAAAAAGTTTATATAAAAATTATATTTATAAATTATTCATTGCTTTCAATTTTCCAAAAGAATGTTTAATAGATAGAGGTCCTTCGCCTGATTCGTGCTCCTAAAATATAAATATGTTTCTGAAATAAATCGATTAAAATAATCATACCAAATTATATTTTATTGATTTACTATGTTCGAGCGCTATCTTTCCCACATACATCGTTAAAAATAATAAACTTCTATCCTGAGTTGTTTAAAGCATTAACTGAATTTTTGATCTCACCCCAAAATTTTTCTTTTACATTATACTTTGTATGTAAGGAAATTATAAAAGGAAATTAGGCCATGCGAGAGATTAAGCCAAGAAAAGCATTTTTCTTAGAAACTTCTTATTAGAACGGGCCTTAATTTGGTAGCTAGGGGCTCTTTATACTTTCATGACAATATTTATCAAGATTCCACTAGTCACTTTTTTTAATAAAGTACTCAACTGCATGCTTCCGTTTTCTTAAGCAAGCATCCTCTTACGACAATTCAAACTTTTTCAAGGGGTGTTTTAGAATAGAGCAGTATATGGAGACGCTTGAGGAGTGTTTGTCATTACAATTAACATTGAATTTTTAAATGATTCGATATAAACTGGTACCCACATTTTAATTGATAATCACTGGAAGCAAACTGATTTGGGCCAAGGTATGCTCATATGCTCATAAGAAAGCCGTAATATTTGTTATTGATTTCACACAATTCCAATTTCTTTTAATATGTAGAAGCCACGTATTTAACACTAAATTTACTTTCCCTGCAATGCATAGTAATGTATATTGAAAGTATTGGAGTCATACAAATATCGCAAATCGAGTTTTGGACGGATCTTAACGTGGTGGAATCTCTAGAATATGAAAAAACTATTTTTAGCGTGACGTCTATGTGTGTGCGTGTCTGTCTGTCTGTGCGTCTCTGTGTCTGTCAGTGAAATGTATGTATCCATTTTAACTCAAAAATTAATAAACAAAATTCAATTTCTCAAAATTCAATCTCAAAATTTTATGAAATAAGTCGCTTGCGGGTGACCCTGGTGCTGATTCTATTTTGGTATAATTCAGAATAAAATAACCTACTTTATTTTGCAAAATGGTCCGCAAAAATTGCCTGTTTCCACTCTATCTGAAAGACTAACTGACCAAATTTTACAAAATTCAGTAGATAAGTCACGTGTGGGTTACCCTGCTGCTGATTAGATTTTGGTACGATCCGAAAAAAAAAGATACTTTCTTTTTTCGAAATGCCCTGCAAAAATCATCAATATCTATTATGAAAGACTGTATATGCTCAAATGCATTAATTAAATGCTTGTTTTATATGTAATTTTTGACGATGAAAATAATAAGACCAATCCTATAACTCTACGACTAGCAGTTCGAGATATTTTAGTCTTTTTGCATTTCTGCTGAGCTGGTTTTGAGAATAAGTCCAGTTACCAAATGGAAACGAAAGCTGAATTAAAAGCGTACATTCAGTGTAATTTCATTTCAATTACTTATGCCTGTTATATAATGCAATTAAGCTCAATCTAATGAATTATTAAGGAAATAAAGAGAAAATGAATTTCAGTCTGCAGGGAAATTCATGTGCTGCTCACATCAGATTTTCATTTTTAATTTATGTATTTAAACAGCCGTATTCCTTAAGAGATAAATCCACTACCTATTGCCCTTCAGCACTTCTCTTTCTTATTCCACAAACATAACAAATATTGATCGGCAACTAAACAAAATTAATCTTTTCCTATCACAGGTCAGCAGTTCTTACCCGGAAAGGTTCATCTTTCTAGTTGGTCAATCTTCTCTCTTCTAGAGACAACTACTTTATCCATCATTTTGCTTTTTCTTCATGTGGCAACAGCACAGATGGGCGTGTCGTACAAATGGATACTATGTTTCCTTTCATTTGTTTTAACGTCGCAATATGAGTTATATCAGTAACCAATTCTCTTTATGTTTAACGTTTATTGCATATAGCAGTCTTGCTTTTAAAGTGTCGCAACTTACAAATTGTAACTTTTGTGTTCTTACAATGATTCACATGTATATTAATCTATAAACCACCAAAGGTGCATTCCCTTGACTTTAATACAGTCCATAAATAAAAATAACAGGAGATTAAAAGAAACTTCAGATTATGACAATTGGAATGTATATTTTTAACACAACTTTAAAGAATTTTTATATCTCCTTTTGTACTTTTATTTCGTATGGTCATACGACTGTTTGGAAAATCGGAAGTGATACCTCCGGAATCAAAAGTGATATATTCAGTGAATTCATGCCCACTATGTGATTCGGTGCTGAATCCATATCAATCATCATCTAAGCCCAATATGTAGCCAATCCTGAGATGTAGATGTTTCTTGGAAATTTATTTGAACCACAAGTAAAACTAGAACCAAAATAGGAAATTTTTAGTAAACAACTCTACTTCCTCCAGAATGTTATACTAAATTCATATCAGTTATCAATTATTTTTTATTTATAGCCAATCTTGAGAAATAGATGTGACACGAAAACTTTTAAAACCGGAAATGAATAAAGAACTAGATGAAAAATTATTTAGTGAACCACTGCATATCAGTTGTTATCTAATCTCTATTTATAGCCAATCTGGAAAAATCTATCATCTTTTTTCAAATCGGAAGTGGATAAAGAATTCGAAGAAAAAATCTCTAATAAACAAACCGAATTTAATGCTAAATCCATCTCAGATTGTTATCGAATTTCAATCGATATCCAATCTTAAGAAATATATGTTTTAAGTTGAATGGAAAATGTTTAACCGGAATTGAAAAAGAACTGGGAATGGAAACCTTAGTGAACACCTATTTTCCTCCAGAATTTAAGGCTAAATTTATATGAAACATTCAATTAATATTTATAGAAGATCATGAGAAAGAGATATTTCAAGGAAAACAATTTTGTAAAAGCAGTAGTGTGCAAAATATTTTGTCACCAATAACCAAATATTCTGTCACAAATATTTGTTCACCAATGACCAAAATCTGGTGTTGACCAAAATCTGACTATTCAATACTGTAATTATAGGAATATTCTCCCATTGCCGATAATAGCATTTATAAATTGGTGTCACGCTTATTATGCATGCATTCGTCAGCATATAATAGACGAGGTCTGCAATAGCAAAAAAAATTGCTACGTGTCACACTTTTTCAAATCTCCATAGAAAGTAGCAGATTCAGTGAAATCACGTAATTGGTTTCAAATTTCTTCAAAATTGAGCTTGAATTACCCCATTCCCTAAATGCTTGACCTGTGAATGCGAACTTTGCCATTGCAGTCCTATTCAGTTTAAGTTCAATTTTGAAGATATTTAAAGTCGGTTACGTTGTCAATTCCCTTAGGGGCACATGACATGTTTTCCTGCTGTCATTGCACATATCGTCTAATTCAACTGACCAGCGCGTTATAAACGCAATAATGGTCCACTCATGCTACGATCTAAAATAGAAGAGTAATTGCAACTTTGGAAATGTTCTCTGGATCGGTCTCTGTGATGCTTGACTGTAATCGTACATAGTAAAGAGTTGGCTGAAATTGTAATAGTTACGTGGATTCAATGGAGATGCTAGACATTTTCATTAAAGGGACATGCCATTTACCAGACATTTCATTTAAGCTTTATTGTAAATACAGAACGGTTTGGCTTCCTTAATATATTGCCATAATCATAACATAATTATACTTAGCATGCAGGCGTATTATGAGGAAAGACATATAATATTTTTTTTTTCAAAAGAGACATTTTTTTAAATATGTGACATAAGTTAAAAAGCAATGTCATTATGGTGGGTCTGAGATCTCTGTCCTCTCCATAGCTTCGCCTATTTTTACCAAAGAGCTTTATATTTCCATTACAAACCTTTTACGTTCTATTGTTTTACTTGATGCAAATAATTTCTTCATTGAGGAATGCATTCCCTTTTAAAAATAGCTTTTTTCATTTTCTTGCAAATTGAATTTTTTAAATTGTACATTATAGCAAAATCATGCGTGTTATATGTGAAAGGCAAAATACTGAATTTCAATATGTCTTCTGCATTCCTGTATTCGAATTATTCGAATTTTAAATACGTTGCCCCTGTGATATATGTGAGAAGAAGGGTAATATATATATATATATATATATGTATATATATATTGTAATTAACTTTTGTATCTAACTTTTATCCTAATAATGTACAATTAAAGGCAAGTAACAATGACTCTAATGTTGGAAACTTTTTAAATTTAAATTTAGATTTACAAAATTGTAATCTGGCTATAAACTTGTATGATAAAAGACTACATTTTAATTTTAATACTTATACAATTCAACACTTTATTTTTTATTTGGATATATCAGTGTTTCAAAATATGATGTCAAACCAGATTCCTAGAATCAATAAAATTTGTGATGATAATTATAAAGTAACACATTTTGTAAAAATAATAAATACTGCAACTAATAAAGCATATCCTCCCAATTTCGTAATTAAAATTACCAACTCAGTCTATCAACTACCACTCTATAACATCTAAGACTACTATGGCGGCTAATAATAATAATAATAATAATAATAATAATTAAAGAAAAAAATTAATTTCTATAATTATTAATTATATAAAAATGAAAAAAAAACATTGAAAATAAGATATATAAATATTTAATATTTTAAAAATTATTTTCGCGAAAAATATGTAATTTTAGCCAGTATGATACTACGATTTGAGCCCCATTTTATTGGTGTTAGTGGCATACACGTTTATTTAATTCTTCTGTGAATCACTTTCATAGTAAAATTTTTTATCTATGATTCCTGTTCCTCCTGTTTACCTTATATTAATGGTTGTCCTGTCTCCTGCTAAAACTCAAGTTTCAGGGAAGGTTAAATTATTTGTTCCACCCCCATGGTCTATTTTGTTCTCCTTCTCCCGGATGCAACTCAACTTTTTTCATTCAACTACAACTGCTCGCTTTCATTACACTTGAAAGCTGGGTTCCCGCCTCATGGATCATGGTAATACTTGATTTCCGATTAATTTTGCAATCTTTCCTCTTTTAATGCTTGTAGTCTGCCCTTTGGCATTTATAGTAACTTACTATTGCCAATTCTGAAACAAGCATGTGTTTAAGTTAATTAGAGTTATATGCTCAGACCTGACAATGAATCTAGTCTAATTAACCTCCAAAATGAAGCCAATGCTTTTCATTTCTTTTTTCTGTGCTGTAGTCGTGGTTTAACTGATTAGGTGATTTTAATATTTCGTAAGTACTTGGAATTGGCTATTATTATGTCTTTCTAATATATATATATATATATATATATATATGTATATATGTATATATATATATATATATATATATATATATATATATATATATATATATATATATACATACATACATACATATATATGTGTGTGTGTATACATATAATGATCGATCTCCCTCACTGAAATTCCATAAAATTATTGAAATATCCACATTAATAACTGATCGACTTTATAAAACTATAGAAATTCGCCTATTCTTTTGAATACTGCTCACGAAACCATAAATACACTGAACATAAAACTACAAACATAAACCTTGAAAAGTAATTAAAGATAATTTTATGTATTATCACACATGCCTGATATGTATGTCACTGTCTGAAATGTATCTGTGCTTAAAAGATACATTTATAGTTAATATTTGTCATAACGAAAAGGTCGGAGTCTCTTGATTTGGGCGACAACTTTGTCAAAATACCGCCAATTTAAAGAACTTTAGACAACTAAAGGAAGCATTGAAAATAAAGTGGATTCATCAATAAATTTAGGAGTTACCTAGGTTTTCTTATGATAGGTGTAATTGTGAATTCTGTATACTTCAGTATTTTGAGAATCTTCTTATTTATGAATGAGTTCAGAATTTGATTGATGTTTTCTGTATTGCTTTTGGCATTTGTTTAGTGAAATTGCTACATAGTTACAGCATTAATATTTGTATCTTGTTCATATTTAAGTTTATGTCTGCTTTGAATACAGCAAGTGTTAACTAGAAATTAGGATTTACTCTTGTATCCTGATTACTTTCCATTGAATCCATGGAATACGTCGTAGCAATGCTATTTAATATCAAAAAGCGAAAGAAATTGTAAAGTAGGAGTTGTATGCTCTGTTATTGCTAAATGTTATATTCTTTTAACTATTTCCACCCAATATCAAAGTCAAATATGCATTGTAACAATATTAACAGCCAATATAATGTTAAATCAATATGGCCAATCTTCTCTCAAAATTTCCTGAATAGGAAGTCGTAGAAAGATAAAGTCAACAATGAATAAATAGTATTTTGTTTTCGTCAACTTCAATCAGGCGAATATTATAAAGTTGGTAAAATAGTCATTTGTTAAGTTTGGTATATTGGTTAATTTTAGTCATACACTGCGCACATACAATCAAAATTCTTACCAGATACTCTGCTAAACCTTTGTCCCTCGCTTCTCTGCAAATTCAGCATATTTAATCCAGACTTTCTCGATTTGTATCCTAAATATATATTTTTCTCCTAGGAATGAAGGTTAAATGCATCTTATTTATTCTACAGAAAACAAAATATCAATACATAAACAAAATGGATCTCTTCCTGTCACAGGTCAGAAGTTCTTTCCAGGAAATGATCGTCTCTTTAGTTGGTCACCCCCCGCCTATTTTTCTTTTCTCAAGCAATTTCTTAATCAACATTATTTTATTTGTCTTCTTGTGGTTACGAACCAGATGGTTGTGACAGGCACATACAACCAATACGTAATTTAATGTAGTTTTAACGTCACATTATGGATTTGAACCAACTGCTACTTCCCTCAGTAAAATGTTATTTCATCAATAGTTGAGTCACTAAAATGTCAGTTGTAATTCAGTGTGTCAGTTGTCAGTTGTATTAAAGTATTTAGTAGTTTTGGCTCTAATTAAGTTATGAAGATTATAAAAATTAAACGCGAATGGTGAAAATATTCAAAAAAAATCTGATGTGGGCAACACATGACTTTCCTTATATAATGAAATGAATTTACTACTTTCACAGTAAAATAAATAGGTTTTTATTCTAGTAGATACAAATATCTTTTCCAAGATATTGAATTTTCGACAATTAGTCGTCATTTTCATTGATTTATCGCCATTTTAATCCATTTGGCGAGATTTTCTTTAATTTGGCAACATTTCAAAAAGTCGCCAAGTTGGCGACATTCGCCAATTTCGTCGCCAAAATATCGCCAAGCGTTATGGACGAAGAAATAAGTTTATATATATTTATATATATATATATATATTTATATATATATATATATATATATATATATATATATATATATATATATATATATATATATATATAACTTATTAGATATTGAATTTTCGACATATATTATATAACTATTATTATATATTTATATATTATATAACTTATTAGATATTGAATTTTCGACAATTAGTCGTCATTTTCATTGATTTAGCGTCATTTTTATCCATTTGGCGTGATTTTCGTTAATTTGGCAACATTTCAAAAAGTCGCCAAGTTGGCGACATTCCGCCAATTTTGTCGCCAAAATCTCGCCAAGCGTTATGGAGGAAGAAATAAGTTATTCTTACAGCAGATAAATTGGCGTTTAAATGCAAAAGTTTTACTCAAACTATATTTTTTCATGAATGGAACGAGCTAGATCCATGAGAATGATGTCACCCAATTTATCGCATGATATTATATATGAAAAGTGAACATGTTTCTCAATAGGAAATATTTTTTTTTCTATTTTATATGACTTTTTGATATTGTTTATGAAAAATGTGCAATATCTCGAGAACGGTTCATGTTAGCGTTCTAAAATTTATGTCAATCGTTTTCTAATGAAAAATTACTTAAGAAATGTCTATTTACGTAACTTTATTATTGGTTTTGATTTTTTGGCGATTTTTTCAAAATTTCATTCGAAAATTTAGGGGGGGGGGTTAATATTCGATTAATAAAAGCAATAGGCTTCCAGTGTTTACGGATTGTGATTTTTGTACCAAATTTGGTTCGAATCAGTCCATTCGTTCGCCAGTTATCGTCTCCACAGACTCACTGACACACACACATACTTTCACACACACACACACACACACACACACACACACACACACACACACACACACACACACACACACACACACAGACATCACTTCAAAAATGTTTGATTCGTGATCAGGGATGCTTGAAACGTGCTCTCCCGTCGAAAACTCGAATTCGAATTTTCGACCCCGTCACAATACTTTCCTTATACATTATGTATATAAGGAAAGTAATAATTATAAACTTAATATAGTATATTAAAACTGATAAAAATATAATATTGCTCCTGGAATGGTCAGTAATAAATAATAAGTAATTGTCGAAATTTATCAATTTTCTTCCTGGAACAACACGGACAGTGTACTTCCACAAAATCACAGATTTTTTTGTAATTATAGATGATGAATTTAAATGCACCATTGAGTGAAAAGAAACTGTCCTCTGTAAACAAGACTGTCCTCTCAACTTAATATAGTCAGTCGAAAACTTTAAAATGAAAACTAAAACCTCAAATGAAAAGTATTTTTATTAAATTAGTATTAATTCAAATTAAAATATGCCTTTAACGCATAAAAACCGTCTTCCAATCTGTGTCTCAGACATATTTAGTTCATAAAAAATCAATAAACAGGAGAAAACTTTTAGAAAAACACTAGTTAATTAAAATGCATTTTGTATCTTCTTGATTACGAATTCATATTCTAGAAGTCGAAAAAAGAAGAAAGATTCAATCTATAAATAAAGTGTTTTTGTTCTTGATTTCGTAATTTTGTAGTTTTTTGAATACATGCTTTAGTGTTTTGGTATTGTGCCATTTCTTTCTTGCTAGAACTCTAATTATCTTTTCATTCAATAATGGGTATGGAATTGTTACAAAACATTGTCCTAAATGGTGAATAATGTCAGAAGTGTTTGTTTTCAATGTAAAGTCGTTGCCAGAAAATATTTTCTTGATAAAAATAGTGCTTTAAAATATTTTAGAAGAGAAGTGCACTTCTGCTAAAAAAAGTTAAGTATACTCGTAGTTACGACATTAATAACATGAAGAAACAAGAAAGATCAATCATACATAAGCATTAATTATGAAACACTTTCCAACTGAAATGTAATTTCATTTAAAAATTTCTAAAATGTGATATATTCAGTGGTGATATCTTTTACATTATCACAGTATTACATTAATTTATTATACTTAAATATTTAAAACTGTATCGAAATATAAATCATCTGATTCTTTATGCAAAATCAATGAATATTTCATTCAAAAAACTTGTATTCCAGACTCCAGAGCTAAATAATTTTGTGTGAAAAAAATTCAGCAATTCTTATGTAATTCATCTTACAATCGCTTGAGTTATTTGCATTCTGCATATGTTAAAATTAGGCTTCGTTGAAGAACTAAGAAAAGTTTAGGGATCATTTAAAATCACAACTATTGTAATTGCATAGGTACGGAATTTAGATACACATATAATACACAGATGCACAGATAATATATGTGTGTATGTGTATGTACTCAAAGTATTGGAATGGTGCCGAAGATCGGAACTCGAATTTTCAAAGGATCTACACGTTTTGGGACTTCTAGAACATGAAAAAACTATTTTTAGGAAGACGTCTGTGTGTGTAAGGGTGTATCTGTTTATGTTTCTGTGTGAATATTACATCCACTCTAATTGAAAAACTAATGGACCGAATTTCATACAATTTGGTAGGTATGTTTTTTGTGGGAAATCCTGATGTTCATTAGATTATAGTACGATTCGTAATAAAAGAGTCTGCCTTCTTTGCGAAATGGCCGCAGAAATTGCCTTTATCCACTCTAGCTAAAAACTAATGGAACAAATTTAACAAAATTTGGTGTATAAAATTTTTGAATAACGTACAAGTGATTTATATACCAAATTTAACAAAATTTTGTATATATATCATTTGTAGGTTATTCTAGTATGATTCGGGAAAAAGGAACGGGCTATTTTTGCGAAATGGCCCGCAAAAATCGTTATACATAACAAGAAAGATCAATCATGCTTAAAGCATTGATTATGAAACACTTTCCAACTTCAATGCAATTTTATTTAAACATGTCTAAAATGCAATACATTCCTCGATAATATTTTAAAACTTATCACAATACTACATTAATTATTATATTTGAAACTTTAAACCTTCATCGAAAAAAATTAACTTCATTCAAATGACGGCATTAAAGTATAAATTGCCTGGTTTAAATATCTCTAAAATGTGATACATTCCTCGGTAATAATTTTAGAATTATCATAATACTACGATAATTTATTATATTTGAAAACTTCTTCGAAAACAACTGAAATTCATTCAAATGACGTCATAAAAAAATAACACGCCTGGCTCTCTCTATAAAAGCAACATTTCATTCATAAATAATTCCCCCATTCATGTCATTCATCACAATACTATAATAATTTATTTTATTTAAAAATTAAGACCATTGAGCTACAAGTAAGTAATCTCTATGCGTAAAACTTCAGCGAAAAATATCGTCCTTCTCTTTCTAAAATCAATGAATATTTCATTCATATCAGCTAAGCAGACTCCATGGACTAAATTATTTTGTGTTAAAGAATTACAGCGATTCTAATACAACTCATTCTATATATTTTGCTGTTTACATTTTACATAGGTGAAAAATAGGCTTAATAGTAGAAATAATCATATTTGGATGAGCATTTAAACTGAAATATATTGTCATTGCGTTGTTTTAGTATGTAGATGCACAGAATTTAGGCAAAAATAAAGTAGTTTTAGGACGGATACAACACTCAATTTGAATTAAAAAGAACTTTAAAAATCACGATTTTGACACAAGATGGATGCCATATATCATTTTGAAGTGGGTCATGTGATCGTTTCATATCATGGACACGTGATCGCTTCATATAAGAGGTGTTATTATTATTTTAATTTTTATTTAAAAAACTACTGAATATATTTCGCTGAATTTTTTTTTTATATATTTTATGGAACAATTTGAATATTGCCTAAAATTTTCGAAGCAATTTGTGAATTTTAAATCCGCTTAAAAAATGCTTGAAGAATTAGGTCCCATAGGGCTCAATGTATTCCATTTTTTCAACCCGGGTTCAATCCAAAACTAATTGGGTGATATTATTCATTTATATTCCCATAGGTCCTATAGACCGTCTGAACAACATACTAAAATTCCATTTTGATTAAGTCATTTTTACGGCAGTTATCGTGCTAACGGACAGACAGACAGACAGACAGACAGACCGACAGAATGAACAAAGTCATAAACACTTTTCAACTTTGTTGTAAAGTGTTAAAAAAATAAAAGACTACGTGTGCTCAATTATATCAATTAAATTCCTATTTTATACGTGATTTTTGACAACAAAAAGAATAAGACTAACCCCATTCCCCTAAGGCTAGCAGTTCTTGAGATATTCTAGTTTTTTTGCGTTTTCGCTATGCCACATTTGACAATAAGTCCAGCTATCAAATGAGAACCAAATTTAAGTTTAACGTGTAAATTCAATGTCATTTAAAATACTTATGGTTGTTATTTTGTGCAGATAAACTCAAATTATTATTGAAAATATAAAGAGAACGAATATGAGTCTGCAGGGAAAGAACTTAAAAAAATCACGATTTTGAAACAAGATGGATGCCATATATCATTTTGAAGTGGGTCATGTGATCGTTTCATATCATGGTCACGTGATCGTTTCATATAAGAGGTGTAATTATTATTTTAATTTTTATTTAAAAAACTACTGAATATATTTCGCTGATTTTTTTTTATATATTTTATGGAACAATTTGAATATTACCTAAAATTTTCGAAGTAATTTGTGAATTTTAAATTCGCTTAAAAAGTGTTTGAAAAATTAGGTCCCATAGGGCTCAATGTATTTCATTTTTTCGACCCGGGTTCAATCCAAAACTAATTGGGTGACATTATTCATTTATATTCCCATAGGTTCTACAGATCGTCTGAACAACATACTAAAATTTCGTTTTGATTAAGTCATTTTTACGGCAGTTATCGTGCTAACGGACAGACAGACAGACAGAATGAACAAAGTCAAAAACACTTTTCAACTTTGTTGTAAAGTGTTAAAAATGGCGAACATGATAATTGATCAGACTTCATATTATAATTATCAATTGAATTTGAAATAAATGATAGAAATCTGTATACATATATGATGTACCATATGCATATATCGTATTCATATCATACAGTTTCGCATTCATAGCATATATAATTTCCCATTCATAGTATAGTGTTAAATATAACATGCATAGGTTTGTATTTATAGTATACATAATTTAACATTTAGAGCTTGCATAGCTTCGTACATCATTTGTTAGCATACATAGTTTTGCATTCATAGCATGCATAGTTTCGTCTTCAAAGCACAGAGCGGGCACTGTTATACACTAAAATCTTGTATGGAGCAATGAATACATTTTATATGATATATGTATGATATACATGATATATACATGATATATGCATGATATATATTTACATGATATACTCAGGATATATATTTACACGATATTTCATGATATAGAAGCATGATACGTGACCTTTAGTATGATTATTTGTGGGCGTTATGGCAAGGCTAGCTATGCAACCGGCTTGAGTCTGGCGCTTGCTCTCAGTAGACTCGGCCAAACAACACTGGAATGAGACTTTTTTTAGTTTAATATCGCAAATTCAGAAACAAAAAGGCGGCATTTTTGACTCTATAATTTTGAAAATGGAAAAGCAAAACTATAAACGTATTTTATTCAGAACTAAAGTAAAATATGTTTACAAATATGACGGTAACTTATGATCTACCCCCTTTACAACTCTTTACATGAAGTTTCTGATGAAATGTTTTTCTGTGAGTGGGATACGCGCCCTGTATTAACCTTTAGCTTTGCTAACTCTAGCTCTGGACTGGATTTGATAAATGTGGCAAAATCGAGAATTTGAAATCCAGGTAGCACTGGTTAATACGTTTTCTGCATCCCCGAAAACGAATATAGCGTATTTAGGGGGTAAGGACTATATGTACTGAGCTAATCTAAAATGTTGTGCAATTCATGATCAATGTTGGGAATTTGAATAATGCTGTAAAGCCATGTCTGGTGATTTTCATAATGGGGACAAATTTATTTGTCACTTGAGTCTGGTTTTGTCTTTCTACTACGTTTTTCTCTGCTCACAATTTAAAAAAAATCTGATGTGGGCAACACATGACTTTCCTTATATAATGTAATGAATTTACTACTTTTACAGTAAAAAAATAGGTTTTTCTTATAGTAGATACTAATATTCTTTCCAAGACATTGAATTTTCGACAATTAGTCGTCATTTTCATTAATTTAGCGTCATTTTCATCCATTTGACGAGATTTTCGTTAATTTTGCAACATTTCAAAAAGTCGCCAAGTTGGCGACATTCCGCCAACTTCGTCGCTAAAATCTCGCCAAGCCTTATGCACTAAGAAAGAAGTTATTCTTACAGCAGATAAATGACTATTGTCGTTCAAATACAAAAGTATTACTCAGAGTATCTTTTTTCATGAATGGAATGAGCTAGATCCACGAGAATGATGTCACCCAATTTATTGCATGGTATGACATATGAAAAGTGAACATGTTTATCAATAGGAAGTATTTTTTTTTTTTTTTATACGACTTTTTGCTATTTTTTTTTAAATGTACAATATCTCGAGAACGGTTCATGTTAGCGTTCTAAAATTTAAGTCAATCGTTTTCTAATGAAAAATTACATAAGAAATGTCTATTTGCGTAACTTTGCTAGTGGTTTTGATTTTTTGACGATTTTTCAAAATTTCATTCGAAAATTTAGGGAGCTTCTGAACATTCGATTGCGTATAAAAACAATAGGCTTCCAGTGTTTACGGATTGTGATTTTTGTACCAAATTTGGTTCAAATCGGTCCATTCGTTTGTCAGTTATCGTCTACACAGACCCACTGACACACACACACACACACACACAGACATCATCACTTCAGAAATGTTTGATTCGTGATCAGGGATGCTTGAAGCGTGCTCTCCCGTCGAAAACTCGAATTCGAAGTTTCGACCCCATCACAATACTTTCCTTATACATTATGTATATAAGGAAAGTAATATAAATATCTTCTTGATTTTACATAAGATTGAACCACTGAAATTTTGTTTTAAACGAACTTTATCTTTTATAATAATAAAAAAATTATTTCAATAGCAAAATTATGTAAGTGGCATTTGATATGAAAACGATTAGATTTGGAGTGCTAGTATGTATTGTTCACAATATATTGTTACGAAGTGCATTCTTGAAACGGGGGCGTATTGGCAAGAATCAAGGATGAGTCCCATATTCTGAATAACTAAAGCTTTTATTTTAAACAGCAATACGCGTAAACAGGAACTATATACAGCTAGTTACTCTCTATCTGTTTTACAAGGTCACAACATAACTGTCAGGTACAATACAACTGATGTCAAATACCAAACGCTTTCACAAAATAGACGACAATATTCGTAAAACACTGACGTGTGTGATAAATCAATTTTACTGTATCACGTCAACGCTTCAGTTTAACTGAACGATGACACGTTTATATAGCACTTTGTAGAAAGAAATCGAAACATTGGTGTAACTCTTGAAATTATTAACTAAACTGCAAAATTCCAGTAGTTTTTAAAGCTCTCCAAACGTCGCCAAGTTGGCGATATTTCGCCACGGTCGAGCGACCCGAACTTTCAATTAATAACTAAGTCGATTTTCTGCGAGGACAGGAAATAAGCCGTGAAGATATTTGAGATATTCGTAACGATATTGCTGTAATTTCAAGGTATCTTTTATTTACTCTGCTATTTGCTTTCGTAAGGAAAATATGACTGCTACAGGTACTATCAGTTGATATTGCATTGCAATAAACTGAAAGCAAAGATTATCTGGAATGTTAACAAGTGAATTTTGCAAGACATTTGGCAACCTTAGTGAGATGATATTTTTGACGAGATACAGATCGTAAATGAAAGTCAAAAGTGTATGTTTTTAGTGAATTTCTATAGAATTTTAATGAAAGCTATAGATAGCCGACAACTTAAAATATTATTGGGGATTCCGGACATTTCACATCGAATGGCCCTAGCAGTTTTCAAAGAATTTAAGTCTAATTTACATTTCATTCAGTCATATTATCTGACACAATAAGACGCCTGAGATGCTAAAATAAAGCAAATTATAGTTAAGTACAGACACATATTTCTCATCTCTGGATAGTTATTTATTTCATTTATTACTTTCCTTATATACATAATGTATAAAGAAAGTATTGTGACGATAACTGACGAACGAATGGACCGATTCGAACGAAATTTGGTACAAAAATCACAATTCATAAACACTGGAAGCCTATTGTTTTTATGTGCAATCGAATGTTCAAAACCCCCCTAAATATTCGAGTGAAATTTTGAAAAAATCGTCAAAAAGTCAAAACCGCTAATAAAGTTACGCAAATAGACATTTCTTATGTAATTTTTCGTTAGAAAACGATTGACATAAATTTTAGAACGCTAACATGAACCGTTCTCGAGATATTGCATATTTTTCAAAAAAATTATCAAAAAGTTATATAAAATAAAAAAAAAATTCCTATTGAGAAACATGTTCACTTTTCGTATGTAATACCATGCGATAAATAGGGTGACATCATTCTCGTGGATCTAGCTCTTTCCATTCATGAAAAAAGATACGTTGAGTAATACTTTTGTATTTGAACGCCAATAGTCATTTATCTGTTGTAAGAGTAACTTATTTTTTCATCCATAACGCTTGGCGAGATTTTGGCGACAAATTTGGTGGAATGTCGCCAACTTGGCGACTTTCTTATATGTTGTCAAATTCAATGAAATATAGCCAAATGGATAAGAATGATGCTAAATTAATGAAAATGACGATTAATTGACGAAAATTCAATATCTTGGAAAGAATAAGCATCTACTATAAGAAAAGCCTATTTTTTTACAGTAAAAGTAGTATATTCATTGCATTATATAAGGAAAGTCATATGTTGCCCACATCAGATTTTTTTGCTTTTGTAGGCGCAACATAATTACAATACAATATACAGATACTGTGTGAATTTCCAACTCAATTAGCTTTATAAAAATAACAAAATGTGTAAAATAAACTTTTAGGTATTTTTACCAATATTAAAAATGTCAATAAATTTCTCTCCAAATCATTTCTGAGTTACCATGTTGTGCTCAGATTAAAATAAACTGTGTGAGGGAGATATTTATATACACGCGTTTTTATGTATAGTAAACAGGGAATGAATAATAAAAATTAATAACGGAATTAATAACGGTAACAGAATTCATCCATGTATGTGTACATTTTTTGCACTAAACATGCAGAAAAACATTACGGATTCGAGGAACCCACAACAAAATTATTTGAGGTTCAAATAGTGTCTCGAATCCAAGAAGTCGGTACCGCTAAATCTAAATGAGAGAAGACGCGAATATTTTTCCAAATCAGCTTTGGGAGTTATTATCGACCTTCGAGTGCTCAGTATATTGCGCATATGTCCATGCTCCATAAATACGATTTGCATTGTTTGTAAGCTAATGACATTTAGAGTTAGCTAGAAAGTCACATTTGAACGGAATAAAGCTGTAGTTATCGTGATATTCGAACTCTCTCTTGTATCTCAAGCCACACTCGCCAATCCGCAGGATACGATGTAACAATATTTATTAAACAGATAGAATACTTATTGGACTGATTAATGCGATACTCTTGTAACACATTTATTAGACTAACCTAAAATGCAATCCACATACTTATGTAAAAAAGTATCTATATCTGAATGTCACGCTTGTCGATGAATTTGGCGAAAGTTGGCGACACGATTCTATAATCAATATTTTAGAAAAGTAGGTTTGATTTCTGTCTCTTTTTGTGAATTATCATTTCTTTGAATTATCTTTTTGTGAATTATCATTTTCTTGATTAAAAATACAGCAATTTTTCTTATTTGTTGGAGAATTATGTTTCGTTAGGGCATTTAGGGAATCTAAGATTAATTGTGTCCCGTTAAAAGATGGTAGAAGACTTATTTTTGATAGGGCACTTCTGACCGTCTGTTCCACTTGCCGACAAAGTAGATGATATTCTAAAAATATCTCAAAATTGACAAAACATAGCTAAATTAAAGAAAAAAATTGCTAAATAGACGAAAGTGTCACAAAATTTAGGAAAATTGAATAACTCAGAAAATCCAAAGTAAATTTAATTTCTATGATAATCTCTATCGCTTTATTAAAAATATTAATTTAATATACATTATTTAAAATATAGTGAGCTTCATCGTTCTTAGGACATGTAAGTTTTGTTAGTGGATTAGGGGGTAGTAAGTTAATTACTTTTACTTAAGGAATAGTATAATACGTATGTCTGGATAAGATATATCTGTCCGTGCTAGTTGGCGACAAATTTGAGGTATGTTTGAAAATATCGCAAACTTGACAAAAATGCCACCAAATTGGCAAGCATGATGCTAAATGACGCAAGACGAAAATGTTACTATATTGGCAAACATGTTGCTAAATTACGTTAAACGTTGTCAGAAATATAAATACTTATACTTTCGTTTTATTAGGACGTCTTATCGTAATCAACAGTTAGGAGCAGTGTTTCCTTAAGGACTTTTTTCCGGGGTGAGACGCGAATAAAGCTTTAGGGGGGAGTAAGTCTTCTATCTGCTCTATGTAAATATATCTAACTATTGTCAAATAAATATAAACTAGGTAAGAATAAAATTCATCCTGAGGTGGCGAAGACCTCTCCCGGGATGTATGTCTGAAAGATGCACTGAGTAGGAGAGGCTCATATATCCGGGTGTTTTAAGAGTATAAGAGGGGTGTATAGGAGGGAATATTTTATATACTGCTATGTAATATCCAGTAAAAATCATAGTAATCCAGTAAAAATAATTGTTATCTTAGAATTTTTTAATTAAAATACACCCTGTCTATAAGTTAACGAATTATAATGCTGTAGATAGCAGCAATGTCAAAAAAACTGAAGTAATCAATAACCATTTTTTTTTCCGTCAGTTATCATCCTGAAATAAAATAGGAACTTGACAGCTTTCGTAAATACAAGCTGATCAATTTTGTTATTGCATTGTTTTTTTATTACGAGAGTCCTAATTACCTTTCTGTTCCGTAATGGATATAGAATTGTTGAAAAACAATTGCCCTAAACTGTAAACAATGAACGGAGTTTCTGATTCAGAAAAAATATATTGTTCAAATACATTTTCTTTATCAAAAATGGTTCTCAAAAATGTTCGACATTGTATTTAGAATAATAATATAAGTAATGGAATGATGGCGTTTGTAATAAAATGTTCAACATTGCTCTTAGAATAATAATATAAGTAATGTAGTGACGGCATTAGTGATAGAATAATCGCAATTTACATTAATTATGCTCATTATAATGATTTCTTAAGAACGAAAGAAATTTTTACAAATGGAATCCAACAATGTTAATAACCAAAAAATATGTTTCAATAACATTTCCAGTATTGTCATAATACGGCAAAATATTATTATGTCAACGAAAAAGAAAATTTAAGTAATGTAATTACGCAAATTATCATGCAATGATTGTATGATTACAATCATTGCATGGTAATTTGCGATTGTATGATTACTTCATGATTGTATGATTACTACATGCAATGATTGTATGATTACTACTTGTATGATTACTATCATACAAGGTATTTTGAAGTATGGAAGGCTTCGAAAGTTGACAAAAGATTCCAAGACATAAATATTGAAATTATTTCTACTTCTGTTTACTACAAGTAGTAAACAGAAGTAGTAAACAAAATTCTTAATGAAAGTCTGTTAAAATAAATGAATGGTGGTTATACTGTTAGGCATTAAAAGGTAAAGGAAGAAGGATCAAGCCTACAAATCGGTTTAATCCAATTAAAATTTAAAACGCAGAAAGAAACTATGTCGACTGAAGATGGAGAAAGAAAATATTTTTGACAAATACGTTTCAATTTGAATGTAAAAGATATGATGTAGGCTGCACCCCTGCATAATGTAATGATTTTAAATTTTGACATGACTAACATGATCCTGTAAGGGGTAAAGTGAAAATTCATTTTGAAAAAAAAAATCTAAAAAAAAAAATTCTCTAAGAAAAAATTAATTTTGAAAAAGTCTTATCAGTTTAAAAAAATTTAAATTATGCTCTTAAGCAATATTATGGTTTTTCTGGGTTAATATTTTTGCATGAATATTCTTTTATTATTGAATTATGTGTTTTATAAGAAGTAAATCTATATAAACCTATTATACGGCCACATTACTCGATATAGAAGATTCCTACTATAGAAAGTAAGAAATAAATAAAATACTTATAAATATACAACCTTTACATTTTGAGATCTAAATATGGTACTTAATTAAAAAATAAGTGAATGCTATTTTTGAATTAAGAGCTATTTCTATATTGTTTATTAATTTTTCATTAAATACTTTTTACTTTCCCTGCAATTCATGGTAATGCATAAGGGAAAGTATGGAAATCAACCGAAAATCAAAATTTAAGTTTTCGACGGATCTACACGTTTTGAGACCTGTAGAACACGATAAATCTATTTTTAGCGTACCGTCTGTGTGTGTGTCTGTTTGTGTGAGTGTATTTGTCTGTTTGTGTGTCTGTGTGGGTGGGTGTCTTTGTCTCTGTCCGTCTGTGCAATATACATATCCACTCTAACTTAAAAACTATGATTGACCAAATTTTATAAAATTTGGTAGGTAAGTTACTTGTGGGTTACTCTGGTGCCGATTTGATTTTGGTATGATTCGATATAAAGAACCCTATTTTTTTTAAATGGCTGGAAAAAATCCTTAAAATCTAATATAAAGGATTACGTATGCTCAAATGATTCAATTAAATGATTGCTTTATACGAAATTTATTTTTGATGAAAAAATAAGACCAATTAAATTACTACAATGCCCCGAATACCTAGTGTCGTTTTCGCAAGAGAGAAGTATTGAAAAACTGGTTCAAATAATTTAGGACACATCGGGTAAAAATGGGCAGCAAGAGAGTGTAGCGCCATTTGTTGTCATCAATAGAAGTTATCGATTAGACTGTGCTTTTAGTTACATTTTGCTAGATAGTAATTTGATTAATCATTTAATAAATAAATCTATTTAATTTTTTTTAAAACTTAGAGTACAAATTTATAAAGTGTTTTTTTATAAATTTACTTCACAGAGATAGTTTAAGTGACTTATTTGACACTTTGTCAAACTCCATATTAAGCTTTATAGGATGTGAAAGCCACAAATTCGAACTAACAGAAACATTGTTGAGATTTTACTTGATAACCAGACTGCATTTTTATATTAAATATATCAATAGAGATAAATGTACAAAAAGACACAAAGTAAAATTTTCAAATATGAGTAAATGTAAATTATGCATTTGAATAAATGAAATGCACATAAAATATTAAAATAATACTATTATTTTTTTATTGAAGTATTTTTTTAATTTAGTTTTTGTCTCCTCTGAAGTAGATAATATCTTTCAAACATTTTTTTCTCCTGTAAGGATTTTATATATCTATATTATACGACTTTTGTTTTCTTATCAGACATTGTATAATATTAAACTTAGTATGTAATATAAATTAAGAAATAATACCTTATCTGTAAACATTCGGTTCAGTTTATATATATCATTTTTTATCAAGTTGTGCACATTTATTTTTGAAATCATAAAATTAATTCAATGAAGTTAGAATTCTAATATAAAGACTAAATTTATTTAAAAGTTCTCAATATAATGCCAAATTGATTGATGCAAAATTGATTTAATAAATGCATATAGTTATGATAGACTGAACATGGCTGATACTGCGTGTAAATTACTTTAATGTAACTTATGACAATGATGTATTTCCATTGCATTTAAAAACTAAAAATAAATTTTGATATTGACAAATTGGACTGATGCATATAATATACATTTAAATAAATAAATAAAAATCGTTAAAATGAAAAGTTAATCAATATATAATATTATTATCTAGTGCTGTATATAGATATTAGTTATATGTCTTCAAGGATTTATAGTAATAGGCTAAACTATATGAACTGCCAGGTAAGTTTTATTATTTATTTAGTTATACTAAAATAAATTTGACTATATATTTCCCAAAACACAACTCACAAAATGATTTATTTATAAATAATATATTTAAGTTTTATGGGAGTTTTTTTATTTAGTTGTTTATATAAAGGAAAGTTTATATGCATTTCTATCTACTAATGCATTATTTAAAACAAATTTAGTGTAAATTTGCATACGTTTTGTAACCCTCTTTAAGTTGTAAGATGAATTTGTATGATTTTATATCTATTCTATATAATTATTAAAATAAACTTTTACTTACTAAATATAGATGAAATGTTTTACAAAACAATACTAGAAATAAAAAGAAAAATTTAAAGCATCACAGACGGATGAAACAGTCTGTTTAATTGAAGAAACTAATTAAAAAAAATATTGTTGATATTAATATCTTCGTATTAACTATAACATGAATTGTTTCTGAGGAAAAATAATTCCCCTGAAACCCTATTTTGAAGTCAAAACATTTTTTAAACAGTTAGTTTATTTAAATTTGTAATTTAAAATGACGTACTTTTTTTATAGAAAAGTATAGTTGTCTGCTATGAGCGGGTGAGTTTTAACTGCAGCGCCATCTATTGCATTTCCTGAAAATTCCCCATATGTTTTCCCTTGAACGCGATACTAGGTATCCTAGTCACTATACCATTACTCTAGGGGTAACCGTTTTTAAGATACATAGTTTAGTATCTTGCATTTTTGCCACGCCATCTTTGAAAATACGTCATATTGTCAAATGTAAATGATAATTGAATTAAAAGTACAATTCAACGTTATTTCAATAATTATGCTTGTTATTTTGTTCATTTAAACTCAATTTAATGAATTAATTAAGGATTAAAAATAAATGAAATTTAAGTCTGCAGAGAAAGTTATGTGTTGCTCACATCATATATTTTATATTTGTGCCATGATTAAATGAATGAATCGTAAATTTGCGCATATATAAAATAGCAAAAAAACGTTCCGGTTGATGTGCAATGGGTAATATTCATCTGATCTAAAAAATAAGTCACACTGAAATCCATATTGCAGATGATTGCTCCGCTCCCCTGGACGCCATTCCAACTGTAAGCTGTTATGATACAAACTGTGTAAAGGAACTTTAAGTAATCAAATAAGATATTTAATTAAGCAGATGTAACACAACACCTGATTGAGCAGTAACTCATATGCAATTGTTCATATTGCATAAATTAAATAAAAATGTACATTCTTCGTGAAATTGGACCTACATTTTATTGGAGACAAATACAATTCAGAATATAAACACAAAGTGTTGCGAAACTAAAATTTGAAATGATATATATATAGGTGCCTTTAAATACAAATATAGTAATGAGGAACAAGTACTATTTAAAACATTGCTAGATATTATTTCTGCACATACCTGTACCTTGTACCTGTAAATAAAATTAATACAAAAAAGCAAAATATAATTGTCAAAATAAAATAGGAAGTTAGCAGTCATTCAAAGCTAAGATTGTTCGTAAAATCTAAAAAAAAGTGTTTTCAGTTATGAAGTGCAATGTTGAAATCAATGCTTTCTCTTTGTAAAATAAAAGCTCTTTGAAAAAAAAAATAGTTTTCTTTATTTGAGTCCATGATATCAATATTGTAAGTCAATAATAATGATTATGATTCAACTTTTCGGACAATTAGAATTTATAATTTTTAATTATGTACTATTTTAAAATGTAATAAATAAATAATCGCAATTTCATGCAAAACATAAATTTCAAATTACGTAACGACATAAATATATGTCTTCTCACTGACCAAAATGCATAAATTTCATTCCATTTTCTTCACTTAAACATAAAATTCAGAGCATGTAATCGTGTTTTTATAATAAATATTTTATGATTTTTATAAAAACACATAATCAGATGTGCATTAAGATGTGCAAGATGTGCAAGACTGAGTTTCAGCCCCTTATATTTGTTCTAAGTATGCATTTCAAGGAAGCCATAATCAATCCATCTATTCAGATATACCATGATTCAGATATTTTATACTCTTCAAAAAAAAAAAAACACTAAAATACACCACTGAACTTCAGAATCATCCACTAATGCAATTATAGTAGAACAGTAGCATTTCAGTAGAAATCACAATGAATTACAAACTCATCATAATCAGCATATAAAAGGAACAAAATAACTTTTTGAAGCACATAAAGTCACCGATGATTTCATTACATGAAACGTTTACATTATGATATAAACATTTACATTATGATATGTTACTTAAGTTGATGAACAATTCATAAAAATCAAATCGATTTATTCATTTTTTTTATATTTCGTATTGCACATTCTTTATATTCATATTCATAAAATATTCATATTCATAGTATGCATTTCAAGGAAGCCATAATCAATCCATCTATTCAGATATACCATGATTCAGATATTTTATACTCTTCAAAAAAAAAAAAAAAACTAAAATACACCACTGAACTTCAGAATCATCCACTAATGCAATTATAGTAGAACAGTAGCATTTCAGTAGAAATCACAATGAATTACAAACTCATCATAATCAGCATATAAAAGGAACAAAATAACTTTTTGAAGCACATAAAGTCACCGATGATTTCATTACATGAAACGTTTACATTATGATATAAACATTTACATTATGATATGTTACTTAAGTTGATGAACAATTTATAAAAATCAAATCGATTTATTCATTTTTTTTATATTTCGTATTGCACATTCTTTATATTCATATTCATAAAATATTATCGTAAATAGACTAACAGGCGGGATATTCCCATTATTGAGATCACCCACCTTACTTATAAAGCAACCTGTACACGAGTGTTGGAGGAACACAAATGAAAATTGCGCACCAAACATTGACAGAATCTGATTGGCTGAAGCCGTTACCATCTTCGTACATAAAACTCAGCGCTCAGAACATGGAGTTAAATGAGTGAGAGCTAGATAGACAATTGAGCATACAAGAGTTAGCATGATGTTACAGTTACAATAAATGATTTTAATATTATCGATGTGGTTTAATAAATAATTTATAATAAGATAAATAAATTTTGAATAATAATTTTGAATACGATAATTTTGAATAATCAAAGATAAAAAGTTTAAGAATTTAAATAATTAAAATTAAAATATCCAATTGTGATTATTAAAATGTATTAAATTTCGAATATACTAACTCAGTATCTTAATTCATCACGACACAAGCCACTAACACTAAATCTATGAGCAATGTTATTTGCTCTAAAATGAATTTTCACGGCATAAAACGTGAAAATTTTATAATTACTAGTATTAGTTTAATAAAGTAAGTGGAACTTTAAATCTAAACCATAAAATATCACAAGGACAAAGCGTTTTAAAAAACGAAATGTCTTTTATTTAACACATCCTAAAAGACGTACAAAACATATATTAAAAACTGCCAGAGCGCTTTCGGAGGCATATACGCTCTTCATCAGTAGCTGCATGAATAGTAAAAACATGGAATGTTTATATATAGAGACACGAGTTTAAAGCAAATTTGCATAAAATATAAAATGGCAAATGAACTTACTAAAAATAATACAAGAAATATACACGGAAATTACAAAATAAGTTTAAACGCTTACGAATTTTAAAATATTACAAGAAAAGAACTAATACAAATTTTAGAAAAACATCAAGCATGATATTCCTGAGAATGACGTCACAAATAACTTTTAAGCGGTTTGAATTGCATAGAGTCGAGAATGAGTCTCCAAGCATAACTTAAAATTTAAACGGGATCAAAATTACATTTTTTTTAAACGCTTCGTCCTTGATTTTATCTATTGAACGCAGACGTGATACCAATCTTGATTATAAAATATCACATTTACCTTATAAAAGTGTATGTGACAAACACTGTTTAGAGGTAAAGCTTTATTAAAATCATCTACGTGCTGTGTTAACCTTGTGAAGAACCTTGCCGCCCCAACCGGGACTCGAACCCAGGATCCCCGAACTGGCTTGCCGACGCTCTACCGTTGAGTTATTGGGACGATATTGCAAGTTCTTAGACTCTGTATTCGCCACCCATTGTCAGATTGGTGGGTAACTGAAAATCTGCCTGATCACCTCCTTGCTAATTTTACATCAGGTTAGTCTCCTGCCGCTACTATTTTTACCCAGGCTAGTATCCTGCTACTACTTTCTTTACCCAGGCTAGCATCATGCGTGGTCGTTATCCTTTTATCGGCGCTGCCCATTCCAGAGTCCACTGCATTCGTGCTTTTCGTACTGGAGTCACTGTCATACTTTCGACACATTTGCTCTAACCTTCAGGGTTAATTCGTTCGGGCGCTATTGTAAAGAACCTTGTCACCCCAACCGGGACTCGAACCCTGGATCTCCGAACTGGCCAGCCGACGATCTGCCGTGGAGCTATTGGGACGTTATTACAAATTCTTATTATTGAAGTGGACTTTGCAACCTATAAAAATTTTCGTCTCCCGCAAACTGGCTTTGACAAACTGATTTGTGACATCACACTGAAAATGAAAAAATAGCAAATGACTCCTTTATCTACTGTGACCGTTTTACCCACTCTTCCCCTACCACAGCCCTGGAACCATGATTTTGCGCTGAATAACCAACCATTGAAAGTTGACACGTCGTATGGTGACACCATACATAACTTAGTTCGTAATTTAAAGCTTTTAATTATTAACAATTGAGATTTTACAGTATAAAATTAATGTTTCAAATTCATTTCCTAATATTAACATTCAAAATTCAACTTATGCTTTTTCATATTTCAACAATTTTTATTCAGGTAAAAAGCGAGTGAATATGTTACTATGGAAATTGTTTAATCATCTTTAAGTATAGTCGTTTAATTTACGTACAAATATATAACCATAACACGATGTTACTGTTTATTTTGTTTGCCAAAACGATGTGACCCACTATTTAAATTCACGTGCTAAGTCGACATCAAAATATCTAAGATTTAATATATGTTCTTAATAAATATAACATAAAATAAGTTAAATTTAGCGACGAAAGGAATTAAATTTAGCTCAAGAAAAGTCTTTTCTTATGAATGGAACATATAAGATCCAGGAAATGGGTGTTAATAGATCTATTGCACATAGAAAGCCAACGACTATTAAAATGCTTTCAAATGTATGTATTTATTAATAAATGTATTATTAATATCTTCAGAAGGATTTACTCTAAAAAACTAAAAGTGCTATTTGCTTCCTAATGATAAATTATATGCAAAATTACTGTTTATTTAACATAAATAAACAACCCTGATTTTTTATAATGTTTCCACACCTTCAATCTAAAATTCAAGTACTTTACGAAAGTTTGGTCACGTTTTAAATAAATACGGTTCCTACATTCAGCCATTATGGCAATTGTGTGAAAAGCCTTGCAGCCCCAACCGGAAATCGAACCTTGGATCTCCGAATTAGCCAACCGACGCTCAGCAGTTGAGCTACTGGAACGAAATTGCAAGCTCTTATCGTTGAAGTGGACTCTGCATTCTCCACCCTCTACTGCCAGATTGGAGGGCAACTGACAATCTGACTGACCACCTCTTAATATTTTTACCTCAGGTTATCCACCTGACACTACTATTTTTACCAAGATTAATATCATGCGGGGTCGTTATCCTCTCAGTTCAAAATCGACGCTCTATCTTCCAGAGTCCACTGAATCCGTTCTAGTCGTACTAGGGTCACTTTCAGACCTCCAACATATTTTCTATTTCATTTCACTTTTAAAATTTTATTATTTTCTTTAATTTTAATCTATTTTTCATTATGGTTATATACCTCACTCTAAATATTATTTTTCAATGATCACTTTATCTATATTCGCAATAACCCTTTTCCCAGTTTCGAAAAATGGACATACTTGTCAAGTTCAAATATATTGTCTTGTAATTGTTATCTTTTTAGACCTAAATAAATGTTCGTTTGGCGGGATGGTAGACCTTGGGTGCCTCCTGATTGCAGGAGGTATCCTTTCCCGGCCGTTCAGCTAACTACTCTAAACTCATTAGGCGAGTCGCACGGTCTGTGGTCTTCAGACCTTCGACATCGTTGTACTAACCTACAGGACTGATTTTCTCGGGCGCTATTATAAAGAGCCTTGCTGCCTCAACCGGGAATCGAACCCTGGATCTCCGAACTAGCCAGCTGAAGCTCTACCACTGAAATTCTGAGACGAAATTTCAAGCTCTTAGTTGCAAGCTCTTATTCTCCAGTTGTACCAAATTCCATTCAAAACACCCCATTCCTTCGTGAAATATTGGGCCCATAGATTCATGCAGTGCACACAGACATCAATCTCATAAACGTTCCATTCGAGTTTAGCAATGATAAAAGCGAATAAACTGGTTTTGAGTTGAATTTGACGTTTCGATCTCGTTACAATAGTTCCCCTATACCTGTGTAGAGAAAGTAACAGTGCCCAGCAGGCAATTGCAACTGCTTTTCAGCGATATTCGTTAGTTTTGGAATTTTAATTAGACAAATCAAAAACTATATGTAAGAGTGTGGCGAGTTCCTTACTTTTCAAAAATATCCGCCTTTCAGCAACATAATCATTTACTCACCGCTAATGACATATGTGTTTCAAATATTTTCTAAATAGCAAGTAATCGTAACTATTTTGTTGATTATTCACCGTTCGAGAAAACTATAACATTCTTTATTTTTTACTTTCTCACACGTAGCATTGAGGAAGTATTGTTTTCACGTAAATTTTCAATTTCGAGATTTCTATGCCAACATAAGTTTTAAGACTTCCTGAACCCATTTTGATTATTTTTGGAGCGATGCTCGTCTGTCTGTATGTCTGCGGTCGATTTTTTGTGTACACAATAGCGGCCATAAATATCAATAGATTTTCAGGAAATTTTATATCCTGCTTTGTTATCAGAAAATCTATAACTAGGTAAAAAATAATAAAATTCGAAGAAAAACTTCGAAATATATTTGAAATTTTATATTTTTTGTATTACTAGGGAGCTCTGCCCCCTACTCGCTCCACTCTCGCAACCTCCTTCGGGAGCCTTCTCCTCCTACTCGCTGCGCTCGCTAAATATCTATCTTTCCTAAAAATTCTACTTTCAAAAATCGCGTTCCTATCCCTGCCTATTTTCCGCAGGAGGGAAAAGCAGGGATTTTTCTTAGCCCAATGAATCCAAAAACTGAATTCCTTGATCATGAGATCGCTTCACGAGCTGTTTCATGCCAAACTAAAGCTTAAATCGATAAGCGGTTTATTTCATAGTGTTACTCTGTTATTTCTCTATAAATTTACCAAATTTCATATTTTTGTGTGCTATAGTTTTTACGGTACCAGGCAGAGAAATAGCTAGACGTGTCGATACGAAAAAAAATTCACTTCAGAAGTGCATAAAATCTCAAAAACGACATCGAAATTAAAAAAAGGGGCTCCATCCTTCAAAACTTGTACCATGTAGGTACTTGACTGCAAAAATTCGTGGTCTTGCTATTTATTGTTAGTCTTTCCAGGATGCGAACTCGCAGCTCAAATATTTTGTCTTTGCCATTGACATTAAATATTTCTCAAACTACAATATATGTCAAACAAGAAAGATCAACCATGCATAAAGCATTTATTATGAAACACTTTCCAACTTCAATGCAATTTTATTTAAAAATCTCTAAAATGCGATACATTCCTTGGGAATATTTTTAAAATTATCACAATAGTGTATTAATGTATTATATTTGAAAACTTAAAATGTCATCGAAAAAAATGAACTTCATTCAAAAGACGGCATTGCAATATAAATTGCCTGGTTTGAACATCTGTAAAATGCTATAAATTCCTCGGTAATATTTTTAAAATTATCATAGTACTACAATAATTTATTATATTTGAAAACGTCATCGAAAACAAATGAACTTTTTCAAATGACGTCATCGAAATATAAATCGGCTGGCTTTTAAAAAAAAGAAGCATTTCATTAATAAACAACTTTCCATTCATTTCATCCATCACAATACAATAATAATTAATTTTATTTAAAACTCAAAATCACGGAGATACAAGTAATTTAATTCTATGTTCAAAACTTTATCAGAAAATCGTTTGCTTCTTTATAAAATCAATGACGGTTTCATTCATATCAGCTATATTGCAGACTCCATGCTCTAAATAATTTTGCGTTAAAGAAATGCAGCAAATCTTATAGAACTCATTTTACGTCTTTTGGTATTTACATCCTCCATAAGTGAAAGTAAGCTTCGTTGTAGAAATAGTCAAAGTTGGATGATCATTTAAACTCAACTATATTGTAATTGCGTTGTTTCAGGATGTAGATGCACAGAATTTTTGCAAAAATAAAGCGGTTTTAGGGCCGATACAACACTAAATATGACTTAAAAAGAACTTTAAAAATCACGATTTAGACACAAGATGGATGCCATATTTTATTTTGAAGTGGGCCGCGTGATCTCTTCATATAATGATCACGTGATCTCTTTATATGAAGGATGTAATTATTATTTTAATTTTTATTTAAAATACTACTGAACATATTTTACTGATTTTTTTTATGTATTTTATGGAATAATTTGAATATGTCCTTAAAGTTTCGAAGCAATTTGTGAATTTTAAATCCGCTTAAAAAATGTTTGAAAAATTAGGTCCCATAGGGTTCAATGTATATCATTTTTTCAACCCGGGTTCAATCCAAAATTAATTGGGTGATATCATTCATTTATATTTCCATAGGTTCCACAGACCGTCTGAACAACATACTAAAATTTCATTTTGATAAAGTCATTTGAACGGCAGTTATCGTGCTAACGGATAGACAGACAGAATAAACAAAATCATAAACACTTTTGAACGATGTTGTAAAGTGTTAAAAACGCCTTCTTAACGTTGGTCAGGGCCATAGAGATCCTGACCGTATTATTATGTTTCGGTCAATTACTGCTTTGCAAAATGAAAATAAACTTAAAAATAAAAATAAATATAAACATTTTGGTTCTGATATTGTTTTGAATACTGAACTTGCAGAAATTAATAAACTGGGATCTAACCCTGATATTGTCATTTTATCTGCTGGCAAGACTAAGCAACTTGTTTTTACTAATAAATCTGATTATGTGCATTCAATGCAGAAGTGTATTGACGAGATGGAATGTAACCAGGTTAAAAAATTTCCTATCAATATGATTAATGCTGATCGCAAAACTTAAAAAATGTAATGATCTTCCTCACAATGTTAAATCTACGATTTTTCGTACTTCTCATCAACTCCCTAAGATTTTTGGTCAAATAATACTTCATTAACCTAATCATCCGATGCGTCCTATTGTTTCTACATGTAGTGGACTTACTTATTTTTTAGAGAAATCCCTTGCCTTTTTCTTAAAACCCTTTTTTAATAACCATAGGTTTTCTATTAGTTCCACTGAAAAATTTATTTATGTTTTATTTAAAAATAAATTTAATCCTAATAGTACTCTTCATAGTTTTGATGTTGTTTCTTTATTTCTCAGCATTCCTGTTGACATTGCTATTAGAATTATTGTTAAAAAATTGCAAAATCATAATTTTAAAACCCCTACTATCGACCTATTCACTTCTGCTTTGAACATTGTTGCGGAGACCAATTATTTTGGATTTTGTGATAATATTTATTTACAAACTTGTGGTGCCCCTAAGGGTAGCCCATTATCTGGTATTTTTGGCAGAGGCGGTGTTGCATGAGCTCGAGAATTTTGCCTTTTTTGCCCCCCCCCCCTTTCTTTAGTGCCGGTTTGTAGATGATGTTTTTATTATTTGTGATAGTGATTTAAATAATCTCCGTCTTCTTTTGTCCACCCTTCGATTAATTTTACTGTTGAGCACGAAAATAATTGTTCCTTGCCTTTTCTTGATGTTCTGGTTACCCGTTCTGCTGTTGGTTTTCACACTTCTGTTTACGGGTAAACCGTCTTTTACTAATTCCTGTATTCCTGCTAATTCTTTCCATCCTATTTCCTCTAAAAAAGCTTCTTTTAACGCTTATTTTAATCGCGCTTTTAACGTTTGTTCTTCTGTTTCTACTTTAAGTAACGAAATTGATTTTATTTTCAATCTTGGCCATGAGGCTGCCTATTCCTTTGAATTTATACGTAAGGTTTTTCCCCATGTTCGCCGTAAATTTTCTGAAATTGATATTAAACTTATTACTTTAAAAGATCGTTTGAATCATAAATCTAGTTTCCCGTACCATCCTAGGATTTTCCGCCCCTTTATTCATTTATGCTCTGAGTTTGGTTTCAGGCCAGCTCACTCTAATGTTTCTTCTTTATTTAACCGGATTCGGTCTGATAAGCTGGGTGCTAGGGATGACTTTAAAAGCTTTGCTGGGGTGTATGTGGTTCCCCTGTTGTCCATCTATGGTAACTTTAAATTTTATATTGGCAGTACAAAACGCACTATTGGTATCCATTTGGCAAACCATGCTAGGGTTTGCCAAATTTTCCAAAAAAGGTAAAATTTCATTCTCGAGTTCTTGCAATGCTAGGGATGTCTAGGAACATGCTAGGAATGTCAAAGGTGGTAAACTTTCTACGGCCCTTGTTCATTTTGTTCTTAAAGAACATTTCCGGCCTATTTTTGAAAAAACTTTCCTTCTTATGCGTTGTAATAACCCTCGTAATATTCTCCTTTTTGAGTCCCTCTTTATTTATATCTACCGCGAGTCGATTTGTAATTTTGACCCCGTTCGGATTTTAAGTTATGCTTGGCGGCTCATTCTAGACTCCATGCAATTCAAGTCTCTTCATAGTTATCTTTGACGTCATCCTCTCGAGGATTGGGCCTGACTGCCCCCCCACTTCTATTTAAAAAAAAATTGAATTTCAAACTTCTGTAATAAAATTGTACAATTTTTACTGTACATTTCGTGATTTATGCTCGATTTTGAATCTGTTCAAAATGTTTTCTATTTTTGGATTCCCCTTAGATAAACATAAGTGTATTGGTAATTGTATTTATGCAAATTTATCAGCTTTTCTGGTCTATATATGAACGATCATTTCTATTTCCATGTAGCCACTGATGAAGAGCGTATTTACGCTCGAAAGCGCTCTGGCCTTTTTATAAATTTTGTACGTCTTATAGGAAGTGAAATAAAGACCTTCAATTATATAGTTGTGTGCTTGTTGTTTCTGTGTTAAAAACGGTTTATTTCAGCGTATTTCCCAAAGATTTCTCTACAAGTGTATCAAATTTCATATTTCTATACGCAATAGTTTTTGCCGTATAAAGCAAAGAATGTCGAGAAACAAGAAATTTGTCAAACAGCGGCAGCTATTTTTTTTTAATATAGAGAGATTACAGTATAGGGCAAAATTTAACATAGTCATGAATTAAAGGGTTTGTTTACGGCTCAATGGCCAGGATACTTTTTAGTTTCAATCATTTTTGTGGAAAATAGCCGCGATACACATTTTTTGTTCTTTATGTCATTAGGCCCCCCGTCGATGGGGCAAGTTACCAACCCCCGGAGAGCACATTTGCCACGCATGGAATCAATCCAAAGATTTGTTAAGCTCTTTAAAATGAATGGTAACATGCTGTAATTTTAATCCTTTTGATCCATGATACGGATTTTGCATGCAGAATTTGAAATAAAAAATAGCTGCTAAGAATGGATTCTGGTATTAGAATGTCGAGTTCAGCAACACTCCAGTTAATTAAATCTATATTTTACGATCTCTTAAGGAACATAAATTTCGCAACCATTTTAGACAAAGATCTGAAAAAAGAAATCGTTTTATTTCAATTCCAATCATAAAATTTCGATTAATAATATTTTTTTTTGTGAAAATGGTTTTGTGAAACACTTTTTTTATTCGGAACTGTTTTTTTAATGTTCCCTGCACCGTTCATTTTATGCCATTTATTTATTGAAAATGTTATTGTTTTAAATTTTTTGAAAACTTTTTGATTAACACGCGAAGAAACGTCCGCATGGTATTTGTAATTTTTAAATAATTAAAGGCATTTTTTATGTTTTGCATTCAAGTGTTAAAAAGGGTGTTTCACACAGTCTTTTTAAAGATAACAATATAGGCTTTATTCCAGACTACGGTCATGGAACAAATAAGTCTGACTGGAAATAATTTACTTGAAAAATTGACAAGAATACTTCTCAAAGATTTTTTTTCCCTGTCTTTACTTAAAAGATTGAAATTATAAAGATGAACAATAGAAAAATATATCTATACATAATAAGTATACCTATATATAAGTTTAAAGATAAACTCATATACTAATCGTATATTTTGAAATATTTCTATAAGGTATATATATTGAAAAAATTCAAATGCTAAGCATTAGACAATAAATGCATCAAAATGATATAAACATATCTATCGCTAACATAATTTTTTGTCTATCAGTGAACAAGTACGTTTAATGACGTGTTTTGTTTAATAACTTTTATTACATACACCGAAGAATGTTATTTTATAGATTGTATTCAAGAATTGCGGGGGAAATATACTTGTATAATGAATTTTTAATATTTTCTTTAATGGTAATGTTTAAAATCAGTTAAAATCATGATTGAAAATAGGTATCTTTGGCTGAAGCGTTATTTCCTTCAGTCTGTGTTCGTTCTTTTTCTTACCTTCACTGTAAAACAAATTTGAAAATTATGAAATATTGATATAGCTAACAATTTCACTTAATTTCAAACTAATTTTTGTTAAGTTACTTACATTATTAATTAATCTCGAGGTAAAAGTAACCAGAAGCAATCCCAGAATCATTAACAATCGAATTTTTTCTGTTTTCCTGTACATGCCAAATTGGCGATACATATCTATTATGGCGGTGTCCTGTTCTTAAATTTGTATAGATGCTTTTGTTAATCATTTTGGAAACGCAGAACGTGAATGGAAACGCAGTGACATAGATATCACCAAATATCGCCAACCGCAACGAATTGTCGGAATAAACTTCAAATGACATTTAAATGACATCGATAAATTATTTTGAACATGTAAATTATTATAATTATTATATTATAATTTAGGCCTTTCGAAGATGCATTTCGATGATAATAGCATATAGACATATTGACAGAAAGCAAGTTCACACAATTTGCTTAGGTATAATCTTATTCACTAGGAGAATTACTATATAAGGTATAACTCCACATTAAAAACATCCATTAAATTAAATATTTTGTTTAATGTACCATTAAGACAGATTTTATTCAATGAAAAGTGCATTTTTAAAACTTCTAATCTATAAACAAACAATTCAGCTTTCTTTTTTTCACATTTTCATAATGGCATCTAGCTTTCAATATGCTTTCCATACCATGTACAATTAAGGAGATTCCTCATATTTCCCGATTGTTTGCGATTTCAGCAAACTACGTCGTCTTGTTTATGCACTAATTTGACAATTTTATGATGCACTATAATACAAATGCTTCAAAAAATTTTTGTAAGGAACACTAGAAATGTTTATTTATTTATTTATTTTTTCGCTTCAGTAATGGTATTCCTTCAGGCAAAATGCTCCTTTGCTTCAATAGTTATTAAAAACACGAAGGGGAAAATGCATTTCTAACTGTTTTTAAAGTGCTTTATGTTACCTGTGTTGTTCCATTAGTGCAATTTAAAGCGAATATTCGAATTGATTCTGCTTTTTCGGAAAAGTAATGGAACGAATAATGTTTTACAGACGCATATCTTTCTAAGATTTATGGCGAATAGTTTATTCTTTAGTTGTTAAATGCGTCCTCTAACATAATTTTCTGTAATCAATGTTTATTAACATGAATTACGTTAATGTACTAATTAAAATAATAATAATGGTTATTGTAATTTTACACTAACATTAATTTTCAGCGTCGCTTAAGATGTAAGATGTAAACCTCTAAATAAAATTACATCGGGACGTACAGTAAATTCTCGAAAATCAAACAACGTTTTTACAAATCATCTGCTTAGAAGACAACTATAACTCGCTGAGCAGGCGTAATGCATCTTAAATAGGAATACGGGGCACATGCAATCCGAATATATGGTTAGTTAAAGTTAAAGCTTTTGTTAGTTAAGGCTATATAGTCTTCAAATCTAATCTCTAGCATAATTAGAAGCTGAGATATGACCACATGCGTGAAAGAAGCACAATAGATTGCTATGACACACTATGAATTCGACCGAGAGCGGTATAAGAAAAAATTAGTATTTGCAGTAAAAAATAAGATTAAAAAAGCATTTTAAAACTGAAATATGTGTAAAAAATAACCTGTAAAATATCCCATTATCCGATTATATTTCGTTAATCTTGTTTTTTTTTTACTGAAAGAAGTAAAAATAACATTTGGAATATTATGTCCTTGAGTTAAATTTTCACAAAATACTTATAATAATGAAATAATCTTCAGTTTTTATAACTGTGGATTATTTCATCATAATTTTGAAATAACTAATTTTGGGGTGAATATCCACTTTTAAATTTACATGCACACCGCAGGAGGCCGCCAATCTGACACAGAAGCCGCGTTGGTGTAGGTATCGTATATGCTTGCTGCAGTTTTTCGCTATTTCCCATCAAGCTATGCCTTTGGTTTTACACCTAGCGGATCTGCAGCATTTTGTCAACTACTTTAGCAAATTACAATATTATTTACATGTTTCTTGAGTTTGTTACACGTTGGCTTCTACCTCCTTAAGTACATAGGTTCGAGGCTATGTTTTTTCGACCTCTGGCTATGTTTTTTGACCTATATAGACCTCTAACCAGAGCTGTTGGATTTAGATTTAGTAGGGCTTAGATTTAGATTTTAGTCCTGTATGAATTAAATAAAATTTAGAGTCATTATGGTTCTATTTTTTGCCAGCATGCTACTGAGTCTTTGCTTATATGCATTAATTCCTGTATAAAGTTACCTTCTGAAGTTTTTGTAAAAGTTTTTACCCCCTTTTTTATTGATATTGTTTATTATCCTTCCAGACATGTAGTTTTTGCTGCAAAGTTTTCTACTGTACTGTATATAGTCCATGCTGTATCTGAATCCTTGTTAACATCACTGATTAAAATTTTTCCTAATTTACTTCACTGCCTTTTCTCTTCTAGAGGCTACGCTATAAGTAATTCTATATAGTTACTTTTTTAAAAAATCTGATGTGGGCAACACATGACTTTCCTTATATAATGTAATGAATTTTCTACTTTTACAGTAAAAAAAATAGGTTTTTCGTATAGTAGATACTAATATTCTTTCCAAGATATTGAATTTTCGACAATTGGTCGTCATTTTCATTGATTTAGCGTCATTTTTATCCATTTGGCGAGATTTTCGTTAATTTGGCAACATTTCAAAAAGTCGCCAAGTTGGCGACATTCCTCCACATTTGTCGCCAAAATCTCGCCAAGCGTTATGAACGAAGAAATAAGTTATTCTTACAGCAGATAAATGACTATTGGCGTTCAAACACAAAATTATTACTCAAAGTATCTTTTTTCATGAATGGGACGAGCTAAATCGACGAGAATGATGTCACCCAATTTATTGCATGGTATTACATATGAAAAGTGAACATGTTTCTCAATAGGAAATATTTTTTTTAATTTTATATGACTTTTTGATAATTTTTTTTTAAAAAAAATGCAATATCTCGAGAACGGTTCATGTTAGCGTTCTAAAATTTATGCCAATCGTTTTCTAATAAAAAATTACATAAGAAATGTCTATTTGCGTAACTTTATCAGTGGTTTTGATTTCTTGAGGTTTTTTTCAAAATTTCATTCGAAAATTTATGGGGGTTCTGAATATTCGATTGCGTATAAAAACAATAGGCTTCCAGTGTTTACGGATTCTGATTTTTGTACAAAATTTGGTAAAAATCGGTCCATTCGTTCGTCAGTTATCGTCTCCACAGACTCACTGACACACACACACACACACACACACATACTTTCACACACACACACACACATCACTTCAAAAATGCTTGATTCGTGATCAGGGATGCTTGAAACGTGCTCTCCCGTCGAAAACTCGATTTCGAATTTTCGACCCCGTCACAATACTTTCCTTATACATTATGTATATAAGGAAAGTAATACTTAAAATACTGACTTTGATTGCTTGAGTGTTATTAAGATTAATTTGGCTGATTTCGACCTCCTTCAATTAGGCTGACTCTACAATGTCGTGCTGTACTTATTTCAGTCAGAATACTTGATTCCAACTATGAATAATCAATTGAAGTCATGTTGTCGGTATAGTGCTGTAGACGGTTATTAAAAAGCAAATGTTTTAAATGCTATGCACATAGGTTCAATAATATCATACATAGAACCTGTATAAAGTAAGAAATGTTTTACTTTCCTTATATACATAATGTATAAGGAAAGTATTGTGACGGGTCGAAAATTCGAATTCGAGTTTTCGACGGGAGAACACTTTTCAAGCATCCCTGATCACGAATCAAGCATTTTTGAAGTGATGTCTGTGTGTGTGTATATGTGTGTGTGTGTGTGTGTGCGTGTGAATGTATGTGTGTGTGTGTGTGTGTGTCAGAGAGTCTGTGGAGACGATAACTGACGAACGAATGGACGGATTCGAACCAAATTTGGTAGAAAAATCACAATCCGTAAACACTGGAAGCTTATTGTTTTTATACGTAATCGAATGTTCAGAACCCCCCTAAATTTTCGGATGAAATTTAGAAAAAATCGTCAAAAAATCAAAACCGCTAATAAAGTTACGCAAATAGACATTTCTTATGTAATTTTTCATTAGAAAACGATTGGCATAAATTTTAGAACGCTAACATGAACCGTTCTCGAGATATTGTACATTTAAAAAAAAATTATGAAAAAGTCACGTAAAAAAAAAAAAATTCCTATTGAGAAACATGTCCACTTTTCATATGTAATACTATGCGATAAATTGAGTGACATCATTCTCGTGGATCTAGCTCGTTCCATTCATGAAAAAATATACTTTGAATAATACCTTTGTATTTGAACGCCAATAGTCATTTATCTGCTGTAAGAATAAATTTTTTCTTAATGCATAACGCTTAGCGAGATTTTGGCGACGAATTTGGCGAAATGTCGCCAACTTGGCGACTTTTTTGAAATGTTGCCAAATTAATGAAAATCTCGCCAAATGGATAAAAGTATTGCTAAATCAATGAAAATGACGACTAATTGTCGAAAATTCAATATCTTGGAAAGAATATTAGTATCTACTATAAGAAAAACCTATCTTTTTACTGTAAAAGTAGTAAATTCATTACATTATATAAGGAAAGTCATGTGTTGCCCACATACAGATTTTTACAAATGCAAAACTAGAATTGAGTTTGCCATGATCTAACAGTTTCAGCGTATTCCGATTATAACCATTTATCTGTATAACTTATCAATTTTTTTTTACAACGACATCATCTTATTCGGAGTTACATGCGTATAATATTTTTATAATATTTTAAATATTTTCTTGGTATTTAACTGTAATTTACAATAAATTTGTTTATTTATTAACATACACTTTTAACCATAAACTATCTGATTGAACCAGATGAAATTAAATTTAACTGTTAAGAACACAAAACAGTGAAAAAGTAGGGATCTATGAAATTTGTGGGCCGTAAAAAATTATTGACCAGGAGCAAGATCCTTCAAACCATATTTAGTTGATGAATAACAAAGCAGAAAAATTTGTGTAACGTGCACGTAACAAAAACTTTACTGAAATATCGGTATATCTAAGTAGGTAAATCACCTGACTTTGAGCACGATGAATAACATACTAATTTACAACTCAAAATGGGGGGGGGGGTCTTGTGGGCGTGGTGCGTAGGCGCTCCTTCACCACTGGGGAATTAGTACACACACACACACAACTCAAAATGCAATGTAATCAAGATAAATAAGTATGCGTACATTTCGGAAAAAGCCACTCCCTAAATGATTTTGGGGGCGGGGTGTTTAGGACCAGACTTTTTGCACTGATGAAGGAAATCTAGTTAATTTCCGAAACGCACGTATGCTTATTTATGTTGATTTACTCAGCATTGTACGTTATAAACCACTTTATTATGGCTATATCGCTTATTTCGTATATACTGTACAACAGAATGCATGTGTGTGTATTATAAATATAATTTACCTCCATTTGTAACAGTTTATGTAACCCAATACATTCAAATCTACTTTATAAACAACTACTACTTTAACTTCTCCTTTATAACTACTCCAAAGGACGCGAACTGAAAATAAATAGGGACACAATAATCATTTCCACAGAGATAAAAACAACATTAAATAAATTCGCCTCCTTATAAGAAGTAACTGATATTCATCTTAAAATGCATTTCCTTTAGTCTCATAAACATATTCGCACTCAAATACTTATAAATAGCTTTGTATATAACGTTTATTTCATGTGCAACACGGAAAGAAAGGGGCAAAGTGTGTTTCGAATATGGAAAAATATAGCAAACAGACAATTTCCGTTTCAGAATGGCCAGAGTTTGCCGAGGCTATCAGAGAAAAGAAATGAAAAGCTATATTTTGCGAGTCTGAGAAGTTTTATATGCAAAAGTTAATGGTTTGGCTGGTAGGAGATACAGAAAAACTTGAGCAATGTAAATAAGAACAAATAAAATGATAATATCCTTTTGCTCACGGGTGGCACAGCGTCAATCCCAAACGAAGAACCTCTCAAAAAGACAGGATTAGACATACCCTATCCCAAACAGTTTGATCCCTCTTTTCAGGCATTGGCGTCCAAGGACGCCAACGAATGAAAAAGGGGATCGAACTGTTTGGGTTTGGGTATGTAACATACCTATCTTTTTTAGAGGTTCTTCGTTTGGGATAGACACTATTTCACCCATAAGCAAAAGGATATATAGCATACAGCTGTTTTGAGGATACGTTGGACGGGGTGCATTGTAAACCCCCATTTCCCCATTGTAAACCCCCATTCTCATATAACTCATTCTACATATTTTGCTGGTTACATTTTACATAAGTGAAAAATAGGCTTCGTTGTAGAAATAACCAAATTTGAATGATCATTTAAGCTCAAATATATTTTAATTGCGTTGTTTCAGTATGTAGATGCACAGAATTTAAGCAAAAATAAAGTGGTTTTAGAACGTATACAACACTCAATATGAATTAAAAAGAACTTTAAAAATCACGATTTTGAGACAAGATGGATGCCATATTTCATTTTGAAGTGGGTCACGTGATCTTTTCATATCATGGTCACGTGATCGCTTCATGTAAGAGGTGTAATTATTATTTTAATCTTTATTTAAAAAACTACTGAATATATTTCGCTGAATTTTTTTATATATATTTTACGTAACAATTTGAATATTACCTAAAATTTTCGAAGCAATTTGTGAATTTAAAATCCGCTTAAAAACTGTTTGAAAAATTAGCTCTCATAGGGTTCAATGTATTTCATTTTTTCAACCCGGGCTCAATCAAAATTAATTGGGTGATATTATTAATTTATATTCCCATAGGTCACACAGACCGTCTGAACAACATACTAAAATTTCATTCTGATAAAGTCATTTTTGCGGCAGTTATCGTGCTAACGGACAGACAGACAGACAGACAGAAAGAACAAAGTCATAAACACTTTTCAACTATGTTGTAAAGTGTTAAAAACCATCTATTTGTGGAGGTGGGCCACAATGAAAAGGTTTGAGAATCTCTCGTTTAAACCATATACACTCATTTGAGATTTCGGCTGCTCCAATTTAGACCTTCTAACTCATACTGGTAAAATTTAGACAAGAAACAAAATGGCTTCAGTTTATAAAACGGCTTCAATCTTCCCATATTATATTGCTTTCGATACGTTTGCAGTCAGTGTATACCGGAAAAAATGTATGAAATGCATTTAGAGTCTAATGCATATGTGATGGCGATAAACATAAAACAATACTTACAATGTTTTATCATATTATATACCAGCCAGAAGTTCATAAATATTTTATTTATAACTGCGATATGTGCGAGAAAATGGAAGAGAGTAATGTTTTAAGAATGAAGATACATTATGATACGTTTTTAATGTTTTACTTGTTAAGACATTATTTATTGATACATTTTGTAGATTTAACATTTATGAAATAAACCAAATTATCCTTTTGATTTATATGTTTATATTACGTATTGAAGAATATTCCATAACTAGTGTATCCTTTACGAGATTTCTTCCAAAATGTATGGATCAATATCTCAGTAGCTTGTATTACTACATATATATTACAGAGTCTGTTTGCTTCTTTTTCAATTTCTAGTTCACACTTGATACATGATTCTATACCTTAATTTTCTATGTTTTCGTGATATTATCATGCTAGTAAAACTGGATTAATAGCTAAATACAGTTGAAGTAAATTTTAAATACTGTCAAGTACACCTTTACGCGGAGTTCAAACGATTAAAAATGTATTTTATTTATAGCTCTTTGCCACTGTAACTAATTAATTTTCTTATTGTAAATTGCACCGTTACGATGTTTAAAAATCCTGCCCAAACGATCATGATGCCATATTATTTGTTGTATCTAAGTCTGTTATAAGCGAAATTGAATTTATAAATATAGTAAAAAGCTCCAATGTGAAACAAAGGATTCTCCATTTTTTTTCTGTGAAAAAACAAACACTAAAACTAAAAGATTAATTGCTCAACAGTACGTGCAATTTGTGGGCCATTTTTGATATGCAAGGTATGCATTCTCGTATACTATCCACTATATTGTACAGTGGAAAATATACAGAAATCCGCCAAACATTTCAGCAAATTACTTTCAGAAAAACACCCCATTCCTTGATAATAAGATAATTGAAAATAAAATTGAATGCAACAAGAACGAACGTGAATAGGGAAACAAATTATGTCACTGTTCAATAACATCAAATTAAATACAGGATATAAATTTAACCAAAGAAAATCAAATTTTAAAAACGTGCTCATAGAGAAGCAAACAGCACCACTGGATCAGATCAGCAGCAACAACAAATTGTAGTCAACTATGGTAACAGAAATGTGCGTACTAAAAATATCATTATTAGCGTGGTTTGTGTGATTTGTGCATTTAACACAGACACTTGTCTAATATAATCCTTCCAGTGCATCCAACCAACACCCCCTAAATATAATTTTAGGCCGAGGTACTGATGTCGCGAAGACGGCTAAAGTGACAATTTGTAGGTATGTTCTGGAATTCAAAGTATCGAAGCTGGTATGTAAATCTGTTTATTTATGTTACACATTTACTAAAACCTCTTCCGATTATAAATATTATTATTATCTTTCAATATTTCAACACTTCACTCAACATTTATTTGATATTATTTGCCTCCATTAACTGTTCTTGAAAGTGAAATTCCATTTGTAAGTCATAGGACTGAAAATCGAAACCTAATACTTAAATTAAATTGTGAATTGTGAATAAAATATAATTAATCTGTTCTTTAAAATGGATATTTGTTAAATATTTTAGCCAGGAAATCCAGATGAGTTCTTAATTTTAAAATTTTGAAGCATTTCTATACATGTTTAAAATTTTTATAATCGTAATAACATTATAACTGTATATAAAAGTGATATCATGTTTCTTATTTTTCATTCAGACGAGTTTTCGAAATATTTCCTATATATATTGTTTTAATGTTCTACAATTAAATTCTTATCTGCATTCTTTGTGACTCATTCAATGCTCATGATACAATCATCAAAATGGCGCAAAATGTAATGAATGGAATATTGTTGTTTAAATGCGTTATTCATTATGGATCATTAAATTTGGCGTTTTTTAGCCAAGTTCCTTAGTAGTTACTCTAAATTTTTTTCAGTACTGTACTAATATCTAGTGACTTTCTATTATTGTGTAGACGTTATATATAAATTGGTTTGCATTATAGTTAGTTTCTTGGAAATTTTAGGGATTAGTTAACTGAATGTATGTTAAGTAAAAAACAATTGTAAAAGTAAATGATTATAAAAATGTGCGCAGTATAAAAACATGATGTGGGCAGCACATGAATTTATTCATATAATGTAATTAATTTACTTCTTTGACAATGAGAAAATGATGTATATGATCCACGGTACAGTGTTTTTAACATTGATATGTACATTTAGAGCTTTTCCGGAAGACAAAATGTAATATTACTCCTTACCCAATAAACTTATATTTCATGCAGCTCTAACAATTATCAATATTGATAGCATCCTCAATAAGTAATATACTCCATATATGAAATTATTTTAATAATAAATTTATAAATTAGGTATTAATTATATTAACCTGAGTCATTTTTGCAATTTTGAAGATAATTTCGTTAATCTTGGGCGACATATCCCTAATGTAACGCAAAGTGTTACAAACAAACGTAGAGAAGAACATTTTTTATTTACTAGACGGTATCTCCGTCATATGACGAAATAAAATTTTGCAAAACTTTACCTCTTATTTAGTGTCATTTTGATCAATTTGGCGATATTTTCGTCAATTTGGTAATATTTAAAAAGTCGCCAATTTAGCGGTATTTCTCCAAAATTTCACGAAGCGTTACAGACGGAAAATAGGTTATTCCTGTAGCAGATTCTTATATCCTTACCAAATTATTGAATTTTAATCAATTAGTAGTCTTTTTCATTAAAGTAGCATCATTTTTATCAATTTGACGACATTTTAAAAAGTCGCCAAGTTGACGATATACCCCCAAATTCATCGCCAAAATTTCACCAAACGTTATGGACGACGAAATAGGTTATTCTTAAAGTAGATAAATGACTAATGGTGTCTAAATACAAAACGTGCACCCAAAATATCTTTTCACGCGAATGGAACAGTCTAAATTCAAGAGAATGATGTTAACAAATGTATAGCATTATATTATATATGAAATGTGAACTTATATAACAATTGCTAATACTTTTTATTATTTTTATGCAATTTCTTGATAACCGCATTTGAAAAATGTACGATATATTTCGAGAACGGTTCATGCTAGCGTTCAAAAGTTTATGTCAATCGTAGTCTAGTAAAAAATTTTATAAGAAATGCTTATTTACATAACTTTATTAAACATTTTTATTTTTTTTTAATTCCATTCGAAAATTTGGACGTGTTCCGTGCATTCGATTGCTTTTAAAGCAATAGGCTTCCAGTATTCACGGATTGTAATTTTATACCAACTTTCTTGCGTGAGATATCGTCTCAACACACACGGTCACCTAACCTGCTACTCATACCTTATGATGAGTCGGGTGACCTGGGTCTTCAACAAACACATATACATACATAAAGACATTACCTCAAAAACGTTTGATTCGTGTTAAGGTTGCTTGAAACGTGCTCTCCCGTAGAAAACTGGAATCCGAATTTTTGACCCCGTCACAATACTTTCTTTATACTATATATATAAGGAAAGTAAAAATGTATTTGTGTTCATTTCACTCATTCCAAATTTATTTGAAAGGTTGTTGAGATGGTAATGATACTACGTGAATATAACAACATAAGAATTATCGGAAGCATTTACAGAGAGACTTTTGCCCTATAAAACTAACATAAGAATTGGTTTACCTAAAGTTTGTGGCTTATCATTTGAGAACAATGGCCTACCTTATTTATGAGGTATTGAACCAATGCGGTTATTCGATGCAAAGGAGCTCTGGTGAAGTAAAACAGCACCAACTGTACGAACGATTGCTACTACAGCCTTAGAAGGGCTGATATAGACTAGCAGTGTCAGGCGGAGGCTATGAGAAGTCTATGCACGCATACCAAAAGTTTACCTCCCTTTAAGCTGCAGAGTCTAGAATAGTCCGCTTAGAATGGCGTTGTGAGCATGTGATTTAGACCAAGATTAACTCAAGATTTACGCTGCAATCGGTAAGTAAACGTGTACAAGTCTGGAGAATACAAGAAACATGCAACCAGTGCAGTACCATTGTTGAATAACATCGAGCTCTCATGGGGGTGTGATAGCATTGGCTTTTCGTTTGGGCCCAGAGTCTCATGTTTTTTCAGGCGGCACTGTGACAACGCATGTATTTTAGCGAAGTTCTTGATCCCTATGTCAGACTTTATACAACTGCAGTAGGTTTAAATTTTTGTTTAATGTACGACACGGTCTTCAACGTAGAGCGAACATTAGGGAGGACTACATTCAAAGCAGACGTATTGAACATTTGAAGTCGCCAGCGAATTTCCAGGAACTTCGTCGTATGGGAAAATATTTCGGATGTCCTTTGGGGAGCTATCTGCTTGCTTACACTTTCCACGTCCAACCAGGAGTTGCAAACTGCTCTTATGTAGGAATAGAAATCATTGCCTTCTGTTACTCAATATCACATAATTGATAATATGAATTGTCAGTGCCAAGCCTGTATTAGCTTTTCAAGTAGTTTCATTCCATATTAAGCATCATATGTTCCCTATATGTATTATTCAGAAAGTTTATCCTCTGTATGCTACATTCTGTTGTAGCTATTTAGGAGTAATTAACATCCCCTACAAGTAAATGTTTTGACCCATTAAAGTTTGCATGACTAAACAACTCATCAGAGTATTTACCTGTGAAATTTGAATCATCACTTTATGAATTATGTCCGATTTTCTGTTCCGTGCTTAACATTTGGAGAACAGTGTATACAGGGTGTCCCAAAGACAGTGATCTCGGCTTTTGTTCCTTAAATATCGATACTTAAAAGCTGCAGTACCCGTAGCTAGTGGTTATTTTTATAGCTGCCACTTTTTCGGGTGGACTTTTATAGCAGCCACAGCTAACTTAAGACACGCCCGTTGTGCGATCACAAGAAATCCGCAAAGGATTAAAGCTCAACTAATTATAAAAAAAAGAAATATCGTATAGGTAGGTTCAGTTCATAGGGTCAGTCTTTATCATAGGTAAAATAGTCAAATGATAATTGTTCGCAAATATTAAGGGGTCCTTATGTCATCCATATTTCGTAAATTTTTAAGGTGGCTCTTCTACTTTCCTAGCAGCACTTGAGAACTGAGCTATGCAGGCTTAGGCTGTTTTCTTCACAATATACAGGGTGATTCAAAAGTTCGGAACAGTCAAACGCTATGAAAAATATCTATGGATCGGAGAGACATGCGGTTTCCAGATTAATATTCACCGTAGTGGGGGATTTTGTATGGCATGAAAAAATAGTTCAAAATCTTGACACTAGGGGGCGCTGCTACAGATAAAGCCATGGAGGTGACTTATGCATATCGTTTACGCAACTCAAAATTAGGATCGGACAAAAACTAAATTGAATACCACCCTACACGACACGTCAAGTGATGGAGTTCCTACGGTGAGCGTTTGGCGCCGATCACCTACTGAACAGGCATAGCACACATGAGTGGCCTGCGAGATTCCCAGATTTCACACCCTGTGATTTCTGGTTGTGGGGATACCTAAAATCACGGATCTATAGAGGAAATCCGCAGTTCTTACCAGCACTGACAGACGCCTTGCGGCAGGAGGTAGCAGCCATTCCCGTTGATATGCTGTTTCATGCTGTATCAGCCGTAATACCGAGACTGCAGTTAGTAATGAAATATGGTGTTGGACACATTGAGCACTTGCAGCTGTAAATCATGCTGAAATAAAATATCCCATTTCACAATTATTATCTCGCATTGTTTTTCTTTGCAACAGCGCCCCCTAGTGTCGACACTTTGAACTATTTTTCCTTTCATGCAAAATCCCTTTCATCCCATGCAAAATCCCCCACCACGGTGAATATTAATTTGCAAACCGCATGTCTCTCCGACCCATACATATTTTTATAGCTTTTTACTTTTGCTCCGAACTTTTGAATCACCCTGTATAACGCAATTTTATGTCTCCTGCAATACCTAATACGTATAAGAAAACTATTGTAACGGATTTAAGACTGTGAAATCGAGTTATTGCTAGATTTACACATATTGTAGATGTTAGAACCCGATTCAACGATTTTTAGAAATACGGCTGTTTTTGTATACATGTATGTGGTGCGCTTATTTGCGCAATAGAAATATAATGTACGTATGTGTCAATTATAATTCAAGAGTTATAAAATTTACAGTTGATGATTTACTCTGATGGTCAACAGATTTTCGTAAAAATTATAAAAGTTAGCAATAGTTCATTGTTAGATCATGGCCGAAAAGAATTCAAAAGTTTTAAATACAAGATCAAATATCCCCCTTTATAATTAGCAGATGATTGCTTTATGTGAACACTTTCATGAGAAATCGCACGCAAACAAGTCTAAATTTATCGCATCCCTATTGAAAAGCATTTTAATTGAACTAAAATTATGAACATTAGTCATTACATAGTTATGTACTGAATGCGCAAGATTTATTTTGAATATGAGAGATAAGCTGTCATCCGTAAACTAAATAGTAAAATATCTGATGTGGACAACACATGATTTTCCTTATATGATGTAATGAATTTACTACTTTTACAGTAAAAAAATAGGTTTTTCTTATAGTAGATATTAATATTCTTTCCAAGATATTAAATTTTCGACAATTAGTCGTCATTTTCATTTATATAGCGTCATTTTCATCCATTTAGCGAGATTTTCGTTAATTTGGCAACATTTAAAAAAGTCGCCAAGTTGGCGACATTCCGCCAAATTCGTCGCTAAAATCTCGCCAAGCGTTATGCACTAAGAAATAAGTTATTCTTACGGAAAATAAATTACTATTGGCGTCCAAATACAGAAGTATTACTCAAAGTATATTTTTTCATGAATGGAACGAGCTAGATCCATGAGAATGATGTCACCGATTTTATCGCATGGTATTACATATGAAAAGTGAACATGTTTCTCAATATGAAATACATATTTTTTTATTTTATATAACTTTTTGATAATTTTTTTGAAAAATGTGCAATATCTCAAAAACAGTTCATGTTAGCGTTCTAATATTTATGTAAATCGTTTTCTAATGAAAATTTACATAAGAAATGTCTATTTCCGTAACTTTATTAGTGGTTTTGATTTTTTGACGATTTTTTCAAATTTCATTTCAAAATTTAGGGGGTTCTGAACATTCGATTGCTTATAAAAACAATAAGCTTCCAGTGTTTACGGATTGTGATTTTTGTACCAAATTTGGTTCGAATCGGTCCATTCGTTCGTCAGTTATCGTCTCCACAGACTCACTGACACACACACACACACATACACACAGACATCACTTCAAAAGTGTTTGATTCGTGATCAGGGATGCTTGAAACGTGCTCTCCCGTCGAAAACTCGAATTCGAATTTTCGATCCCGTCACAATACTTTCCTTATACATTATGTATATAAGGAAAGTAAAAAAGTTTGAAAAGAAATCAAAAATGCCTTATATAAATAAATACGTATTTCGTGCCATACCATTTACAAAGAAATCCATGTACTCAACAGATTGGATCAGCATCGACGACAGTTGATTTTTTTTTTTTTTTGTAGTGAAGGGCAAAAATGGTGAAAAATTTAAGAGTTCAATAAATTCATATTTTTGATATGGGTAGCATTTCGAGAAATCGTAAAGGTAATATTACGACTTATCAAGATAGTGAATTTTAATGCAAAAATAAATGTTTGTTTTTTTAATGCTATTTTGAGTCCTCCTGAGCGTCATTTCACTGTCCTTTGAAAGTCACTAAATTTTATCTCACGAACACTGCAGTGTTCGCGGACAACATGTTAAAAACTTCTGCTGTGGATTGATAGTCTCATGCTACAGATGCTATAGTAATAAGTAAATTATCAATAACTAAACACTGATTATTAATTAAATAATAAATATTTATATTTTATTGGATAATTGAAATAAATCTGTTAATTATAAAATAAATAAAAGTTAATGCTTAATGATTATGCTAAAGAGATATGCTTCGGTAGATATTCAATTATAATTTGATTTAAATGGAATTATACATCGATAAGACATGCTAATATAACAATCATCTTATTTGAAATACAGTGTAATCCGAAAGACCTTGACACATTTTAAAATTGAATATAAACTCAAGTAATAGCCGTACGATAGTGAGGTTTGGACTAAAATGTTTTTCACTTTGAAAACTTTTGGTTAAGCAAATAAAAAAATTAGTTCCAAACTTCGCTCATAGATGGTGCCACTTGTGCAAATGTTTGTATATCTGCGGTTTTTTTTTTCAAATTCGTTTTGACACTGTCACTAAGAAGTAAGAAATGACAACTCCCAAATAAAAAGCTCATTGCATTGGTTGGTAATTTGAAACTAAATCCATCATTACAGTTCGGATTTTATGCTTTTTCTGGTATTTTGAAAGTACAGCGCAATCTATGGACCAATTTTGTAACTGAATTTTTTTATTTGCTTAACCAAAACTTTTCAACGTGGAAAGCATTTTAGTCCAAACCTCACTATCGTACGGCAATTGCTTGAGTTTATATTCAATTTTAAAATGCGGCAAGGACTTTTGGATCACCCTGTATATCTAACAAAGGGAATACTGCACGCATATGCTCTTTATACATTGAAATTGTGCTCTTCCCTTGTTTTCTCAACTTGTTAGGTACAGAATTATTAGGTTTTCCAATGTCGAGTTTATTTCAATTTCTACACTTCCATAAATACACGCCCGAATAATGTTATTGCAAGCATATCTTATATATAAACGCAGTGTCGCGAATCAACTGTAACAGTTAACGCGTTTTAACAAATAAAAGTAAATTTCAGAATTATCTTAGATGCACCATTTTATTTTATTGCCAATAAGCAATTTCTTTGAAATGTTAAGTACCCATTTCAAGTAATGAAGTTGATACGACTCTGTTTTGACACTCCATCTTCATTAATTTTACGCTCCACAGATAAAATGGCAACTCACAGCTTACAATCAAATGTTGAGAATGCATTAAACTTTTAACATTGATGTAATAACCAAAGATCAAAGGCAGTTGATTACGATTTGGGAAAAATTGCTGTTACGACTTGCATTCGAGTGAACAAAGTTAAATTGCATTTGCAAGATGAAATAGATCCTAATTTCGCTGAGTATTGTCTTAATGAAGAAAGTCCCTAATTATTTTAAACTTGTCAAATATAAGTTGTAAATTAAAGATGAGTTTATTTCAGTTTTCTTATTTTAGCTTTGATTACACAAATGATGGCATTCTCTGTGTAGCAGCTCACTATTTCCGTTTCATCCTTCGATAAATCTATAGGGATAAAGTAAACTAAGCAAAAAGGCTAAAATGATATTTTTCTGTATTATATATAGGAATATGGAGTATTTTTTAATAAAAGTATCACTATCTCAGCATGTGCTGGATAAAATGCTGGTGGATTTGTTACCCTCTTTATATCCCTGTACTAGGTTCAATTAAAAATTTAAAAAAATCTTGTAGTACTAAGCGGAATATATATAATAAATATTATTTACTAATCTCCCATTTAACAAGAAAATATATTTATCTAGATATATTAAAATATTCTTATTTCTTTGTGAAAACAGGTATCCCGATATTTGGTACTATTCAAATTCATGACTTAAAATGTTCCTCATGAAAGAATAAAAAAAATAATTTGCTATACTATATTCAATGTTCTTTAATATAAGGTTGGGCAGTCAGCCCGGCAACCAATGACAAAGTTGTCTTCTTGATGAAATGGGAATAAAGATTCGTCCTTCTTGATGTCACAGTCCACGGTAAACTTTGAGCGGAATTTCCAAACCACAAGCATTATTCCAGTTAAAACTAGTTTGTTAATTTTAAAGTGGCAATGTCCAGGCGTAAACAACTTGCACAAATATTTTAAATTGTGCTATGCATACATAATCCAGAGACATCCAAGGAAATCTGGTGACGGCATTGACGTAAGATGACACTTGCAGTTAACAACTTCGGTCCTTTTTGAGAGCCCGAGAACAAAACGCGCGCGTCCTTAATTCCCATGTCGTCATATGCTCAGAGCAGAGATCGAGCTACGATTTTTGGAGAAAAGTAAAAATACTCCCTGACTTGATTTGATTGAGTACTTTGCTTTCCAGAGGAGTAATTTTTTTACAAATGTACAGATACCCTCAAATTTCCAGGTATTTATTAAATTTATTGTATTTTGTGTCAAAAAATTTACAGGGCAATGTCCAACAGGATATAAATTTCTGACTTGTTTACGTTGAAAAAAAAAAGATTTAATAAATGCACTATACTCTGTATTTGTGTTAATAAACAAAATATATTGTATATCTGATAGCCAATTAATATACATTATAAACTTTATGAAATTAGTTTTAAAATGTTTACTACATTTTGTACTTTTAGGATCACATTTGTTGAAAAGTGATCCTAATTCACAATGATGAAACAAATGTTAATTTTTATTTTACATTCTTAAAATGTAAATTTAGATGCAAATGCATCAAATTCTAATTTATGCTTTTGTAATGGTTGCATTTCTAAATACACAAATCATTATTTTAATATCATTATTCCAATATTGACATTCATTTCAAAAACAACTCGTTTGAAAAATAGTTTTTGTAAAAAGCACAAAATAACATAAATTTTAGCCCATGCAAACATAGTGCGAAAGTGAAAACTATTTTCACAATAAAATTAAATATACTAATTATTGCGTACAAATGCAGTTTTTCACGAAATTGCTACAACATATACCTTCATTTCATTAATAATAAGTTTGAAAAACTGTTATTATACAATACCTAATAATTATAAAAATTTAGTGGATGCAAACAGATTGCATAAGCGAAATATATTTTCACAATTATTCAAAATATACTGAGAATAGCATAAAAATTTAGTTTGTTTTTCGTGGTATTGCTGCAAAATAGCTCTTCATTTCATTAATGATACGTGAGAAAAAACTATTTTTTCCTATGTAACACGAAATTATTATAAAAAATGGTGTCGATTAAATAGATTTCAAACTTGAAGAAAAATAATCATTGGTCATCTCTTGCCGTGAAGCAATGGGAATCGTCGTTTGCGAGCGTGGTTTTCACAATCGAGAGGAAACGGATAACCAAAATAATTACAAAACTTAGATCTCAAAATTAGTATGTTTTCAAATTCGTATCATTTTCGGGAAATTCATGACCAATTTCCGTTTTAATGACTTTTTTTTTCGGAACTTGCGTAAACTGGGTGATTAGTGATTTTTTTTTTCAATATCAATGCGTAAAAATACGCCTTACTTAATTTTCAAAGCGTATTTTCTTATTTTATATCGTGGAATATGCGTATAGAGAGGCGTCATCTCGATCTCTGGCTCAGAGAAAGGTAAAAATAATTAAGTCAGCCACGCTCCAGGTCGAACACATTCTGATTATTTGGTTCCATTTGTGTTTCAATTTTAAGTAATACTTTCTAAATAAAATTTTCTAGTTTACATAATTTATGTGTCAAGCTTCTCATTATGTAAAAACTCCCCTTTTATTCGCAGAGTGCGCTCCGCTCCTAGTGCTAGGTTGAACTTCGGTTATTTTTAATAGGCGATTTGATCACATGATTACAAGCTTAGAAAACGACCTTTCTGTCGATCTCTGTGACGAAGTTTGCGAGACGACGCCCTGCGAGGAGTTCTACTGAAAGATCTAACGCATTTGAGAATTTAAATCTAATCAAGCGTTGGAATTGACAGCTGAGGAATATTTTATCACTGTGTGCTTAGCTGTAGTAGCGTTGGCATTATACGTAGAATTTTATGAGATTCTTAGTTGCTCGATAACTATATTTCTACTACTTAATTATATTTTTATCCGTTCCCAAGTGTTTAGTTTTAAGACAATATTGTGCACTGTATTCGACATAGTAATTCGTTCTGTATACCATACGTTTTATTGAGAGGTACTCAATAATTATTTTCTGGCTGAAATTAACATTTACTAACACATATTTGATGATAGAGAAAAGTGAATCTATCCTTTAGCTAAAAGAGGACATTTTAATTGTGCGTAAAACATAATAATTTTACATTACATCTTTTAAAATTAGATTTTTATATTGAATATTTTTTATGAATACAAATTTACGGGAGATATTTGAAAATATTTTTATTATTACCAAACAATTTTATTTATTATGAATCAATATTTTATACGATCCATAGTTCCTTTATTGCTATTATTTTAATTGAATCCACATGTTACTAATTGCAAATATATATATATATATATATATATATATATATATATATATATATATATATATATATATATATATATATATATATATATATATATATATATATATATATATATATATATATATATATATATATATATATATATATATATATATATATATATATATATATATATATATATATATATATATATATATATATATATATATATATATATATATATATAATACTGTAGAATACTTAAAAATTAAGGATGCTTTGCAAATATGCAAATGTAAAAATAAAAATTAGTAAATAGTAATGACAAACCAAAATACATTTAATTTATTACGCAAATGCAGATAATAAATAAAATGATTTCAATAATAATAAGAGTTTAAAAGTTCAGTGAAAGAAAAAGTGAGAAGCTCTAACTTAAAAAACCTAACTTTCTAACAGCTTACAAAATAAAAGTATAAATCAGCAAATATTCAAGCAAGAGGAAAAAAAATACAAATTTTGAATCAGCAAGTTAAGGAAAATTATCAAAAATCAAAGGTATGAAATCGATAAAAGAAAAATAGATGAAATCCAAGCAATAGTGCTATACACGTGGACAAGGTCTAGGCCTAAATCATGGATTTGTTCACTTTTCAAAACTCTTTCTCAAGTCCAAGTGTCTTGTAGAAGAACACAAAAATGTATGTTTCTGAAGAAATAGATAGATTATATCTATAAACTATTTCTACTTGGACAACATACATAAAGCCGAAAAAATAAAAGGAAAAAATAATACCTGGAAAATAACTCAACAAATGCACAAACCTGTCGAAACCGGGAACCCAGAATAAAGAGACCGGTCTTGCCATTCTCAAAGGAAAAAGATATAATCTAATGTTGCCATTCGTAAGAAATAAATAACAGTAATGCGAAAAGGCAAGTATAAGTGATAATATACAATCAGAAGGGGCTAATAATAGAAAGGCTAATGTGTAAGTGGATGTAAAAATAAAATATTATTAAAACAAGAGTATGACGATATCTGGCTAATATAATAAACTATGAAAATAATTCATGAAATTCATTGGACTTTCAAACTTTTACTATATATATATATATATATATATATATATATATATATATATATATATATATATATATATATATATATATATAGTCCTTTAAGGGTTCGATTTCGATGTCCAAGCATAAATTTATAATTTTCGATTAATTCAACATTCGAAACACACAGTTTTACACCAAATTTATTGAAGAAAATAAACTTATTAATGATTCAAGCGTATCATGCAATTTTAGTACCCGAAAATACATGTCTTGAAGAGCCGAGTAAACATTTCATTTACAAAGTTAATATACAATACTTCGAATACTTAGAGTCATAGTCCTTTACATGCTATTGATCAAATTGCTACTTAATTTCCAAAAGTAATAGTATTCAAATACCTATTCAGAGTAAGTACTACAAATACCATTAACTTTAAAGGAGTCGTAAACTTTTACCATCTTTTCAAAACTGTAAGATCAAAGGCGAACAATGTGATATTAAAGTAATTGAAACTATCATTGAACTTGTTTGTGTCGATTTATACTGATCTCTTATAAATAATTAATTTCAAAATAGCGCAACCTTTTGCCACAGAATATTTTTACAGGAAAACAACTTTCATATACTTGAAATCTACATATCTGATTAAAATGGCAATATTGCGAATATATCTTATGCTGTTGTCATATAAGTTTTCTACATCTTTAACTCATTTTAACAATATTGTCTATAAATAAGTAGATTATAATTATAAAATATTCATTTATGACATGATTTGAATACTAAGTCGGTTATACAGTGTGAGATCAGATACAATATTTTGTTAGAACAGTAAAACGGTATTATGTCTATATAGCAGAATTAAAGACTAGACAAAGGGGTGACAACGTGGCATTAAAGTGTACGGCATTTTATGGACCATAAATATACTGACTTAGTGCTGAACTTCAATCATGGAAAGAAGACAGACTGAATGAACCCAGATTCTGACCAGCCGCTTCAAAAATGGAGCACACCCAATCAGAGACACAAAATTAAGAAGGAGGGTTTCCCCGAAGCCATGTTTAAGATGTTACACCACTAAAAAGACACAGGTGACAGCAGATGAAATGATTATGACTCACTGTCAGCAGATGAAATGCAAAGCGAAAGAAACGAAGCTAAAAGGGTGGTGAAATCAAATGTATTACATTGATGACTAACACCATGGTGATAAGCAACGGTGATGTTGTTCAACAAGGTGTGCCGTGCAGATAGAAGAATGTACTAGCATCTATGTAACTATAAGTCAAGATTAAGATATATAATTTCCATATTGGTAAAATGAATCTGGCCACCAGTCTGGTCTCACACTGAAAATGATATCCTCGATTAACGCAGTTAGTATTTTATAATAATTTAGTACTGAACCTCAATCCCCGAAAGGAGACATACGAATGAGTCCCTGCCCCTGAATAGCTGTGGCAATAAGCGAAATAGGCACACCCAATCAGAGACACACAAAATCGGGGAAGGTTAAAATGGTCGCTCAACTAAAAAGAAAGAGCAGCAGATGAATTTGAAAAAGTGAAAGGAACGGAGATACAAAGGGGATGATCCATACATCCATGATGACGCGTCTATGGTGTTAAATTGCTGACCACGCCAACGCTATGTCGTTAAGTAAATATGATATTTTTCAACAGGTGCGCCGTGCAGTTGGAGGTATGCAGTACTATCTATGTAACCATAAGTTGAGATAACCCTTTTTCTTACGGGTGGGATAGCGTCCATCCCAAACGAAGAACCTCTCAAAAAGACTTGGACGCCAATGTCTGCAAAGGTGGATCGAACTTTTTGGAATGGGGTATGTCAAATACCTGTCTTTTTGAGAGGTTATTCGTTTGGGATGGACGCTGTCCCACCCGTAAGCAGAAGGTTAACATATATCATTTTATTATTGGTAACACGAATGTGGTCACCAGTCTGGCTTCACATTGAAAAATGATCTACCCGATGGAGATCATTTTTCAAAATGATCTACCAGTTAGCAATTGATGCAAGCACATAAAATGATTTTGTAGCTGATATCTTAATACTCAATATACGTAAATAAATGATAAAATTCAAAACAAATAATGCGTTGTAAATGACAACACTTATAATTCACCTTTCAGTAAAATTTAAGCAGTAGCTAACTGCAGAAAGTTGAACTGTTTTGTGAAATCTACAACGCAACTGCTATACGTAAATAAATAATACACTATACGTAAATAAATAGCTCGCTATACGTAAATAAATAACTGTGCATTGCACCCAATATTATCGACAGGGATTACAGAGTTTGACAAAAAGTTTCATTTTTAATTTCGGATACTAATGAACACCAAAAGTATTTTTTCCTGAAATGTTTCGATATTTTAAACTTATCGCATATTTTATCATTAATTCCATGTTATTTTTCTAATCAAAATTTAACTTTTCGTATGAACTTCAAATGGAAAACTATAATAGGGAAGATAATAATACATAAGGATAAGAAACACTTTTTGTAAAAATGATTCCTGTATGCATTAAAGAACATTCCAAGAATTCACATTTCAAACAAATTAAGGTCTTGTATTCGCTAAGGAATACTGGCGCAATAAAAACACATTCTTAAAAGATAGTTCAGATATGTTCTGTAATGTCATAATGGGTTAGAAATTAACATAAATTTGATAACGTTACAAAACAATCATTAGCTCTAATAAAAGAAAAAATAATCTTTGAATGACTTTTCTAGGTTAGTATTTTTTATTATGTAAGGTGTTCCTCTTGATAGGAGTGCATGCAAATTTTCATCTGTATATATGCTATTTGGCACCGGTAATATTTTAATTATCGTGGCATTACCGTCAGAACCACGTGAAAAATACCAGTTTGAAACTGTGCACCTGAACGCTGCTTAAATTGTTGAATAAGATTTAATATGCAAATTATATTTATTTACAACTATACAATGAGACAAAATATTTATACAATTGATTTCATTGAATCTACCACATCTCCATCATAACGTTTTTTGTCCAGTAAATGGTCTTCACTTCACTTCTCCAGAGCCTCTAAACATTGCCCTCACCTTCCAAGCTTGGCAACTCAGCGGTCGACTCGAGGGAGGTGTCATGGCTTATTATTTAATAAAATGTGAAAACAACAAGGCATTTATGTATTTAGGAAATGCAAAATTTGCACAACTATGATCTAATGACCTTTACATATTAATTTGTAATAGCTATCGAAAATTATATTTAGGTATTATGTATACAAATTTAAAATATTTTTATAATTAAATATTGTGAGATCAGAAATTGAATTCACACCACATTTAGGTGAGACAGTTTTATGTTATTTATTTATAGTTTAATGAAATAGCAAACAAAGCATCAGGGCGCCAGTTTTATGGTACCCTGACCCGAAAAGTCAAAGTAGACAATAAACCGTGGAGGCCAAGGTGAAGCCACGAGAGGCCACAAGAGCGGTCAAATATGTAACCAATATGCTAAATGTCTGGGGCATTACCCAAAGCCGGCCAATTAGAGCCAAAGATGCGTAGAAGTCTCAGGCCGCCCGACTCACCCGAGGGTATGAACAGCAAGCAGCCAACGACGCGTCGAAAATCCAGACCACTCGACTCGACCTAAAGCATGAGCAGCAAATTGAGTGGCAGGGAACGAGCCAAAGAGGTGTCGAAAGCCCAGGCCAACCGATTCATCCTAGGACATAGAGCAATTTAATGGATGGCCGGAGCCAAATAGGTGTTGTTGTTGTTGCGACCCAGACCGTCCGACCTACCAGAAAGGTGTAAGGTAACTGTTTGGACGGCCGGGAAGTGCCACCCAATTTAGACCGGAACCCAGTGGGGAGGCATCCACTGGGACCGTACCCTCCTTCCCCTACCACCAATCTCTCGAAAGGACTTACGGACCCACATGTTTAACGTGATCGTACTCCGCATGAACACGGCGGCAGTTGTGGCAGCGTGCAAATCCAGCGCGCAAGCCACCGGGCTACCGCGCCCGAAATGTGCCAACAGCACGCGGTGTTCCCAGGTGGTCACCCACCCAAGTACTAACCGCGCCCGATGCTGCCTGACTTCGGTGATCTAACGAGAACCGGTGTTTTCAGCACGGTACGGCCGTTGGCTCCTAAAGAGAAGTGTTGTTGTTGTTGAAACCCAGACCGTCCGACCTACCAGAAAGGTGTAAAGTACTGTTTGGACGGTCGAGAAGTGCCACCCAATTTAGACCGGAACCCAGTGGGGGAGGCATCCACAGGGACCGTACCCTCCTTCCCCTACCACCAACCTCTCGGAAGGACTTTCGGACCCACATGTTTAACGTGATCGTACTCCGCATGAACACTGCGGCAGTTTTGGCAGTGGCTGGAATCGAACCCGGGCCTACCGAGTACAACTCCAGCGCGCTAATCAATGGGCTACCGCGCCCCTCCCCCAAAGAGAAGTGTCGAAAGCCCAGAGCTACCGACTCGTCCAAGACACAGACTCGACAGAGAAGTGTTGTTGTTGTTGTTGTTGAGACCCAGACCGTCCGACCTACCAGAAAGGTGTAAGGTAACTGTATGGACGGCCGGGAAGTGCCACCCAATTTAGACCGGAACCCAGTGGGGGAGGCATCCACAGGGACCGTACCCTCCTTCCCCTACCACCAACCTCTCGGAAGGACTTACGGACCCACATGTTTAACGTGATCGTACTCCGCATGAACACGGCGGCATTTTGTGGTAGCAAAACCACGGGTATACCGCACCCGAGATGGCCAACAGCACGTGGTGTTCCGAGGTGGTCACCCACCAAGTACTAACCGCGCCCGATGCTGCTTGACTTCGGTGATCTAACGAGAACCGGTGTTATCAGCACGGTACGGCCGTTGGCCCCGACAGAGAAGTGTGTCAGATCTCAGGCAAAAAAGAGATAGCAACCAAGAGCTGATATTACACAACTTCTAGGAGAATATGTGAGATTTCTACGAGAATACGGAGGCAAATTAGACGAGAAGTAACGACGACTTCTACGTCAGACAGAGGCAAGTGAGAAATGACAGTCTCCTGATTACGAGTGGGAGAATTACACTACGCGTTGATTCCAGTTAAATGAGCGATATTAAGTACGAGCTGGTGACAAAGTCCAAGACAGACTTGAAGGTATGTGCGAGTCAATTGTTGTTGACGGTTGCTGCGTGGGAAACCCCACACGCCCGGTATGGGCGCGAAAAATATAAACACATTTCATTGAACATTACGTTAAAGACCGTTGGGTCGTATAGCTGTAAAGATTTTACTCTGAAAAGTTAAGAAATAATTAAATTGTTAGGAAATGAGGACACCGATTAGATTAAAAATAACAAAAAGGTTCATTTACATATTTAACATTTTAGGAAAAAGCATGAAAAGGTTTGAGCTTAAGTTGCTCACTTAAAGACGTTAACACCATTTTAAAATACTACTCACTAATATTATCATAAACTCAATTGCAATTCTCGAGCATTAACATAATCATCATTTAAGTAATCATACACTTCAAAATGTTATCTTCTCTTTTAAATCACAAATTATTATTAAGCACTAAACACAGATCTTGCGAGTCTGACTTGTGGCTTTTGAAAACAAAACGCATTTGGCTTGAGGCCACAATGCAAAATCATGGAACTCCTCGTATAGAGGTAATTAAAAATAGCTGGGAGAAGAGAGAGTCAAAATTTGAGAGCTGTACGAAGTCAAAAGCCTTACCGTTGTTCTTGGGCCAGCGGCATGTCGTGCGGTGTCTAGCTGGGAGCAGGCGAGCATCATGCTCCGTCGAAAAAGTCTTCAACCTTCACACTCAAAAATCAAGAGGCAACTCTCGACTTCTCCACCAAAAGTTCTCTCTCTCGAAAAACTTCCCATTTGCTCTCTCCGCCCCCTTAAATTTTATTCGTTGTAAGGTTTAAGCTCCCCTTAATATTATCGGAAGACATCTGGATCCTCACTTTCAGTGGAAAACCCATGACAGGAGGGCTTGGTCAGTAGCCCCTGAGTTATTATTGCAGCTGGCTGAAGTCCCACGCTCCTGCGTGACATCTGGGCTTAGCTGCGTCCCCAAAGACCGATTACCCCCCGTTGAGTCTTCCTCCATCTTCAAAGAGATCACCCACTGGTATGAACTCCAGGATCCACTGACCCTTTCCGTTGCAGGTGGTCAAAGGGGAACTTTATAAACATTGTGTGAAAACACAGGGACCATCTTTGCAGGTATGGAAATCCTTCCTACGATGTTACATTGTATTAGGGAAACCAATGTAACAACGGTCATAAATACATTTTAGGCATTTTAAGTAACCAATGGTCTCACATTTTCTCTCTCCGCAGCAATTAATAGGAATATTTGTTGTAATTGAGTTAATGAGTAATCTATGTTGTATAAATGATTTTATTTTTAAAGTTAAGAATGGTACAATTAATTGAGTAGTATTATGCTAATAAATATTCTGTTATATAATTCGCAATGAAGATAAATAAGGTGGGCTAACGCGATATTTCACGTATCAACGCAATGGTTTAAATAATTTGATAAGTAATCAGATGTTTCTAAATCATGATGTTATTTATTAGTTTTAAATGCTGCAGTAATTGTGGTAGTTGTATGGTGAATGAGTCTATTCAAAATGTTATCATTTTTTATCTGTGCACCACAAATATAAAAAAGTGAAGAAATTCTGCTCAGGTCTACTTTAATGTAGGTATTTTATATGAGAATTTTATATCTGATGTTTTAACCAGGTCCATTACAATGAAATAATGTGTGAGCGGAGAATCAAATCACATATGTAAATATCTGCGAAAAATATCTGCCTGGCTGGTAGATATTTTTTGCATTAGGTTATTGAAATAATTATTTTTACTCATATATAGGATGTGAACCCAGATGTACACACTTCTAAATTTCGGGCGCGGTAGCCCATTGGTTAGCGCGCTGGAGTTGCACTCGGTAGGCCCGGGTTCGATTCCAGCCACTGCCAAAATTGCCGCCGTGTTCATGCGGAGTACGATCACGTTAAACATGTGGGTACGAAAGTCCTTCCGAGAGGTTGGTGGTAGGGGAAGGAGGGTACGGTCCCTGTGGATGCCTCCCCCACTGGGTTCCGGTCCAAATTGGGTGGCATTTCTCGACCGTCCAAACAGTTATCTTACACATTTCTGGTAGGTCGGACGGTCTGGGTTTCAACCACAACAACAACACTTCTAAATTTCAGATCATTTGGCAAATTCTGGTTTGTACTTTCAGCTTCTTAGATTTTTTTTGTATATAGGATATAACTTTGTTTGACCAACTACCTTTAAATTATAAGCACTGAAATAAATTGTAGAGTTGCGATTAAAATCCAATTTTATATTATTCATCATAATTTCATATTATTACTTCATTATTTCAATGTATGTAACTTGCAAGATTAGATTGTTTGGACATTATTGTCTAAAAGAATCGATCGACCGAAATACTAATTGAAAATCATGTAATGAAAAAATCTGTTATAGGAGAAAATACAGTCTGTTGCAAAAAAGTATATTCGTTCAAAATAAATTGAGCTATAGCCATGAAACTCTGCATACAAATGTCGTTTTAAGAGTTATGAAATTATGATCAAACTGTCATCCCTAATGATGTTATAGAGCTCATGCAACCTACATTAAAATAACGCATGGTCCAGCAATTAAAACGATTGATATTCTCATTCATGGGCAATTGACACTGTATTTTTTGCTTTGATACTACAAGTTCTGTACAAAGATGCCTTTGAGACATAATCGACGATGCTACGAGCAGTCGTCAGATTTAGAGAGAGCTCGCATCATAGCCCTAAAGGAAGCTTGTTAGTCCAACAGCAGTACCAGTCATTGTCTTGGTTGGAACGATATGGTAGTTTCTCGGCACTGGTAGCAATGTATGAGAGAAGGCACATGTAATCATAACAGAGTCCAGACAGACACTGCCTAACAGGAACGTGCAGTCGGGAAAGGAGCAACGTCCATATCAATGGCGTCGCTATTAGCCATTCAAAGGCATTTGCCATCCTACATTCACCCTGTTTCAAGTCATACTATTCGCAGACGACTGGCAGAAGGTTAGATTAGGTGTTAACGTTAACTAAGACGCTTACCACTGAACCCTGCCGACATGGTTGTCGAGTGGACAAGGCGAGCGTTTCCGTAGCAATCACTCGACCGTCACGTTGTGGGTTCGAGCCCCACGTAAGGCATGGATGTTTGTGTTGTGGGCGCAATGTGATCCGCCCCCCTCTGGTGCGGCTGGGGCAACAGCAATGGACGGCTAAATGGTTCACACTCTGGGCGCTGTAATAAAGGCGAATGACGAAAGTCAAAAGTGCCTGGCCATTTGGAAAAAAAAATAAATAAAACTGAACCCTCAATATAGTTAGAGTTGCCTGGATTGCTTCCGAACTTGGTCAGCCAGAACAGTGGAGAAATGTTGTCTTTAACGACGAATTCCGTTTCTCTATCAGTACTGATGACCACCTCAAACATGTGTGGTGGAGGAGGACTGGCCAGCGTTCTGATCTTATCGCATTTGTTGTCGAGCGCATACGGCCATTACACGTGGTGTGACAGTTTGAGGAGCCATCTTTTGGGACAGTCGATTTCCTCTAATTGTGCTGCAAGCCAATCTGACGGCTCGCTTGCACGTCAACGATATTCTGCAGCTGATTGTTCTTCCTATGTTGTCAAACTGTCCAGGTTACATTTACCAGCAAGACAACACTCGATCACATAATGCAGGACTTTCTCAACAATGTCTTTGAAGATTTAATACCCTCCCATGGCCATCCAGGTTCTTAGACCTATCACCAGTAGAACACGTCCGGAACTTGCTGAAGCTGTAATTGCAGCCTTCTTAGAATACCACTGAATCACTAATTCGTTACAATATTTGTGGCAGAATCTTCCGCAGAGGGACATCATCAACTTAATGGAGTCTATGCCGCACCGAATATCGGCGTGTATAGCTGCTAGGAGAGGATTAACAACTTACTATAATGTCATTTTCTTGTCGCCAGCATTTCTTAATGAAACGTTTTTTGGCTTCTAAATGCTAATCATTTGCAAAGTTCCTGAAATGATGTACATACATGCCGAGTTTCGTGGCTGTAGCTCAATTTCTTATGTGGGTGCATATATTTTTCTGCAATAGACATTTGCAAAAACATTTATTTAATCTAGTACTATTTGTGTTTTTGCATTTTTTTGGATTTCAGGTACTGAAAACAAATTATGGCAGATGTCGAATACATATTTTATTCATTATTTTATATTATTTCATTACTGTATGTTTTTTAAAACAATATTGTTTCTGCAGCAAATCAATTCCAATCTGGTAAAATATTGATGGCACTGCAAAAATTGGGGTAAAAGTTTACACGGAGTTTATAAACATAAATTTCTCAAATTATTGAGAACCATTGTTTTACTTATATACTATGTATATTAGGCAAAGTAAACAGTTACAAATATATAGATAATATTTCATAAATATAAATAAGTAATTTTGTATTGTATGAGAATTCAAAATAGACTTGTACATGTCAAAAGATTATAGTCCACCATATTTCATAAACGATTTTATAGGATTGTCGTAAAACTCCACAACTTAATAAACTGTCAAATGCATCCCATGTCAGAAAACGGACAATGTTCCGTGACGTAAACATAAATATCTCTTCTTTAAGTGAAGAGTTCATCTGATGCTTTCATTAAAAGTGTGACAAAAATAAAAAAAAATGATATATTGCAGAAAGTTTTAAAATGTCTAACAATTTCAGAAGTATATAATAGTAGGTGTAGAAATACATTATAACTCTAATTGTCAAAAATAATTGTATGACAGAAGATTCTTGTTTACCAGTGCATTTCCAAAAAATCCCTTTCATTATTTAAAACTATAAAAATATACAGATTGAGCAGCTTGATTCGACGCTCAACTGCACTGACTTCCAAAAGTAAAGCACGGACGGTAAAATCAACAAAAATGGAAAAGTAAAGCTTTGATTGATTCAAAATTGTACATGAAGGTTGCAAATGTGTTTATGCATTAAAGAAAATAAGAATTATGTACAAACAAGAAAAAAATATTTACTTTTCATAAGTTATATGATGGCGTCACATTTGGGTCAGTAACAAAATGATATTTAAAGCAAACAAACTAAACAAAATTTACATTAATATGGTAAGTGACCACCCCTGACCTCTACACAAACTTTACAATTTTTTATGTTTTCAATCAGATGGTCAACCATTTAAGATGCGAGCCATTCCTCCAATAGGGCAGCTTCCAACTCACTGAGATTGGCTGGAGGAGGTAAACGAGAAGAAACAGCACGCCCAAGGGCATCCCAAAGGTTTTCAATGGGATTAAGTTCGGGAGAATACGACGGTCACTCAATACGAGAAATGCCCTCATTTTCCAGGTATTCATCAACGGTGTTAGCTCGATGTGGAAGGGATTATCGTCCATAAGCAGGAAATCGGAACCAACTGCTGGAGCGTAGAGTATCTCAATTAGATCTAGGACTTCATCACGATACCGCGCAGCCATCACAGAACCGCCTTTAACGATCTGCAGCTCTGTGCGATATTCCACTGAAATTCCAGCCCACACCATGACGCTGCTACTTCTGAATGAGTGATGTTCGATGCTGTTCTTAGCCTGATTGCGTGTGCCTCGTTCTCTCCAGATTCTTATACGCTTATCATCTGATTCCAGGGCAAATTTGAACGTGTCCGTGAACAGGAAGTTGCACCAATCTGAGACAGTCCAATTGACATGATGACGGCACCACTTTAATCTTACATCTCTGGTTGGACGGTTAGAGGAACACAAAAACCCGGTCCTGGGGCGTACAGTCCCTTCACGTGGAGCCTTCGGCGCACAGTACTGGTAGATGTTTTCTTACTAAGTGCCTCTGCAACCATGGATATAACAATTGTTGAGGTCGATCGTCGATTCCGCTTAGCTACTATAGAAATATACCGATCATCAGGGGGTGGTAACCCTTGGACGACCGGGCACAGGTCCCTGAACAACTAACTGTTTGACTTGTTTGGAATTGTTTCCATAATCGAGAAATTACCAAATGATCAACGCCAAAGAAAATAACATCTTTGATTGACTGTCCTGCTTCAATGTGTTTGATAGTACGCCAGCTCTTACTATCTGTTATTCGTCTTCTTTCAGCCATAGACACACGAATATCATAAAAAATAATCCTACAAAAGTTATAAACACTACGTATCAGCATTTAAATGCACCTCCTCAAACCCTTCAGAATGTTGGAGTCTTCAACGACTGCCTAATTAGCACATATCCGGATAGTCAATCGTGAATGGCTGTAACATACGATATTTGCATACTGCCATTTACATCCGCAGCGATTTTCAGCCACTCAAATTCAAATAAGCTTTCGAAAAACGAAAATTTGCATTGCGTGCTTAACTTTTGGAAGTGAGTGTACATTCAGCAGTAGCGCAGCGTGATACTTTTGAGTGGGGAAGCTGAGCGATTGACATTTTAACTTGAAAAAGGTTTCTATATTATGAGTGAATTTATATTGGATCACACTTTCAATGAGTTTTATTTCCTTGGAAGGAAAAATAAAATTATTTAATATAATGCTAAGACTAAATGAAATGTACAATATTTTAAAATATATTACCTATGTAAGATAAATACATACAAGTACAACATTTTAACTGCTTCCTTCTTTCTAAATTAGTTGAACTTGTACAACCATTTATTAAATATGAAGTTATGGTCGCTTATATAGGGGAGGATAGCCTCGCCCTTGGACATTCAAGATAACAAAGGTAAACATCAAGCTACACGATGTTGTGCATTTTATTCTTGAGTTTACACCCTCCCACCACAGAAAACGTTCTACAGGCACCCATGTGTTAAAAACTGCACTAAAAATGTGCGAAAAATCTGGAACATAAGCTTAATTGGAATCACTGTAGTCAACAATGTCCTTAAATAATATTGTATATTAATTATTTACAAATACTGTACTATGAAAGCTTCAAAATATCTTATAATTACAAAATGCTAAGAATCCGCTAGAAAATTAACAACTTCTTTTATCTAACTGAGCTTCTCATCTAACATGGGGTTTTAATGGGAAATCAAATTTATTCTTTCTAAAACTCCTAATATGCAAACGAATGCTTCGCTATATGGATGCTGATAAAAAGAGCTAATTCTACTTTGCAAAATACTTAAGTTTAATAGTAGTCATTATTAGTATATTTCATCATCTTGACATTGTTTAAAGTTAGATAAATGCTAGGTTATTCCTGAAAAATACCTTAAATTCTTTATTACAAATAATGATTATTTTCTACTAATATTAATTAATAGAACCACGTTTGGAGTGCCCATTAGCATTTCACTACCACCCTCACCTACTCATCATTGATGTCACATACCACATCCAATTATTGATTGTATATACAGGGTTGAAATTGGGGGAAGCAATAACTTCATATTTCTATAAACTAGCTTCAATGTTAGTTAATCCGCTAGGGAGGAGTTTAAAAAATGGATGGTTTTAATGCCATGCTTCTCCTTATAGACCTGGCTGGATGATTTCAGTTTCTAAAACATTAAAATATGCATTTTAACGGAAAATTCATTTGAATCGAGTCACTTTAAGCAAGTAAAACGCAACAATTTTCTACATATAAATATTAAAAATTCTTTAAAAAATCGCAATAAATTAAAGTGTGTTTAAATAGTTCATTAAATTAGATTTTAAACAGGGAAAGCTCAGCTTTTTAGCCTCATTGGACGCTACGCCGTTGACATTCATGTTTCTTACTATAAACGTTCTTAACGTCAAATAAAAAAGAACCACGTACAAGCAATAAATCTGAACTACAAGGCAGGTGCTGGCATCTAGTGTCAAAAGATGCTCTAAAATAATAAACTATAACAGATTATAAAAAATAAAAATAAGTGTTTCATAAATCTTTCTGTAAACAAGAAAAGCGCTACCTTCCTGCTGTTTTAAAACCGATGCCTTTCGTGTTTTTTTATTAATTACTTCAAATTTTTGGCCAAAATGAACTTAAATAGCCATCTATGTGTCCTATGGTTTCAAAATGTAACGATTATACTTGATTTTAAAAAAAATATCTGGTTTCTTTTTAAAACCTTTCTTCGCAGATCACATTTTTTCGAATAATTCTACTGAAGCTTTTATTACCTACATTTATAATTCCAATTTTGTTCCCAATTGTACGGTACATAATTTTAATGTTTTTTCTTATTTACTTAATACCCTAATCCACAATGCTATAAATATTATTGTCTTCGACTTATTACATTCGATTTTCCCATACATGCATTATTCTTACACTTCAGGTCTCATGTATCATAATCAGTATCAAATTAAAAAGTGAATTCTTATTTTTTTTATCCGCCATTCAGAGGTTAATATTTTTGAAAATGCAATACATTATACAAGTGTTTTCAGGATTTTTGATCTTGTATTTCGAGATTCGCAATTGGTTTTAGACACATAGTTTCAATTTGAAAGTTTGTTAAAAGTAAATACGAAGTTATTTCATATAAATTGTCCCTGTGTGGGGTATTTACAAATGATGGGGCTATAAGTTTGTATACAATTCCGTGGGCAAAAAAATGTACTGTACAGGAAGTAGTGACAAGAAACATCCTGGTGCAATCATCTGCAATATTCAGAAAGATGTTTAAAATAGAAATAACGCAAAATACTATCAACATAGGTGGAAATCGGAAAATTATATCGACTTTACCCTCGACTCTGACTCATGATACATGGGCTCACGGAAAATTGAAAGCAGAGTTTGCATGAAACGTATCTATGCAATTTTATTTGCAGCTATTACTTGCAGAGTTACTTTCTATCACAAGATCTTGCAATTTCGTCCTAGTAGCTCAACTGTACAGTGTCACCTGGCTTGTACAAAGTTCTGTGGTTCGATTCCCGGCTGCGGAAGCAAGGGTCTTTACATTGCGGCCGAACGAATCAACCCTGTAGTTTAGTGCAGAGACGTTGGGGTCTGAAAGTAACCCTACATTATGAAACATTTGCAAGCATGTTTCAGAAAGTATCAGGGAAATCAGCTGTCCGTAATGGGGAGTAAGATTGTATATATATATATATATATATATATATATATATATATATACTATATATATATATATATATTTTATATATATATATATATATATATATATATATATACTATATATATATATATATATTTTATATATATATATATATATATATATATATATATATATATATATATATATATATCATGTGAAAATAATCTAAGTGCAATGATAATAGTAAATATAGAAGCATATAGTAATTAGGCGCAGTTGCAGCTCTAAAAATTATTGCCATATAAAATTCCAAAAGGATTAAAAAAAAATTAATTTAGTGGTTTCTGGGAGTGTTTCCCGGACTGAAAGCATGCTTCAACCAGGAAAAGGGGTCACAATCCCCCTTGACCTTGCTACTTCCCCGTAAGCACACCTCTCTCTCTTTAATTTTTTTTTAATCCTTTTGGAATTATATATATATATATATATATATATATATATATATATATATATATATATATATATATATATATATATATATATATATATATATATATTATATACAGGGTGTCCTGAAAGTTCAGGAACGACGCAATATCTCGAGAAATACACTTCGGATGAAAAAATAAAATAACACGTATTCAATATTCTTAGAAAAGCTATCCAATGATACCAAAATTGACCCCTTGCCCTCCCCGGGAGTGGGGCAACTTTGAAATCTTTAATGGGAATCGCCATTTTACATTGCAGATTTGGATTATCTAGAAAAAATTACATACATTTGACCTACGATTTTGATTCAAGTACCCCGATCATGAGAGGGAAGGGAAGTTACAGAAAAATGCAACCTGATCATGTGAGGCCAGGGGACTCATGTTAATCAAGCACCTCGATCATGAGAGAGAAGGCGAGATACAAAAAAAAGCACCCTGATCATGAGAGGCAAGGGGACTCATGTTAATGAAGCACCCAGAAGTGAACAAACAAGAAAGATCAATCATGCTTAAAGCATTGATTATGAAACACTTTCCAAATTCAATGCAATTTTATTTAAACAAGTCTAATATGCAATACATGCCTCGGTAATATTTTGAAACTTATCACAATACTGCATTAATTTATTATATTTGAAAACTTAAACCTTCATCGAAAAAAATGAATTTCATTCAAATGACGGCATTGAAATATAAATTGCTTGGTTGAAACATCTCTAAAATGTTATACATTCCTCGGTAATAGTTTTAGAATTATCATACTACTACGATAATTTATTATATTCGAAAATTTCATCGAAAACAACTGAAATTAATTCAAATGACGTCATAGAAAAAATAACACGCCTGGATCTCTCTATAAAAACAGGATTTCATTCATAACTTTCTCCCATTCACTTCATTCATCACAATACTATAATAATTTATTTTATTTAAACATTTTGTTTAAGACCATGGAGCTACAAAAAATTAAACTCTATGCTTGAAACTTCATCGAAAAAAATCGTCCTTCTCTTTATGAAATCAATTAATATTTCATTCATATCAGCCATGCAGACTCCATGGACTAAATTATTTTGTGTTAAAAAAATACAGGAATTCTAATACAACTCATTCAATATATTTTGCTGTTTACATTTTACATAGGTGAAAAATAGACTTAGTTGTAGAAATAATCAAATTTAGATGAGCATTTAAACTCAAATATATTGTCATTGCGTTGTTTCAGTATGTAGCTGCACAGAATTTAAGCAAAAATAAAGTAGTTTTAGGACGGATACAACACTCAATATGAATTAAAAAGAACTTAAAAAAATCACGATTTGAAACAAAATGGATGCCATATATCATTTTGAAGTGGGTCATGTGATCGTTTCATATCATGGTCACGTGATCGTTTCATATAAGAGGTGTAATTATTATTTTAATTTTTATTTAAAAAACTACTGAATATATATCGCTGAATTTTTTTATATATATTTTATGGAATAATTTGAATATTACCTAAAATTTTCGAAGCAATTTGTGAATTTTAATACCGCCTAAAAAATGTTTGAAAAACTGGGTCCCATAGGGCTCAATGTATTTCATTTTTTCGACCCGGGTTCAATCCAAATCTAATTGGGTAATATTATTCATTTATATTCCCATGGGTTCTACAGAACGTCTGAACAACATACTAAAATTTCATTTTGATTAAGTCATTTTTACGGCAGTTATCGTGCTAACGGACGGACAGACAGACAGACAGACAGAATGAACAAAGTCATAAACACTTTTCAACTTTGTTGTAAAGTGTTAAAAACTACTACGTCCACATCGTTATTCCTGGGTGGTGTTAAAAGTAGTTTTGAACCCTTTTCTAAATTGAAGTCAACAGTTGTCGCTGAAGTGAACGGTTAGCGGGGGGGGGAGGGGGTCAAATTTTCGCATCATTGGACAGTTTTTTTTATATTTTGAACACGTAATTTTTTATTTTCCTATCCGAAGAATATATTCCGAGACATTCTCATTTTTAAACGTTTGTTCCCCACTTCCATTTTTCTCGATTATAGCGCTGTTTGTGGGAGCAAAAATATAAAATCGTAGGTCAAATGTATGTACTTTTTTCTGGAGAATCCAAATCTCTGCAATAAGAAATAGGGGGTTCCCATTGAAAATTATTTCAAAGTTGCCCCACCCCCCTCGGGGTCAAATTTGGTATCATTGCATAGCTTTTCTAAAAATATTGAATAACGGGTTTTTTATTTTTTGATCCGAAGTGTATTTCTCGAGATATTGCGCCGTTTCGGAACTTTCTGGACACCCTGTATATATATATATGCATATACGTTATTTTATTGTATATATATATATATATATATATATATATATATATATATATATATATATGTATATATATATATATATATATATATATATATATATATATGTATATATATATATATATATATATATATATATATATATATGTATATATATATATATATATATATATATATATATATATATATATATATAAATATATATATACATACACAAAAATAACGTTTCGGCAGACAATAATTAACTGAATATTTCAGAAATGAAGTTGAAATTTTTATGAAAGTCTGTAATTGCGGCTTTTCTGATAGTTTGCCGAAATTATCAATTAACTGAGAAAAATAAGCAGAGGTTGCAGAATGCTTTACAAAGTTATGCGACTATCAGGGATTCAGTAGACTCTGGTACATTGAGAGCCAATTTCAAATCGGGAGGTCAATGAATATGCAAAACACTAACCTGGAGGATAAAAATGTATGTAAATATGCTGACCTAGGGTAAAAATAGAAGGAGGTGGTCACTTAGATTGTTAGTTACACGCCAATCTAACATTAGAGGGTGGAGAATGCAGAGTCCACTTCTACGATAAGAGCATGCAATTGCGTCGCAATAGCTCAATGATAGAGAATCGGCAGGCCAGTTCGAAGAACCTTCTTTTGATTACCGGTTAGGGCAGCAAGGTTCTTTACAAATTCCAGATATACAAAAGAAATAATTTGTCGAATGTTGCAGATAGTTACACAGCTTTTTTCTTCCTACTCTGCAGAGCAACTTTCTCAAATTAAACATTCTCAAGTTTTTTCTCAAGGAAACGCATAAAAAATTTAGACAAATGGAAATATCCTCAATAGGAAAAAAAAAAGTGCATGAAAGAATTTCGCTCTAAATTTTATCAAACTTTCAAATTCGATGTATGTGTCTGAACTCAATTCCGAAACTCATGACGTGAGCTCAACTGTGCTTATCCTGTAGAATTCAATTATTCTCGTATTCAGTTATTATCGTATCCAGTTCTTATCGTACTAAATTATTATCGTATCCAATTTTTATCGTACTAAATTATTATCGAATATATTAATAGATATTTCATTTAAGCTTGTAACAAAGTCTAAACCAGTGGCGCCTCGTGCAGTGATGCAGGTGAAGAAAAATACGCGCAGCTTCACTTAACGTTTTCGTCTGAATGGGCTCTTATTATTATTATTTGGCGAATTTTTCGGACTCGCTTGGCTGTTTTTAGATAATATTTGACACCTGTGTCAGTAGCGGAATGTGTTTTGGTGATGTTAGTTGTCGAGGAGGGGGAAATCCTGTAATTGAACCTGTTTCACCTATTCCTGAAGTCACGAGCCACCACTGGTCTAACCTACTATATTTTCAAATAAATTAATGATAATAAACCCTCAAAATAATAATAGTTTCTTAGTACTAAAAGTATTCTGGAAACAATAGTTTTCCGTACAGAAAAATGTTATTAAAATTTAATACTTTAGGAAATGTTTTATTTTTTTTAGTAAAAAGATCAAAAATTCTATCTTATAGTTGTTCACCTTTGAAACTCAAATGCAATGTTTATTTTCACTGTTAGACGTTTATTCCTTCTGAAGTTGTTCTATTTGCACCTCTCTATATTCAAGTCAATCGCAAAGTAGTAGCATTCCAAAAGCGTCCAAAATGTTTTGGAGATCTTAAAGTGAACAATTCCGCAATACCCAGAAATTTGAAAACTTTTGAAATTCTCTGAAATAAAATGGAAATGAAATAAAATGCCAGAATCGCATAATTTACCAAATCATTTATTTCATACAAATTAATTTTATTTTATACACATTATATTTGTAATGTACCAGAAATTATGTAACATATATATGCCATTTTTCGGTGAACCAAAATTTAATTTCATGCTTAAATTCCGCCATTTAATAAGATCACAAAAATGGGGACAATAAAATTTAATCTCATTCTCCGATTGCATTGCTGAGATTGAGCGCCCACTTCAAGGCTATGGTTCGAAGATATTCATAAAAAATGTTTTCTATTTTGAACGTCTCATATGTTTTCCCTTTACGAATGCGAGGAAAATGATGACAAAATTAATAAATTTTTCTTGCCAGTAAGTAGTTTTTTCTATATTTCGCAGGAAATAGTGGAATGCTACTAAATTGAAAAAACTGTCACTTCGGTTGAAGACTGAAATGAAGCCATTGTTTCGGGTAACTTTTGATTTAATTAAGCACGACGCGCAGTAAATTTTGAATGCCGGTTCATGTTTTATTATAAAAGAATTGTTATTGCTATTTTCCGTTTCTTCTTTTAGTGAAAGCATTTTATCATTTTATACGATTATTTTGTTCCTTTGATGTTTCATGATGGCGCAACTTTCGAAGAAAATTGTTTATGAAATACATAACGTGATTTTGCGCAATTAGAAATAAAATAAAATGAATCACAATCTAAAATATTACGCAAATAAAATAATTAAAAGTAGAAGAACCGTTTCAGAAACGAGGTTTCTGTTTGCAATCAGGAAAGACCAAAAATTTAAAGTGGAATGAGGACCACGGCTGAAAAAGAATTGTGAACTGCAGCATCTAGTGTCACAAAAGATAGGTAAAATGAGAAAATAACTCTAAAGGAACAGAATGAATTAAAACAGGAACTACAATGAAAAAATAACGAAAGTGTTTTATAAATCTATCATTCTGTAGAAAAAACTATTGTTCTGCTGTTTTAAAAACCACTACGTTTCCGCTGTTCTGAAACCGTTACTTTTCTGCTGTTTTAAAATCCGTTAATTTTCTGCCGTTTTACAACTCGATGCTTTTTGTGTTTCCTATTAATTACATCCAAATTTTGGCCAAGTTAAACGTCAGACTAATCATTCAATGTGCCCCGTGATTTCCAAAATGTAACAATCCAACCTATTTTTTAGTTAGTTCTAGCTTTATTTTTAACCTACATTCGCAGATTACATTTTTTCCAATAATTCCACTGAAGTTTTAACAACCTGACTTTACAATTCCAATTTTAATTAAACGCTACATAGTTTTGATGTTGTTTCTCTTTTACCTAATCCCCAATCCACACTACTGTAGATACGATTGCCAAAAATTGGATTGTAATAAACAACCTCAATAATTCAAAGACACAATGATCATGGTCACGAAGACATATTATTTTGATTTCGATGTCAAAATGTGGTCAGACCGTTATCTGGAATTTTGGTTGAAGACTTAAGAGCAAAATTATTCCTTATAAAAATTTAAACATATTTTATGGTGTCAGTACATGGATGATGTTTTCAGTAAATGGAATCATAGCTGTAACTATCTCAATTTTCTTCTTGGTAGTATTAATGATTTCTATTCCTCTATTAATTTTACTGCTAAACATGCTTGAGACAAGTTTCTGCTAATTGCCTTTCCTTGATTTTTTAATTTTTCAATTCAATCTATATATTCAGTCTTGATGAAAAACTGCTTCTAAAATATTTAAGTATTTCATAGAGTTTATTTGACATTTTCCAGTCTCGGTGTTTATTTTTAAATGGCTGTTTCTATAGTTTTCATTCGCATAGATATATAATGAACTACCCTATAAAAACACAAAAACTACTTAACTGTCAAAAGTCCCGAACATTCTATGAATTATTATCGAATTCAAAAATACATTTCAGAAATACAGCGAATCATCAATTTGAAACTAATTGAGTCTTAGCCATATTCTTTATCGCATATGTATATCAACCAGTTCAATTTTCAATCTCTTGCAATCAATTCGTTCTTTCGCTAGCAATTTCAAAACAAAACCTTAATGTCGTACTGTTTATTTTTAAATATAAAATAACAAATTCCAGAATTGCTTATTTGCACAATATCGTTCTAAACTTTTATGTGTGTTACAGATAACATCGGTTTCTAATGTATAAGAGACATTTTAAATTGTCTCTTTGCTTCGGCATTGCTAAAAATACCAAAATTTAATTTCGTATCTCTGGCCTGCCCTCATTTAATAAAATGCCATGCGGGGGAACAAATTTAATCTCGCCATCCGATAGCTTTAAAGAATGCAAAAGCCTTCTTCATGGCTAGTTTAAAGGATACTTTGGAAAATATTTCCATTTCAACTTTATGAGTTTTGCTTTTTATACAAATATACGCGAAAAAAGATGTCTTAAATTAATAAAAATTTCTGTATCTGTCAGATTTTATTTTTCTTATTTGAAACAGATTTCTGTGAAATGTTATTGGGTAGAAATATATCGTTTACTTTTGCTTTAAATAAATGATTAGTTTGGTTATACATATGCTCTTGTATTTACGAAATACAGAATTAGAGTACTATGACTGTTCTTTTTTTTTAATGTGCATTATTTTCTCGTACGGTAAAAAATGTATATTTTTTTCTCAAAATGCTTATTTTTTATTATTTTCACTGAAATACTTAAAAAAAATTGTTTGTTCAAAGATGTCATGTCTCATTAAGGTTTCAAGTCAACAAACTTCATCTTGCCAGACAGTGACTAGTAACTCCTTTCAGCTATTGAAAAGATTGTATTTTGATTCGCTGTTGAAATAGACCGAAGATAATTCGCCTTCAGTGTGCAGATATAATGCAGAATATTGCTTTTGGTCTATACGACCTGAATTTCTACATTTACTGCTTTTAACAGGATAGTATACTGTTCGAAATAATTGTTCGTACATTAAAATCGAAACTATATACCGTAGAGTTGTTATTGTTTAAAGAAAATACATAATTTTTATTGTTCAAAGAAAATACGGAATTTTTACTGTCCAAAAGTATACGTAATTTTTATTATTCATGGAAACTGCTTCATTTTTTTCATTAAATAATACTGCGTGGCTTTAACTTTTCAAGGCTGAAATCTTAAAGTCACTTAGCCATGAGTCGCCTGCCAATAAAGCTTAAAGCACTGCTATATGAGTTTAATATAATATTACAATGTTACAAATAAAATTAATGGTCATGCAAAGAGACCGATAATTGAATTTAAATTTCTTTTGTTACGTGGGTACATCTAGTGAGAAGAAATTAATTTTGGAATAGTCTAAAAATTCAAACGTAAAAAATAATTTTTGTTCCGAAATTGGTTTCGGAAATCGAAATATATTTCGTTATTCTGCGATTGGTATAATTTTCTCTTTCGTACATTTATTTATGGTTGCGAAATAAAATAAATGATTTCTACCGAGCTAGGATATAACGTTCTCAATATCGTTTCATTTTAGTTAAATTTTTTGGAGAGTTAGCAACAAACTTTTTACAAAACTTTAACAAAATTTAACATTTATTAAATTTTGGAGAATTAGGGAAAACGAAATTGTGAAATTTCAAAGTTGTCAATATTTCAAATAATTGTTTATCTTATTTCAATAAATTTAAATTTCCGAACAGAGAGAAATTTAACTGAAAAGTTGGTCTTCTCTGTTTAAGTGATAACGAGTGAAAACTTCTTTTAGTGAAAACATTTTATCATTTCATACGATTATTTTGTTCTTTTGATGTTTCATGATGGCGCAACTTTCGAAGAAAATTGTTTATGAAATACATAACGTGATTTTGCGCAATTAGAAATAAAATAAAATAAATCACAATCTAAAATATTACGCAAATAAATAATTAAAAGTAGAAGAACCGTTTCAGAAACGAGGTTTCTATTTGCAATCAGGAAAGACCAAAAATTTAAAGTGGAATGAGGAATTTAGAGTGGAATGAGGTCCAATTAATGAGGTGAAAGTTAAAGTAGCATATAAATATGCATTGCCTTTGGGAAGAAAATTATACAATTACAATAGTGTATGTAAAAATATTATAAAGACGGAACAAACATGCCCGTGTCAAAAATATCCGGCTTTTATAAACCTTAATTTGGGCCATATTGTAACCGGTGATCTAAATCTGTTAGATGATTATAATTTGAAACAAAGTTTTGAATTAGGTACTAAATACAGAAACGAAGATTTTTGTGATATTGAAGATGATATTGTGAATGACATTGAGAATCTTATATATAAATGTGCAGTAAAATACAGCCTACCGACTCAAGTATTTGATGAATGGAAATCTTGTGTAATACACAGTGTAGGGTTTGAATGTGGAGTTTTGGAAAAATATGTTAAATATGGGAAGTACAGTATAAAAAATTTGGATAAATTACAACAAGATTTTGTGATAACATACGTAGATAAAGTTACTTCAAATTATGCTTTCACTTGCCATCAATTTTACAATAAAAAGCTCATAGCAAGTTGCCTTGATAAAAATGCATATTTAAAGTTAAATCAGTCTAAAACGGAAATTGAAAATCGTATCAAGGCGAAATATAAAATTTTGAGTTACAACATAAATTCCATCAAATTCCCATATATAACTCTTATACCTAAACTTCATAAAAACCCCATAAAATTTAAACCTGTCACTAATGGTTATAAAACATATTTAACTTATGCCAATGCTAGACTATTAAAACTTCTGAAGAACATATTGAAAGAAATAAAAGATTCTGGTGTTTATTTCATAAATAATAGTTGTGAAGTAATTGAGAAACTTAAAAATATTTCTGACGACTTACTGTACAGGAGTTGTGTTTTTAAAGACCTGTTTTGCAATATCGATATAAATGATCTGTTTTGCATATTAATGGAGATGTATGAAAAGTATGAGATGCAAAACCTCATTAAAATACATATTTACAAGTGTCTGATCGAAATGGTCTTGTTTGAAACTGTGCTTTATGATGGAACTGAATTTTATAAACAGCGTAATGGCATTCCAATGGGAGGGGCTTGCTCCTCTATTCTTGCTAATATATACTTGAACAAATACGAAGAGGGAACACATATATTAAACAAGAAAGAACAATCATGCTTAAAGCATTGATTAGCCAAGCCAAGACGCTTCGTTTCGGGCTTCCTTGGGACCGAAGGTCCCTTACGCCCACATCAGAAAATGAGAATGTCCACTTTGTGTAGTAATGGGTTGATGCAGAGTAGTAATTTGCACTCTTCCTTTCATGGGTGCTTTGCAGGGTGCTGTGGCGACTGATGGAAGTTGTCGCCTGCATCTTGGAGTGGCTGTAGGCTGCGAACTGAGCTGTGGTGGCTGTAAGAGAGAGGGGGCAGGGCCAAGGACTGGTGACCAAAGAAAAATGCACGCAGAAGTGCAGTGCAAAGAATTTAAAGTTAAGTCAGCAGTACATGTGAAGTTTTTAATATAATACATTTTAATTAAGTTTAAACAAAATTTAAGTTAAATCGTAACAAAAAGTGTTCAAGGAGTTAAATAAAACTTTTTTACATTAAGATTAGTTAAACTTATATCATGTTGAAAATAATTTACATTTATAAACAAGTCTCTCGTTGTGAAAAAGGAAGGCCATAAACAGGCACACAAACATTTAAATTTACAGTTAAAGAATTTTATACAAAATGAAGCACTGATTAATTATTAAGTTAAAGCCAGAGATGTGAAAAGGCTGTACGTAAAGACCGGGCTGGCATCAAAGGCGCGGACAAAGCAAGTTCAAGCGATTAGAACCGGTATTTTCAGCATGGTATGGCCGTTGGCTAGCATTGATTATGAAATATTTTCCAACATCAATCCAATTTTATTTAAACAAGTCTAAAATGCAATACATTCCTCGGTAATATTTTGAAACTTATCACAATACTGCATTAATTTATTATATTTGAAAACTTAAACCTTCATCGAAAAAAATGAACTTCATTCAAATGACGGCATTGAAATATAAATTGCCTGGTTAAAACATCTCTAAAATGTTATACATTCCTCGGTAATAGTTTTAGAATTATCATAATACTAATAATTTATTATATTTGAAAACTTCATCGAAAACAACTTAAATTAATTCAAATGACGTCATAGAAAAAATAACACGCCTGGATCTCTCTATAAAAACAGGATTTCATTCATAACTTTCTCCCATTCATGTCATTCATCACAATACTATAATAATTTATTTTATTTAAACATTTTGCTTAAGACCATGGAGCTACAAAAAATTAAACTCTATGCTTGAAACTTCATCGAAAAAAATCGTCTTTCTCTTTATGAAATCAATTAATATTTCATTCATATCAGCCATGCAGACTCCATGGACTGAATTATTTTATGTTAAAAAAACACAAGAAATCTAATACAACTCATTCTATATATTTTGCTGTTTACATTTTACATAGGTGAAAAATAGGCTTAGTTTTAGAAATAATCAAATTTAGATGAGCATGTAAATTCAAATATATTGTCATTGCGTTGTTTCAGTATGTAGATGCACAGAATTTAAGCAAAAATAAAGTAGTTTTAGGACGGATACAACACTCAATATGAATTAAAAGGAACTTAAAATAATCACGATTTTGAAACAAGATGGATGCCATATATCAATTTGAAGTGGGTCATGGGATCGTTTCATATCATGGTCACGTGATCGTTTCATATAAGAGGTGTAATTATTATTTTAATTTTTATTTAAAAAACTACTGAATATATTTCGCTGAATTTTTTTTTATATATTTTATGGAACAATTTGAATATTACCTAAAATTTTCGAAGCAATTTGTGAATTTTAAATCCGCTTAAAAAATGTTTGAAAAATTAGGTCCCATAAGGCTCAATGTATTTTATTTATTCGACCCGGGTTCAATCCAAAACTAATTGGTTAATATTATTTATTTATATTCCCATAGGTTCTACAGACCGTCTGAACAACATACTAAAATTTCATTTTGATTAAGTCATTTTTACGGCAGTTATCGTACAAACGGACAGACAGACAGACAGACAGAATGAACAAAGTCATAAACACATTTCAACTTTGTTGTAAAGTGTTAAAAAAGAGAAATCAGAATGGACTGATGTGGTAACTAAAAGACTGTACAACAAGCTGTTGTATCTGAAAAACAATAAAAGTAATTATGATAATATCATATATTATAATATTTAAAATTACTCCTGTTATTATGTGCCATAAGTATCGTGAAGGTAAGGAGATAGACTGTAAAGAAGGGTGAATTAAAACTTGTATATGAGAGCATGTAAGAAAGTAATTTAACTCATATCTAATGCAGTTACCTAAGGTACTAATCCCCGGGTTCCCTACATAAGCATACAAGGTGTAAATACTAATGTATAATTACTTAATGTATAAGGTGAAAAATTGCATATCAGAAACAAAGTGTAGCTCGACGAGCTAGGCCTTTTCTATCTCCCCAAAACTGTGGAAATGGAATAAATGGAATAAACTGAATATTAATGGAATAAAATGAATATGAAAAGCATTTCTGAAACCATGTACGTTATCAAGGGCCATACATGTTTCATTAATGCTGATTCTACGTTTCTGTGTACACAACTGTAAAATGTATTACAGAAATAATATACATGGCCCGACGTAGAATAAAATACAAAGTGGATCAAATACACAAAGAAAACAATTATGAATATAATATATACTATTACACCAGCTTGTGGCAAATTATTTAAATGAGAATACAATGTAATTTAAAGTAAAATCGAAATAACATAATGAATATATATCTACCCCTTGTGCTGCTGAACTTCTGAAATAGCATGAAACTGACCAAACATTTCAGAACAGGTTACAGTGAATTTTGTTACTGACTAAGCAGTTTATCGCAAAGAAGGTTATAGTTAATTATACGAATTTTGTAACTATTAGAAGAAAACATGGAGATGGAGAATTATTTAGAATTGTTAGAGTATGATTTGTCAATATGTTGCTGTAATTTTAGCAAAGTGTTGAATTTAAATTTAAAGTATGTTTAAATAAAAGAAAAAATAAGATTGGGCGTTTAGTTATTTTTGATAGTGGTGTTTATAAATTTATGAATATGTTCTTTGTAGTAACATGGTGTATTTAACATTTTGATTCTTAATAACTGGTTATTAATAATATTTCTATACACAGATTTTGAAAAATTGGAAGAGAAATGTTGAAGTTCATTTACTTTGAAGTTATAAGTTGCTGTTTTGTCATAGATTTTAAATTTTAGTGTGTCTGCATTATGAATTTTTAAACTAACGTCTATATATAAAATTAAAGAAAAAGTATTATGGAGTCAGCATTGTGGCGTGGCTCTGCTGGAAATTTACTGTTAGAAATAGTCGTTGATCCTACTTACGCCACTTGCTCGATTATCCGGCATAACTCCAGGTTGAGTACTTTAAAAATGTATCATGCGATTAACAAAATAAATACCAATTAAGGTGAAATATAATAAAGCTTTTATTTTAAAAACACATGCTAAATCTGGATACTTAAATTTTAAAACACGAACAATTTATTTCACACAACAAAGTTGAAGTTCCCTATGTTGCAAATTTTAAAATATCTGCTCTCCTCTCTCTGATTTTAAAATCCCATTTTAATAATTAAATTAATTACATTTCTTCTCTTAAAATCTAATCTCTGGCACGCAATCTGCAGCGAAGAAGAGAACAAAGGACTTACCTATCATGGATAGCAAAGGCAGGCAATCATCAAGACAGACCTATCCGTTTTGAATATGTGATAACTTCGCAATGTCACATCTAACTCTTCTCTGAACATCTTTCCCCATGCCCAGGAATCCGACAGCCATGGGTCACGCCCCATGGCTGTCGTTTGGTCGCAATAGGTTTTTTTTGTCGTCCCAAGCCGGGGGGGGTTGCCTAATCAGGCTTATAGCTGCTTAAAAACCCCGGCCGGGAAAGGGTCGCAATAGGTTGAGAATCCAATAAATCCAGTGACGTGCCCGTGCCCTTTTGAGTCATTGGATTAGGCCCTTCCAACGGATTAGCAAAAATTGGGGGGCGCTACCGTTCTTGCAGGTTGTTGTTGTTGAGACCCAGACCGTCCGACCTACCAGAAAGGTGTAAGGTAACTGTTTGGACAGCCGGGAAGTGCCACCCAATTTAGACCGGAACACAGTGGGGGAGGCATCCACAGGGACCGTGCCCTCCTTCCCCTACCACCAACCTCACGAAAGGACTTACGGACCCACATGTTTAACGTGATCGTACTCCGCATGAACACGGCGGCAGTTGTGGCAGAGTGAAAATCCAGCGCGCAAACCACCGGGCTACCGTGCCCGAAATGTGCCAACAGCACACGGTGTTCCCAGATGGTCACCCACCCAAGTACTAACCGCGCCCGATGCTGCTTGACTTTTAAAAGAACCATAACGCATTTTGCTACTTTTAAACGGTCTTGAACTAATTTTTCCAGTCAAATATTAATCAAGGCACTTTGATAATTGTGCACAGGACTGGTCTCGAAGCCATAATATGTGGCGTGGCTCCGCTGGAAATTTACCGATAGCCAAGATAGCCGGTGATCGTACTGACGCCAGTTGCTCGGTTAACGATCATAACTCAATATTGAGTACTTTGAAAATGCATCATACGATTAACATAATGAATATTAATTAAGGTGAAATACAATAAAGCTTTTATTTTAAAAACACATGATAAATCTGGATACTTAAATTTTAAAGCACAAACAATTTACGTCACACAATAAAATTAGAATTCGCTCAGTTACGAATCTTAAAATATCTGCCCCCCCCCCCCCACTCTCTCTGGTTTTAAAATCCCAGTTTAATAATTAAATTACTTAATTAAATTTCTTCTATTAAAATCTAATCTCTGGCACGAAGTCTGCAGCGGAGAAGAGAACAAAGGATTTACCGATCATGGACAGCAAGGGCAGGCAATCAATCATCAAGACGGACCTATCCGTTTTGGAGATGCTATCTCTTCACAATCTCAAATCTAACTCCCTTTCTCTGAACATCTCGCCCCTACCCCGGGAATCGGGCTACGTCCTTCGGCCTGGCCCCATGGCTGTCGTGTGGTCGCAATAGGTTGAGAATCCAATAAATCCATTGACGTGCCCTGGCTCTTCTGATTCATTGGATTAAGTCTCTTCCAAGGGGTTGACGAAAAATTGGGGGCGCTAGCGTTCTTGCAGGTATCCTGTATAATTAAAAAAAAAAACAGAGTCCGTTGCCACTTCTCACGGTCTGCAGATGGTCCGCTAACTCAGTGCATTGGAATCTCAAAACGTTTTCAGAGAGATAGGGGGAGAAGGGGTAAGAATTGCTAAGAGTGAACTGGCGACAGGAAATTCCAACTCTGTCCCATGACAAGCATTTACAGCAAGCCTACACTGCAAGAGCACATGTCTGCAGCGTATGCGAATAAAACAGAGGTGGAAGTCGTAGAGTAAGGTTGAAGGTGTTGCAAATTCTTGAGATCGTTCTTTCGTAAAGTTGGAAATGTGCCCCAAACGAGGCATTACCGACTGAAAAAAGGGGACCATAGTGTTTGGCCGGGAACACGGCTACAAAGTTGCAGCGTTCTTCGGTGTGACAGCCTCTACAGTAAATACAGTGTATAAGCAATGACGTTTTGTCCGGAACAAATAGTTCCCGGCGACGCAATGCCTGCCACAAGACGATACTAACCCCGAGAGATCGTCGGCATGTGTTACGCATGGCTGCCGCTAATTGCTTTCAAACCGGGGACTAACTAGTGGCACAGGTTAATGCTGGACTGGGTCCGTCTATTTCCGAGAGCAGCTTGCGCTGGCAGCTGCAACGCATGGAATTATTCTGCCGTATACCTCAGCGACGTCCACGGATCACAACAGCCCCCAAACAGAAGAGACTCCAATGGGCTCAAGAACATCGACACTAAACTGTGGATGACTGGCGACTGGTATTATGGTCAGATGAATCACGCTTCTGCTTGAATGCCAATGACTCACGTTTTCGCGTCAACAGGAGGTCCGGAGAGGCTTTTCATCCGGACTGTCTCCAGAGATCATTGCAGCTCAATGGTGTGAGTGTGGTGTTTTGGGGGTGTATTTCGGCGACTGGCGTTGGACCACTGGTGAAAGTCAATTATCAGATGAAGGCTGTGGATCCCCAACTTGGACGACCACAACATCCCTTATGTGGGCTCTCTGCGTGGAAAGGGTCTTGTCACGGAACCTATCTACCAAGACGACAACTGTACCGTGCATAGCGCCAGATGTGTTCAGGACTGGTCCCCCAAACATGAGGTTGAGCTCCCGCACATCACTTTGCGGACGAATTCACCTGACCTTAACGTCATCGAGAAAAAGTGGGACTATTAGGAAATTGCTGTCAAGAGGAGTATTGCGAGTCCGTAGTCACTACCGGAATTGACGGCCGGATTGATGGACGTGTGGGCCAACATCACTGGAGACGCTAAACATTTTGGACAGCATGCCCCGAAAAATCCAACCAGTGATCAGGGCGCATGGTGATGTAACCAAGTTTTAAATTAAAATTTTTTTATTATTTCGTAATATATATAATATATATATATATACATGTATATATATAAATATATATATATATATATATATATATATATATATATATATATATATATATATATATATATAGGGTGTATATGAACTGATGGTCAAAACTGTAACGGGTTATAGAGTTCACCAAAACAAACAACTTTCACAATTCTCTGGAGTGGATGAAACGTCCCGTCAGATTAGAGAACACAGTAAATCCCCAAGCTACACTTTCCAGATGCCACCAGCAAAGGTTTTCCGTGAATGTGTGGGCAAGGATTATTTAGCAGGTGCAGCCAGATTTACTACATGATGTACCAGCAAATCATCAAGTGATTATGTGGTTCCAGCACGACGGAGCCCCAGCACATTACACCAGGATTGTGCAGAACAACCTAGATATTGCTTTTCCGAACAGATGAATTGGTCGTGATGATTCCGTCGAGTGGCCTCTCAGATCTCCCGATCTGTCCTGTCTGGACTTTTTCCTCTTGGGACAGCTAAAAAGCGCCGTTTACGAGACGCCCATCGAGTCACCAGAGGACCGTGTCGCCCGAATTAGGGTCCAGCTGCAAAAGTTCGTGAAATGCTAGGAATCTTCCAAAGTGTACGCGATTCACTTCGTCGCCGCTGTGACGCCTATCTTGCAGTTGGTGCTCGTTCATTTGAGCATTTGTTGTAATAATTGTTGTAATCATTTGAGCATTTGTTGCCAATAAATTTCCATTATTCGTCTTTACAATGTTCTCCATTTTGACACGACCTTTTATCCGGGGCGCGGTAGCCCATTGGTTAGCGCGCTGGAGTTGCACTCGGTAGGCCCGGGATCGATTCCAGCCACTGCCAAAACTGCCGCCGTGTTCATGCGGAGTACGATCACGTTAAACATGTGGGTCCGAAAGTCCTTCCGAGAGGTTGGTGGTAGGGGAAGGAGGGTACGGTCCCTGTGGATGCCTCCCCCACTGGGTTCCGGCCTAAATTGGGTGGCACTTCCCGACCGTCCAAACAGTTACCTTACACCTTTCTGGTAGGTCGGACGGTCTGGGTTTCAACGACCTTTTATCCACTCCAAGAGAAATTGCACTTTCGCGATTCGCCGGTTGCTTTCCGGCCCCAATTATATTGTAAATGTTGTTTGTTTTGCTGAGTTCTATATCCCTTTATACTTCTAACCATATATATATATATATATATATATATATATATATATATACTCATAAACTACTGTAAATACAAAATGCCCACATTTAGCATATCTGTTACAAATAAGTAACTGTAGACCAAGATTAAGGATAAAAATAGTAGGTAACTTATCGCTTTGTGTATATATATATATATATATATATATATATATATATATATATATGTGTGTATATATATATATTATCATAACTATCAGTAATATGCTTGCAAATAGCTTACAATGTAGATAGAGCTTAGATGATAACTGGCACGTATTCAGCATCAAATTATGGGCGAGTTAGAGTTGTTCACTAAGAATTTTCATATCTGGTTCCATTTCCTCCTCCGTCTTAACAACTTTCCTTGGAAAATATATTTCTCCCGATTGGCTAGAGATAGAGTTTAGATAATCAATGATATGGATTCATAACCAAATTTTGGAGGAGGTAAGGTGACGCACTGAGGATTTTAATTTCCAGTTATTGATACGTTACTCCCGATTCAGAAACGTACATTTTGTTTTGAATTGAGACCTGATATTGATTTAGCATCAAATTCCGGCAAACTTGGATTGTTTGTCCATTTCTTGCTCAAATATCCTTTTTGAAATATTTCTTTCACTGGATGGCCTATAGATAGAGCTTAGATGACGACTGATATGTGTCCAGCATGAAATTTCAAAGAATGATAGGGGGTACTACACAGGATGTCCATTTCTTTTTTTTTCCCATTTCCACTTCAAAAATTTTCAATTTTCTTGAAATACCTATTTCTTAAAATCGGATATAGTTAGAGTTTTAAATGATGAATGATATAAATTAAGCATCAGGGTTTTGCAGTAAGGATTTTAACTTCCGGCACGTTTCCCTTTTCGGTTCAAAAATCACGTTTGAAACATATATATTGTTTCAGAATCGGCAATAGATGGTGCTTCAAGGATGACTGATATGGATTCTGATTCATATTCCGGTGAAGATAAGGAGCTCATTAAGTACTTAACCTTTTGTTCTAGATACTTCACTTCCAATAAAAAATTTACATTTTCATTGTAATATCTATTTCTTAACATTGGCTATAGCTAGATCTTAGTTTATGACTGATACTCGTATGGAGAGACTAAGGGAGATTTACTAAGGATTTCCACTTACTATTCTAGAGATGTTAATTTCGGTTTAACAAAAAAAATTGTATGACTGTACGAAATAAGTGTACAAAATTATATAAAATGTTTAATAAATCATTAAAAATATACACACCGGCTGCCACCATATGGAGGTTCCTTCACAAATTCCATGTTAATAATATAGACTGCTTCTGAAAAAAATATATTTTTCTCCCCCTAATTAGTTTTCTTCCTCCAGAGGCAACACAAAGGATGTAACATGACGACTATTAAATATGATATATGAAAGTAAATTCATGCGTTCACAAGTCATATTTTCCCCTTATAATTGAAGTCTTCCAAATTAGCTTAAACATGCAGACGGCTTCTTTATCCTGTTTTCTTCTAAGTAACCTTACGCATTCTTAAACTATTGGTCTCACCCTTTGAATGCATAAACCTACTTTATTTTTTTAAGTTGATTGAACTCAATTTTGAACATAATAACTCCGTTAAGAATGCCGATTCATGGACGCATTGAAAACGAAGTGAATAGGTACGAAATACTAAAGGTCTTTAACTTTTTCAGGATTAAAATTCGAGCCAGACATTTGCGAAATTAGATTTGCGAAAATAATGCATGGCTTCAAATCGGCGAAAAAATGTGCAAGCATTTTTTTAGGGGTATAATGTGTTTACGTTCAATTTAACATTTATCTCATTATTCCACAAATGAATTTTTGTTACGTTGAGTAATATGTGCCTCCTCCATAAAATGCCCGGAGGGCTAGAAATAAATTAACTTCTTAATGCAGATCCATTTTCTTCCAGTTTCAAACAAAATAATCCAGTTTTATTTCTTGCATTGGGGATGAATCACGAAATTAATTTCCATTTGTTTTATTCCTCCATATGTATATTACTAAGATGGAATATTGATTATTTCGACATAGTATATTTGTCATTTTATGTTTCAATAATAACCACCGTTCTTAAACGAATTCATATTGAATATAATATATTCCTAAAATTAATCAGTTTAAATTTAAACAAATATAAAACGTGACCACAATTTATAAATTCCGATACTCAATTGCAATAACTTTATATTTATTTAACACACTGCAGTTGCTAATATTGCAATTCCTTCAGGACTCTACCAGTCCAGAAAGTTTCGAAATCTAACATATTAATACTGCATGCGGATGTAATTTTAATTTATTAATTAAACTTCAAATAGGTTGAAATGAAAATGTTTTTAATTTATTTATGTTTTGTGTTCGAATTTGTACAACAGATGCGCTGCAAGTCCTTGCCTAGAAGCTGCTAATTTCACATTAATACGGAAGTCAGCGGTTAAAATTCAGCTCTTGCTGAGTGAGGACAGACTTTCAAACGATGTTAATTTGCAATTAAGTTTTTCTTAGTTACACAAAAATATTCACAATTTGTGGGATAACAATGAGTTTGAGCAAAGTAAAGACTAGAAGTATAACTTCTGGACCTATATAGTAATTGTCCTATTAGTAAATGTCCTGTTTTTCGTTCAGCATCTGATTTATATCATGTTGTGTCATCCATCTACGAATATGCTATAAAGTGTTATTTATTTTTTCAACATGACTTAAAATAAACGTCGGCTGGTAAAGATCCGAGTGTTTTAAACATCAGTCAGATAGTTAATAATCCATGATCCCATAATAGTCAGATCCCATGATAGTCAGATCATCCAAAACATCTGGGTGCGAGAATCAATTCCAACTGCTTCTCATGATCATATTTTGCAACTCATTTGAGTATACCAAAACAACTACCTCAAATTAGTTCGGCACCCTGAACCAAAACGAAAGAATAGTCATAAACTGAAAGTCTATGGCTCTACAGAAGATGCACACAAAACGTTATTTGATATTGAGTCTTGCATATATCTAGATTTTAATAAATGCAAGAGTGAAAATGAACGAAAAGATCCCGCTAAAGAAACATGCAGAATAGAAAATATATATAAAAGAATAAAAAACGTACATTACGGGAGCAAAAATCAAAACATGCAATGCCCCCAGCTGATGAGATTTGAGAAGAATGCGATGTTCCAACAACGTTGAAATTACGTGAAGCCTGTGAAAGCTAAAATCTGGGGACACATGGGCCATCCTGTTCGTCTAGTAAAAGAAATAATGTGCACATTCCCACACTAGCAGGACTTTGTGACCAATACCAAATATCGCACATCTCAACAGCGAAAGTAGAATCAACAGGGTTACAGGGTGTTAGTATTATTACGGCAAACAACAAAATGTTGGTAATTAACAAAAATAAAGTATAATGAGCTCGGCAACGCAACCGTAAGACACTTACTGATTATTTTATAACTGGTGATCACGTTGTAGGTGTACTCTGATTTGATAAGAGGAAGGACAAATACTCTTCTATATCAAAAATGCTTGTAGGAAAAATATCATAGAAGAAGCAAAAAGGAAGAATGCTCTTCGCACTTCTTCATTCAACAGAGCTGTCATCCTCTCGGACTCTAGTTCGGCTCTCCAGGCACTGTCCGGCAACTACAGAAACAATAGAACAATGGAACTCTTAAAAAACCTAATGCACGGAATCACTTTACAGTGGGTGCTTGCATATTGTGGAGTACCAAGAAATGAATGTGCGGATTTTTAGGTCAAAAATTGGGCTATGGTGGAGCATGGATTCTCAAGGCCTATGACTTTTTATTCAGCCCAAATTTGCAACAAAATGCTGAACAAGAAAAAAATTAAGGGCGAATCTCTAGAGGCATCTAAAGGAAAATCATGGAGAGTCATTAGCAGGACATTTCAGTCATTTCAGAGGCTCCTTGACAAGAAAAAGTTGCCAGGTTCAGATTTCTGGATGATCATGGCTGTCTCAGTGCCCATTTTCATCGAATTGGACTTGCTAATTCCCCGGATTGCACTTTATGTTATCTGGAAAACATTTAGACGAATACCCTGCACTAGCGACTTTTAGTTCACGGATAGAAAAATACTTTAAAGCTTATGTCTTTATCTTATGGCCTAGAGGCCAAACAACCGGCATTTGTTAACAACACATTTTATTTGACGTTTTATTTGACGAATATTTTATTTGACGAACATTTTATTTGACGTTTTATTTGATGAACATTTTATTTGACGTTTTACAGCACATTTTATTTGATGTTTCATTTGACGAACGTGGGCTTTATATTTAGGACATACAACATCATCTGTTAATACCGGTAAAAGTATAGGCAGGTCTGCGTTTGAATATATTTGCATCGACAATCCTCGACTTAAATCACGTAACATCTATTACCATAATGGAACTAGCATCACCACAGGATATACGAATGGTGTAATCAACTGTTTATAAAATCAGTTAAATCATCCCCTACAAATGTTTGTGTGTCAATTACATAGCAAAGAACTGTTTCGTCGAAACTTATTTTGACAGCTTAATAGAACTACATCAGGGCTCGGGAACATAGTGTTACAATTTGGAAGCAACTAGTGAAATATGAACAGAAATCGGTTGCAAACATTTTACCAGTACCATGCAATTTATCTGAGTACAGACCAAAGATATTTTTATAAAATTTGTCAGGCAATTTCATCCTGGTTCCTGTACAGAGGCCCTTGATAACAAACATCCAGAAAATGTGGTTAACAACAGCCAACGCAATACTAAGACTATATGCAGGAAGTCAAGATCCATCCACCGAATTAAAACTTATAAGTAAATTTATGGTCAGAGTTTACACACCATTAGAGTTCTATATGTAAAACTACCCAACTTATAAATATAGGACTTGTCATGTTCATAGGTAAGTAAAATCTTTAAGATACCCCAATTCTAGTTCCAAGGCAATAGTCCCAGTGATACAAAGAAATGCTTGCTTTTATCATCCTGAAAATGTACTGCTTACTATGATAGCAGATGATCTTCGTCACATTAGAGAATTGAGATTGAGGCGTATTTTAAAAGCAAAGGAGAAAAAGGATCTAATAGCGAATGCAATTAGAATTTTCAAATTTCCTGTTATAAATTTAGAAGTCCGACATTATACCGATTTTATATTTTCGACGGAATGTGGCGTCATTGGTCCACCAATTCTTGATGCAATATCAAATACTCAGTAATTAGGGTTTATTGAAATGAATGCAATTCCTGATATTGATTTCCATCTGTACCCATGTCATATGGAAATTGTTGAAACTAGTGAAAAACTGATGTTTGCATCTTCAAAGGATCACTCAACAGTTTGTGGATAGCATTGTGAAATTTTGAATTTTCTGTTATTTCTTTAGACTTCAGCATTTCATAAATGTCTTGATTAAAGAGGCTATAAACAAAGATCCGCTTAATAGGCATGTTTTCCTGTATTCAAATTAACATGATTCTTCTTTTCAAAATTAAACTTCAGTATACGGAAGAACATTCTTAGAATTTTGCTATCCTCTTTGTGTCTTATAACTAATATTTTTACGTAAACTCTAGAATTCCCCCCCCCTCATAATTTTTGAGAAAGGAGATGACATGAAAAATTCAAAAATAGTGAAATTAAATATGGAGGGGAACCCCCAGATACATATTTGCAGGGACCCCATAATTTTTATTGGTGCTCCGTATCAACTCAACAGTTGCGGCAATAGAAAAATGAAATTATTTCCTTTTGCTCAATATAAGTTACAGTTACCAATTATAACTCAGTTGATATAAATCAACTAACAAACATTATTTTTTGATATCCAAATAAAGCAGTTAGTATACAGATACTAGTTACAAGCAAATAAGTTGATTAATAAAGGCTCATAGGACTAAATTATTCAAATGTAGAATGTGGAAGAACTAAATAAATAAATAATGTAAATAAGGAATGTGTAAGAACTATTCAAAGTAATCCGAAAATCAGATGCATTTCACAAAACTCAAATCTATCAGCGTAAATACTATAAGGAAAAGAAAATTCACATGGCTATGACTAAACGGAGTATTTTTATTCATATCATAAGCAGTGGTGTGAAATATATTTATTCTCATTGTACGTAAAGCTGTTGTGTAAGCATTGTAAGCAAAACTCTTCGAGACGAATATGGATCAAGATTTCGCCCATAATTTATGGAATAAGATACAACACATTTTATATGATTCGTCCCACGTAAAAAATTCTCCTTTTTTACTTTTCTCCTCTAATAAATATTGAAATCTATCTGCGGAATAAATCACGGACTTCAATACTAAGATAATGTTTATTGCTCTATACTGGACACAAAAGATGCGTTATTTGTTATTGATAAATAAAAATGTTATTTCGAAAAATATTCTCCAAAGTTTATATAACACTTCCTTCCGAAGCATGGATATAGAATAATTTATAGACAAATAAAAAACAATAGGAGTGAATAAGGAAATATATTTATGTTCCAAAGAAAATCAGAATGTTTCTACTTATATTTGTAAGAAATCTGCCTGATATAGGTCGGTGGTGTCTAATGTTATGAATACCTAAATTAATTTTAAGGTATATTCCCCAAGGAAATTAGATATTAAAATGCAACTATTCGTATTATTTGAAAGTCCGGGTTGATCGCTTTTGGCGACAGATACTGTAACCTTGTTTAAACTTTTGGTTAAATATCGCCAACTTGGATGTTTTGTTTTAGAACTCTCACTAAAAAAGGATACTGATCTCTGATCTACTGATATCTGTAGAATATTTTTTCTAGAATGTACCAAGAAGGGTATATAAGCTTCGTTCAGACAGAAGTTGTTGGAGTGCTACGAGTAAAATTTAATTGTGAACGCTTCAGTGTCTTGAGAATCTAATGTTCTATTTCGCGGATGTGTTGAGGATTTAACCTACCTTTATTGTACCTGATAACTGTTTTGTAACTTTGCAAGGTAGCTAGAAAGTCGTTTATACTTATTGGTGTTCTTAATAAAACGTTAAGTATCGGGAAATTCAAACTTGTCCTTGTATTCTGTGAACACAAGCACGATTCCTGAGCATACTTCGTAGCAATATTGTTAATAATATGTAAAATTATTCTTTGCATAATAAACCCTCAACAAGGATAAAACAAATTACATCAAACCATGTCTATTATGTGTAAATAGGGTTGCCTTCATTTAACGATATTTTGTATCCTTGGCGCAAAAATTGGGAAATTTCGCTATATTGGCGATCTTTCGAAATCACTGGAACTGTCAAGATTAATCCATTTATGACGGCATTTCTTCAGATAAATACGACTCAACATCGTATGAGTGGTGACCCGGACGTGATGTTGAGTCGTATTTGCCATACACACCTTCACCATACTTTAGTTTTGAATGTACAACCTCTTTCGAGAGATTTCTATGGAACGTATATAAGCAAGTCATCGTTCATTTGGGGAGTCAAATTAAATTGTGAGGTACATCCTCGTTTTAAGAACATATTCTGCTGCTTTGTAAGTTGACTGAGCATTTAATTACTGCTTTATAGTACCTGAGAGTTGTTTTATGATCTTGTAAATTAGATAGTGTTATCTGTATGCTTTTCATGTTTACAATTATTGGTGCTTTTAAAGAAGAGCGTTAGTTGTCCAAAGATTCGAACTTATTTTTTATCCTGAGAGTACATCCACGATTTGAGAGGATATAGAAATATACAGAGCTAATATAATTTTACCTTAAATATTTACGCTTTCTATATTGTAGGCATATGTATAAGGATAAGTACTTCAAAAAGGTATAAAATTCAAAATTGAGTATTTTATAGATTTGTGTAATTAGGACCTTGTAAAACTAAAACAGTACAGTAAAACTATGCAGTACATGCATGTTATATTGTTTGCTGTCCATGTAGAGTGAGTTTCTTGGTTCGTTTCCTTCAAAACTTATTGTTTATTACTATTGATTATTACTTAACCGGTGTTGGTAGTGAGTTAAAATATGTACAAATTATACTAGTATTTTAAATGAAAACGTTCAATAAAAATTCTACTAAAATATTTAATTAAATTACCGCGGAATGTTACAATAATGCGTAGATCTGAAAAATAAAATATCCTGGGGTTTTTTGCAAAACAAATTACAAAGAAAAGCAATTTCGTTAAATGGTAGTGGGGATACCCGGAATTTGTTTGTTCTGTTTTAATAAATAACTAAATGCACTATTAAATATATGAATTTCAAACAAATTTGACAAAGTAAAATGGATGACATAGTTGAAAGTAACAGTAATCCCCAATCAATAAGCATCGATATTCTTATCAATAATCTCATAGCCCAAGAGCAATTTATCTAAACCAAGCAAAATATAATATATTTTATTTTTAAAATTTAATTTTCTATCTATTTCTATATCTAAATTGCATGAATTAAATAAAAATTGCATGTGCCCGGTGGACACATTTGATCGATTTCCGTTACTAATTTAGTAAATAACATGAATAATATTTTTCTAGTATTTTTTTTTGACCAAAAAAAATCATCTGCATAATATTATTTCCATGAAAAAATTTATTTTGCGTTTATTATTAATATCTCGATAAGCCTAGAAACGATAAGCCTAGAAATCTCGATAAGCCTAGCCCTAGAAACTCAAAATAGAGATGGCATTGTCCGCGATCAAGTAGAATGTGATTTGAAAAAATTTGAAAAGAAAATCTGATAAAAACTGTGGATTTGTATACTAAACATACAAACAATCAAATATATATCCTATTTGCTGTATCTATGTATGTATGTATGTATGTGTGTGTGTGTATGTGTGTGTGTGTGTGTGTATACAGATGGGGGACAAAATAATACGAGCACCTGAAAAATAAGTGAAAGTCTTTATTAAGAGGGGATTAGACCCTCCTTTACCTGCAATACACATTGTATGCGACGTGGAATAGAGGCATAGAGAGCATGCATAATATTTAAGGGAATTTGAAGCCATTCCTCTTGCAGATTCCTTTCGAAATCCGAAAGTGTGTTTGGAACTCGACCACGAAGTTTGGACTCCAAATATCCCCACAAATGTTCAATAATGTTCAAGTCAGGAGACTGAGGGAACCAGCTGAGATGTCCTTCTTCATCGTCATACTCTTCGAACAATGCTTGAACACACTGCGCAGTATGGATAAGAGCATTGTCATCTTGAAAAATTTGTCGCTCTTCAGGAAAGAATGTCTGGACAAAAGGATGGCCATGATCCCCCAGAATGCTCCGATAGTGATCAGCTTTGATCTTCCCTTTCAGAGTAACAACTGGTCCACGATCGCTCGAAGATATCTCACCCAATACTGAAAGAGAGCCATCTCCATGCTTCGCTTCACAGACGGCAAGAGGCAGTCAGGAGTAGAAGCGTCTATGGGCGTTCTCCGGACATAAACACGTCCGGTGGTCTGAAATAGTGTGAATGCTTATTCATCAGACCAGATGACTTGTTGCTAATACTGTGGATATCAGCTTCTGTGAATACTCAACCATTGGCGTCGTTTGAAAGCATTACGTGATGTCACCAAAGGCTTACGAATTGCCACTCTGCCATAAATTTTCGCAGAATGGCGTTCCCGTTTGACAGTTTTGGTTGAAATGGGGTCCTGCAGATGACTGTTCATTTCGGATGTTATCTCTGATAATGATTGCTGGTGCTTTCGGACCACTATGCGTTTCAACACACGTCTATCCTTAGTATTAAGTTTTGTCTTTCGTCCACTGTTGTGCTTTGAAGATGCCAGCTCAGCGTCTTTCGCGTATAAGCTGTCATAACTGCTGATACCGTACTTCTTGCAACTCCAAAAGTTTGGCCGTTTTCGTCATCGTAGCTCCAGCTAAACGCACTCCAACAATCATGCATCTTTGAAACTCTGTCAGGACTGACATTGCAGCGTGTTTTAGAGAGTATGATAGAGAATATAACACATATGACTGCTAGTGAGAGAATGATACATTTCCTTTCACGGCCACTAGGTAGCAGGTTTCTGTTCCAGGTGGCGCGACTGTACTGTAGGTGTAAAACGCAGCATACTTTTTCACAGATATAAATATATATATATATATATATATATATATATATATATATATATATTGATATGTATATATATATATATATATATATATATATATATATATATATATATATATATATATATATATATATATTTGATATATATATATATATATATATATATGGCACATTCTAATTATTCTACTTATACTTTTATACTTATATAATTATGAAAACAAACTTATGGATAAATATAAGTATTACATATATAATCATAAATTATCAAGGGAACAGCAACTTTAAAATTTTAAAATTACGAAAAAAAAAATTAAAAATGTAAGATCTTTTTGTAATCTAACAAATTATAAAAATGTAAAAGACCAAATACTTTATTATATTTTTATTCTAGAGTGAAATATTGGATAAAGAAGTGAAAGGCCAATTCCATTGGTTTGATTCTTTCCTCGAAGCACATGTTCTTTAAAACACTGTTTTCAGGTCTTTTACGCCGGATATCTCATAAACAGACTAATAAAATTTTCTGAAATTTTCTAAGAAGAAGAACGGAATAATAACGCTTTAATTTAACTAGTGTCATTTTAGCTAAATTTTCAGCTAGTATCACCAGTTCTATATTTTTAACTAGTTATTAGAATTTTTAAATGATATCATTTTAGATAAGCTAGTAGATTTGCTAGTTTTGCAGTTGCTAGTAAACTAAAAATGTTGTTGCTTACATGATTAAAACGCCATATGTATCTAAAACTGAATTTCGCAAAAGTATATGCGCAGTGGACTACTGCTGATGGGAGGCGTGTAGTATTGTCAGACGGCACAAAAATGACTCGTGTTGGATGTGATAGACGTGTTTAGACTTGCTAAAAACCAGCTAAACATATTAATGATAGGTTTGTGATACTTACATTGCAATTTGGAGAAAGAAATATAATGACCGGAGTAATCTATATACGCAGAAGTATAGGACAATTATTTGCTTCCAACTTTGGACTGGTACAAAATGACAAGAGAGATCTCCATATATCAACATGATAACGATTCAAAACATTTTTCAATGGTGGCTACTGAGGGGATTCAGAATAATAACTTTTGTGTTCTTGTATGGCTCCATCAGTCTCCGAATCTAAATTCCACTTAACACTCACATACTTCTTAAAAGACGTGTTTGAGCTTACTATTAGTTTCCAAACACTATGAAGGAACTTTGGTTTTGCGTCAATAAAGACAATATTGCACAAGCAGTTACTAATATCTAATTGACTATGCCATATCTCCCAAACCACAAAGCTTTTCGGATATCCAAAAGAGGCTACATTAAGTATTAAAGAGGTAATTTTATTTATTTTAGTCAGATATTGACATTTAGTAAATAAGAAATAAACATTTTAGTTTTGTACCCAATTCCTCTCAATATTTTACTTATCTGTTGTATTTTATTAGATGTATTTTAGGAAATTAATAAGTAATTTTTCTTCTTAAAATGAGTGTTTATGAACGCGTTAGTTACTGTAGTTAGTGCAATTAAAGATTTTTACTTTCTCATTATATGTAATACGATATAGAGAAAGTATTATTTTCATGAAAATTTTCGAATTCAAGATTTGGATGCCAATATATTTCTAGGACCTCCTGAACACGCTTTGACTATTTTCAGAGTGATGACCGTCTGTATGTGGTCGATTTCTTGTATACATGATAGTTGCCACAAATACTAATAAATTTGCATGAAACGTTTGATAATGCTTTTCTCCAAACATGTCTAAAACTGGATTGATTTTTTTTACATTCAAACAAAACGTTTGAAATGTATTCGAAAATTTATGTTTTTTAATATGGCATCAAAAGGATTATTTATGGATCAATGATTTCGAGACGTCATAGTTTCAATCATTTATGTGGAAAATAGCATTAGTTCCGCTCGAATGGGGGTGGGGTGGAGGGCAAGTTACCCCTCGGGGGTACATTTTCAAGTATGGTATCAATCGAAATATTTTTTCAACTCCTTTAAAGTGAAGGTTAACACGCTAGAATTGTCATCATTTGGTCCAACGATACCGAATTTTTAAATTTTATTTTGTAAAATTTTGAAAAAAACTACTTGAAAAAAACTTGGATTTTGGTATGAGGAAGTCGAGTTGAGTCACGCACCAGTTAATGTTTAATTGTGGTTGCCCAGAGTTCCTTTCCAATATTTCAATGTTTAACGCGCATTGGAAGAAATTTGCTGGTTATTGTATGTCCATAATAAAACTGCTCAGACAAATTTCGATTAAAATATGATCCATAAATTATGGAAGAAGATATAACAAAAATTGTAACATACAAACCACGTAAAAATATTCCTCTTTCCTCCTATCATAAATAAAAAATATCGTCTGAAGAATAAATCACATCCTTCAATACTAAGATAATGTTTATTAATCTATACCGAACCCAAGGGATGCGTTACTCACTTTTATCATGGATGAAAATGTTATTTCCAGAAATAATGTCCAACGTTTATGTAACATTTTTATCCGAAGTATTATTATGGAATGTTTTATTATTAAATGAAATACAATGAATGTGAATTAGAAAAATGTTTACCGTCTAAGTAAAATTGGAATGTTTATTTTTATATTTGTAGTAAATAGTTTGAAAGTTATAGATTGATTTTATTAGTTTTGTCATTCGCAATTAGGTATAAAATATGTATTTTACTAGTACAAGTAAGAGTATTTATTTTTTTATTTCGTTTCAGGAGGACCATTTAGAAAAAATGAACACGTTTGTTTTCTAGCAATGTACCAATTTCTAATGAGCATACGTGGTTCAATCATTGAATTTGATGTAATTTGGTCAGATAGTTTTTATTGCTGAAATATATACATAATTTACTCATAAATGCACACAGATATACTAAAATGATAAACTAGTTTGTGCTCCCAAAATTGCAAAAACAACAAAAGCTGGAATTCAAATTTTCGCCCCTTTTCTATATTTTTCCTATATACTACTCTGCATTGTAGAGAAGGTAACAATCAAGAACATTTTGGTTACACGGAATCCTTGAATTAATCCCCTGAGCGGAATAAAAAGTATTTTTAAAGTATTTTTCTTCCTGTATAACCAGAACCCGGCTTGAAATTCATCAATCAAATGCCTAGTATATAAGTCATTTGTGACTAAATTGGTTAAACTGAATTTCAAACAAAATATTTGTTAACATAAATTAAGGAAGCAGAACACATCTTCTGATATTAACACTATATAAAAATTACCCTCTTTATCTTCTCAATTAAATAAATAATTTGAAGAATAAATCATATACTTCAATGTTAAGATAATGTTTATTACTCTATACTGGACCTTGAAGGTGAATTTTTTTTTCATTACACATGAAAATATTATTGAAATTATCTCCAATGTTGTGAGGTAACAATAACCTATTTGTTATTATTTTCCTCATTTGCATTAAGTCGTGCATTTGCTGTAAACTAACAAAATCTTCAGGTAACTGACCAATCACAGAGCCAGCTTGGGAAGCGTGCGGTTTCTATTTCGAGATAGAATCAAAATATTTTCACCAGATTGCGTTCTGGAAATGAATTCCAACGGTGTGTTTGAGCCACGGAGGATTTTGGCCGAGTTTCTTGGCTAGATCCCAGGCTGCAAGTTCGTCGACGGTTGTTTGGCTTAAAAATACATAGTGTTCAGCTCTTGTGTATTCTAAGCAAGTGCCTTGTCGGTAGTATATTTTTCATCGTGAATTTTGCGTGGGGCAATTGAGTACGAAAGTTTGAGAGAACCACTGATGCGTAACTGTATTTCTGTATAATACACAGCTCCGTATAATTAAAGCATACAACTTTTGAATAATACAATATATTGTGCTATTCACAAGTTGTATGCTTTAAGTTTATTTATTTAGGCACGAAGTATTACAGTTCGTAAATAAATATATCCTTAGCCTTTTACCTTTGTGTCTTTATATAATTCCCTGAACGTTAGAAGTCGTTGTTGTTTGCTTTTCAACGGGACGGAATTTAGGATTAAGTCCCTTGAGATTTAAAGAAAGTTTATTTTAATTGAGACTTTACTGCATTTATGTAAAACTTTATTCTGAAGCATGAATATTGAATAAGTTTTACTGTAAAATGCAAAGAAAATGAATTAGTATATTGTGTATTTTCTGAGTAAAATTGGAATGTATTTTTCTTATATTCGCAATACACTTTTAAATGTTGTGGTCAGTGCAGTTGTAAAGCTAATTTGTTTTCATGTCCACTATAATATTAATGTTTTCTATGATATAATTGGGAATTAACACTATTAAATTCACAGATCCCATGATCATTAGACCTCGATATTTATTTATTACTCGATATTATTACTAATTACTCGAGATTTACTAATTACTGATTAGGAGCGACGATTTTCCTACAATACTCATGATTTGAAGAAAAGTAAGAACATTTATAAGAACACACTGTTTCAGTATCAGAGAAAATTTACCAATTATTTCTAAATTGACGTCTGCGGGTATCCTTTTATGTAACATACAGGGTTAATAATATACTAAGGCTTTAAGCACCCCCATAAATTTGCAAGGAAAAGTCTACGAGTGTATACGTTACGTCTAGCTATAGTAAAGTAGCAACGCCTGATCAAATTAAAGTGATTGCAGCGCCCTTAGTGAACATTAAACAACATTAAAAATTTAGAATAACGAACTCGGGAGCAAAAGAAGATAGATGAGAAAGAGCATTATCGAAATTGTAAAGCATTGTGCATGACGTTTAATATGGCCATTCTTACTTCATAATTTTGGACTTTAAGCGTTATGTAATTTATATGTTGCGTTAGAGCGAATCAGATTTGAGTACAAATATGAAAGACGGTTTTGCTTTCGAAATGGCACGCAAATTTATAAATATCAAATTAAATATTATTACGCTTAATTATTTTATTTCAAATTGTATTTATTGTAATGCCTGCTGACAAAACGATTGCAGCCATACCAGTACGCTAGTTACTTTCCTTATATACATAATATATAAGGAAAGTATTGTGACGGGGTCGAAAATTCGAATTCGAGTTTCCGACGGGAGAGCACATTTCAAGCATCCCTGATCACGAATCAAACATTTTTGAAGTGATGTCTGCGTGTGTGTGTGTGTGTGTGTGTGTGTGTGTGTGTGTGTGTGTGTGTGTGTCAGAGAGACTGTGGAGACGATAACTGACGAACGAATGGACCGATTCGAATCAAATTTGGTACAAAAATCACAATCTATAAACACTGGAAGCCTATTGTTTTTATACGCAATCGAATGTCCAGAACCCCCTAAATTTTCGAGAGAAATTTTGAAAAAAATCGTCAAAAAATCAAAACCGCTAATGAAGTTACGCAAATAAACTTTTCTTATGTAATTTTTCATTAGAAAACGATTGACATAAATTTTAGAATGCTAACATGAACCGTTCTCGAGATATTGTACATTTTTCAAAAAAATTATCAAAAAGTTATATAAAATAAAAAAAAAATATTTCCTATTGAGAAACATGTTCACTTTTCATGTGTAATACCATGCGATAAATTTGGCGACATCATTCTCGTAGATATAGCTCGTTCTATTCATGAAGAAAGATACTTTGTGTAATACTTTTGTATTTGAACGCCAATAGTCATTTATCTGCTGTAAGAATAACTTATTTCTCCGTCTATAACGCTTAGCGAGATTTTGGCGGCGAATTTGACGAAATGTCGCCAACTTGGCGACATTTTTAATTGTAGCCAAATTAACAAAAATCTCACCAAATAAAAATGACGCTAAATCAATGAAAATGACGAGTAATTGAAGAAAATCCAATATCTTGGAAAGAATATAAGTATCTACTATAAGAATGATATTTTTTTTTTAACTGTAAAAGTAGTAAATTCATTGCATTATATAAGGAAAGTCATGTCTTGCCCACATCAGATTTTTTTATTATATTCTCGAAATCTCCTACGGTCCAGGTTACTGAGCTGTAATAATATTAAACTAGTAAAATTTGAATAGAAATAACAAATATGTTGAATTAAATTTTGAGTACTTATTTCCATGCCCACAAATCAAATTTTTATTACGTATCCAACGTGCATACCTATCCAACGTGTTCTAAAAATAAGTCGGTTAAAAGTTAAGATAACGTGGTCATTCAATGCTAACACAAATTTCGATATCTTGATAAATAACCAATTAGCAACACATAAAATATTTATCGCAGTCAAATGTTTGCTTACATAAATTATTCAAACCTAAATATTTAATTATTCAAAATAACAAAACATTCACGTAATTTGAATTTACAGGTAATAACAAATCCGAATTAAAAAAAAAATCTCCAATTCCGATTCTGAAATGTTATTTCCAAAGCGAAATTCCTCCTGTCCCCCCTTCTTCTTTCACAAGAGCCAAGTACTGATTGAATTCTAATCTTGTAAAAAGCGTTTCCAAAATACACAATTCCAAAGTCCCAGGTCCCAAGAGTAACAGAAATAGAGACACAGCCATTTTGTTCTCAACCAAATCACTGCAAATGCTTACTACTAAAAGGTAAAGCGGAGAAGGCAACGTTTATTGTTTCGATTCGAATACAAAAAATCTGATGTGGGCAGCACATGACTTTCCTTATATAATGCAATGAATGTACTACTTTTACAGTTAAAAAAAATGGTATTCTTATAGTAGATACATATATTCTTTTCAAGATATTGAATTTTCTTCAATATGTCGTCATTTTCATTGATTTAGCGTCATTTTTATCCATTTGGCGTGATTTTTGTCAATTTGGCAACATTTAAAAATGTCGCCAAGTTGGCGACATTTCGCTAAATTCGTCGCCAAAATCTCGCCAAGCGTTATAGATGGAGAAATAAGTTATTCGTACAGCGGATAAATGACTATTGGCATTCAAATACAAAAGTATTACTTAAAGTATCTTTTCTCGTGAATGAAACGAGTTAGATCCACAAGAATGATGTCACCCAATTTATTGCATGATATTACATATGAAAAGTGAACATGTTTCTTAACAGTAAATATTTTTTTTTAATTTATGGGATTTTTTGATAAATTTATTAGAAAAATGTGCAATATCTCGAGAACGGTTCATACTAGCGTTCTAAAGTTTATGTCAATCGTTTTCTAAGGAAAAATTACATAAGAAATGTCTATTTGCGTAACTTTATTAAAGGTTTTGATTTTATGATGATTTTTTCTAAATTTTACAAGAAAATTTAGGGGGGTTCTGAACATTCGATTGTGTTTTAAAACAATCGGCTTCCAGTATTCACAGATTGTAATTTTGGTACCAAATTTCATTCGAATCGCTCCATTCGTTCGTGAGATATCGTCTCCACAGACTCAATGACACACACACATACACTTTCACACACACACGCACGCACGCACGCACGCACACACACACATCCACACAGGTAGGTTTTTGGTGGAAAACGAAGATATAATTTTCACATTTTAGGCATCCTGGGAAGTTTTTGACATATGTGACAAAAAATTTTTTAAAATAGTTTTAATTCATGTATGTATTTTTGCAAGGTAAACGAGGACCATGTTTATACACCATTAGAATGCGGACCATTCATATACACCGTCAGAATGCGGACAATGCATATACCCTGTTAGAATGTGGACAATGCATATAGACCGTTAGAATGAGGCTCATACGTATACACCGTTAGAATGAGGGCAATGCTTGGCATTAGATAGATAGGTTTTTACCGAGGGTAAACTTACGAATATCTAATAACTAAAAAAAACGAGGGTACGTATATCTATTAACTAAGTATCGTGAATACACATTTTTACTGAGGACACTGTATTTAAAACTGATAACTGTGTAATATTTATATATGTATGCCTGATGTGTGCTGCAACTTCTTTCATTCAAAACTAGTCGAAAAGTGAACTAAAATTACCTAAAAAAAGATGCGTTCATAGTTAGAAGAGAAGAAAGATAACAAATTATACATTCTGTAACACATGTCCTAACACATAACCAAATAAATGCAAAATTGAGGAAAAAATATTAAACATATAAAAGTGTATAATACACGAAACTCAGTTATAAGGGGCGCCTTCCAAAATAAGAATGGTTCTCCCATTGCAGAAACCAACATCCATGGACCGGTTTCGCGTTTATTATGGGCTCGTCACCATGGATGATACAGTTCGTCAGCTTCAAAGGTAGTACAAAACTTCCTAAAATCCACAATTTTTACAAGCTTTTATGGAAAATGATAATTTCAATCCATCTATATGACCGGCATAAGATTGATTACAAATTGTGGCTGGGGTGTCTTTCATATTTTCGGGGACGTCCCTTATAGGTGGATTTGTGTTTTATGAAATTTGCCTTTGCAGCTCTGTGTGTCCTGAGTTAAATTGTAAGCAAATGTTATGTCAACCACGTGGAAGGACTGAAATTGTCAGTTCCCATAGAAGCTCGCAAAAAATTGTGGCATGTTTCTTACTATCATCACAGATGTCTGCTATTCCCTGCTGACGAGCGCAGAATAAGAGCGAAACCCGTCCATGGAAGATAGTATCTGCAATGAGAAGTGTCTTCTATATAAAAATGTTTTTAAGAGTTTTTAACTTATTTAAAAAATGTTATTTTGGCGCGACAAAATTTTCGCTAAATGCTCTATATACGTATTATTATTCATGAACCCGGTGGATTTTGCTGTATTGCAAACGGTCTGAAGGACAGATTGATGAACTTTGGGGTGGGATAGTCCAGTGATTAAGGCACGGGGATTGCACTCGGAAGACTCGAGTTCGAGTCCTAGATCTGCCTAAACTGTCCCACTGTTCACGCAGAATACGGGCACGTTTAATATGTGGGTTTGCAAGTTCTTTCGAGGAGTTGACGTTAGAGGAAGGAGGACACTGTCCCTGTGGATGTTGCTCCCACTGGGTTATGGTTTAAATTGGGTGGCACAATCCCTGCCGTCCAAACAGACCGTCCCACTGAATACTTGCAGCTAATATAGAAACAGATCAAATTATATACTTGCGTATGTAATCAGACACTATATTCTATTTATATTCCAAGTCATTATAACACCTGTCATTTAAATACCATAGCATCTGCTTCATCCATATGGGTTACCGTATTCTTTAAACAATTGTATATTTTCAGTTTCTTTTACAAAACAGCATATAAAAAAATAAAACCTATTTTAATATATGTCATTAAAAAATTCAATTTTTCTAGATTTTTATATAAAGAATATTTTATTTTGCCCTTTTTTGTTTTATGAATGTTTCAAAATTATATTTTTGCACAGAAACAATTTGATTAGTATTAATATATTATTTATTTTCAAAAATTATCTAATCAAATTATAAAATTCAATAACTGTCTTCCGTCAGGATATCTTCCAACAAAATTTTGAATTCGAAAATTCTCAAGAAAACAATACCTATTTTATACAATAGTATGGGAAAATAAAATGTATTTTTTGGGTTCTGATGATGATTGCGACAGAAGTAGACTTAACCAATGCGATATTAATAACATATAAAAAAGTTCAGTGGATACTTAAACTCCATATCCTTTATATTTCAAAAACGAATATTCTATTTGAAATAATTTTCCTTTTAAATGACATATTTTTACTTTCTCATACTAATTGTATAAAAGGAATTTCTTTCCCTCGAAATTAATCGAATTCTAGATATTATCAAATAAGCAGGTTTCAAAACTTTTTGAGCCCACTTCGTATACTATTGAATGTGTGAGATAAGAACACGGTAATAGGGAATACAGCTACTAATATCAAATTATTATGTGGAATCTGATAACATGCTTTTTTAATTTTCCTAATAAGAACTCAATTTTTTAGGACTTTTAGATTTTATACCAATATTTTGTTTTCAATATAATTTTTATTCCCGAAATTATATTAAATGTATAAGTTGTATATGTTTAAGTATTACACAGATAAACCTACATTTATCAGCGTGATTAAGCTGTTGCTAATTTAAAAAATCTGATGTGGGCAGCACATGACTTTCCTTATATAATGCAATGGATTTACTTCTTTTACAGTAAAGGAAGATAGGTTATTCTTATAGTATATACCTATATTCTTTCCAATATATTGACATTTCGTCAGTTAGTCTTCATTTTCATTGATTTAGCGCCATTGTTATCCATTTGGCGAGATATTCTTTAATTTGGCAATATTTAAAAAATGCGCCAAGTTGGCGGCATTCCGCCAAACTCGTTGGCAAAATCTTGTCAAACGTTATGGACGGTGAAATAAGTTATTCTTATAGCAGATTGCCGTTCAAATACAAATGTATTACCCAAAGTATATTTTCTCGTGAATGGAATGAGCTAGATCCACGAGAATGATGTCGCCAAATTTATTTTATCGCATGATATTACATATGAAAAGTGAACATGTATCTCAAAAGTTAATATTTTTTTTTATTTATAGGATTTTTTTACAAATTTATTTGAAAAATGTACAATATCTAGAGAACGGTTCATACTAGTGTTCTAAAGTTTATGTCAATCGTTTTCTAAGAAAAAATTACATAAGAAATGTCTCTTTGTGTAACTTTATTAACGGTTTTAATTTTTTGATGATTGTTTTCAAAATTTCACTCGAAAATTTAGGGGGATTCTGAACATTCGATTGTGTTTAAATACAATAGGCTTCTCGTATTCACGGATTTTAATTTTTGTATCAAATTTCGTTCGAATCGGTCCATTCGTTCGTCAGTTATCGTCTCCACACATATACACACACACACACACACAGACATCACCTGAAAAATGTTCGATTCGTGATTAGGGATCCTTGAAACGTGCTCTCTCATTGAAAACTCGAATTCGAATTTTCGACCCCGTCACAACACTTTCTTTATATATTATGCATTCTTTATACATTATACTTTCTTTATACATTTTGCAATTTTGACAATATTTTTGTCAATCTTGGCGAAATAGTCCCAAGTTGGCGATATTTTCTTAGATTAAACGTAAATCGCCAACTGTATTGCCAATCGTAACAGATAAACGGAAAAAGTAGCATTTTTCTCTATACTGGAAGGTACGGTCGTCATATGACGTAATTCAAAATTTGCAAAACAATACCTAGCATGCAACGCCATTTTTATCAATTTAATTTTTTTATCAATCGTAAATATACAGATTAGGTCACAAAGGTACCAAAATCTGAAGTAAGGCGAATAGTCTGCTGAGGTCACTCTGATGTGTTCAAAGAAAATATCCAAATCAATTTCCCGTGGAAAGTCTATGAGAGGTGATTCAATAATAATTTGAGTTTATCTGCACAAAATAACAGCCATAAGAACTTGAAATGACATTGAATTTGCACGTTAAACTTAAATTTGGTTCTCATTTGATAGCTGAACTTTTTATCAAAGGTGGCGTAGCGAAAACGCGAAAAAACTAGAATATCTCAAGAACGGCTAGTCCTAGAGTAATGGGGTTAGTCTTATTCTTTTTGTTGTCAAAAATCACGTATAAAATAGGAATTTAATTAATATAATTGAGCAGACGTAGTCTTTTATTTTTATATTTAGCGATTTTTACGGACCATTTCGCAAAAATAGCCCGTTCGTTTTTCCCGAATCGTACTGTAATAACCTACAAATAATTTATATACCAAATTTTGTTAAATTTGGTATATAAATTACTTGTAGGCTATTGAAATATTATACACCAAATTTTTTTAAATTTGTTCCATTACTTTTTAGCTAGAGTGGATAAAGGCAATTTCTGCCGGCCATTTCGCAAAGAAGGCAAATTCTTTTAATACGAATCGTACTACAATCTAATGAACATCAGGGTTTCCAACAAAAAACATACCTACCAAAATTTATGAAATTCGGTCCATTAGATTTTCTATTAGAGTGGATGTAATATCCTCAAAGACACACTGAAACATACACAGATATACCCTTACACACTCAGACGTCTTCCTAAAAATAGCTTTTTCGTGTTATAGAAGTCCCAAAACGTGTAGATCCTTCGAAAATTCGAGTTCCGATCTTCGGCACGATTCCAATACTTTGAATACATACACACACACACACACATATTTTATCTGTGTATATGTGTATTATCTGTGTATCTATATTCTTCAACGAAGCCTAATTTTAACTTATGCAGAATGCAAATATTTCAAGCGATTGTAAGGTGAGTTATATAAGAACTGCTGAATTTTTTTCACACAAAATTATTTAGCTCTGGAGTCTGGAATACAAGTTATATGAATGAAATATTCATTGATATTGCATAGAGAATCAGATGATTTATATCTCGATACAGATTTAAATATTTAAGTATAATAAATTACTGTAGTACTGTGATAATGTAAAAGATATCACCACTGATTGTATCACATTTTAGAAATTTTTAAATAAAATTGCATTTCAGTTGGAAAGTGTTTCATAATCAACGCTTATGCAGGATTGATCTTTTTTGTTATTAACTTGGTGTCATTTTGCAATTTTGACGATATTTTTGTCAATCTGGAGCAAAATATTGCCAAGTTAGCGATATTTCTAGATTATTCGCCAAGTTCATTATATGTATCGTTAAGTGTTACAAACAAGGGGAGAGAAGCACTTTCTTATATACTACAAGGTATGCCAGTCATATGATGGAATTAAAATTTGCAAAGCATTGCTTCCCATTTAGCATCATTTTTATCAACTTAATGACATTTTTGTCACAGTTTTGTTAAAAGCGTTGCAGACGAGAAATAGGTTATTCTTATAGTGGATTCTTATATTCTTTCCAAGATATTGAATTTTCACCAATTAGTCCCCATTTTCATTGATTTAGCGTCATTTTTGTCAATTTGGCGACATTTTTATTCATTTGGCGGCATATTTATCCATTTTGCAACATTTTCGTCAATATAGCAACATTTAAAAATTCCGCCGAGTTGGCAATATTCCGCAAAATTAGTACCCAAAATTTCGCGAAGCTTTATGGACAGAGAAATAGGTTATTCTTATAGTAGATAAACGACTTATGGCGTCCAAATACAAAACTATCACCCAAAGTATCTGGTCTCGTGATTGGAACGAGCTAGATTCACGAGAATGATAACAAATTTATCACATTATATTACATATGAAAAGTGAACATATTTCACAATAGATAATACCTTTTTTTTAAATTTATATGATTTTTCGATAAATTTGTTAAAAATATGTGTAATATCCTGAGAACCCTTCATACTAGCGTTCTACAGTTTATAACATCATTTTCTAATGAAAAATTACATAAGTAATGATTATTTAAGTAACTTTATTGGAAGTTTTGATTTTTTTATTATTTTTTTGAAATTTTATTCCAAAATTTGGAAGGGTTTTGAACATTCGATTGCGTTAAAAACAATAAGCTTCCCAGTATTCATTGATTGTAGTTTTGTACCAAATTTCGCTCATATCGATTCATTCATTCGTGAGATATTATCTCCACACGCACACACACTCACACACAGACATCACCTCAAAAACATCTGATTTGTGTTCAGGAATGCTTGAAACGTGCTCTCGCGTCGAAAACTCGAATTCAAATTTTCGATCCCATCGCAGTACTTTCCTTATACATTATGCTATGTATATAAGAGAATTAACTAATCGCCCGTCGCTATTTAGAAGAGACTGGATACAAAAATTTAAGTTGAACTTGCACAAAAGTTTTCCATTCATAAAACATCAAAGTATGCCAACTAAATTTTAGCACTCACTGGTAGATATCATGATCTGTTTCAAGAATACTCAGAACCATTCAGGCATTTTAAGGCATTTGAAAGTGTGAAGGAAGAGGATCAACCTGCATTTTGAAAGGCACGACACATTCTATACTTGTCGAAGAGTATAGCGAGGCGGAAGAAATCCTCAAATCTGAGGAGAGATGTGATTTGAGAATAAATGGCAACACCGCTGTTAATTGGCGATGTGCGTCTGTATAGTGATTTTTGTACATATAATCTTGAATAGGTTCATTAATCTAAATCAGCACCTCTTGCCTATACAACAAGATTTGTTTTTAACTCTTAATTGTGGCAGGTGTTTCTCTAAAGTGGATTTGTGTTATGTTTACCAACGAATTGAATTAGATTAAGGTTCGCAAGAATATATCACCTTAAATACCTATCTGGGTTTGGATGCTTCCATCAAGACTGCTATATGGAATTAGCAGTATTCCGACCATTTTCCAGTGGACAATTGAGAAAATTCTACAGGATTTGCAATAATAGCTTATAAGTCCAAGCGTTTAGGTGTGTCCGCGCACGTATGTGGCGAATAGATTTAGGGGGATAACAGCTGGACTTCGCTGGTTACAAGATGATCCTTAACACCAAACAAGGCACTTATTTGCAGTCAACAACTGATGTACTCGGCTGCTCAGGCATTTGTGAACTGGCTGTGGGAACAACATCAAGGGGTACAGCCCGTTTGAGATAGCCCTAGTGCTTAAGACAAAGGGATTGAACTCAGATGACCCGAGTTCGATTTCCAGCTGTGTCCAAACTATATCTGTATTCACGCGAAACACGAGTATGCTAAATCTGGTGGTCCGAAATTCCTTCTGACAGGTTGGTGGTAGGGGAAGTAGAGTACGGTCACGTGGTTGTAGTCCACACCGGGTTCTGGTTTTCAATTGCGTGGCATTGCCATGGTCGTTCAAACAGATATCTTACGCTTTCTGGTAAGTCGGACGGTCTAGTTTGAAGGAAAGAAAGGGGTACATCCGGCACAGACACGCTAATAGATGAGCTATCTATGGAAACGACACTTGCCAATTAAAAAATCTGCGAGCAGTCTGATAAATCGTAACTTTCATGACTCGTTTTGGGGTTTTAACTACCCGGGAGTCATGTCTAGTGTCTGATCAGAATTGATTAACATGACCAGTCAATATGTTGAAATCGATTAACAAGATATCTCTTAACCACTTCCATCAACGATACATGTTTTGTGGCCGTGATTTCAGGGTGTAGTCCCGCTGCTCCATAGTTAACTCTTAGGAAAACGTACAAACACCCTTTGATTTGGAGAACAATGCCGATTTGATCTTATTTTCATAGTTTAAAATATATTTGGAGAGGAAGTAAGCAAACTGGAAAAACAATCTTTCAGGATAAAGAACATCTAATTTTTTCGAACAAAAAAGTTCAAAACATTGAAATATTAAAATGGTTTATATATATTCCTATATAGATCTTTATTTCCGATAAAACAAGTTAAAAGTGTTTACATATTTATCTATTACGTTAGGAAATATAAACGTAAAAGTTGTTTACAATTTTCATAACGCTCTGATTTCAACCCGTGATATCCCAATATGGTATTTATATCAAAAAATGACAACTTATGGAATTCGTAGGGATTATAAAATGCTATTTTTATAGATAATTTTATCCCCTTTCTTGTAAGCGAGGAGCGTATTGATTGAGTCCTAATCCTTTAAAGAGCAATACCCAAATGCGCAATTCCAAAATCCCAAATCCCCAGAGTCTATCGTAAACGAAAGAGAAAGACATAGTTTCGTTCTTCCTCTAATCACTGGAAATGTTTACTGCTAAAAGAAAACAAAAATTATGAAATCGATGGGGACGAAAGGATTTCATGAAGGGACTGTTAAAATACTGGCCATTTCCTAAGCCAGCAGAAAAATCAAAACGGAAAAAAAGGTTCTTTGTTAACACTATCTTTTATTATTTGAATTATTTTGTTTTTCTCGTCGAATCGAAAATTTCAATGTACTATTAGAGAATAGTTTCATAGTAAAGCATATAATTTCACAAAACATTTATCCGACTGCTGTGAATAAAAGAAGGATGGGTAAACAACTGATAAATGAATAGAAGTTATGCATTTCTGTCAGTACGTTCCCATTTTATTATGTTTCAATTATTCAATAAGGTTCATGGTGTTTGAAAGCATGCCATCACTATAACTATGAAACTCATATCCCCTTAAAAAATAACTCGAGTACAGTTGAGGGTGTAGTTTATCGCATACTGTAAAACTTTTCTTTGTGGTGTTTTCACTGATAGAAAAAAGTTCGAAAAATACAGTCATTTTCTTATAGGGAACATGCTAGAAGAGTGATCCTACCACGGATATTGAGACGGAATTGAGGCGGATTGGCAGATATTATGGCGAGCCTCTTGTTCTTATTTCTCATTCTGAGAGACCCCCAACCTCAAGGACACGTTTAACGCAACAATTTACTCGGTAGTGTCCGAACAACACCTACTAAACAAAGATTCCAGTCACTATCGGATTTAGGAACATATTGCAAAATCAAACATCCTACCATGTGGAAGAGTTTGAGAAATGAAGTGGTGAGAGGAATCCACTTGGTGGCACAGGTAAATTCATGATTTCCCTACTCATATGCACCAGATTAACGTCTTTAGAGGAGACGGCTCTATGGCTATATGGCTAAAACCCACCAGCCCTAAAAATGGCGAAATACTCCGAGCTGACTAACACAATGCTTTATGAGTAGAGAAATTCTAAATAAGAAATTGCCTAATGTCCAGAAAGCTCCTTATTTCGTTAAGGGATTTTCAGCAAGATGCAAGCCCCACCTGTAACGAAAGAATTCACTCTCTAGACATTTGATTTTGTTTAAGGGTAGAGGTATGTACAGGGTGTCAAAGAAAGTCCGTAGCAGGGAAAAACGAAAAGAGTTGTCCTTATTTTTTTAATGCAGCTGCATAGGGAATTCCTATGGTGGTACACGACAAGACAAATTTGGGGGCTTTACAGCTCAGACCGGGGAGGGGGGATGTGAAGGCAGTGAATCCCCAAAGTTGGATGGCTGACTCCCTTCATGTGGGGGAGGGGAATATCTCGCTTCCTCTTAGAGATAGAGAAATAAAGTCAGCTATAAAGTTGTAGAGCGTAGCCAAATAATATATAAATGTATTTATCTGACAGAAAAAGCCACGAATAAATATCCAGAAATATTTTTAAACACATGTGATTCTTTAGACTGCAAATTCGTGTGGAGACAGGAGTATGAAAAAATAATGTAATGAAATTAGTTTGAATTGTAACTGTTAGTCTGACAGACGATTCGTCGATAAAAATTATCGTATCGTAATCGAAGTAAGTAAAATAATCTGAAGTTGAAAGAACATACCATCGGCAGTATTGTATCCTTATGCTACGTGCCTTATTTTTATTTTTATTTTATGAGCCATGTTTACTATGTTTACTAATGGAGGATATTGCCGAATGGTCCTTATGTTTGGAATATGTAATCGGAATAACAGTTCAGCCGAACGATCATATGCATAGCGTTTCCAATGCAAAGTATACCAATGCAATGTATCAACTGAATACGTTAATATTGTTTCGTATGGAGGTGATTTAGAGTCTATCGCAGTGAGGGCTCGTGAGGGAGCTATAAAAGAGCGGTTTCTTCGCCTAAAGTTATCGGCTGAATGGGTTATTATTATTATTTAACGAATTTTACAGACTTGTTTGTCTATTTTTAAATGATATTTGACAACACTTGTGCCAGTAGCATGTGTTTTGATGATGTTCGTTGTCGAGGAGGAGAGGCAACCACTGAATTTGCTTCATCTATTCCTGAAGTTATGAGCCACCACTAGTCTATTCCCTAGATTTCAAAGATCTTTTCAGTTTTTTCTGTTGGAAAAACACATTTTTGAACTAATTTGGAAAACGGTTTATAACTTTATTAGAGATTTTTCTCTATCACTGAAAGAAAGCGAGATAGTGTGACTCCACATATATGTTTTTCGTGTAGCTCTAAAGGGGTTTCCTATGCAGCTGTATCAAAAATAAGGATAATTCTCTTTGTTCATGAGAAATTTACCCCATACGGGCTTTCGCATACACCCTGTATGTATCCATGCATATCCAAAATAGTTCGAAATCTACTTTGAACGTTTGATTTCGATTAGAGTACTCCGTGTGTGTATTAACATTAGAGTGCCGTAAAACTAGAGTGCCCTAATTGCCCTATACTATCAAGTCTCAAAGCTGCGAGCATTGACGGAAGAAAGTTTTATTGTTAATTCTTTATGTAGTTTATACAAGTTTTTGCTGTCTACCGGACAGATGGATTTGCTATTCCAACAGGATGGCTGGGTGCATATTTTAACAATTCAAATAAAACTGGAAATGCTGGTAAGATTGGATTAAAAATATTTGACTATAAAAGATAATACTGTAGCCCAAGTTCGAAAAAAATATATTTTGTGTGTTTCATGTGACTTTGCAAAGGTCACACTAACTCTCCGATTGAACTCTGATTGTGGATCTATATCTACAATTATGTGGATGTTAATGAAATCTGATTATGTGAGCGACTTTAAGGCGACAATGGACGTTACGTTATTGTTTTATTATTTTTTTACTTTTGAATGGATCAATTTCAAGTTTATCAAATGGTAACTAGTTGCAATTATGTAGGTATTATGCAAAGTATTATGCAAATTGTCCATTAAACACAACATTTGGCATCCGGACGACGATGTCTGCAAAAGGGGATCAAACTTTTTAGGATAGGGTATGTCAAATATCTGTTTTATTAGAGGTTCTTCGTTTGGGATAATTATAAATAATTAAAATTAATAATTAGATTAGATAATAGAAAGTTCTATGAAAAATGCCTGCAAAAGGGGATATAACTGTTTGGCATAGGGTATGTCAAATACATGTCTTTTTGAGAGGTTCTTCGTTTGGAATGGACGATGTCCCAACCGCAAGCAAACGGTTAATAGAAAGTTCTATGAAAAATGCCTGCAAAAGGGGATATAACTGTTTGGCATAGGGTATGTCAAATACATGTCTTTTTGAGAGGTTCTTCGTTTGGAATGGACGATGTCCCAACCGTAAGCAAACGGTTAATAGAAAGTTCTATGAAAAATGCCTGCAAAAGGGGATATAACTGTTTGGCATAGGGTATGTCAAATACATGTCTTTTTGAGAGGTTCTTCGTTTGGAATGGACGCTGTCCCAACCGTAAGCAAACGGTTAATAGAAAGTTCTATGAAAAATGCCTGCAAAAGGGGATATAACTGTTTGGCATAGGGTATGTCAAATACATGTCTTTTTGAGAGGTTCTTCGTTTGGAATGGACGCTGTCCCAACCGTAAGCAAACGGTTAATAGAAAGTTCTATGAAAAATGCCTGCAAAAGGGGATATAACTGTTTGGCATAGGGTATGTCAAATACATGTCTTTTTGAGAGGTTCTTCGTTTGGAATGGACGCTGTCCCAACCGTAAGCAAACGGTTAATAGAAAGTTCTATGAAAAATGCCTGCAAAAGGGGATATAACTGTTTGGCATAGGGTATGTCAAATACATGTCTTTTTGAGAGGTTCTTCGTTTGGAATGGACGCTGTCCCAACCGTAAGCAAACGGTTAATAGAAAGTTCTATGAAAAATGCCTGCAAAAGGGGATATAACTGTTTGGCATAGGGTATGTCAAATACATGTCTTTTTGAGAGGTTCTTCGTTTGCGATTGACGCTGTACCACCCGTACGCAGAAGGTTAAACATCAGGGACATAATAATGAAATTTTGCCAAATTAGTTCTTTATTTTAATGTGTTATTTATTAATATGTTGTTATTTATAGTTGCAGTCAGTCTATTCCATTCTAACTTGCTTTGTTTTCAATCTTGATATCTTCATAACTTCGGAAGTAAATGTTCGATTTAAGTACACATTTTTGCAATGAATGGAAAATAATGTGTATAACCATATTGTCATTTTTTTTTACAAAATATTGTTGACATTTGTTCATTTGAACATACACTGTCCCCTTAAACGATATCGTGTTGGTTTTAAGAGTTGCTACACTTTCAAGAGTATATTTGCACACAAGATTTTAATATTCAGAGATAAATCAGTAAATAAAATTTCAGAAACATATTAACTTGTAAACAAAATTTAGTAACTGATTTCGCACATTTTACTGCCTAATTTTTGATTGTAAATTTAAAAAAGCAACAAACAATATTTAAACTGTCATAAATTCTTTCTGCCACAGTGGCATTTACGAATCTGCTAGTTGAAGTGTCTCCATCAGTAACGACTCTAATGATGATAAATTATGTGCTTAACTTCAATGAAGTTAATGAAGACTTCTTTTTCAATAATGGGGCGCTGTTGAAGCCAGCTTTCTAAATTCATTTTATTCATGCATCTGACTGTGATTATCAGATTTTCTTTCATGCATTAAAACGGTGACATTTATTTTATAATAGTTACAAAAGAAGTAATCAAATTTAGAGTATTTTAATATCCATTTAGATTAATATACCAATTGGTTCGGTTTCTTTCTACAATTTGCTGTAGGTAAAAATGGTTGGGGGTACGACAGCCCAGTAGTTAGAGGGTGGGGATTGCATTCGGACGACCCCAGTTCGATTACCGCCTCTGCCCAAACTAACTATGTGTTCATACGACGTGCGGAAACGTTAAATGCGGCAATTCTGACAGCTTTATTTATCTGCCAGTAATAAATATAAATATAACAGTAATAAGAAATCTGCATTTTAATTTTTTTTTTCGTAAGTCCTTCCGAGAGTTTGGTGGTAAAGGAAGGAGATGGTTCTTGTATATGCCAGTCCCACTGGGTTCTTGTCTAAATTGGGTGGCACTTCCTGGCCGTCCAAACAGATACCTTACACCTTCAAGTAATTCGGGCTGTCTGGGTCGAAGACAGAGGACGAAATGCCAAATTTCATATACTACCCAGAATTAGTTCAAGCGTTTATTTTTATATTAAAAAAATGTTCCATGCTATTTTATTTTCACAAAAGAAAAGGTATGGAAAGCGAGTAGCTTAAGGGAGAAACTTTTTGAATAAAAACCAGACTAAAATGAGATATTATAAAGCGATTGTAATGGTAATAATTACTTAGTGAAATGGACACAGGAACACAAGCCAATGATTAAAAGAATTGCGGTGCAACATCTGTAAAAATAAAAAATGTATGTTTATTCGTTTGTTTGTCTTCTCTTCATATCTATCAGATCTGTGACGCGCTCCTTAGGTAACCTGCCCCCTCCTTTTCTAACCGTTTTCTCTGGCCTCGTCATGTTCCCGTTTTCGGCAACTTGTAACTTGCAATCTATGAAAATCGGGTTCTAGAATGCCAATGGAGTGCATTCCAAGCTCGATGAGATGCGTGACTATGTTTTAAACAATAACTTTGACATCTTCATGGTAAATGAGACCCATCTGGTCCCGCCTTCCAGTCCAGCTATCTGCAACTACACTGGATATTTTACTTATAGACCCATCGGACCTGGAAGGCATACTTTCGGCGGTACTGCACTCTATATCAAAAACTATATCCCACATCATCGTCGTAGCGTCCCGGTCTTCAAGAAGTTTGAAGCCACGCTTATTAAAGTTACTATTCCAAATTTAGTCCCAATTGCATTCGCTTCAGTGTGTATCCCTCCACCAAGTAATAATATCAGAGCACTCCCTTCCAGCGAACTCGAAGCACTTTTAGGACTCTGCAGTAGCATGGCCATTGCTGGTGATCTAAATTCACGCCATAGCACCTGGGACACAGCTTCGAACCGCTATAGCGTTTCTCTAAAACGATTGGCTCAGTGCGCCAACTTCAGGATCATAGCTCCACCCACCCACACTCACCATGCCACAGGAAGATCCTCCCGTATTATTGATTTGGCTATCTTTCAGAATATTCCTTTCAACTATACGATCAATGCAGAATCAAATCTGGCATCTGATCACCTTCCTGTGGATCTAACCCTCAACGTTTCATATATTTCTTTCGACTACCTGGTGGAGCTATCTACAAATTGGGATGACTTCAGATACATCCTTTAAAATTTTAAAGCGCCCCCCCCTCTCCAAATTACCAGAACGGACGATATGGAAAAATGCGTCCAGGAAATGAACCATGTACTTCTCGGGGCAGTTGCTGCAGCCTCGAAACCAGATCGTTCTTGACCTAATTATCACAAACTTCGTCGTGATATTAGGGACAAAATTAAGCAGCGAAATCGGTTACGGAAACTCTGGTAGAGCACCAGATACCCTGATTACGCCGCACTATTCCGTAAATTTCATAACGAGATCAAGGCCTTGATTAAAAACACAACCAGCACCAAGCAACTTAGAATCACACAAGCACCAAACGACTTAGAGAGAATCTAATTGGCTGAAATTCATCACATCGTTGATGGACTCAAAGTCAAGAAAGCCCCTGGTCCGGACAGAATTTGCAATCGCATCATCAAGAATTTACCTGACCTGTATCTTTGTTGGATGACTATGCTTTTTAATTACATGCTGGATTATCGCTTTTACCCCCAGAGTTGGAAAACTGCCATCATCTTCCCTATTCTAAAACCAAATCAAAATGTTACATTGATCGAAAATTGGCGACCAATAAGCCTTCTTTCAAATTTATCCAAAATTTACAAATTGGTGTTGCTTAGACGTTTGGACGTCAACAAGTTATCTATCAAATTTCATAGAGGTCTGAGAAGTGTCAATAATCCTACCTTAGACAGTATCCATCGTTACCATCCTCGTAACCCGAGGGCGCGAAAGCGCCCCCGGTCGTTACCCGGAAGACCGGTACGTGATATTGATTTCCGCCCTAAAACGCGGATTCGTCAAACATAGTTTTAATCTTCTCTCTGTTTTATGGTGCATCCTTCTAGCTTTTTCTGAGCTACTCTATTGCTTTTGGGAAATTTCGCGTACTTTACAGGCTTTCCTTAAATTCTTAAACTTTTAAATTTTAAACTTATGTAGGTATCTCATTGCTCAAGGCCCTGCACCCCTTGTGGTGCACCTCTGTCTCCCCATTTTTCCTCTTATCTACTGGACGCCTACTTGGGCCCCAGTCACTTCCTTTCTGAAGTCTTAGGAATCGGCATGATGTTGGCTTCCTCCCAAGCACCTATTAGTTTCTATTTTTCCTCTTCTGAACTCCTTTTTCTTGATCTTCCTTTTCGCCTGAAGTTTAAAGGGAGGATTTCTATCCTTTCCTGGGCACTTCACTAATCCCACCCTGCCTTGAGCCTTGAGCTAGGCGTTTGGATAGTTTCTGCAGACTCAACAACGTTTTAATACCTGACCAGCACGGATTTCGGTCTGCTCATTCCACGCAATCCCAACTCTTGCGTGTTGTTGAAACTATCCACACAAACGCTAACAACAGGCAGTATACTAGCATTGTTTGTTTCGACATTGCTAAAGCTTTCGATAAAACATTAATTCCTGGAGTAATTACCAAGCTAGTGTAACTTGGAATCTCAACACAACGTTTGACCATCATCAATTCGTATCTTACTAATCGTTCCTTCCGCGTACGAATTCATCCATCTCTCTCTTCTCTTCGACCAATCAGAGCCGGTGTACACCAAGGAGGGAACTTCAGTCCCTTCCTCTTCAACATCTCTATCAACGATATTCCAAGCATTCCACAAATCAAGCTCGTAATCTTTGCAGATGACACTGCATTGATAGCGCGCAGCCGATCAATGCAAAACTCCATCAACACGCTGCAAAGCTACATCAAACACAGCCTTGAGCACTGGCTCGTTACTTGGAGAATCAAAATTAACGCGACCAAGAGTGCAGTATGCATCTTTAAACCGCACTACCGAGATCTGAATCAAAATTTTACCCTTAAAATTTTTAATGAAAACATCTCTTTCGAGCGCTCTGTAAAGTATCTGGGAGTCACACTCGACGAACATCTAACTTACAGTGAGCATATCAACAGTAAAGTTTTCAAGATCAACAAAACGTATCGTTCCCTTCTCTCTCTTCGCGGTAGTAACTCCCACCTTTCCCTCCCTAATAAATTGCTGATTTATAAACAAGTCATCGCACCGGCATTTTTGTACGCTAGCCCTGTTTGAGGTGCCGCGGCAGAATGCTACACTCAGAAATTGCAAGTTTTCGTATTGTTAAAGCTCCTAGGTACGCCCAAAATGAAGTAATTCATCACAATCTCCAAGTCTCTGGCGTTGCAGAGCAGGTTCGGAAATTCTGTCAAAAATTTTTCAAGAAAAACTCTACCAAGCCCTGTATGAGAAGCGTTGACCAAACTTCCGCTTTGACCTCGTTTTCCTTTTGCGGAAAACGCAGAGCAAGGCATCTTCTACTCGATTCCCAGCGAACTAGGTGGAAGAAAGCGAGGTATATCGTTCCCCAGGACGGGGTCTTTTAGAGTCTTTCATTCCAAAATGTTTATTTTAGTTGAAATATTAAATTTCAACGTTTCCCCGATTTGGTCTCCCTCGGCATCGGTAGTTGGCGCCACAGATGCCCATTTCGGTGAGCAGAGGTGGTTCCAACTGCGGATCCGAGCCGACCAATAGGATTTCAGATGGCTTGCATTTGCCAGCGACCCCTGACGCCAGTCCAGAACTCACGAATTTATCTTCGTTGCTGACCGTATACTCTACTGTTATGTACTCAACAAATCTCCGATAAATAATTTTAACTGATTCCTGATTATCTATTATTATTATATATACTAATTGCCAAGTGTCCGTCTGTCTGTCTGTCACGCTTTTTTTAGGCACTTCCCGAATAAATAGAGACTTGCAATTTGGTACACGGCTCGGTCGTTCGATACTAATTGCCAAGTGTCCGTCTGTCTGTCCGTCTGTCTGTCTATCACGCTTTTTAGGCACTTCCCGAATAGATAGAGACTTGCAATTTGGTACACGGCTCGGTCGTTCGATAAAACCCCCTGGAAAAATCGAATTTTTCGAAAACATTCCATAGAGGCGGTGCCCCACACCAAAACGTTCAAAAAGTGAAATGACAGGAAAGCATACTTTGCGATGAGATAGAGACTTCAAATTTGGTGTATGGGTAAATCGTTCGAAAGGAAGAAAGTGTGCAATTTCAGATTTCCAATATTTTCTACTTAAGGGGGGGTGCAGCACACCAAAACGTTCGAAAAGTGAAATGATAGGAAAGCCTGCTTTGCGATAAGATAGGGACTTCAAATTTGGTATATAGGTAAACCGTTAGAAAGGAAGAAAGTGTGTAATTTCAGATTTCCAATATTTCCTACTTAAGGGGGTGTCGCACACAAAAATGTTCGATTTTCCGAATAAATGAGAAACGGCCCCTTTAAAATTTGATAGAGGCTCAAAATTTTAAATATAGACTAATCATTTGATGAAAACACCCAAAACGAATATAATTTTTCAAAAATGTTCGTTTAAGGGGGTTTTCCAGAGGAAAACGTTCGAAATGTGAATTGATAAAAAAACATGCTTCGAAATAAGATACAGACTTCAAATTTGGTGTACAGGTAGATAGTTCGAAAGGCAGAAAATGTGCAATTTCAGTTTTCCGATATTTTGAACTTTTGGGGGTGCCTCAAAACTAAATGTTCGATTTGTCGAATAAATAAGTAAAAAATTTACATTATTCAGGGGTTGCTTAATGTGGGGCCGTTGATTTTCAACGGGTATGCGGCTAGTATATACTAATTGCCAAGTGTCCGTCTGTCTTTCCGTCTGTCTGTCTGTCCGTCTGTCTGTTTGTCACGCTTTTTTAGGCACTTCCCGAATAGATAGAGACTTGCAATTTGGTACACGGCTCGGTCGTTCAATAACCCCCCCCCCCTGGAAAAATCGAATTTTTCGAAAACGTTCTATAGAGGGGGTGCCCCACACCAAAACGTTCGAAAAGTGAAATGACTGGAAAGCATGCTTTGCGATGAGATAGAGACTTCAAATTCGGTGTATGGGTAAATCGTTCGAAAGGAAGAAAGTGTGCAATTTCAGATTTCCAATATTTTCTACTTAAGGGGGGGGTGCAGCACACCAAAACGTTCGAAAAGTGAAATGATAGGATAGCATGCTTTGCGATGAGGTAGAGACTTCAAATTTGGTGTATGGGTAAATCGTTCGAAAGGCAGAAAGTGTGCATTTCCAGATTTCCAATATTTTCTACTCAAGGGGGTGCCGCACACCAAAACGTTCGAAAAGTGAAATGATAGGAAAGCCTCCTTTGCGATAAGATAGGGACTTCAAATTTGGTATATAGGTAAACCGTTAGAAAGGAAGAAAGTGTGTAATTTCAGATTTCCAATATTTCCTACTTAAGGGGGTGTCGCACACAAAAATGTTCGATTTTCCGAATAAATGAGAAACGGTCCCTATAAAATTTGTAGAGGCTCAAAATTTTAAATATAGACTAATCATTTGATGAAAACACCCAAAACGAATATAATTTTTCAAAAATGTTCGTTTAAGGGGGTTTTCCAGAGGAAAACGTTCGAAATGTGAATTGATAAAAAAAAACATGCTTCGAAATAAGACACAGACTTCAAATTTGGTGTACAGGTAGATAGTTCGAAAGGAAGAACATGTGCAATTTCAGTTTTCCGATATTTTGAACTTTTGGGGGTGCCTCAAAACTAAATGTTCGATTTGTCGAATAAATAAGAAACGCGAATTATTAAAAAATTTACATTATTCAGGGGTTGCTTAATGTGGGGCCTTTGATTTTCAACGGGTATGCGGCTAGTATATACTAATTGCCAAGTGTCCGTCTGTCCGTCTGTCTGTCTGTCTGTCTGTCTGTCTGTCTGTCTGTCACGCTCTTTTCAGGCACTTCCCGAATAGATAGAGACTTGCAATTTGGTACACGGCTCGGTCGTTCGATAAAACCCCCTGGAAAAATCGAATTTTTCGACATCGTTCTATAGAGGGGTGCCCCACACCAAAACGTTCGAATAGTGAAATGACAGGAAAGCATGCTTTGCGATGATATAGAGACTTCAAATTTGGTGTATGGGTAAGTCGTTCAAAAGGAGGAAAGTGTGCAATTTCAGAATTCCAATATTTTCTATTTAAGGGGGGGGGTGCAGCACACCAAAACGTTCGAAAAGTGAAATGATAGGAGAGCATGCTTTGCGATGAGGTAGAGACTTCAAATTTGGTGTATGGGTAAATCGTTCGAAAGGCAGAATGTGTGTATTTTCAGATTTCCAATATTTTCTACTCAAGGGGGTGCCTAACACCAAAACGTTCGAAAAGTGAAATGGTAGGAAAGCCTGCTTTGCGATAAGATAGGGACTTCAAATTTGGTATATAGGTAAACCGTTAGAAAGGAAGAAAGTGTGTAATTTCAGATTTCCAATATTTCCTACTTAAGGGGGTGTCGCACACAAAAATGTTCGATTTTCCGAATAAATGAGAAACGGCCCCTTTAAAATTTGATAGAGGCTCAAAATTTTAAATATAGATTAATCATTTGATGAAAACACTCAAAACGAATATAATTTTTCAAAAATGTTCGTTTAAGGGGGTTTTCCAGAGGAAAACGTTCGAAATGTGAATTGATAAAAAAAACATGCTTCGAAATAAGATACAGACTTCAAATTTGGTGTACAGGTAGATAGTTCGAAAGGCAGAACATGTGCAATTTCAGTTTTCCGATATTTTGAACTTTTGGGGGTGCCTCAAAACTAAATGTTCGATTTGTCGAATAAATAAGTAAAAAATTTACATTATTCAGGGGTTGCTTAATGTGGGGCCGTTGATTTTCAACGGGTATGCGGCTAGTATATACTAATTGCCAAGTGTCCGTCTGTCTTTCCGTCTGTCTGTCTGTCTGTCACGCTCTTTTCAGGCACTTCCTGAATAGATAGAGACTTGCAATTTGGTACACGTCTCGGTCGTTCGATAAAACCCCCTGGAAAAATCGAATTTTTTGAAAACGTTCTACAGAGGGGGTGCCCCACACCAAAACGTTCAAAAAGTGAAATGATGGGAAAGCACACTTTGCGATGAGATAGAGACTTCAAATTTGGAGTATGAGTAAATCATTTGAAATGGAGAAAGTGTGCAATTTCAGATTTCCAATATTTTCTACTTAAGGGGGTGCCGCACACCAAATTGTTCGAAAAGTGAAATAATAGGAGAGCATGCTTTGCGATGAGATAAAGACTTCAAATTTGGTGTATGGGTAAATCGTTTGAAAAGGAGAAAGTGTGCATATTCAGATTTCCAATATTTTCTACTTAAGGGGGTGCCGCACACCAAAATTTTCGATTTACAGAATGAATGAGAAAACGCTCCTTTAAAATTCAATAGAGGCTTGAAATTTGGTAGATGGGCCAATCATTTGACGGAAACACGCAAGACGAATACAGTTTTTCAAAAATGTTCGTTTATGGTGTGCTCCAGAGTAAAACGTTCGAAAAGTGAATTGATAAAAAACTATGCTTCGGAATGAGATAGAGATATCAAATTTGGTGTAAGGATAGATAGTTTGAAAGGAAGAACGTTTGAAATTTCAGATTTCCAATATTTGCTACTTTAAGGGGTGCGCATACTAATATGTTCGATTTTCCTAATAAATGAGGCACGCTTCCTTTTAAATGTGATAGGGGCTTGATATTTGGTATATGGGCCAATCATCTGACAAAACACACAAGACAAACAGAGTTTTTTAAAATGTTCATTTATGAATGTGCTTCACAGAAAAAAGTTCCAAAGGAGAAATAATAATATAGGGGTGCCTCGGGATAAGATATACTTTAATGTGGTGTACGGGTAGATAATTCGAAAGGAAGAAATGCGGAAATTTAGTTTCCCAATATTTTCTTCTTTAGGGAGTTTTACACGCCAAAATATTCGATTTGTCGAATAAATGAGAAACGCGAATTATTAAAAAATTTACATTATTCAGGGGTTGCTTATTGTGAGACCGTTGATTTTCAACGGATATTCGGCTAGTATATACTAATTGCCAAGTGTCCGTCTGTCCGTCCGTCTGTCTGTCTGTCTGTCTGTCTGTCACGCTTTTTTCAGGCACTTCCCGAATAGATAGACACTTGCAATTTGGTACACGGCTCGGTAGTTTGATAAAACCCCCTGGAAAAATCGAATTTTCCGAAAACGTTCTATAGAGGGGGTGCCCCAAACCAAAACGTTCGAAAAGTGAAAAGATGGGAAAGCATACTTTGCGATGAGATAGAGACTTCAAATTTGGTGTATAGATAAATCATTCGAAAGGAAGAAAGTGTGCAATTTCCGATTTCCAATATTTTCTACTTAAGGGGGTGCCGCACACCAAAACGTTCGAAAAGTGAAATGATAGGAAAGCATGCTTTGCGATGAGATAGAGACTTCAAATTCGGTGTATGGATAAATCGTTCGAAAAGAAGAAAACGTGCAATTTTAGATTTCCAATATTTTCTACTTAAGGGGGTGTCGCACACCAAAACGCTCGATTTAACGAATAAATGAGAAAATGCGCCTTTAGAGTTTGATAGAGGCTTAAAATTTGGTATATGGGCTAATAATTTGAAGAAAACGCCCAAGACGAATACGGTTTTTCAAAAATGTTCGTTTAAGGGGGTGCTCCAGAGTAAAACTTTCGAAAAGTTAATTGATAAAAAAACCATGCATTGGAATGAGATAGATATATCAAATTTGGTGTAAGGGTAGATAGTTTGAAAGGAAGAAAGTGTACAATTTCAGTTTACCAATATTTTCTACTTTAGGAGGTGCTGCACACCAAAATGTTCGATTTACCGAATAAATGAGAAACGACTACATTAAAATTTGATAGAGGCTTGATATTTGTTATATGGGCGAGTAATGTGATAGTAAACCCAATGAAAATGGATGTTTTCAAAAATGCATATTTAAGAGGTGGGTACTGTACACAAAAACATTCGAAAGGTGAATTGATAGAAAAAGCATGCTTTGTAATGAGATAGAGACTTCAAATATGGTGTAGGGGTAAATAGTTGGAAAGGTAGAAAGTGTGCAATTGCAGTTTTCCAACATTTGCTATTGTAGGGGGTGCCGCTCACTAAAATGTTCGATTTACCGAACAAATGAAAAACGCCTCCTTTACAATGTGTTAGAGACTTAAAATTTAGTATATGGGCTAACCGTTTGACAAAAAAACCAAAGATGAATATAGTTTGACAAAAATTTTCTTTAACGGGGTGCTACACAGAAAAACGTTCAAGAGGTGAAGTGATAGAAAAACATGCTTCTCGATAGGATAGCGACTTCAAATTTGGTGAACGGGTAGATAGTTTGAAAGGAAGAGAGTGTGAAATTTCAGATTTCCAATATTTGCTACTTTAAGGGGTGCGCACACAAATATGTTCGATTTTCCGAATAAATGAGGCACGCTTCTTTTTAAATATGATAGAGGCTTGGTATTTGGGCCAATCATCTAATAAGAAACACAATACAAACAGAGTTTTTCAAAAATGTTCATTTATGGATGTGCTTCACAGAAAAAAGTTCCAAAGGAGAAATAATAATATAGGGGTGCTTCGGGATGAGATAGACTTTAATGTGGTGTAAGGGTAGATAATTCGAAAGGAAGAAATGCTCAAATTTAGTTTCCCAATGTTTCTTCTTTAGGGGGTTCTGCACACGAAAATAATACCAATTGCCGAATAAATGTGAAACGCGAATTATTAAAAAATTTACATTATTCAGGGTTGCTTATCGTGAGACCGTTGATTTTCAACGGGTATTCGGCTAGTTTACTTATAAAAGCTTAAACTTTATTTATTATATGATTGTTACTTGTCAACCTTAACTGTAAATTTAAACGCTAGACTATCTATTAATGAGTATACTGTAAATTCTTAACTTGTATTTCTCGACCTTGTTTTTCCTGCTGAAATAAACTTTAGCACTTCTTAAATTTTTTAATGTGGCCCGCTCTTGCGATTATCTTGCCCTCCCACTCCTTCTTTTTAGCAGAGCAGGCATCAACCATCGCCAAGACTTTAAATAACCTGACCAACTCCAAACTCCAAGCTATTTCAAATTTCACGCCCACTGGATAGTGGAGCGCCTTGCTGACCATATTGCTATAGAACTTACACATAATGGTCTGACATGCTATATCCGATGTGGGGGTGAGTCTCCTAGAGACAGGCGCCTCGTAATTCAATGTCTTGGTCTTGGTTTCTCTCTTGAGGACATAGCGGAAAATATAACCGACCCACAGATACGATATTTGGTGCTCAGATGAGCATTTTAGACACAGTGGCAACTTGTGAATTCAGAAATGGTGAATCAAATTTATCGGCGGGTTTCCCCCACCTCCTTGACTAAGAACATCTTTAAAACACATCATGCTACTGGCACAAGTGCAGTCAAATATTATCTAAAAATAGCCAAAAGAGTCTAAAACATTCTCCAAATAAAAATAATAATCCATTCAGCCGATAACTTTAAGTGAAGCAGCGCTTTGTTCTGGGTCAAATGCTTTGCCACACGAACCGCCTGCACATCTCGGAGCATTTTTTAAACTTCAAATTAGTTTTTGAGTTATTTAAAGTTATAACGCAATTTTGAGTTTATAACTCAAATCAGTTACTTAGCAATCGAAATATTATCATAGTTTTTGTATTATCGCCATCGGAAAGATCAGAGAATCCGCTTTTCCACTGGTTTTGAACGGAATCTATAAGATAATACATTTATTTTCAAAATACATTTTTAAGATACCTCAAAGAACAAGTTTATTCTGCAAATATGCATTTAAATTCGTCCATTCATGAATTAAAGATTCATATGATTCTAATTTTTGCTTGAACACTGAATAATGCACTCGAAATTTTAATACTAAAAAGTATTACTCAATATTTAAAGTTTCAGTGAATTTTTCAGTGGGAATATATAACACGATTTCCGCAATTAAACTTTTCTTTCTACCGTTGTATGAGAACATTATTTCTCGTTCTTGTACTGGCACAGTTTCCTTTGCTTTTTAAAATGATTCTACTCTCCTGTAAACCAATCCTGATTTTTGATCTTTTATTTAGATTTCAAATGTGTCTTAGACTTACTTCGTTCCCTTCTGAACCCCTGTAGGCCTTTCAGGTGTATCCGGGAATTTTGCGCCTGGACAGCTGACTAAGGCGTATTTAGGCTCTTATTTAGGACACATTATGCGCGTACAGCTGGTGACTTTACACGGTCAATGGCAACTATATTAAAGATATTGCAAGTAGTGCTCTATACTTTACACCTTCGGATCATACCTGAAACATTCGGGTCATAACTTGCACCTTCGGGTCATACCTTAAATTTTCGGATCATACCTTAAAACTTCGGGTCATATCTTAAACCATCAAATCATACCTTACACCTTCGGATCATACCTTAAACTTTCGGGTCATAACTTACACCTTCGGGTCATATCTTAAACCTTCGAATCATACCTTAAACCTTAGAGTCATACCTTAATCCTTCAGGTCATACCTTACACCTTCGGATCATACCTTAAACCTTCGGGCCATACCTTAAACCTTCAGGTAATACCCAATACCTGTGGGTCATATCTTATATCTTCAAATCACACCTTAATCTTTCGGATCATGACTTACACCTTCGGGTCATACCTTAAATTTACGAATCATACCTTAAACCTTCGGGTCATATCTTAAACCATCAGGTCATCTTTTACACGTTCAGATCATACCTTAAACTTTCGGGTCATAACTTACACCTTCGGGTCATACCTTAAACCTTCGAATCATACCTTAAACCTTAGGGTCATACCTTAATCCTTCAGGTCATACCTTACACCTTCGGACCGTACCTTAAACCTTCGGGTCATATCTTAAACCGTCAGGTAATACCCTATACCTGCGGGTCATATCTTATATCTTCAAATCATACCATAAACCTTCGGATCATGACTTACACCTTCGGATCATACTTTAAAACTTCGGTTAAGCTGTACGGTCTAGATGGAAGTAGAAGAAGTAACGATCGCTAAAAAAATTGCATTGGGATGGTTGCCGAAGGCGTCTAGTTAGAAGAACAAAATATAAGTAACACATAATGCATATTTAAGTTGTCATGAAATATTTATTTTCAGGAATTGCGGCATTAATGAGCGATTATCTTGAAGTCTGTTTACCCGAAAAGACACTAATGATGATGAATTACGTGCATAAGGTCTAGAAAGTGAATGATAATATATTTTTCTATAATGTAGGAGAGTTTTGAAGTTTCCCTGACTGACTTGATTTATGCATTTAATGTTGATTAGCTCATTATCTTCAATGAGTAAAGGAAGCGTGATCCATTTAAGAATATTTACAAAATCAATAAGGTTAATTTCTACCAAGGAGTAACTCATCATCTTTAGAAAAAATGTCCTTTAAAGGTGAGGGTTTCTATCATCCTTAGTACTAAGTGTAACGTAAATGAGATGATCTCAGCAATTGCATAATCATGATACATAAATGTAATCATAGGAAATTTAAAATCAAACTGACTCATTTTACCGAATTAAAATCTGTAAGTATACAATATGATCTATTATTGCTAAATCTCTCCATTAACTTTGCAAGAGTAGTTCCACGAATATACACCCTACGTTTAACTAAAGTGACCATGCATAATCGAATGAAAGGGATTGCAGTGGTGCTCCTAGCGGCGAATTTACAAAGCTAAGATATAAACTCTGCAACAAAGCGAGATAAAAAGAACTTTAATTGAAAAGTTATCGAGTATTTTCAAGTCACTCGAAATTGACCCCAGAAACGCATGAAACTAGTATATGTAACGCAACAAACTCTTCACATACTTCATGTTTGTAACACGGTGACACCTACAATGATTGCTAGCGTACACTGTAACATTCTTTCACAAATTAAAATGTACTTTCTTGTTGATGAACGGCATATTTAATATGCTGTAGACTAGATTCCTCAGTAGTCCTGTTTGTTGTGTCCTTACTGAATAGGGCAGCAATTTTTCAACAATCGTATTGCGTCAGATATATGCATTTTGCTACATATTGTCTATTCGTAAGTACACAATATTATACAGCTAATTGAATTGGTATATCTCACGTTTTTGGCTAGAAGAGCGTGAGACTGGCCCATGGATACTAATATATGCAATGGACGTGTCTACGGTATTTTTGGAGCGCTTCTTATAGGCAGGTTTTGAGTTTATGAAGTTTGTGTTTATTGCTTTGTGTGACCTGAGCTGAATTGTAATTGCATTTTACGCTGACTATGTGAAATGACTTAAATTGTCAGTTCCCATAGATGTTCGCAACAATTGTGGTTAATAGCAAGTTTCTTGCTACTATTACAGATATCGGTTATTCCATGCTGACAGGCCCATAATAAGCGCAAAATCGGTCGATTGTTATTAATATCTCCACGGCCCAATTCAGGGGGCTTGCCAAAACCATAGCGTTAATGAGATTGGTATCTATAATGGAAGTATCTTCCGTAATTTGTGACTGCCAGTTATTGGCGGATTTTGTGTTTATGAATTTTGCTTTGCAGCTTTGTGTGGGCTGAGCTAAATTGTAATTGCATTTTATGTCGGCCACGTGGAAGGTTTGCAATTCTACTTTCATAAGTACACATATACTAAAAACTACTATTTTCTGTTGCGTCAAATGAGAACAGATGGTATTCAACTAACACTGGTGACACCTAGCTATAACTCTCAAAGCATTATGGTTATTTTAAACTTTCCCTCAATACGCGTTTTACCTCCTTTTCACTAACGTCACGCTTCATTGATTGTAGTGCTTCAAACTTCTTGCTATATCTGTACTCAAGTGTGTATAATGCCAGTGAAGTAAAAACACCAATTGAAAAAAATCAAAGCTTTAACTTTTATTTTTTTATGAAACTCCACTTAAGTATATGCGGCATGAGATTTGTTTAGGTGTTGTTACAGAACCACAGCAAAACAATGACGTATTGACGTATAAATTCAAAGCTAAACATATGATATGATTATCGAAAATTATTGTTAAAAACATATTTTTCTTTCTTAAATTTTGACTTACACTTGTATTATATTTTCGTGTTTTGATATTCTATTCACAAATATACTTCGTCTTGTGCCCTCCGCTAAGGTTAACTTTGAACTCGTTTTAAATTTGATTGCAACTTGACAAATATATAGACTTTAAAAGTTGCATACGCATGTTACATATATGACAATATTACGTTTGATGCTAATTTAACTTTAATGTGACATTAATTGTCAATAATATTATAACATTAGAATGTCCAATGGTGATTGTCCGATGTTGTTTTGAGATCATAATATGCGTAGCATCAACTCAGATTCTAAATGGCAGGTTTTTGTTTTCTACTTTCCATCAGTGCAATAATGACTATTTTATAAACATGAAATATGTTTTTCTAAATTTGAGGTTGGACAATGGTGACAAAGAAATGGATAAAAGACATACATACAAATTCTTATAAATATTAAACAAGAAATATCAATCATGCATAAAGAATAGATTATGAAACACTTTTCCAACTTCAATGCAATTTTATTTAAACACTTTTAAAATGCGATACATTCCTCGGTAATATTTGTTAAATTATAATACTACATTAATTTATTATATTTGAAAACTTAAAACATCATCGAAAAAAATGAACTTCATTCAAATGACGGCATTGAAATGAAAATAGCCTGTTTAAACATCTCTAAAATGCGATACATTCCTCGATAATATTTTAAAAATTATCATAATACTACACTAATTTATTATATTTGAAAACTTCCTCGAAAACAAATGAACGTTATTCAAATGACGTCATCGAAATATAAATCGGCTGACTCTCTCTATAAAAGCAGAATTTCATTCATAAACATTTTCATTCCTTTCATCCATGACAATACTATAATAATTCACTTTATTTAAAAACTTAAAACCATGGAGGTATAAGTAATTTAACTCTATGCTTAAAACTCCATCGGAAAAATCGTCTTCTTTGTGTAAAATCAAAGAATGTTTCATTCATATCAGCTATATTGCAGACTCCATGAACTAAATAATTTTGCTTTGAAGAAATGCAGCAATTCTTATAATACTCATTCTACGTCTTTTGATGTTTACATTTTCCATAAGTGAAAATTAGGCTTCGTTGAAGAAGTAATCAAAGTTGGATGATCAGTTAAACTCAAATATATTGTAATTGTGTTGTTTTAGTATGTAGATGCACAGAATTTAAGAAAAATAAAGAGTTTTAGGACGGATACAACACTAGATATGCATTAAAAAGAACTTTAAAAATCACGATTTTGACACAGGATGGATGCAAAATTTTATTTTGAAATGGGTCACGTGATCTCTTCATATAATGGTCACGTGATCTCTTCATGTAAAGGATGTAATTATTATTTTAATTTTTATTTGAAAAACTACTGAATATATTTTGCTGAATTTTTTTATGTATTTTATGGGATAATTTGAATATTTCCTGAAACTTTCGAAGCAATTTGTGAATTTTAAATTCACTTAAGAAATGTTTGAAAAATTAGGTCCCATAGGGTTCGATGTATTTCATTTTTTCAACCAGAGTTCAATCCAAAACTAATTGGTCGATATTATTCATTTATATTCTCATTGGTCCCACAGACAGTCTGAACAACATACTAAAATTTCATTTTGATAAAGTCATTTTTACGGCAGTTATCGTGCTAACGAGCAGACTGACAGACAGACAGACAGAATGAACAAAGTCATAAACACTTTTCAACTATGTTGTAAAGTGTTAAAAAGTTGATAACAAATTACTAAATTAGATCTATCGGAAGCCAAATGTTAAAGTGTTTTTGAGTAACTACCAATTTTTACTTTCTCAAAGTAAAAATTGTAGAGAAACTACTGTTTTCGCAAAAATTTTTAAATTCGAGATTTTGATGTCAATATATGTTTTAGGACTTTCTGAACACGTCTAGACTCTTTTTGGAATTATGTCTGTGGTCGATGTCATGTGTAGACGATAACTGCCACAGATATTAATGGATTTGCATGAAATTTTATAACCGGCTTTGTTACAGAAAAGTCTTGAACTAGATAGAACTTTTTAAAATTCAAGCGAAATTTTCGAAATTTTATATTTTGCATTACATCATAGGGAAAAATTTGACATAATCATGCATAAAAAGATTTACTTTTGGATTAATGATGTCGAAACTTCATAATTTCAATAATTGTTGTGAAAAATAACCACGACGCAATTTTTGTGTTCATGAAATTAATAGCTCTTACGGGTGCAAGTCACGCTCCCCCCTTCCCCCTCGGCGGACATATTTTCAAGTACACTATCAACTGAAAGATTTTTTCATGTCCTATAAAATACACGCTATAATTGTAATCATTTTGACCAATAATAGCGAATTTAAAGATTTTTCTTGCAAAATTTGGAAAACAAAATTCCTTACAAACTACTTAAATATGGATTATCGTATGAGAAAGTCGAGTTGAGTCACACTCAAATTAATTTTACTTCCCTAAATATACTTGGCGAGCGAAATTTCTTGCCTGTAAACATTTCGTGCGTGTCTATCAAAGCAACTAGAAAGAAAAATGTTGTAAATATAACTTATTTTGCAAAGAATTTAGAACATTTCATGTATAAAATCTTTTGAATGTTTTTGTTCGATTTAAAAAAAAGGTATTTGCGTTTTATGAGAAGAGTTTAAAAAAATGCAAATTCAATGCAATCTAGAATGTCCATATATTTCAAGTATAAAATTTGTGGGATTACGCGAATAATATACTATCAATGAAACGGTAGAAAACATTGTCTCCTGTTATGTGAAAATGTTACTGTAGCTCACATCTCAGCTTTTCTTAAAATGTTATTTTTTCTAAATTGCGTATTAGTTTCTTTTTAAAGATAAAAATCCGCATATTTCACAAACGAGATACATTATCATTTTATTTAATTTTATTAGTTGTTCTTCTCAGAGCGTTTCACATGTTTTGAAAGTCTGAAATAAATTATTCAAGAAATAAAAGGATAAAAATTATAAATTAAAATAAAAAGCAGCAAAGGAGTCATTATTTATTGAATGAATAATTCAAAATAGAGCATTAAATATTTGTTTGTATCTAATATCCATAATTTTTTTCTGATTAGATGATTTATAAATCTACGAGTTTTTACATTGAATATTTCGACAGCAGCATGTTATAACAAAAAGTGCATGTACACCCCATAATTTATTAAAATATTGAAATTTTAACTGCTTATTAAGTAGGATTTTACAAATATAGATATCATTTTTTCAATTCATACTTAAATTACATATGCATGGAAATAACTCATGAGATTATGCATTAAAATATGATGTATACAACAAATTATTTTCGTTCCGAACTAACAAATTGGGATTTATAGGATAACACTAGCAATAATTATATCATTCTTATAAATAGTTATAAGAAGAAAATAATTTTCGCTATTGTTAGGCGTTATTATAAGTCAAGCCACTTATTACATCTGGGTGTATAAAGTTATTATGTTGCGGTGTATAGAGACTACTTCCCATTTGTCCGCATACAAGGCTCACAACCTTGTACTGTAAAACTTTCTGCAACCTTTGCTCTTTTTTACTTTCCCTGCAATACATGGTAACGTATAGGGAAAGTATTGGAATCATGCCGAAAATCGCAACTCGAGTTTTCGACGGATCTACACGTTTCGAGACCTCTAGAATACGAAAAAACTATTTTTAACGTGACGTCTGTGTGTGTGTCTGTGTGTCTGTCTGTCTGTCTGTATGTCTGTCTGTCTGTGCAGATCTTGTATGCACTCTAACTAATAAACTAATGGACCGAATTTCATAAAATTTGGTAGGTCAGTCATTTGTGGGCGAATCTAGTGCTGATTAGATTTTGGTACGATTCGAAAAAAAAAATAACCTTCCTTTTTTTTGCAAAATGGCCCGCAAAAGCTTGTATCCACTCTATCTGACAGACTATTGGACCGAATTTCACAAAATTCGGTATATAAGTCATTTGTCACTCTGGTGCTGATTAGATTTTGGTACGATTAAAAAAATAACCTGCTTTTTCTGCAAAATGGCCCGCAAAAATTACAAAATCTAAAATAAAAACTACGTATGCTCAAATATATCCATTAAATGCTTGTTCCATATGTAATTTTTAACAAAGGAAAGAATAAGATCAACCCCATTAAACTAGGACTAGCCGTTATCGAGATATTTTAGTTTTTTTGTATTTTCTCTACGCCCCCTTTGAAAAATGTCTAGTTATCAAATGAGAACGAAAATTTAATTAAAAGTGAATTAAATTTAATTAAAATAAAGAGAACGTGGATATAAGTCTGCAGGGAAAGTCATGTGATGCCCACATCAGATTTTTTTCAGCTGTTTGGGTGATAAATTCAAACTATCAGAGAAGCCGCATTTACAGGCGTTCATGAAAATTCCAGCTTCATTTTTGAAACATTCAACTAATTATCGTGAGCAGAAGTGTTCTTTTTATATTTCTCTCTATATATATTATCATAACTATCAGGAACCTTATTCTCCATTACGAACAATTGATTCCTGTGAAACTTTCACTAACACGTTTGCAAATGTTTTACAGTGCAATTAATATCTTTGGATATAATGTAACCTGCACACCTCTCCTAAGTAATATTATTAATAACTTATCCGATTCGCTAGTCAAACATTGCTAGACCACTTTTAGAAAATGCACAGTTCACTTAAACCCTCAAACCCTCAACAAACGTACCCGTCCCACAATACGCACAACTCGCTACATTTTCAAATTAAGAATATTAATTCCCTCAAAGAGGCAAGGATAATCAAGGAAATTAAATTGAATTTTCCAAAGCATTGAATATTCATCAGTTTGGTGTCATTTTGTTCTTAATGTTGCATAATTTTTGTCAATTTACCATACTTTTGTCAATCTGGTAACATTTTCGGAAAATTTCCAAGTTAGGGATATTTTACCACATTCGTCGCAACCCGTCCTGCACAGGCGGAGTGGAAAACTTTTTTATGTTCCCTACAACATATGGTAATGTATAGGGAAAGTATTGGAATCATACCGAAAGTCACAACTCGAGTTTTCGACGGATCTACACGTTTCGAGGCCTCTAGAATACGAAAAAACCATTTTTAGCATGATGTATGTGTGTGTGTCTTTGTGTCTGTGTGTCTGTCTGTGTGTCTGTGTGTCTGTCTGCGTGTTTGTGTGTCTGTCTGTCTGTCTGTGCAATGTATGTATCCACTCTAACTAAAAACTAATGGACCGAATTTCATAAAATTTGGTATGTATGTCACTTGGGTCAGACCCTGGTGTTGATTACTTTTTGGTAGGATTCGTAAAAATAGAACATGCCTTTGTTTGCAAAATCGCCCGTGAAAATGTCATGTATCCTTTTCCGCTAAAATACTAATTGACCAAATTTCACAAAATTTAGTATATAAGTTACTCGTAATATGCTGTGATGCTGATTGGATTTTGGTTCGATTCGGAAAAGAACAGTCTACCTTTCTCCATGAAATGACCCGCAAAAATTTCATCTATCCACCCTAGCCAAAATACTAATTGACCAAATTTCACCAAATGTGTTACGTAAGTTACTTGTGAGACACTCTGGCGCTGATTAAATTTTGGTGCGATTCAGAAAAGGACAACCTGCCTTTTTTTACGAAATGTCCCGCAAAAATTGCCAAAATCTAAAAAATAAATAAAAGAAAAAAAACGTATTCTGAAATGTATTGATTAAATTCTTGTTTTATACGCAAACGAGGATTTCATAGGAAAGGAATATAACACCCTTCATTGTAGTTTAGGACACACCGTTCTCAAGGTTTTTGAGATTTCTTGTATTTTTGTTACGTCGCTATCGGAAAAATGTCCAATTGCAAAATAAAAACAAAAATTCAATTAAAAATGCAAATTTAGTGTTATTTGGTGCAATTAAACTCAATCTAATGAATTACTGAAGAAATAAAGAAAATATGAATTTGGGTCTGCAGGGAAAGTCATGTGCTGCTAACATCAGATTTTTTATATAGATTTTATCTCACTGAATTTATTGTAAACAGGCTCAATTTTGAATGCACAGTGGGCATTCGTTGGACAGATGTGGTCTAGATTTTGTTAACGTACAAATTGCTGTTCAAGCTAATTGCAGAGCAAAATGGCCACATGAACAAGGGCTAGGCAACAAACTCCTTTTAGTTTTTGTTTTAGGTCTGTTTTTCTTCCTGAAGAAAACAATTTCATGACTTCGAAACCAGGTAATGAAATTACTTAATGGTTAAAGGCTAAATTATTAACAAGGCTTTAATCTATGGGTATTTTTAATGCAGTTTCTGGTGTTGTAATTTAACATTCATTGCAGTTGCCAATTAAACTAAAACTACCAAATATCACAAAATTTCAATTATTTGAAATAGCGCTCTCTTTTGAAAAGTTTGTAATACTTCCTGAACGTCTTGATGTAACCATTAAGTAAAGATCTTTATGTTCTTTTGTTAAAGCAATAATGAAACATAACACCCCACCCCCCCTTACAATATAACTAGAAGTGTATTTTATATTTCATATATTTTCAGTTGCTTATCAAAGACATGAAATATTTCTATATCAGAGCCATGTTAGCATCTTATGAATGATGCCATCTAGTTACAAATAGAAAATGACATATTCGTATAAAATGGGCACTTTAACAAAAGAGCTTTCATTATTTCATTGATTTTTGGAAACAACAGTGGAAGAATGGATGGATGTTTTCTGTTCTCATTCTTAAGGAAAAAAGGAGTTACATATTCAGATAAACGAACCAAATTGCATTCAAATTTCCCAGGTTGTTCGAAAATTATCGTATCCACAGACATACATAGAGAAAAATACACTGATACCGTTCAAGAAAATTTTGATTCCGGTTAAGGTAGGCACAAAACATGTAATTCCATCTTAATCTGAAAGTTGAATTTTTTACCTTATTATGAAACTTTCGCTTTACATGCCCTATGCATTATAGAAAAATTCATCAGAAAAGATAGATTTTTCCATTCAGGGCCCTTAAAACGGTTTAATTTATTGAGGTTTTCTTTTAATTTGATAGTTTTAAAAATTAAAACACATGTGACCCTTTCAGATTTAATTGTGTACACACATCGTATTGAAATCTCACGATTTATTCAATAAATATTTCGCCTATGGACTTGCAAACGGTCAAAAGATTATTAAAAAATATACGACAAAAATATACAAAATATACGTTTTACAATATTTCGTTTCTCTAGCTGGTGATGTCAATTATTCTCATACCTTCAGCCATGTGCGCTATTGTACCACAGATGCCAAACTTGCTTTAATAAATCTGATTGCTCGTCTTTTTCCAGAAAAAGAAGGTTATTTTTTGCCTTCGAAACTAGTTGATACTTACATTTTATTGTAATTTTGCTGTATTTTTACGAATATTTTATGTTATCAGTTTTTTGAGCATATTTTGATATATCTTTCTCTTTTTCATTATTACTAATTGCTAAATTAAACACGAATTAAGCAGATTGTATAAAAAAATCCTATTATCTGTTTAAAATTCAATTGAATGTTCATACCTTCGCACGAAATAAAATACGATAATCAGATATCTACGTGTAGTACAGATGTTACATATTTCCGAAAAATTGATGGAAACGGTAACTCAATACGAAGTTTCCTTTGGATTTTTACCCTGATTCTATTTGAAAGGAATGTCCCAATAGCTATTGACGAAATTCATAAGACAACCGATATATGTTCGCATGTAGAGATGATTTGGATGTGAAAATAAAAACATATGTATTGATTTTATATCAGATATTTAAGGAACATAAAAGTTCTGAAATAAAATATGTACGTTTCTAAAGACATTATTAGTCAATGCAATGGAGTTTACTGAATTGGTTGGCATGCTTAGACAATATTCCCGTTAAAACTAATTTGAAAGTACAGAGGTGTGAAAAATACGTTAAATCTCTGCTAAGATAAATATTTAAATCGTTAAACGTTAATAAGTAATGGTTAAAGAGTTTACTCATAAAGTTTAAACCAATCAGTTTTTAAAACAGATATTGTATATTCTACACCTCTTTTTTCATATTTCAGTCAAAAAGAATTTCAAAAGATATTTAAAATAGATTATGTTAACCCTTTGCTTACTGGTGGGACAGCGTCTATCTCAAACGAAGAACCTCTCAAAAAGTCAGATATTTGACATACCCTATTCCAAACAGTTCGATCCCCCTTTGCAGGCATTGTCGTCCGGACAACAAATGCTGTGTTTAATGGACAATTTGTATAATACTAGCATAACTACCTTTGCGGAGGGGGGATCGAACTATTTGGGATAGGGTATGTCAAATACTTGCCTTTTCGAGAGGTTCTTCGTTTGGAATGGACGCTGTCCCACCCGCAAGCAAAAGATTAATATGGCTAGCGTTTATTGTAAGGTATATTTTTGCAAAGTGCCCTCTGGAATTGTGGATGTAGTCTTTAAACACAAGCACATAGCTAAGTCTCCAGTTAACTATTAAATCGCTAGTCAGTGTGTGAAGACGTTGGAATCAATATGCAGGCATTTCTTTTTTGTTGTTGTTGTTGTCGTGTCCCTAACATTACATTAAAGGAAGAATGTGTGCACTGCTTCTGTTTAGTCTAAATGACCCGGGGCACCCGAAGGTAGAAATCTGACTTCTGCCCCAAATAAGACATTACAACATCCATGCCCGCAGGCGGGACTCGAACCCGCAATCAGGCAGCCGAGCTGTCACGAGGAAACGCAGGCATTTTTTTGAAAACAGCAAGTTCATTCTTAAACTTAGGTAATCATAACAAATAAACTTAATTAACTTAATTTACAATAATAAATCATTTTAACACATCGTTTGCATCGGCACACCACACTTCTACCTCGTCAGGACTCAACCGTATTGAACCGTCTCGAACCGTTGTCTTATAACTCCGGTTGTCAGCCCCACCTGTCGATCGCAAATCTGCGAGGCGGCTATTTAAATGTAGCCTCTTCTTTTTCCAGGGAAGATACTGCTTGAAAATAAAAAGTTGAGAGTAGAAATTGTTAATCCTTACAAGTGTCAACGGCAATATACGGCCAATAACTGTCTAACTACCTTAGAAGTTCACAAAACATCTGATATATACAATAAACAGTCTTTAAATGCTTAAGTCATTAACAAAACAGAAGATCAGATTTCCAGGACACTGATATGCTCATAATTCAAGGTCATTAAATAGGTAAGGTTGTTCGGTGAGAGAAAAAAATTAAGGCTCCTAAATATACAGGCTGACGTAACCGCCATTTTGACTCCAAATTTGAAAGCAAATATGTTGGGTTGCTTTTAGCTATTTAATAATTTTAGGAATTTGTTTTTAATCTAAACGGGTTCAGGTGTCTTATTAACATAGTTATTCTTTTTTCTTAATTTAATTATCTATGTCCAATTTAGTTAGGTTTTTGATATTCTTCTATTCCAAATGCATCCTATTCCATAGGTTTTGTGTTAAAAATGACGAAATTTCGTTCTTTTTAGGTTTCAGCAATTTAAATTTATTTAAATTGACTAATTTGTGGTTCCGTTAATTGCCCTTTTTATTCCCTTTAATTCGGTTCTAAATTTGTTGTTCTTGGGTAAGAATTCGTTGATTTATTGCGATTTTTCATTTTTATTCTATTTTCAGCTTTTTAAAAGTTTCAGAATCGTCCATTATTAAATTATTGAAGAATTCGTATATTCCAAATCGTTTCACTTCACTTCTTTTTAATTTTTGTTTGCCTTAAAATTGCCGTTCTCTTATTTAAAATTTTGAGTTTTTGATTGTTTGACAGTAATAATAAAATCGTCTGTCATTAATTATTTTATAATTCATCGGTAGTTTTGTTTACGATGGATGGCAGCGATTTCCGTCGCTCTATAAATAGATTCGAGCTTTTTTTTACTCTCGGGCCTTTTGATTAGAACTCAAGATGTGATCAATTAAGTTGTTTTGCGTCACGGTGCTCGTATGCGTTCCATCGCACTGGAACGATCTATCCTTGCCTCAGCTCTTTTAATAAACGTGTGAATAACCGCAGTACTCTACTTTCAACAATGTTCGGAATGATGTGGTTTATTTACATCACGAGAAGTCTTCATAATTGAATTTGATAAATAGCGTGACTGGACAATGTTTTGACTTCGAATGTTTCCAACTGGCGGTCTGTGAAGGAAGGCGTTGTTTTGTCTACGAATTGCTAGCCTACCCCGTAGATTTGAGAAGCGCAAGGTTGCCAATTAAGCGATTGTTACTCGTGATCATTGTGCTTTCTTTGAATGACGTATTGAATCAGCATTTCCATTTGTGATTAATGGACTATATGCTCGGTGTTTTGTACAGAAGAGTGAAGAATTGCCCAATGTTTCCGATGAAGAAATCGTTGATTGATGTTGGTGCTGATCAAATGTTGTTGTGGAGCGTGCTGACGTGTGAGCGGTCTAGCTTGATGGACTGGAGTGGATGGTATTCCTTGTTCTCAGCGATTGGACTTTTGATTTTTCATCTTTGGTTTCATTTGCTGAGATCTGATGCATCCAGCGTGTTCCATGACGTCTCTCTACATCCGGTTGTTATTATTAAATTATAATTCTAATTGTCTATCAGTTTTACATTATTTTAAAGTTAAACTAATTTGGAAGGAATAAAACCCTTCTTCCCCCTCCCAATAATATATACAATAAACAATCTTTAAATGCTGAAGTAATTAACAAAACAGAAGATCAGATTTTCAGAACATTGACATGCTCGTAATTCAAGGTCCATAAATAGGCAAGGTTGCTCAATGAGGGAGAAAATTAAGGTTCCTAAATATACAGGCTGACGTAACCGCCATTTTGACTCCAACCAGTCCAATCATTTATCGTTTGCATGTGCTAGCTCAATGAAGCGAGCATGTTTCATGGCTGATATTTGTAACGTAATTTAGCTGTACAATAGATGCTTCTGCTTTAAAAAAATGTACCAATCATTCAAGATAGCAGTCTAAAATGTTTCGATTTTTTCAAAATCCCGAGAAATGGACTTGGAATTAAACTTTTTTCGCAATCTACTGCCATCGCTTTAACTGTCAAGATGGCCGCTGTTCAGGTCGGGGTTGCGTTTCTGGAGCGCCTGGTCAAATATGGCCGTATCTCCGGGCTGTGAGTGTACATCATGATCTATGGAATTAGATGAATTGCTCCAAAAATTTGGGGGGTGAAATTGAAAAATACTCCGAAGAGTATAGAATTGAATAGGTGGTAAAGTGGATTCACGACAAAAAAAGGTGGCCACATTTATCTTTTCTTTTTTTTTGGGGGGAGGGGGTTAAAAAGGAAAATTACTTTGCTGCTGTGACATGCCATGTGGTTCTGAATTTTTAGTAGTTGTTCAAAAAATGAGTTCATTGGATGGACAAAAAAAGACCTGATTCCCCAAGAGACCGGGTTGTGAGCTTTCACAATTTGCTGAGATTTTACTATTATTCTATTTATCAAATATACAGAGTTGACTTTATTTAAGGTTTCAAAGTTAAAGTATTGTGGACACTCTGGGCCTCTTCCGAAACTTCCATTGATGGGGGTCGTACTCCGGTAAGTTGCAGATTTCTTCGTTTGGAATTTTATTTAAATTTTGAAAAATTTTAATAGCTAATTTTGAGATTTGTTTGTTAATGTTTGTTACTCCGAAGTCGTTGTGGATGATATCGTTTCTGAGGAACATAGGTGCTTTTCTGATTAATCTAAGTGTTTTGTTTTGGGCTGTTTGTAGTTTCCTAATATGATCTTTTGCTGCGAATCCCCATACAGCCGAGCCGTACAAAAGGATGGGTCTAAGTACCGTTTTGCAAAGGAGGACATTATTATTATAACTCGCGTGGAGGGAGTGGGGAATGGCCGATAGCTGGCCTCTGGCCGAGTGAAATTTTTTAATGGCGTTTTTGATTTGCGGCTTCCAATTCAGTTTGGAATCGAATATAATACCCAAATACTTAGCATTTTCCACATAAAGGATGTTAATTTTATTGATTTGAATGGGGATCGGCTTCTTTTTCTTTTTGACTTTTGAGAAAAGGATGCAGTTTGTTTGTTTTTTCGTTGCTTTTTATTTTCCATTTCCGAAACCAGGCGGAAATAGTGTTTATGTGCTTTGGAAGCCTGGAGCGTATAAGATATTTTTTAGAGCTCTTGGTGTAAATGGCTGTGTCGTCCGCATAGATTGCAAGGTGTGTGTTTGGAGCTCTGGGTATGTCATTTATGAATAAATTAAACAGGGTTGGGTCCAATTGCGAGCCTTGTGGGACCCCGGACCTGAGTGGTTTGTGCGTGGATTGGGCCTGTTTGTAGCGGACGATGAAAGATCTATTTCGAATGTAGGAGTTTATTAAGTGGATTAGTGTGTCTGGCATGTTGAGCTGAATTAATTTGTATATTAATGCGTTATGCCAGACTTTATCAAAGGCCTTTGAATAGTCCATAAGTAGAAAGTCAGTTGAAAGGCCGATTTCAAGTCCTTCGGAGATGAATTCGGTAACCCTTATCATCTGGTGTGTTGTAGAGTGCAGAGGGCGGAAGCCAAATTGTTCTGGTTTTCGGATGTTGCGTTGATCAATGAATTGTTTTAACCGCGTGTGTATTATTCGCTCCGAGAGTTTGCTTAATGTACTAAGAAGGCTAATAGGTCTGAAATTTTGGGGAAGGTGTGGTCTTCGCCTGGTTTCGGGATTCCAATGATTATGTGCTTGCCTGTATATATAAGAGCCGTAGAGAAAATGGAACTCTGACTTCACTGCCTGACCACTGAGTCAAGTCATAGATAGGCGCCATCGTATTTAAAGGGAAATAAATATCTTGCTAAAGGGTATTCAGACACTTTTTCTTGTACAATCTGAAATTTATACTTAGAGTGTATCAATATAATCAATCTTGTATAATAGTGTGACATTCATACATATAGCTTACAATTAGAATACGAAAATATAAAAATTCACATTCGTAAAAGTCTCAGTTATAATTATGTCTCAAATGGCTTTATTTTAAATTTAAGGAATTTAAGCACTTCACAAATATTGTAATATTCAAAGTTCATCCTCTTTTGAGAGAACCTATGTCCAGGGATTTTTAATGAACTTTCCAGGATCATTTATAATAATTTTTCCAGAAGATTTTCTAAACACTAAAATCAAAAATAAATAAAGACTCTGCTAAAGGTTATCTGTCATACAAAAAATTCCTTTGAATTAAATTACAATACACATGCACATATAAAATAAAATAATAAATATGGAAAAAGGTTACCAATTTCCCCTCCTTATTTTATTAAATATCAGTGATGTATAAATATTTGCTATGTGTAAAATATTAAAACTGATATAAAAATAAAATTATTTTGTGCATTGGCAAAAATTGAAACAAGCACAAAAATCAAATAAAATTTGAAATTTTTATGAGAAAATTTCAAAACTAGCAATTATTTGCGAAAGAAACATTTGCAATTTTGACAAAAATCCATTAAAATTCGTGGGTTTTTTTTAAGTAGCTTAAAATTCGCAATTTAAAACTCACGATTTTTTACGAAATCTTGCTAAATATCATGATTTTTACAACAGACGTTAGAATTCGTCACTTTTATAAGAACACATTAACATTTGGAACATCATTTTTAACACTTTACAACGTAGTTGAAAAGTGTTTCAGACTTTTCTCATTCTGTCTGTCTGTCTGTCCATTAGCACGATAAATGCCGTAAAAATGACGTTATCAAAATGAAATTTTGGTATGTTGTTCAGATGGTCTGTGGGACCTAAGGGAATATAAATGAATAATATCACCCAATAAGATATGGATTGAACCTGGGTTGGAAAAATGAAATACATTGAACCCTACGGGACCTAATTTTCCAAACATTTTTTAAGCGAATGTAAAAATCACGAATTGCTTTGAAAGTTTTAAGAAGTATTCAAATTATCACATAAAATATATAAAACAAGTTTCAGCAAAATATATTCAGTAGTTCTTTAAATAAATATCAAAATAATAATTACACCCATTATATGTAAAGATCACGTGATTATTATATGGATAAATCGCTTGACCCACTTCAAAATAAAACATGGCATCCATCTTGTGTCAAAATCGTGATTTTAAAAGTTCATTTTAATTTATATTGGTGTTGTATCCGTCCTAAACCCGATTTATTTTTGCTTAATTTCTGTGCATCAATGTTCCGAAACAACGCAATTACAATATATTTGAGTTTAAATGGTAATCAAACTTTGATTATTTCTACAAAGAAGTCTAATTTTCACTTATGGAGATTGTAAACACATCAAGCTATAAATGCGTTGTATAAGAATACCAGAATTTCTTTGTGAGAGTTTGCAATATAGTTGATATGAATGAAACAGTCATTGATTTTACATAGAGAACAGACGATTTTATAACAGACTTTTTCGGTGACGTTTTAAGCACAGAGCTAAATTACTGTTACCTCCATGGTTTTAAGTAAAATAAATTATTAGAGTATTGTGATGAATAAAAAGAATAAAATAAGCGTTTATGAATGAAATGTTTACTGCTTTTTCATAGAGAGGTCCAGGCAATTTATATTTCAATGATGTCATTTGAGTAAAGTTCATTTTTTTCGAAGAAGTTTTCGAATATAATAAATTATTGTAGTATTGTGATAATTTTAAAAATATTACCGATGACTGTATCGCATTTTAGAGATATTTAAATAAAATTGCATTGTAGTTGGAAAGTGTTTCATAATCAATGCTTTATGCACGATTGATCTTTCTTGTTCTTTAATTCTTAGGGTAAGCAATATTTGAGACAATATTTAAAGGTTCAGTGTTTAAATCTCTTCCATAAACATCAACATGAGATTCCAATTCCAATCTCTTCGACATATCTTCATCCATTGTTTCCGAAGCTCCTCATCTTAACAAAATATTGATTGTTGCAACATATTTTGTTTCAAGGTTATATCGAGAATTTAGACATTTCACGGCTTTCACTTTCCCTGCAATACATGGTAATGTATAGGGAAAGTATTGGAATAATGCCAAAAATTGCAACTCGAGTTTTCGACGGATCTACACGTTTCGAGACGTCTAGAATACGTAAAACACAATTTTCAGCGTGACGTCTGTGTGTGTGTCTGTGTGTCTGTCTGTGTGTCTGTGTGTCTGTGTGTCTGTCTGTCTGTCTGTCTGTGCAATGTATGTATCCACTCTAACTCAAGATCTAATTGACCGAATTTCATAAAATTTGGTAGGTAATTCACTTGGATATGAACCTGGTGCTGATTAGTTTTGGGTACGATTCATAAAAACAGAACCCGCCTTTTTTTGCGAAGTGACTCTTAAAAATGTCATGTATCCACTCTAGCTAAAATACTAAATGACCAAATTTCACAAATTTTGGTTTAACCCTTTGAGGGGCAGCATGTTAAATTTTCTAAATAATTACAAAATAACTTGATTATATAAACTCTAGCACGTTATTTTAACTTATTTTAATATTAAATTTTTTTTTTATTATTTTGGTTTTTTTTTAAGTGGTGGTTTCAATTGAAACCACCGCTCACGTAGGACATTTTTTAATTCATACAATACAATGTTGATTTATTTTCATTTTGCAAGGTACTTACAAAAAGAAGGATGTTTACAATTAAAATACAATATTACAATGTTTTGCATTATTATTATTATATATATTTTTGCATGTGCATTTTTATATATATAAATTGCTAATAACTGAATTTGACTACTTGGTGTGATAGCGTTCAAAACATGAGGTTTGACTTGATTGTAAGCATAGCGGTACATTACAAGTTTTGCACATCCACCTTGCTCTATGTGGTTATTTTTTTAGTGCTACATAGAGCACATCTGCGATATAAGGAATGAACGGGAAGTTAATCAGAACTTTTTAGTCGTGTATCATCGGGAACAAAATTCAAGAATTTTGATTCTGCTGATTCAGATTCTTCTGATTCAATTCAAAATCTTCTGATTCAGATTGATCAGATGCCACAGAATCATCATCAGATGGAAGATCAATGAACAAAGCAAGTGCTTTTTCAGCAGATAAGCTTTTTCTAGACATTATATTCTCCTAGAAATGAACAATGAAATTATCCATAAAAATATTATATAGTATTTGAAGAATATTAAAATTATTATATAAAACTAAATAATATAAAATATTAAAATTTTCAAAATATGAAAACTGCATCAATAAATAGCAATTTTTAAAAAATTGAATTCAGAAAGTTTTTGTTTGGGTTTACACCAAGTGTGTGGAAAATTGGGAAAAAAATAAATTATATAAAAGTGAATTATATGACAATTATATAATAAAGGACAAAAAACAATTATAGAAAAATGAATTAGGTATATAAAACTACTAAAATACTTAAATTTTGAAAAATATTAAAACTGCATCAATAAATGCCAAGTTTTAATAAATTAAAATTAGAGCTTTGGTTTGGTTGTTCACTAAGCCTAAGTGTGTGGTGGTTTCATATGAAACCACCTTTTATTATTGTAAATTAAATAATAAGTAAAAATTTTACTAACCTGCAATAACGCTTCTAAATCTAACAACGAAACGTCACAGAAGATATTCTTAACAGTTTTTTTTTAAATATACAAATTCATGTTGGAAAAAAAAAAGTCAAATACTACGATAAACAAACGCCACTCCAAACAGTGACTCAAAAGATACTCAAATAAATGCATTTACAAATGTTCAATCGTGTTCTGTCATCTACAACCCATATTTTACACTTCAATCCAGATATTAAGCTTGTGGTTTCAAAAACAGACCATTGCGCAGCTGAAGTAAAAATTCTTGAAAAAGGTGGTTTCAAATTAAACCACCGCCCCTCAAAGGGATATAAGTTACTTGTGGAGTACTTTGGTGCTGATTAGATTTTGGTATTATTCGGAAAGGAACAGCCTGCCCTTTTTTTACGAAATGGCCCTCAAAAATCCCCAAAATCTAAAATAAAAGTTACGTATGTTAAAATATATCAATTAAATGCTTGTTTTATACGTAATTTTTAAAGAGGAAAAGAATAAGAGTAACTCTATTACTCTAGGACTAACCGTTCTCGAGATATTTAATATTTTTCGAAATTAATTATGTCGGTTTTGGAAAACGTTCATTTACCAAATAAAAACTGAAATTGAATTAAACATGCAAATTCAGTGTTATTTTGCTCAATTGAACTCAATTTAATGAATTATTAAAGAAATAAAGAAAAAATGAATTTGAGTCTGCAGGGAAAGTCATGTGCTACCCACATCAGATTTTTTCAATAAGAGAAAGCAACTATACACCAAACCTCACATTTAACTGCCATAAACCTCTGGGTTGGCTGTGAGGACTGGGCTTTCGACACCAAAACTCTATCGCACTTAAACATAGTTAAAAGAACATGTACGCAAATTGTTATTATTTAGATACAATTTGGTGAAGAGATTATATCACATGACATGAGCACAGCTGGTTGATCGACAATGTTATTACTTTTTAACACTTAACAACATAGTCGAAAAGCATTTATGACTTTGTTCATTTTATCTGTCTGTCTGTCTGTCTGTTCGCACGATAACTGCCGTAAAAATGACTTTATCAAAATTAAATTTTAGTATGTTATTCAGACGGTCAGTGGAAACAATGGGAATATAAATGAATAATGCCACCCAATTAGTTTTGGATTGAACCCGGATTGAAAAAATAAAATGCATTGAACCCTAGGGGACCCAATTTTCCAAACATTCTTTAAGAGAATGTGAAATTCACAAATTGCTTCGAAAGTTTTAGGAAATTATCACATAATATACATGAAAAATTTTTCAGAAAAATATATTCAGTAGTTCTTTAAATAAAAATTAATATAATAATTACACCCATTATATGAAGACATCAAGTGACCATGATATGAAGAGATCAAATGACCCACTTCAAAATAAAATATGGCGTCCATCTTGTGACAAAATTGTATTTTTTAAAGTTCTTTTTAATTTATATTTAGTGTTGTATCCGTCCTAAAACCGCTTTATATTTGATTAATTTCGGTGCATCTATATTCTGAAACGAGGCAATTATTATACATTTGAATTCAAATGATCATCAAACTTTGATTATTTCTGCAACGGAACTTAATTTTCACTTATGGAGAATGTAAACACATCAAGCTGTAAGATGAGTTGTATAAGAATTGCTGAATATCTTTAACATAAAATTATTTATCTCAGATTCTGCAATATAGTTTATGTGAATGAAACATTCGTTGATTTTACATAGAGAAGGAGCCGATTTTATAGCTAACTTTTTCGATGAAGTTTTAAACATAAAGTTAAATTACTTTTATTTCCATGGTTTTAAGTTTTCCAGTAAATTAATTATTGTAGTATTGTGATGAATTAAAGGAATAGAATAAAAGTGTATGAATGAAATACTTACTGCTCTTTCATAAAGAGACAGGCAATTTATGTTTCTCTCACGTCATTTGAATAAAATTCATTTTTTTCGATGCAGTTTTCAAATATCATAAATTATTGTAGTATTGTGATAATCTTAAAAATATTGCTTCTGAATGTATAGTATTTTAGAGATGTTTAAACAAAATTGCATTGCAGTTGGAAAATGTTTCATAATAAATGTTTTATGCATGATTGATCCTTTTACTTTCCCTGCAACACATGGTAATGTATAGGGAAAGTATTGGAATTATGTTGAAAATCGCAACTCGAGTTTTCGACGGTTGTACACGTTTTGGGACCACTAGAATTCGAAAAAACAATATTTACCGTGACGTATGTGTGTTTGTCTCTCTGTCTGTCTGTCTGTGTGTCTGTCTGTCTCTCTGTCTGTGTGTCTATCTGTCTATGCAGATTTTGTATCCACTCTAACTAATAAACTAATCGATTGAATTTCATAAAATTCGGTAGGTAAGTCACTTGTGGGCGAATCTGGTACTGATTAGGTACTGTCATTGATGTTGTGCAGCTGCCTGGAAATATTGTGCGGCGATAGTGACAAAAAGGTGCATCGACATGCTTAACGATACGAAGGTTATAAGAGCGCAGCATTGGATTTTGGACCGAGTCTAACACCTGAATCGCCTTTGATGGTACTTTGATCCGATTAAGGAGTTCGAGAAAGGTGGAAGAGCTTCTAAATATTTTATGTTAAGATATCTATTATCTATCGGGATCAAATGACACGGCATCATCTTAAATGTTATATTTATCACTGTCTGATATAAAATATTCTCGTAATTTGATGTAAAACTGAAACATCTTAGGACGCGCGGTAGAGTAAATCTTGAAAGAAATGTGACTTGGATGAAACGGAATAGGCAGTATGTAACGAAAGCGACATTGTGTTGTCACAAATCAAGCAATTGTAAGATGATTTGTATAAGATTTGCTGAATTTTAATCACGCAAAATTGTTTAGCGCTGGAGTCTGGAATATAAGTGATATGAATGATTTCACATAGAGAAGCAGACAATTTACAGCATTTATAGCCTTTTCTGATGAAATTTTAAGTTTCTAAGTATAATAAATTATTGTAGTACTGTGATAATTAAAAAAAATCTGATTTGGGCAACACATGACTTTCCGTATATAATGCAATGAATTTTCTACTTTTACAGTTAAAAAAATGTTATTCTTATAGTAGATATTTCCAAGATATTGAATTTTCTTCAATTAGTCGTCATTTCCATTGATTTAACGACATATCTATCCATTTGGCGAGATTTTTGTTAATTTGGCAGCAATTAATAATGTCGCCAAGATGGCGACATTCCACCAAATTTGTCACCAAAAATCCCGCCAAGCGTTATGGATGGAGAAATAAGTTATTCCTATTGAAGATAAATGACTATTGGCGTTCACATACAAAAGTATTACTCAAAACATCTTTTTTCCTGAATGGAACGAGCTAGTTCCAGTAGAATGATGTCACCCAATTTATCGCATGGTATTGCATATGAAAAGTGAACATGTTTCTCAATAGGAAATACATATTTTTTTATTTTATATGACTTTTGATAATTTTCCTTAAAAATGTGCAATACCTCGAGAATGGTTTATGTTAGCATTCTAAAATTTATGTCAATCGTTTTCTAATGAAAGATTACAAAAGAAATGTCTATTTCCGGAACTTTATTAGCGGTTTTGATTTTTGACGATTTTTTCAAAATTTCACCCGAAAATTTAAGGGGGTTCTGAACATTCGATTGCGTATAAAAGCAATAGGCTTCCAGTGTTTACGGATTGTGATTTTTGTACCAAATTTCGTTTGAATCCGGTCCATTCGTTTGTCAGTTATCGTCTCCACAGACTCACTGACACACACACACACACACACACACACATACACACATACTTTCACACCCACAGACATATATACTTTCACTCACACTCACACGTACTTTCACACACACACACACCCACACACAGACATCACTTCAAAAATATTTGATTCGGGATCAGGGATGCTTGAAATGTGCTCTCCCGTCGATAACTCGAATTCTAATTTTCGACCCCGTTACAATACTTTCCTTATACAATATGTATATAAGGAAAGTTATAATATGAGTGCTGAATGTGTTGCATTTTAGAGATAATTAAATAAAATTGTTTCATAATTATTGTTTTATGCATGATTTATCTTTCTTGTTTTTTATATTCTTATCATAGTTAGTACAATTTGTGTGTTTACCAAAACAATTGTTAGATTTTATTTATTTTCCACCATTTTTGATTTGGGCTTACTACGAAAATGACCATAACTAAACAAACTTTTCCCCCTAAAAGTGGACATTTTGAACTTTCATAAAAGGCATTTAAATTGAATTTAGTTTTTAGTTTAATAAGATTATAATGGACTTAAATTCAGCAAATTTGAATTGCAAAATCGCCATTCTCACGTGGCTTCTGTATGACTTCAGAAGGGATAAAAACCAGGAACTAATATTTTCCCCCACAAACTAGAGGAAGATAGCTTTTAGCTTATCAAGAAAAAAATAATCCCTTTTTAAAACCCTTTCTATCTTTTTTTAACACAAAAGTTTAAAAAAATTTAAAAAAAGCTTATTTCAAGGAAGAATATCTTTAAAGGGGGACCTGATTAAAGTAGCATTTTTTTTTGTGTTGTTGTTTCTAATCCCCGTGGTGAAAAAAAACCTTACACCACGTCCACTAGATCCCATGGCGAAGGGCAACATGCAGCTTCACTTTTATTGAGGCTCCCCTAAGGCAGAAGACTGACTAAACTTTGACATCACAACATCCATTCCCGCTGGCGGGATTTGAACCCACAACTCGACCATACGCTCGACCACCACATCGGCTATTTCTGTGTTACCTACTCAATTTGTACACTATAAGTGGTTATGAGTTTCATTCTGTGGTTCAGTACATTTTTAGAATTATAAGGACTCAAAGTATGATAGAATAGAACTCTCCCTGTAAGCAAAGTTATGTATGAGGCTATTATTTAAGATTGTAATATTATATATCATTAAAAAATTAGTTATATTATATATTTTGAAATGTTTTATATTGAGCATATACTTACTAGTAATAATGCATGCAGAATTTCACTTCCTGCTTTCAAAGGAAAACATAAACTTCATTTATGATGTTCACTAACTTTTCATCAAATTATCTTTGATGTACAGGGTGATTCTAAAAACAATTGTCGATATATGAGCCCCTGGCGGTCATACCGTTCAAGGAAATGGAAATAAATTTTGGATGCAGGTATTTTAAGGTATGCGTTCAAGAATGATATGAAAAAACAACAGTTCTGCTCTCACAGTTAGGGTTACAGTGACACAATTTCGAAATTTTCAAATGGCAACACTTACATTTTTTATTAGAGCGTTTTTCTTATTTTCCACCATTTTCGATTTGGGCCTATTTTTACTTGAGGCGATTGTTCAAAATTTGGATTTTGTACGTGGAGTTCGCGGAAACGACTTAAACAAACTTCCCCCTCTAAATGTGGACATTTTGAACATTCATAAAAGGTATTTAAATTGCATTCAGTTTTTTTAACAAGATTAAAATGGAATTTAAATAGAATTTAAATAGAATTAATATGAAATTTTTGTTGCTTTTAATATAGTTAAATACTTTCGACTCATCTCCTATTAAATGGTGGTGCATGAAGAGCACATGCAAAATAAATTTTCTCAATGATATGCATGAGAAAACCGGCACTAAACCCCAATGATATGCATGAGAAAACAGGTACTAAACCCCATGTTCCCTGTTCTACATATAAGGTAAATGGTGAAGAGAGATTATATATTAAAAGGCATCAATCAGAAGTATCCACGTTAGTAGTTAATCCTGTACCCAAATGAAATTATTTAAAAATATCACGAAAAATCCTTTTATATGTAATACATATTGTTGTTGACAAAAAAAAAAACCTTGTTCCCTGTATTAATATACATGGTGAAGGTACAAGAAAGGGTTAAGAGCAGAATAACATCAAACAGAAAAAGCAACACAAAGAGTTACGCCTTTATCAGCACACAAATAAAATTGTGACAAAATCACGCTTAAGAATGAAAATAAATAAACGTACTCCCGAAATTTGTTGACATTTTTACCATTGGTAAAAATACCTAAAAACTAATTTTACATTTTTTTCCCACAGGGAATCTCGGCCGTCCCTTTCCATATCATTTGTGTTTGTGTTAGATGGACTGTCTGAGCAATAAATAAATAAATAAATATCACAGGAAACCGTCCGGGGAAACAGTTACTCTAAGCCTCTGGGGCGTAACCCCTTCCCCGGTCTGGGCCTATACAGAACCACGGGAAAATCGGTGGTTTTAATTCTGAACGACATGTAGAACTTATTTCTTCTAAGAACTTATAAGTAATTTAATAAATATTATATTTTATACTGAAAATTTTAGTCTTTTGAATAATTATTTTCCTTGCATAATTTACCTTACCCATCATAAAGTATTATACAATGTATTCGGATTGTAAAATCTTTTCTATTACATAAAAATTGACATCTGCATCATAATTAGGAAGCACTCTATTAGTTTTAGCTATAATTAATTGTCAAATCTACTCTTAAAATAATCGACAAAGACCAAATCTGCCCACTAGGTATAAAACGCCATTTATCTAGCTGGACCAGGATGTGTTCCTCCTAATGAATAAATGAAGAAAATCTGCTTCCTTTCTGGATCCATTGCTGAAGAAAGAGGGAAGTAAATCATCTTCGAAAAAAATTGGGACACTTGAAGCACGTGTGTACGAATTATTCAAATACAAGTACCTAGTTCCAATTTTCTAGCCATTGAAAAAGATGCTCCTTCAATGTTGCGCAGGTGCACAATAGCTTAAATGGCCCTATGCACATTACATTATTGCAAAGTCGGAATTTTCTTCGAAATTGCAATTTCGTTGTAAATGTTCCTATTTTGTATGTTATTGTCATTTTATAAATTATTTTACTATTTTTGTGACACCGATGATGTTCAAATTACATTCCTCAAGCTGACGATAAAATATGTGTACACCATCATATATGTATATATTTTCAATGCATGAAATTGTTCTCCCAATCACTGAAATGCATCTCAAAATATTTTTGAACCATTAATTACAAAATTTATTACTGAAGCCACACATATTCTTCATCAGTTAACATTCTTTATCAGTTGCATCTTAAAAATTATTTAATTTCTGCTCTCTGCGAAAACAGCTATTTCACTCACTGCGAAGGAATCACTCTTCAGCAAACTATCGCCCTCCTTATTAATAAACAACGAAAACCTGCTTCCTCTCTGAATTATTCATTGCTGATGAAAGGAGAAATTACTTTATCTACGAAAAGTTATATGTCGCGTTATGGCTTAGGGGACCTCTGTCGGCAGTCTTCAGTTATTGAATAAGATAGACTTGATATGATAAACTACCCCACTTTTTATTTGCATTTACAGTTAATATTTAATATATGTCTTATTTTCAATTTTATCCAATATATATATCATTATAATTATTTTTAATTATATAACTAAATACAATCTGATGTGGGTAACACATGACTTTCCTTATATAGTGTAATAAATTAACTACATTTACAGTAACATAATTAGATTTTTCTTATAGTAAATAATTATATTCTTTCCAAGATATTAAATTTTCGTTAATTAGTCGTCATTTTCATCGATTTAGCGTCATTTTTATCCATTTGGCGAGATTTTCATTAATTTAGCAACATGTAAAAAGTCGCGAAGTTGGCGACATTCCGCCAAATTCGTCGCCAAAATCTCGCCAAGCGTTATGGACGGTGAAATAAGTTATTCTTACAGCAGATGAATGACTATTGGCTTTCAAATACAAAAGTATTACTCAAAGTATCTTTTTTCATGAATGGAACGAGCTAGATCCACGAGAATGAAGTCATCCAATTTATCGCATGGTATTACATATGAAAAGTGAACATGTTCTCAATAGGAAATATTTTTATTTTATTTTATATGAGTTTTTGATAATTTCTTTTAAAAATGTGCAATATCTCGAGAACGGTTCATGTTAACGTTCTAAAATGCATGTTAATCGTTTTCTAATAAAAAATTACATAAGAAATGTCTATTTACGTAACTTTATTAGTGATTTTGATTTTTTGACGATTTTTTCAAAAATTCATTCGAAAATTTAGGGAGGATCTGAACATCCGATTGCGTATAAAAACAGTAGGCTTCCAGTGTTGATGGATTGTGATTTTTGTACTAAATGTGGTTCGAATCGGTCCATTCGTTCGTCAGTTATCGTCTCCACAGACTCACTGACACACACACACACACACACACACACACACACACACACACACACACACACACACACACATACTTTCACACACACACACACACATACACACACGCACACACAGACATCACTTCAAAAATGTTTGATTCGTGATCGAGGATGCTTGAAACGTGCTCTCCCGTAGAAAACTCGAATTCGAATATTCGATCCCGTCACAATACTTTCCTTATACATTATGTATATAAGGAAAGTAATAAAAATGAATAATACTAAAATAAAATGAAAAAATTAGAAAAATAAAAAATCGAAAAATACGATACATTAATATTAATGTTTTGAATTTTATTTTCGCTAAAAAATTGTAACTTTAGCCAGTTTTATACTACGATTTGAGCGCCCTTGTAATGGTGTATGGTGGCATTCTCGTTTGTCCATTTCTTCTTTGGATCACTTGTTTGGTGGGAATTTTCATCTGTGTTTCATGTTCACATTCTGCTTTGCTTGTATGGGTGGCTGTCCTGTCTCCGGCTCTGACTCAATGGACGGGTCTGGGAGGGACGCTGTGAACATGTGTTTTGCATCTTAGGTTGTATTTCGTCCTGTTCGTACTGGCGCTTCTCGATATTTTTTAACACTTTACAACGAAGTTGAAAAGTGTTTATGACTTTGTTCATTCTGTCTGTCTGTCTGTCTGTCTGTCTGTCTGCCCGTTAGCACGATAACTGCCGTAAAAATGACTTAATCAAAATGAAATTTTAGTATGTTGTTCAGACGGTCTGTAGAACCTCTGGGAATATAAATGAATAATATCACCCAATTAGTTTTGGATTGAACCCGGGTGGAAAAAATGAAATACATTGAGCCCTATGGGACCTAATTTTTCAAACATTTTTTAAGCGGATTTAAAATCCACAAATTGCTTCGAAAATTTTAGATAATATTCAAATTGTTCCATAAAATATATATAAAAAAAATTCAGCGAAATATATTTAGTAGTTTTTTAAATAAAAATTAAAATAATAATTTCACCTCTTATATGAAACGATCACATGACCCACTTCAAAATGATATATGGCATTCATCTTGTTTCAAAATCGTGATTTTTTTAAGTTCTTCTTTAATTCATATTGAGTGTTGTATCCGTCCTAAAACTACTTAATTTTTGCTTAAATTCTGTGCATCTACATACTGAAACAACGCAATGACAATATATTTGAGTTTAAATGCTCATCTAAATTTGATTATTTCTACAACTAAGCCTATTTTTCACCTATGTAAAATGTAAACAGCAAAATATAAAGAATGAGTTGTATTAGAATTCCTGTATTTTATTAACACAAAATAATTTAGTACATGGAGTCTGCATGGCTGATATGAATGAAATATTATTTGATTTTATAAAGAGAAGGACGATTTTTTTCGATGAAGTTTCAAGCATAGAGTTTAATTTTTTGTAGCTCCATGGTCTTAAACAAAATGTTTAAATAAAATAAATTATTATAGTATTGTGATGAATGAAGTGAATGGGAGAAAGTTATGAATGAAATCCTGTTTTTATAGAGAGATCCAGGCGTGTTATTTTTTCTATGACGTCATTTGAATTAATTTCAGTTGTTTTCGATGAAGTTTTCAAATATAATAAATTATCGTAGTACTATGATAATTCTAAAACTATTACCGAGGAATGTATAACATTTTAGATATGTTTAAACCAGGCAATTTATATTTCAATGCCGTCATTTGAATGAAGTTCATTTTTTTCGATGAATGCTTAAGTTTTCAAATATAATAAATTAATGCAGTATTGTGATAAGTTTCAAAATATTACAGAGGAATGTATTGCATTTTAGACTTGTTTAAATAAAATTGCATTGAAGTTGGAAAGTGTTTCATTATCAATGCTTTAAGCATGATTGATCTTTCTTGTTATTTTTCTATCCGAAGTGTATTTCCCGGGACATTCCCATTTTAAACGTTTGTGCCCCACTTCCGTTTTTCTCAATTATAGCGCCGTATGTGGGAGCAAAAATCAAAAATCGTAGGTCAAATGTATGTAATATTTTCTGGAGAATCCAAATCTGCAATAAAAAATGGGGGTACCCATTGAAAATTTCAAAGTTCCCGACCCCTGGGTGGGGGGGTCAATTTTGGTATCATTGGATAGCTTTTCTAAAAATATTGAATACGTGTTTTTTTATTTTTTGATCCGAAGTGCATTTCTCGAGATATTTCGCCGTTCCGGAAATTTCTGGATACCCTGTATATATATATATATATATATATATATATATATATATATATATATATGTATATATATATATATATATATGTGTGTGTATATATATATATATACATATATGTGAATATATATATATATATATATATAGATATATATATATATATATATGTATATATATATATAAGGATATAAACAAGAAGAAAAAGTAAGCGAGAACAGGAGTGACCATATGATTTGCATAGAATGGTAGGGGTGGATTGCGACACCCCTTTTCCGCTTAAAGCAGCTTTTATGACCCGGGCAACGCTCACGGCACCAATTTAACTCAATGGTCAATCTCCCACTTGTGCAAAGACAGAAGCACCCGAACGGACACAAAAGCAAAGATGGAACCAAGCAAGGAAGAGATACACCCTACAATCAAACATGAAAACACAACATTTTATAAGGGAAAGTCGCACATGTGCGAAAAGACTTCATGATGATAGGATCGCAGATATGAATAAAAATGCTCATTTAGATTCAAACAAAGCACAATTTATTTCTTTGAAAAAGGAATAGTAATAATGTTGTAAAAAATATCTAGAGTAATTTCTTTTCAATGCATCATTTATTATTTTATTACATTCATAAATGCAGTCTTTTTTAAAAGTACTGTAGATTCTGTTTCTTCTGAAGTATCCGATAATAATATTTCTGAATATATTTTTAGTGAGGTTTGAATTCCAATCAATAATATTATTAATTTTGATATTGTATGAATTTCTCTTGTCGTGTATGGTTGTATAAATTCCATACTGTTGGTGTTTTCTTATTGACAAATCCAGGAAGTCTGGAACGTCCAGGAACGTTCTATGAGGCTTTTACTGTATTTGAATGTGCACATGAAAAAACATTTCGTTTGTTTTTACTATAAAGTTTTTACTCCTCAACATCAGTTAAAAAACTGTTGATATATAATATGTATGAAGGCTATATATAAATTTAGCGACTGGCAAATTTATTCCATGTTGAATATATGCCCGGTGACACATTATCAGGGTATATGTGTTATCGAAATACAGTTACCCTAACCTTTATATTGAAGCAAGTGATGAGCAGTGTTTATAAGCCTTATACAATTGTCCTTAATAAAGCTGTGACAAACATAAAAAATGTAAATTCTTTCGTAATGTATGACACGATCTATAACAAATCATCTTTCTTTAACGACTTTTATCAACACTACCACCATATGAAGAACTTCAAATTCAAGAAATGCAATTCTAAGTGATGTAAGCTTTATCAATGCAATTCTAAGCGATGTAAGCCAATACACACCAAATTTCTACAAAAAAGGACAATATAAAAATCTTTTGCAAGACTTTTAATGTGGTATATTGCATATCATGCCTTGCATGTCAGGCGAAATATATAGGACAGACGCAGAATTCCCTGAATATCCGTATAAATCTGCACCGAAGTCAAGTGGGCAAAATCCAACAGCTATCCACCAATAATAACTTTGAAGTACGACATTTTCAAGTACACCCCTTCAGCAATATTATGGTAACTATTATTGATATAGAACCAGACCTTTCTGAACGCTTGTGGTGGGAAAACACCCATATAAAGCAATACAATTCTGCATATCCATATGGTCTGAATACTTTATTATTCAAGGAAAATTGCAATAAAGAAAGACGCAGGAATAGTCAAACATACCCTCTCTTAGAAAATTCAATACCTAAGAAAACTTATAGAAACCAAAGAGGAAACAAAAAGCAACATTTTAATTATATCAAAACAGAAGAAAAAATCTCAGACTTCATAAAAACAGAAATAACGGTAAAATTCGGATGGATCAAGAATATAGCCAACAGTATCAAAATTAAATACTTACAACGTATATGGAATTTTATTATAAATTTCAATTTAAGTGAAAATAACTGCAATACAGAAGATACAAACACTGATATAGACGTCATTCTGGATTTAATTAAACTCAGAGCCGCAAAATATAACGTAGCACTTGAACCAAAATACCAAATTAACAAATCAAAGGAATTTTTTATCACAACATTAAAGAATAAAATGTTCGAAAGTATTCCATTCAACCATATATTACATAATATAGAAGAGCGTCTTCCTTTGCCTAATCTAAATTTCAAGATATCCTATCGCTTAGTAAGAACCAACGGAAGAAGATTATTCAACTACAATAAATTATGTAAAACTGTGTCTTCATTTAATATTGAATCCTGTCAATGTCATAAAAATATACATTGTGATCCCTACCACAAGCATATAATTACTGGAAACTTAGATTTTATAAAAGATAATAAACTCACACACAAAAACTTATTACAACTCGTACTAAATACCGAATACAAGAATTTAATAATATTTATAATGAATTCAATTACGATCTTGAGACCTTCATGTACAAGATGTGGCAGTCAAACACAGTTTACCTGTACAGACTTTTAACGCATGGAAATATGCCTTTTACAGTGCTTTTTGCCAATACTACCCGAGAGGAAACAAGGATTCTGGGAGTTCTCGATTTCCGTCTTCAATCAAGCAATTTAATGAAGAATTCGTATTGGCATACACCGACAAAATCCTATCGAATTTTGCATTCACATGTAAAAAATTCTATGTCGATACTTTAACCCAATGCTATAAGGATAGTGCCATGTATACCTTAATTCCTAGCAACGAATCAATCATCATTAATAGAATAAAAGCACTATATAAAAGAATCGGTATGGATATTAAATCAGTAAAATTTCCATACTTGATCCTCATTCCCAAGTTACACAAAAAACCAGTCAAGTTCCGAACTGTAACAGTGGGATGCGGATCATACCTGGAACGAGCAAATAAAAAACTTCTGAAATTACTCCAATGTGTTATGACTGATATTAAGAGGCAAAACTCCATAAGGTTAAAAAACGGACAGGAATTGATAGACCGACTGAAATTTTGCCATAAAGATTTGAATTTCAGAAGCTACGATTTCCGGGATCTGCTTAATAACACCGATTTAACAAACCTACAAAAGATCTTGAAAGAATTACATGAGGAATACAATTTAAAACCATATGTAACTCTTAGAAGATATTTGGATTTGATTGAGTTGGTTTTGAATGAAAACATACTATATGACGGTACGCATTACTATAAACAAGTCAAGGGCATACCCATGGGTGGTGCATGCTCATCAATATTGGCGGATATTTATCTATCCAAATATGAAAGAGGAACCCATATATTATCGGAAATATCTTATTTCCGTTATGTTGACGATGTGATATTAGGGGGTTATGCAAACACCCCTGACATAGATTTTGCATTCTACCCAAAAGAATTAGACTCAATTGAAAACCCGATCAATGAGGGTGGATCGACAGACTTCCTGGATTTGTCAATAAGAAAACACCACCAGTATGGAATTTATACAACCATACACGACAAGAGAAATTCATTCAATATCAAAATTAATAATATTATTGATTGGAATTCAAAACTCACTAAAAATATATTCAGAAATATTAGTATCGGATACTTCAGAAGAAACAGAAACTACAGTACTTTTAAAAAAGACTGCATTTATGAATGTAATAAAATAAAAAATGATGCATTGAAAAGAAATTACCCTAGATATTTTTTACAACATTATTACTATTCCTGTTTCAAAGAAAGAAATTGTGCTTTGTTTGAATCTAAATGGGCATTCTTAATCTATATAAATAAAAATGAAAATCTGTCTGTCTGTCTGTCTGTCTGTCTGTCTGTTTGTCCCATCATCACAGGAGAACGGCTGAACCGAATTTAATGAAATTTTGTGGGTAGCCTGGAAATAGTCCTACTTAAAATTTAGTCCATATATGGAGTTTCTACAATCAGTGGTTCTCGAGATATTAGTAATCTATATAAATAAAAATGAAAATCTGTCTGTCTGTCTGTCAGTCTGTCTGTCTGTCTGTCTGTCTGTCTGTTTGTCCCATCATCACGGGAGAACGGCTGAACCGAATTTGATGAAATTTTGTGGGTAGCCTGGAAATAGTCCTACTTAAAATTTAGTCCATATATGGAGTTTCTACAATCAGTGGTTCTCGAGATATTAGTAAAAAACGATATTTTCGTTTGTCTCATCATCACGGGAAAACGGCTGAACCGAATTTAATGAAATTTGGTGAATAGCCTTGAAATAGCCCCCCATAAATTTTGCCCAAGTTTCGAGTTTCTAAGACCAGGGGTTGTCGAGATATTAATGAAAAACGGAACTCCTAACAGCTTGAAAATCGTTTGAAAGTGAATTAAAATTTAATCTCTGAGTTTGATGGGAGATTTTTTGCGCTAATTAGTCACTTTCTGAAAACATGAACTGTTTGAAACATGATTTAAAGGGGAAATCTATCTCCATGTTTTATTTAAAACAAGATTTTACGGAACAATGAGAAGTATAAAGAAATCAAAATGGTTATTTAATTTCGCAGTTTATGATATAAGACATGACATATTTAACATGATATAAGATTCTATCTTATAGCATGTTACTCAGAAACGCAATTAAATTAAATCTGTCTGTTAATTTTAATAATTATTTTTTGGATTTGAATAATAAATAAATGGATATAAAAATATATTTTAGAAAAGAACGATTTGATTTTTCTTATAGCATTTTTGACTGGATAATATCAATTACGGTCTTCAGGTTTAGAAATTATTATTATTGATATTTTCGGGGATTATTGATTCAGGGATTATTGATATTTTCAAGTTATTATGCAATTATTTTATTATGACAAAAATTGTTTAAACTCACATATTGTATGTTGTACGAATAATCTTCTACAAACACACGTGTATATCCTTTAATCTACGATAATATAAGTAGTACAGATATATTGACATATGTTTTGATATATATTGGCATATATTGGAATCAATTACGACCTTCTGGTATAAAGAGTACGGATATTATTGATATTTTCAATTTATTACGTCATCTCTTTTATTTTGGCAAATATTTTTGAGACTTATATTGTAATACGGGTAATCTTCTACTAAGACATTGGCATATTTTCTAATCTACGGCAATATGATTAGTACTGGGTGGCATATATTGATTCAATTCCTTTTTTTTCTTCTGAAAATTTGCTTACAAAATGGGCCAGGATGTTTTGATCTGCCCGTGAAGATAATTTTGCATAGTGAGAACATGTATTCTTAAACTTCTCTTTAGGAGCAATAAATTTAATATTTTAACGGAATTTGGACATGATTGCGAACTATAAGTTTCTTTATATTATATACTCCGTACGACGAACTGGTGTGCTGTTAGTGGTTAATAAATTATAACATTTTATGAGGACAAATCATGTTGTGCGGCATCGCAATTAAATTAAATGGGTTTGTTAATGTTTTTATTATTTTTTTTCGATTTGAATAATAAATAAATGGATAAATGGATATAAAAGTATATCTTATGTATGAACGGTTTGATTTTTCTTTTAATTATATTAATTGCTGACTGCGTACATCAATTTCATTTATTTTGGCAAAGAGTTTTCAAGCTTATATCGTATTTAGCTACTAAACTCATATATTGTGTTTAGCCAATAAATTCATTTAGCCGATTGTTGAAACAGAAAAAGAGTAGAGCGGGTATATCTTCTAATACAATTGTAGTGTTTTCATTTAGTATATTGAAACGGGATAAGGATGTTTCATTCAGATCTGCAAATTCAGAGCAACGAATTGGGCAGGATATCGCTAATTTGACAACTTTTCTTAAACTTTGCCAATTTGACGGAAATGTCGCCAAATTGATAAAAACGACGCATATCAATGAAATTTATTTTGTTTTGTTAGAAGAGAGTAATGAAATGATGTTTGGTTAGCATTTATCTGTCAGACCAACCATCCTACTTAGTAATATATTTAGCGAATTTTTAAAAGGTCACTAAATTGATAAAAATATTTTCAAATCTATAAAAATATCTTGAAATTGATAAAAATGAGCTAAATAAATGAAATTAATTGTGTTTTGTTAGGGGATAGTATTGTGATGATATTTCGTAAATTTGTCGCCAAGTGGGACTGTCAGTTCTACAGTTCCACTTGGCGATAAATTTGGCGATTTTTTAAAATGTCGCTAATTTGACGAAAATGTCGCCAAAAGTTCCATAGAAATATAATTATTTAGACGATATTTTTTCTACCAATTTATTTGAAGCAAATGATACGTCGCTTAGCAACGGATTTAAATCCAATGTGATTATGCGGCAGACGATTTTTATTAAATCCTTTCCGATTTGAATAATGAAGATATGTATATAAAATAAATTTCATTGCCATTTCAATTTGGACTGAATAATATCAATTACACTCTTCAGGTTTAAACACTATTATTATTGATATATTCCGGAATTATTGATTCAGTGATTATTGACATTTTTATGTTATTACGCCATTGTTTTATTGCGGCAAAAATTGCTGACACTCGCATATGGTACGTTGTACGAGTAATCTTCTAGGAATGCACGGGTATATCTTCTAACATACGAGAATATAAGTAGTACATGTATATTGGCATATATTTTGACATATATTGGTGTATATATTGGAATCAATTACAGTCTTCTGGTATGAAGATTAAGGGGATTAATGATATTTTCAATTTATTACGTCGTCTGTTGTATTTTGCCAAAAGCATTTGAGACTCATATTGCAATACGGGTAATCTTCTACTAATAATCGGACATTATAAGTAGTACGTTTATATATTCCCATATAATTTTAGCACTTTCATTTTGACATATATTGGAATAAATGACTGTCTTCAGATTAAAAGATTACGGGTTTATGGGTATTTTCAATTTATACATGTAATCTACTAATAGAGGTTATATGTTCTAATATACGCGTATATAATTAGTACGGGTCCCATACAATTTTAACGCTTTTATTTTGCATATATTGATTCAATTCCATATTTTTTTTTATATTAGCTTACATAAGGATCCAGGATGTTTTATTCTTCAGATATGTCCGTAAAGATAATTTTATATAGCGAGTACAGATATTCTTAAACTTCTTTTTAGGAGCAATGTATTAAATATTTTAACAGAATATTTTGATATTTTAACAGAATATTTTGATCCTTATAGTATACTAAAAATGTCATTTAGTATACTATAAGGATTTGCACATGATTGTGAATTTCAAGTTTCTTTATATTATATACTCCGTACGAAGAACGGGTATGCTGCTAGTCTATATAAATAAAATTGAAAATCTGTCTGTCTGTCTGTCTGTTGTCTGTTTGTCCCGTCATCACGGGAGAACGGCTGAACCGAATTTGATGAAATTTTGTGGATAGCCCAGAAATAGCCCCACTTAAAATTTAGTCCATGTTTGGAGTTTCCACAACCAGTGGCTCTCGAGATATTAGTGAAAAACGAATATTTCGTTTGTCTCATCATCACGAGAGAATGACTGAATCGAATTTAATGAAATTTTGAGAGTAGCCTTGAAATAGCCCCCCATCAATTTTTCCCAAGTTTCGAGTTTCTAATACCAGTGGTTGTCGAGATATTAATGAAAAACGGAACTTTATCCTAGGACTTCTACTCTCTAACTCTGTGGTTTATCCAAACGGAAAGGATGAAAATCGTTTGTTTAAAACGTCAACGTGAATTAAAATTTCATTTCTGAGCTTAGTGCAGGATTTTTGCAGTAATTAGTCACTATCTGAAAGCATGAATTGTTTGAAACATGAATTTAAATGGAAAATCTAACTCCATGGCTTATGCTTCACAATCATTTACTAAACAATGAAAAGTATAAAGAAATCAAAATGGTTATTATTTTTGCATTTTATGGGGAAGAGATCGAAAAGGGTATTTAATTTCGCAGTTTCTGAGGAAGATTTTTTCTTATATTATGTTGCTCAGCAACGCAATTAAATTAAATGTGTTTGTTAATATTTGTTATTATTTTTTCTATTTGAATAATAAATAAATAGATATAAAAATATATTTTGTAAATGGACGGTTTGATTGTTCTTTTAATTATATTAATTACGGACTGTGTACATCACTTTCCTTTATTTTGACAAAGAGTTTTCAAGCTTATATATTGTGTTTAGCTAATAAACTCATATATTGTGTTTAGCCAATAAATTTATTTAGCCGATTGTTGAAACAGAAAAAGAGTAGAACGGGTATATTTTCTACTGCAATTTCAGTGTTTTCATTTAGTGTATGCAAACGGGATAGGATGTTTTATTCTTCAGATCTGCAAATTCAGAGCTATGAATTTCGAGGAATATCGCTAACTTGGCAACTTTTCTTAAACGTTACCAAATTGACGGAAATGTCGATAAATTGATAAAGACGGCGCAAATCAATTAAATTAAATTTGTTTTCTCAGAAGAGAGTACTGAAATGATGTTTAGGTAGCATTTGTCGGCCGGTCCATCCATCCTACTTAGTAACACATTTAGCGAATTTTTAAAATGTCACCAAATTGATAAAATGTTTGCAAATCCATAAAAATATAATAAAATTGATAAAATTGCGCTTAATAAATGCAATTAATTATGTTTTTTTAGGGCATAGTATTATGATGATTATTCGTCAATGTGTCGCAAAATGGTTCTACAGTCCCACTTGGTGATAAATTTGGCGATGTTTTAAGTTGTCGCTAAATTGACGAAAATGTCGCCAAACCTTCCATGGAGATAGAATTATTCAAACGATAAGATTCTCATCAATTCATTTGAAACAAATGATGTCATGTCGTTTAGCAACGGATGTAAATCCAATGTGTTTATGCGGCATACGATTTTTATTAAATCTTTTCTGATTTGAATAACAAAGATATGTATATAAATTGAATTTCATTGACATTGCATTGTTGACTGGATAATATCAATTACGGCCTACAGATTTAAACATTATTATTATTGGTATTTTCGTGGACTGTTGATTCAGGGAATGATTGATATTTTCATATTAATTCTATGGCATTGTTTTATTATGACAAAAATTGTTAAAACTCACATATTGTACGTTGTGCGAGTAATCTTCTATAAATGCACGGGTTATCTTCTAATCTACGAGAATATATGTACAGTACAGGTATATAGGCATATATTTTGATATATATTGGCATATATTGGAATCAATTACGACATTCTGGTATAAAGATTAGGGGGAGAATTGAAATTTTCAATTTATTTTGTCATCTGTTTTATTTCGGCAAAGATTTTTTCGACTCATATTGTAATAAGGGTAATCTTCTACTAACATACAGGCATATTTTCTAATCTGCGACAATATAAGTAGTACGGGGATATATATATATGTATATATATTCCCATATAATTTTAGTGCTTTCATTATGTCATATATTGGAATCAATTACTGGTTTATTGATATTTTCAATTTATACATGTAATCTACTAATACAGGTTATATCTTCTAATATTCGAATATATAAATACTACGGGGTCCCATACAATTTTAACACTGTTATTTTGAATATATTGATTCAATTTCATATTTTTTGTATATTTGCTTTCGAAAGGGGCCAGGATGTTTTATTGTTCAGATCTGCCTGTGAAGATAATTTTGCATGATGAGAACAGATATTCATAAACTTCTCTTTAGGTGCAATAAATTTAATATTTTAACATAATTTGAATATGATTCTGAATTATAAGTGTCTTTATATTATATACTCCGTACGAAGAACGGGTATGCTGCTAGTCATATATATATTCATATCTGCGATCCTATCATCATGAAGTCTTTTCGCGCATGTGCGACTTTCCCTTATGAAATGTTGTGTTTTCATGTTGGATTGTATGGAGTATCGCTTCCTTTCTTGGTTCCATCTTTGCTTTTGTGTCCGTTCGGGTGCTTCTGTCTTTGCACATGTGGGAGATTGACCATTGAGTTACATTGGTGCCGTGAGCGTTGCCCGGGTCGTAAAAGCTGCTTTAAGCGGGAAAGGGGTGTCGCAATCCACCCCTACCATTCTATCCAAATCATATGGTCACTCCTGTTCTCGTTTATTTTTTCTTCTTTTTTTTATCCTTATATGCCACTCTGGATGCAGAGCTGCTAAGCGCCACATCCTCTGTAAGGTTTCTATTTTCTCCTTTACTTAAATATTAGTTCCTTTCGTGATATACTTATTTTTATATGTATATATATATATATATATATATATATATATATATATATATATATGTATATATATATATATATATATATATATATATATATATATATATATATATATATATATATATATATATATATATATATATATATATATATATATATATTTCTATATATATTATATATATATATATATATATAATATATATATATTATATATATATATATATATATGCATATATATATATATATATATATACATATATATATATATATATATATATATATATATATATATATATATATATATATATATATATATCTATATATATATATATATATATATATATATCTATATATATATATATATATATATATATATATATATATATATATATCAATATATATATATATGTATATATATATATATCTATATATATATAAGGACTTGCACGTAATGAAAAGTCAGTGCTGATATGGATGTTATAGGTTGTTTAGACATTAGGCATCCAAGTAGTCTTGCTATTGGTATCGTTTCATGTTGGTGATCTGGGTTTTCAAGTACGTTTTTCAATGGATTGAATTTGGCTTTTTCAATGGATTGGATTTGCTTTTTCAGTGGATTGGATTTTGCTTTTCCAGCGTTGGTATATGGAGGACTGCTTCAGGCGAGTCTGGTTCCGGGAACGTTTCCTGGGATTAAAAGCGTGCTTCAACCGGGAACAAGGGGTCGTAATCCCCCTTGGCCGTTCGACTTCCTTGTAAGCATCCCCATCCGTTTTTACTTCTTTCATTTCTTATTCATTTGAATCCATATATATATATATATATATATATATATATATATATATATATATATCAATATATATATATATGTATATATATATATATATATATATATATATATATATATATAAATATATATATATATATATATATATATATATATCAATAGCGTAGCGTGAAATACTTGACTGGGGAGGCTAAGCGATTGTCATTTTAACCTGAAAAAAAGTTTTTTTCATGAAAAGTGAATTTGTAGTGGAATTCGCACTTTCGATAAGTTTTATTTCCCTGGTGAGTAAAATAAAATAATTTAACATAAAAATAAAGAGTGAATGAAATGCACAATATTTTAAATTATATTACCTATATAAAATACATGCATACAAAGTATAACATTTTAAATGTTTGCTTATTTTTAAATTAGTAGTACAACCATTTTATTAAATATGAAATCATGGTCGCTCCTAGGGGAGGTGTCCCCCTTGGATATCCAAGATAAGAAAGGCGAACATCAATCTGGACGATGTTATACATTATATTCTTGAGTTTACAGCCCCCACCCTGCTGCTCATACCCTAGGGTGAGTTGAGTGCCCTGGGTTTTCCACCCCCACTCCCCATCCTGTCCGCATAACGCTCTACATGCGCACATGGCACATGTAGGAAAAAGTGCACTGAAAATTTGTGAGGAATCTGGAACATAAGCTTACTTGAAATTCATTCTAGTCAACATTGACCCTAAACAATATTAATTATTTACAAATACTGTACTATGAAAACCACAAAGTATCTTATAATTACAATATGCTGAGAATCCACTAAAAATTATCAACCACTTGTATTTATCTGAGATTCTCGTCTAACAGGAGATTTTAAAGGAAATAAAACTTAACTTTCTAAGCCTCCCCAAAATGAAAACAGATGCTTCGCCATATTGATGCCTATATAAAGAACTAAATATACTTTGCAAACTACTTAAGTTTAATGGTAGTCCTAATTAGTATATTTCTTCATTTTGAGATTGGTTAAAGTTAAGTAAATCCTAGGTTATTTATGAAAAATGACTCAAATTCTTTAATATTACAAGTACTGATTATTTTCTACAAATAGTAATTAATAGGATCATGTTTCACCCAAAATGGAGGACCCATTAGGCTTGCACGATACACCCTCACCTACCCATCATTATTGTAACGTCCCACATCCAATCATTGATGGTTTATAAAGGTTTCAAATGGAGAAGTAATAGCCACGCCTACCTATAAGCTAGCTTCCCATGCTAGTTAATCAGCGAGGGAGGAGTTTCACAAATGGGTGGTCTTAATGCCATGTTTCTCTTTATTGAAGACGAACGCTGGATGATTTTAGCTTCTAAAACATTAAAATGCATTTTACTGGGAAAATACTTTGAATCGTGTCACTTTAGCAAGCAAAATGTAACAATTTTCTAAATAATACATATATCATCGCAAAATTATTTGAAAAAGTATAATAAATAAAAGTATGTTTAAATAATTCTTTAAATTAGATTTAAAGCTGGGGAGGCCCAGTTTTTTAGCCTCAATGGACGCTATGTCACTGATATAATGGGTGGTCAGAATTAAAACACTCCTACTCTGAGCTCTCTATACATCGAACTACTCAGTGTAAAGGCTCCAAAATTGTTGAACCTTTTATTCAAGACATGGGGAAAGGAATTACACGAAAAAAAGTAGTTCCAGAAACACCGATAGGTGGCGCTGTACGACAGAAAATATGCTGAAAAGCCACAAAATAATCACAAAAAAACAAACACATGCGATATAGAATTTTTCCTTTTTAATTTCTTTTGCTGATATGAAAAAAAAAAGAAGATAAAAAAGTGAAGAAACTTAAAATGTCATTCTAACTGCAATATCGCACTGTAAGCACAAAAATTTGCATAAACCCTTGGTTTGCAGCTACTATGTTCTGGGCATAAAACTGGAAAATTTTCATTCTTATCAGCGATGGCTGTCACACTGCCAGAACGCTCTTTGCTTGTGAAGCTGTTTTATGAAAACAAAGGACATGCTGCAACTGCACTTCGAGAGTTTTGTCGACTTAAGAATTTGCTCAAAGGACCATTACTTCCACAAGCTTCCACAAGCAAGGAGAATGATCGCTCGATTCGAGAAAACTGGACATCTTTGAGTTTAGCCGGGTCGAGGACGCATATCGACTCGTTTAGATGTCGTTGACGATGTTGCCACCGCTATTATTGAACAATCATTGGATAACGTTATACGCAGCATTCCCTGCATCGATAAGGTCCTTGTGATATGAATGTTTGGTACGTTCGAATAAAATGTGTTACAAATGTGTATTTTGTGTGTTTTCAGCAAATATTCTGTTGTACAGCGCCACCTATCGGTGTTTCTGGAACTAATTTTTTTTTTCGCGTAATCCCTTTCCTCATGTCTTGAATAGTATGTTCAACAATCTTGGAGCCTTTACACTGAGTAGTTCGATCTATAGACAGGTCAGAATAGGGGTGTTTTAATTCTGACCACCAGGTATATATATATATATATATATATATATATATATATATATATATATATATATATATATATATATATACTTTGTGAACGTCCATGGTTTCTGAAGTACTTTTATTTGTGAAGTTAAGTTACTTTTGCTTGTGAAGCTGTTTTATGAAACAAAGGACATGCTGCAACTGCACTTCGAGAGTTTTGTCGACTTAAGAATTTGCTCAAAGGACCATTACTTCCACAAGCAAGGAGAATGATCGCTCGATTCGAGAAAACTGGACATCTTTGAGTTTAGCCGGGTCGAGGACGCATATCGACTCGTTTAGATGTCGTTGACGATGTTGCCACCGCTATTATTGAACAATCATTGGATAACGTTATACGCAGCATTCCCTGCATCGATAAGGTCCTTGTGATATGAATGTTTGGTACGTTCGAATAAAATGTGTTACAAATGTGTATTTTGTGTGTTTTCAGCAAATATTCTGTTGTACAGCGCCACCTATCGGTGTTTCTGGAACTAATTTTTTTTTCGCGTAATCCCTTTCCTCATGTCTTGAATAGTATGTTCAACAATTTTGGAGCCTTTACACTGAGTAATTCGATCTATAGACAGCTCAGAGTACGGGTGTTTTAATTCTGACCACCAGGTATATATATATATATATATATATATATATATATACTTTGTGAACGTCCATGGTTTCTGAAGTACTTTTATTTATTTTCATTCTTAAGCGTTATTCTGTCACAATTTCATTTGGTTGCTGATAAAGATTTAACTCATTGTGTTGCTTTTTTTGGTTGATGTTATCTTGCTCTTTATCCTGTCTTATATCTTCACCATCTATGTTAATACAGGGAACAAGGGATTTAGTACCTGTATTTCATATAACTGAATTTTTCTTAAGATTTAAAAATAATTTCATTTATGTACAGGATTAACTACTATGGATATTTCTGATTGATGCATTACATACATAATTTCTCTTAACCATTTACCTTATATGTAGAACATAGAACATGGAGTTTAGTACCTGTTTTATGTATAGACGGCTTTCCCATGCACATCATTGAGTAACTCTATTTTTCATGTGCTCTTCATACACCATCATTTAATAGGAGATCAGTCAAAAATATTTGACTATATTACAAGCCGTGAAAATTCTTACAATATATATGTTACAATTAAAGTTAAAATTCCGGTTAGTATTAATAATAACCGGCTATTATTAATAATAACCACGTATTTTGGTAAATGTGATAAATATTGCATATTACTCACATTTACAGGTCAATATTAATAATTACCAATGGAGTTTAGTTATTGCGATTTGTTAAGCATAATTTATTGAATCTCCAACTCTAACGTAAACGTAATTTTTTTTATATCATGCGATAGGAAGTGTATGAAATTACATACATTAACAGTTTAGTTAGCAATGAAATTTGGTCAATGTAAAAAATGTTTTATAATAATGATTACTGTTATTTATAAGATATATTCATTATTTATTACAACAAAGAAATTACATTACACACAAGCACCTTAAGGCGACAAAAAATTGTAAACATATTACATTACAAATACAATAAGTGAAAACCTCAATCTAAACGCTTTGAAAATTATTACTTTGACCAAATTTCATTGGTAATTATTAATAACAACAGGTTCATGTCATAAATTCTCATAAATTATTCACTCTAACTGGTTTATTTGGTTAGTATCAATAATGGCCAGGTATTATTAATAATAACCGATTAAGCGCATTGACCGTAACATATATATGCAGGGTGTCCCAAAAAGATTGAAACGCGCTTTAATTCTTTACCTGTTGGAGATAAGTGGGCAATGTAAATTGCAAAAATGTTGAAAGTAAGGTAGAAAATAATACTACGTTAATGAAATTGTCCTCTCATTAATTTTAAGAAAGTAACACTTTTTTAATTTTTATAGGACCCCCTTTAGACAAATTTGGTTTATCAGAAATTTTTTATTATTAATGCAACAAGATCATTAAAAACCGCGTATCTGTACCTTTAAAATCAATTGAATTAGGATAATGGAAAAAAAAAATCTTACTTATGCAACTTTTCCGTATCACGTGAAAGGATGTTTCATCAGTGCAAATAGGGATTATAAACAAATTAACGATGGAAATTGTTTAGATGTAAAAAGTACTTAAAAGTAATTAAATATTGAAAAAGTACTTAGTTATTGAAAAGTACTTAAGACTTCGTGATTGCATCATGAGCCTACGCGGAATTCGCATAAATGTCTCATGTATTATCATCCAGTTTTATCTTTTTTGTGATATGTCTCACATTTACATTTCTGATTTGATATATGGTCCCCATTCACAATGTCCAATTTTCAATTAAATATAACTCGCTCAATTTTAAAGATACAGATATACGATCCTTTTTAATGATCTTGCTGCATTAAAATTTAAAATTAAAAATTTTGTGATTGACCAAATTTGTCGTATAAAAATTTAAAAAGTGTAACTCTTTTAAAATTAATAGAAGGAATATTTCATTAACGTAGTCTTATTTTCTTCCTTACTTTCAACATTTTTGCAATTTACATTGCCCACTTAGCTCCAACAGTTAAAGAATTAAAGAGCGTTTCAATCTTTTTGGGACATCCTGTAGGTGTAACATTATTATAATGCAATATAAAGATACTGGGTGAGTTTGCGTTTCAATCTTTTTGGGACATACTGTATTTGTAACATTATTATAATACAACATAAAGATACTGAGTGAGTTTGCAACTCAATTATATTTATAAAAGTAATAAAAAACGTAAAATATATTTTTATGTATTTTTACCAATGTTAAAAATGTCAACAAATTTCTCTTTAAATCATTTGAGTTAAAATATTGTATTAAGAATTCAATAAACAGTCTGAGGGGTGAATTTCTATACACGCAACTTTATAGTAAACAGGGAATGAATAATGAAAATATTGAATTAGTACAAAAACAAAATATATGCGTGTATGTGTACATTTCCCCCACTAAATAGGCACAAAAACATTGGGGGTTCGAGGAACACACAGCAGAATTATAGGGCGTTCAAAAAATGTCTGGCAATCACGAAGTCGGCGCCTCTGGCAGAAAAATGTTATTAAAATTGATTTTAAAATTAAACAATAATATTTTAAGAGTTAATATCATGCCATCTTCGTGGACAGCGTTTAATTAAAATATACCGGAAAGAAAACAAAAGATGTGAAAAAAAATCGATTGTTATTATGAATAAAGGAAATGAAGATTGAAATCGCTTCCTCGGATAAAAAAATTCAGTGACTTTTTATGGATGCTAATAAATCCGGATTAAAATATTCCATATCATCCTAGATAATCAAAATTTATTATAAGTATAAATATATCTATCTGATTTTCATTCTTTATGACACCCAGGTACTGAAAACGGAATATTTTACAGAAATAAAAGGAAATTTGATAACAATGTTTGTAGTTAATTAACCTAATTTTAGCCGCAGTAAAAACAATGGGATGGAGCAAAGATAATGGGATGGAGGTTCGATTCCCAGCTCCTGCATTGCGGTCTCAGATATTCACACAACGCTGGTATTGTAATTATTATACATAATACCTCTCCAAAAACAATCCACTATTGCCGCTTGCACATTATAGGTTTGAATTATTTACAATGTTATTAAAAATATAAGCACACATAAGAGATTGCACTACAGCCATGAAACTTGGCAGGTATGTATCGTTTGAGGAGATATGCAAATGATTAGAATTTGGGAGCAAAAATTTTTTATTAACAATGGCAACAAGAAGATGGCATTTCAGTAAGTGGTAATCCTCCCCTGTCAGTTATGCAAGCCAATATTCTGTGTGACATAGAATCAATTAAATTGTTTATGTCCCTGTGCGGAAGATTCTGCAACAAATGCAACTGGTCAGCTAAAACTGTATTATTCTGAGAAGGCTGTAATTACCGTCATATCATGTCCCAGACGTGATTTAGTGGGCAACCGGATGGCTATAAGAGGTTATTAAATCTTCGATATTGTTTAGAAAGTCGTGCAGTATGTAGTCTAGCGTTGCTTACTGGTAAATGGGATCTGGGAGGCTTGACAGCATGGGCAGAACAATTGGTTGCAGAATATTGTCAACCAACAACCGAGACGTCAGATTAGCTTTCAGCGTAACTGGTGGAAATTGGCTGTCCCAGGAGATGGCTCCTCAAACTGTCAAACCAAGTGTGATGGCCAAAATTTATTTATTTATCTATTTATTCAATTTACGTGGCAACTACAGATGAAATTTTGTTGCAGTAACCACATAAACATAAAGAGAACAGATCATAAAATAGAAGAATACTAAGTAGTATACATGTTAAGCGCATTAAAACAGGCTTTTTTAAAATGGGCAGGAGTCAAATTAAAAAATATATCAATATCGGTACATTAGATATTATGGAGATCAACACATTTATATATAGAATAGGTCTTAATGTAATTGTGTTTAACAACAGTATTGTGAAATAATGTTATTTTTTCTTGTATTATTAACAGGTATATGGAATTCTAGGCAAGAAAATAAAATGGGACAATAAGTAGTATTATTTGAAACTTTATAATAAAACAAGACGCAGGACCATTTTCTTCTTTTTTTAAAGATATTAATTTATATTTTTGTCTGAGATCACTAGTGTGCATATTATAAGGATAATAGCCAGACATTCTGTAATTCATAGTACGCAAAAGTTTATTTTGCACAACTTTATTCGTTGAGAATGCAGATTGTAGACAGGGCCCTAGATCATAGAACAATACTCCAAAATTGGTTTAACAGGGGTAATATAAAGACAAATATCAGTCTTAGCAAAATCATAAGATCGTATCAAGGTCAAACCAAGTCTTTGGTATTCTCTTTTAATAGTATTATCGATATGACGCTGAAAGTTAACCGAGATAAGGGAAAATTATATAAAATGTAGTTGTGATTGTAAATATTATGGATTCTAGCAATTATGTAGCAAATGCTGGATCGGAACGTTGGCCGTTCTTCCTTCACACAAGTATGCGGTGGCCATTAGCACTGATAGAGAAGCGGGATTTGTTGATAAAGATAACATGCCTTCAATCTGGCATCGTCCAGGCTGACCGAGTTCGGCACCAATCCAGCCGGCTTAGCTTATATTGAGGGATTAGTGGCAGGTGCCTTAATGGACGTTAATACCTACTCCTATCTTCTGTCAGTCGTTTCTCAATAGTATCCATTGGTACAGAATGGCTGGAGAATAGCAAACGCCTTCGAATGGCTGTTAGCGAAGCCACTGGTGTGGCCTTGGCAACTCTCGTGACTGCATGATGCTCTCGAACATCTGGCATCGAGCCAATATCGATCAACTACCATATCGCTCAGACTGGCAACGGATACGCCTGTTGCACCAACCAGCTTCTCTTAGGTCTATGTGGCCAAGTTTATGAAAATTCGATAATATGAGAAAAATAATTTATTTCTTTTATAATATATCGCCTTCTGGGAATCAACAAATTAATATTCTTGATTCAAAATTACAGAGTTTTACTGTTCCATGGGCGAAAACGTTTTGTTAAAGTATCTTATAGAATTTCCGCGACCCAGACCACGCGGCTCGCCAAATTGGCTAAGAGCATTGTAGTGATTACATTTTATAACTTAAGGTGGATTCACGCACAAAAATGTGGTGAATGGCTGTTACACTTATTATAAAAGGGGGAGGGGATTAAGGTCATCGTGGTGCACTACACTTTTGCTTCCAAAATCATACTTCAGAAGGACTGTAACTCATCTTGGTACTCAAGACGCTTTTCGTCTTACAGTACCGCCAATCTCTGGGAAACTGCTCTCACTTCTCTGCGTTGATGTTCTCTCGCTAGGTAAGGGCATCTTTTGGCTTCGGATTAACACGCACTCGCGGTCAACCTCTTACTTCCATTGGCTTATTTCTTTAATGTGAGTAAGTTTTGCTAGCATGAGCGAGTCGGGAGGGCATGTGCGTGGTGGTGTGAGCTGGCTGGATTGAAAGAGCTTGCGACGTGAGCTCCAGTGAATGTCAAATAGCAAGCGACGATCCTCAACGGGCATATTACGCCTGCTTAGCAGGCGGCAGAAATGTGCTCGCAAAATAAGCGTCAGCAAGTAGGAGGCTAAGCATCCCAACTCGCGAAGAAACTTACGGGTGTTGGCGACTGTCGCGAGCAGGAGGAAGAACTCCCAGTCGATTAAAATGTTCTACTGACTGACTAAGCTATATTTCAAATTTCCGATATTTATGAAAAAAATTGTTAAAAATGCCATCAAAAAATTGAAACAGACAGACAGACAGTCAAACAAACCATCGTACATGATGAATTCAATAAATTATTTTGAATAACACACACAATTATCTAATGTAATTTAATGGAGTGGAATGCAATGTTTAAAATGTTCTCCATCAGTAACAATTCAAATATAAATTTGAAGAGAATATGACCTCTTACTTTATCAGGCAATGCAGGTATAACAGTATTACAGACCCTGATGACACAACTTTTTGACAAATATTTATTGATTTTAATACGTTCTTGGTGTCGAGTCCTAGTAATTAGATAATTTTCTACAGTTTTGTTATTGGCATTTTATTTCTATCGCTCTTTGTTGTAGAATTCGTTTTCCTAGCTCTTTAAATTCTCCGCTAGGGGCGTTGCAATTACTTTTATTCGATCAAGCAGTTTACTATCAATTATATTTTACTATAGATAGTTAATCCTAAATTACTTTCCCTAAAATTATTTAGGTTTTTAAAGAGTTTAATATGAACCCGTGCAGAATCCTCTTCGATAAGAGCTTATAATTCCGTCTCAGTAGCTCAACGGTAGAGTGTTGGCTGACCAGTACGAAGATCCGTGGTTTGATTCCCGATATGGACAGGGCAGAAAGGTTATTTACAATGGCACTTGCACAAATCAACCCTGCAGGTGAGTAAAGAACTATCTGTGGCCTGAAAGGGATCCTAGTACGTCTAGCAAGGATAAAGTGGACTCTGGATACCCGATTTCAAATCAGGAGATTAATAACCAAGTAGGAAGCTAACCTGGAACATAAAAATGGCAGCAGCAGGCTAAGCTGATATAAAATTAGAAGGATGTCGTCAGCCAGATTGTCTGGTCACGAAAATATGACATTAGATTGTTGAGAATTTAGAGTCTACTTCGATGATAAGAGCCAGCAATTCCCTCCCAGTAGCTCAACGGTAGAGCGTTACTGGCCTGTAGGAAGATTAATGGTTCGATTTCCGGTTGACACAGCAAGGTTCTTCATACCAAGTTTATGTATCGTTGGGAAAGTAAAAGTAGCTTGTTTGTGTTCAGATATATAAAAAATCTGATATGGGCAGCACATGACTTTCCTTATATAATGAAATGAATTTACTACTTTTATAGTTAAAAAAATGTTATTCTTATAGTAGATACTTATATTCTTTCCAAGATATTGAATTTTCTTCAAGTAGTCGTCATTTTCATTGATTTAGCGTCATTTTTACTCATTTGGAGAGATTTTCGTTAATTTGGCAACATTTAAAAATGTCGCCATGTTGACGACATTCCGCTAAATTCATCGCCAAAATCTCGCCAAGCATTATGGACGGATAAATAAGCTATTCGTACAGCGGATAAATAACTATTGGCGTTCAAATACAAAAGTATTACTCAAAGTATCTTTTCTCGTGAATGGAACGAGTTAGATCCACGAGAATGATGTCACCAAATTTATCGCATGAAATTACATATGAAAAATGAACATATTTCTTAACAGCTGATATTTTTTTTATTTTATGGTATATTTTGATAAATTAATTTGATAAATGTGCAATATCTCGAGAACGGTTCATGCTAGTGTTCTAAAGTTTATGTCAATCGTTTTCTAAGGAAAAATTACATAAGAAATGTCTATTTGAGTAACTTTATTAAAGGTCTTGATTTTTTGATGATTTTTTAAAAATTTCACTCGAAAATTTAGGGGGGTTCTGAACATTCAATTGTATTTTAAAACAATAGATCTCCAGTATTCACGGATTATGATTTTTGTACCAAATTTCAGTCGAATCGCTTCATTCGTTCGTGAGATATCGTCACCACAGACTCACTGACACACACACATACACACATACTTTCTTTCACACACACACTCACTCACACACACATACATCACTTCAAAAATGTTCGATTTGTGATCAGAGATGCTTGAAACGTGCTCTCTCGTCGAAAACTCGAATTCGAATTTTCGACCCCGTCACAATACTTTCCTAATACATTATGTATATAAGGAAAATAAAAAGTGTAGACACAAAATAATTTTACAATCGACCCTATTACAATAATCTCTCTTTACATCCAATATATAATTGTAAACAAGACAAATATTTACAGTACTATGAGAAATCGGCTTTCCCTTAATTCGGGCTGGAAATATTTAATATCTAGGGGAAGGTCGAAGATTTCATTGATCCACTCTTAAGTGTCCCGAAGATGAAGTTTAAAGATGAAATAATTCCGCCTTTCGTCTGTCATGAATAATTCCGAACAGAAGCACGTTCGCATTGCTTATTCATAAGAAGGAACGCAGTTCTTGACGTGAGCAGGCTGAAGAGGGTTTTCTCAACGGATTGCAGAATTAGTCTCTGTCGTGAGTTTCAAGAATTCGATGCTTTATTACGATTAAAACTAATAAATACTGTTTCAAAACTATGTGGGTTGTGTCAGATAAGTAATTAAGACATTTAATATGTTTTGAATGCGCGTTTAAATGGATTTGTATCAATGTGAGAGGATATTTATATTTGGAAAAATAATTTATTATAGCAATAAATTTTAATGAAAATAAGTAGATTGGCGGTACATGACTATTTTCGTGAATTCCTTTACAAATTGACATATGAATAGAATATTATTTCTTTTTACAATAAATGGAAACGTAAGACAAATATATACTCTATGCTCAAATTTTATCGTAAATAACTATACAGGGTTCATATGCAAGTCCTTAAGCACTCCAACAACTTTGCAATGATTCGTCTCTGAAATGATTTGTGCACAGGTTAGGGATAACTATAGTGAAGTAATCATGGTCGGTCTTTTAAAAGTATTTGCAGTGCCCCTGGTGCCTAATTTGAAAAGTTTGGATAACGAAATCGGAAATGAAGCGATATATTTGCAGATGATTATCTATTGGATATGCATTATGATCCGGAGCACCTCTCAATGACTTTGCAAAAAAAGGTCCATGAGGGTTCTACGTTAGGTCTAAATATTTACGTTTGTTTTGAAAATGTTTCAGGTCCCTCTGAGGTGTCTACTAAAGCTATTTTCTTAGGTTTATCTAATGGTTCACGTCAGGCCTATCTACAGCATAGTGTTATGTTGTTGTCGTTATTACTAATCCCCCATGGTGAAGGAGCGTCTATGCACCACGTCCACTAGATCCCTGGTCCCATGGCGAAGGAACGAAGCGTAGAGAATATGCAGCTTCACTTTATTGAGGCTCCCTAAGGGCAGAAGTCTGACTTCGCCTCGACAACACGACATCCATGCCCGCTGGCGGGGTTCCAAACCATAACCTGGCAATCCAGCGATCAGACGGAAACGCATGCCCCTGACCGTTCGATCACCGGATCGGCGCAGCATAGTAACTATGCACGATCGAATAAAAGGGATTGACTTAATCAAGGTGGAGAATTGAGGCAGTTTGGAACCCGAACTCGCAGACAAACCGAGATATACAAAATCTGATGTGGACAGCACATGACATTCACTGCAGACGTTCACATTCTCTTTATTTCTTTAATAATTAATTAAATATAATTTAATTGCACAAAATAGCAGCCATAATTAATTTAACTTCCACTAAATTTGCACTTTTAATGCCATTTCTGTTTCCATTTGGTAACTGGACTTATTTTCAAAGGTGGCGTAGAGAAAATGAAAAAAACTAAAATATCTCGAGAACGGCTACTCCTACAGTAATGGGGTTGGCCTTATTCACTTTTATCGAGAAAAATTACGTATACAACAAGCATTTAATTGATATATTTGAGCATGCGTAGTCTTTTATTTCTAGATTTAATGGACTTTGTGGGCCATTTCGTAAAAATAACGCAAGCTCTTTTACTCCAAATCATATTAAAATCTAATTAGCACCAGGATCACATACAAGGGACTTACCTGCCAAATTTTATAAAATTTGGTCATTAATTTTTGAGATACAGTCGATACATACAATGCACATATAGACACACACACAGACGTAACGCTAAAAATAGATCGCTTGTGTTCTAGAGATCTCAAAACGTGTAGATCCGTCGAAAACTCGAGATATGATTTTCGGCATGATTCCAATACTGTCACTTATACATTACCATGTATTGTAGGGAAAGTAAAATTTGTCCATTGCAAAAATGTAAAGCACTGCCTTGTAAATAAGAATCGGCATTAGTAATGACAAGAAGCGAGGTTATAGAAATAAATAAATGCCTGTCATAATTCATTGTTTGCTACATGCGCAGTCACTTATTATAAGCAATTATAGTGTAATGTTCTTTCTCGAATTCAAATATACATTATATATGGTGGAAGGTATTTTAAGCAGACTACACTCTAGATTGTTGTGCATGCAAGTGCTGTTTATTGTATTATTTCTCAAAATACCAGCAATTTACCTATAACCATAATGTGTAAAATAAATTCCCCCTGTTGACCAATATATAGTGGCAATTTGTCGGAATTACACAATAATCTGCAGCTTCGTGGATAATGTTTGCTTTATCTCGCTTTGTTTTGTGACTGTGTGTGTTTTATTATTCAGGACTTTCAGATCACCTAAAGGGTTTTGAACAGTTATAACGAATGGCCAGAAAAAATGCATAAAAAACACAAATAAATGCATGTACAATATACAATGACAATATACAAATATACAGAAGACAATATACAATATACAAAGACACAACAATACGCTTTGTTGTATTAGTGACTTAGCGGTAGTGGGAGAGTGGGGAGTTGGGGAGACACTCGGTGGTGGGCCCGGGAGTGGTGCATGTCATTGCTACTCCGGCTTGGTGTCCCAGGTGGTCTGTCGTGATGTCTTTGATTCTTCTCGTATACCTTCCACTGGGGCGGAATTCTTTTAAAAGTTATCTCACGGTGTGATCGAGTTCCCAACTTCTTCACTAGAGGAGCTGAAATTCAATCTTTTCTATCGGACATGGTTATTTTATTAACACTTTACAACAAAGTTGAAAAGTGTTTATGACTTTGTTCATTCTGTCTGTCTGCCCGTAAGCACGATAACTGCTGTAAAAATGACTTTATCAAAATGAAATTTTAGTATGTTGTTCAGACGGTCTGTGGGACCTATGGGAATATAAATGGACAATATAAACAAATTAGTTTTGGATTGAACCCGGGTTGAAGAAATGAAATACATTGAACCCTATGGGACCTAATTTTTCAAACATTTTCTAAGCATATTTAAAATTCGCAAATTGCTTCGAAAGTTTTAGAAAATATTCAAATTATCCCATAAAATATATAAAAAAAATTCAGCAAAATATATTCTGTTGTTTTTAAAATAAAACATAAAATAATAATTACATATTTTATATGAAGAGATCACGTGAACCACTTCAAAATAAAATATGGCATCCATCTTGTCTCAAAAACGTGATTTTTAAAAATCTTTTTAATTTATATTTAGTGTTGTGTCCATCCTAAAACCGCTTTATTTTTGCTTAAATTCTGTGCATCTACGTACTGAAACAACGCAATTACAATATATTTGAGTTTAAATGATCATCCAACTTTGATTATTTCTATAACGAAGCCTATTTTTCACTTATAGAAAATGTAAACAGCAAAATATGTAGAATGAGTTGTATAAGAATTGCTGCATTTTTTTAAGTCACAATTATTTAGCTCATGGAGTCTGCAAAATAGCTGATATGAATGAAATATTCATTGATTTTACAGGGAGAAGGACTGTTTTTTCGATGAAGTTTTAAACACAGAGTTTAATTACTTATGTATCCATGGTCTTAAGTTTTTAAATAAAATATATTCTTATAGTATTGTGATGAATGAAATGAATGGAAAAATATTTATGAATGAATGCTGCTTTTATAGAGAGAGTCAGGCGTGTTATATTTCGATGACATCGTTTGAATAAATGTCATCTGTTTTCGATGAAGTTTTCAAATATAATAAATTACTGTAGTATTGTGATAAGTTTAAAAATACTACCGAGGGATATATCGCATTTTAGAGATGTTTAAACCAGGCAGTTTATATTTCAATGCCGTCCTTTGAATGAAGTTCATTTTTTTTTATGAAGTTTTAAGTTTTCTAATATTATAAATTAACGTAGTATTGTGATAATTTTAAAAATATTACCGAGGAATGTATCGCATTTTGGAGATATTTAAATAAAATTGCATCGAAGTTGGAAAGTGTTTCATAATCAATGCTTTATGCATGATTGATCTTTCTTGTTGTAGATGGACGTAACTTGTATAGTCATTGGTCATTTATTGTAAAGTTATTGAGGAACTTTCGTAAAAACCGTATTACAAGGAAGTTAAGGTAGTTGATTTGTATCCAGATATACCCAAAACGTGTAGATGCAAAATAAACAAACAGTCAACCCTATCACAGGATATTTTCATTGCATGCACTATATGCTGCAGTGAAAGCAATAATCCCAAACAACATAAATATCTACAGTACTATGAAAAAGCTGATATTCCACTAATTGGCGCTAAAGATATTTAATATATAGAGGAAAGTCGAAGATTTTATTGGTCCGCCGGTTTCCTAAAGATAGAATTTGAAGATGAAATAATTCCGACTTTTGTTTCCCATTATTACTTCCTAGCAAAACCACGCATTAATTGTTTATTTAAAAGAAGGAATGGCGCGAGTTGGCTGAAGAGGGTTTTCTCGAGGAATCGCAGAATTAGTCTCTGTCTAGAGTTGCATGAATTCGATGCTTCATTGCTATTGAAACTAATAAATAATGTTTCAAAATTATGCAGGTACTGTCAGATTTGTAATTATAACATTTAATACATTTCGATTGAGTGTTTAAATGGATTCGCATGAATGTGAAAAGATATATGTGTTTAGAAAAGTATTTATCCTAGCAATATAATATACAAATTAACTTTTTGCTTACGGGGGGGGGGGGGGGACAGCATCCATCCCAAACGAAGAACCTCTCAAAAAGACAGGTACTCGGCTTACCCTCTGAGGACACTGGCGTACCCCCTGCGCAGACATTGGCGTCCATGAACACCAATGCCTACAGAGGGGGATTGAACTGTTTGGAATAGGGTATGTTGTTGCTGTTGTTGAGACCCAGACCGTCCGACCTACCAGAAAGGTGTAAGGCAACTGTTTGGACGGCCGGGATGTGCCACCCAATTTAGACCGGAACCCAGTGGGGGAGGCATCCACAGGGACCGTACCCTCCTCCCCTACCACCAACCTCTCGGAAGGACTTACGGACCCACATGTTTAACGTGATAGTACTCCTCGTGTACACGGCGGCAGTTTTGGCAGCGGCTGGAATCGAACCCGGGCCTACCGAGTGCAACTCCAGCGCGCTAACCAATGGGCTACCGCGCCCCGGAATAGGGTATGTCAAATACCTTTCTTTTCGAGAGGATCTTCATTTGGAATGGACGCTGTCCCACCCGTAAGCAAAAGGTTAATAAGTGGATTGTCGGTATTTAATAATTTTGTGAACTTCCACAGAATTCGGCATCTGCATGGAATATATTTTTCTTTGGAAAAATAGAGGACACACGTAATGTTACATTTCATTTCATTTTCAAATTTCCCACATATTGCTGTCGAACATAAAGCTTTGATAAAATTCATCTTGTAATCCGGCTTTGATCTCTTGTTTCATATCTTATTTCATGGGTTCTTACCAGGTTTTCATTGCTTCATTCATCTCGTCTTGTCCGACGCATTCCCCATTTCTTTCTGTCATCGTTTTATTAACTACATCATCTCGCTTAACTGTTCCTTAACATTGCTTTTCTATTTGGGGTAGCCATAATCATTTCACAAATTTATATATATACTACTTCCAATGACAACATCTTGCTGAGTATTCTTTTAAATCGTGGGTGTTCTTTCAGGATATAAAAATCCGTCAGAAATTCTGGATAACAAAATATTATATTTAAAAGACCCAATAAATTTAAGCATGAAACTTATACAGCTAACAATACTAACACTAAAAATCACTAAAAGCTGTCAGATACAATAAAACTGCAATTAAATGCTCTGATAATTCACAAAACAATCGATATTACAAGGCCCACTCAATAAAGTCTCCGGTCTAACTAAGAAAAACGATTTTTTTTTAGAAATTCGACTTTATTCATCAACATACTCTCCTTCAAGAGTGATACATTCATTCCAAAGTTCCTCTAATTTTTCGATGCCTTTTTTGTAGAACCGTTTGTCTTTGCTCTCAAAATAGGCCTCTGTTTCGGCAATCATTCATTTGAGCCAAATTTCTTTCCCTGGAGCATCTTTTTGAGGTCTACAAAAAACCAGTAGTCGCTGTGAGCCAAACAGATCTGGAGAGTACGGTGGATGAGGAAGCAATTGGAAGCGTAATTCATATAATTTAACCATCGTTTTCACCAACTTGTGACACGGGGCATTGTCTTGGTGGAACGGCACTTTTTTCTTTTGCATGTGAGGCCGTTTTTTCATGATTTCTTCACTCAATCGATCCAATAATTCCATGTAATATTCGCTATTGATAGTTTTACCTTTGTCAAGATAGTCGATGAACAAAATACCATGCGCGTCCCAAAATACGGATGCCATAACCTTGAAGCTGACTTTTGGGTTTTTGGTCGCTTTGGACGATTTTCACCGGCTGCTGCCCACTCAGCTGACGATCTTTTTGATTCAGGTGTGTAGTAATGGATCCATGTTTCATCCATTGTCACATGCCGACGCAAGAAATCCTTCTTATCTCGCTTGAACACCTTCAAACAGTGCTCTGAATCGTCCACGCGTTGTTGTTTTTGATCCGGTGTGAGCAAACGCGGCACCCACTTAGAAAGCAACTTACGCATGCTCAAATTTTCGTGTAAAAGTGTAAACAGATTACGTTCTGATATCTTTAAGGTGTTAGCTATCTCACGCAACTTCACTTTACGGTCTTTCAAAACTATTTTTTGGACTTTTTTATGTTTTTCGGAACAACTGCCGATTTGGGGCGACCAGAGAGTTCAGCATCATCGGTGTTTGTACGACCGCGTTTAAATTCAGCATACCAGTCAATAATAGTTGATTTCCCTGATGCAGAGTATCCATAACGCTTATCAAGCCACTATTTGGCTTCAACAGTATTTTTCCCCATCAAAAAACAATGTTTAATCAACACACGAAATTCTTTTTTATCCATTTCTTTGAAAATTACAAAACTGGGGTCACTAAAACCACTGTAACCTATAAACTAATTGTCAGAATGTCATGAAAATTTGACACGTGTCGTTTGAAGATTGGTTCTATCCAGAAATCATATGGGTCTGTCAAAAGTGTTGCCATATATGTGTTAGACCGGAGACTTATTGAGTGAAGTGTTGTGCTCAAAACACTGACGTAACTCGCTATTCAATTTATCTCGTTTTTTCGCCATCTCTCTCGAATCGTGCGATAACTTTACAATGTAGTCTCTAAAAATATATAGAAAGAGGGCGTTATAATCGACACTATTCGATATTTCTGGAAAGTTCTAGTGGATTCGCAAACTCGCTAAAAGTGGCCAAGTTAGTGAAATTTTGCCAAATCTGGCACACACGGCCCAAAAAATTTGCCAAAGTACGGTAACTCTACTTTCACGTAATAACAATGATTGTTTGTAAAAGTATTATCTTTTTGCGGGAAGGTAAACTACATTGAAAATTTTTACATATTCGAAACAATATATATATATATATATACATATACATATATATATATATATATATACATATATATACATATATATAAATACATATATATATACATATATATACACACACACACACACACATATATATATATATATATATATATATACTTCGAACTCAAATACAGAATATGGCAGAAAAGCTATAACAAGATTCTCAGGTTCGTACAAAAGTAGGCTAAATCCATTCAAATAACTAAAATGGCTTGAAGAGGAGTACAATCGCAAATAAAATTTTACCAAATACGTAAAATAGATACAGAATCCCCTGCGGAGTAGAAACTGTTTAGAAAATGTTCTATACTAAGTAAGAAAAATAAACTTCAGTAAACTTCGTGTACAAGTGTATAACCCATAGTATTGTCACTTCAAAATGTAGTATTAGATCAATATACAACGGAGGCTCGCAAATAATACAAGTATCAATTTTCCGTTAAAATGTAATATGTATTAATTAAGGCATTTAAAATAATAACTTCTAAACGAATGTTTATCAAGTTGCATTTTTTCACTGTGACGTTAATTTCAATACATTTGGACTTAAAATATTCGATATAAATGCATAAGAATGTCGAGTGGATACTTATTCCTCAGATATTTTGTTTGAAATTTGCTTTTCATCTGTAGAATATTTAAGATAGATTGTCCGTTGCGGCTGTCAGGAAGCGATCGATTGTGGGTCATTTGACACTTACGATATTCATAAAATGCATTATTTATGGTTCTAGATAAAGCATGCTTTTCGCAGAGTTTCCATCTTTTTTTTCATATTTTATGTGTCCAAATGAATATATGTATGTGGATATTTAACAATAAAGGAATTAAATAAAGCAATTAAATTCAATTTAGTATTTGAAATACATATCACGTCAGATTTTACTCCTTCTATAATGATTGTTTTGTTGTCAAAAATACTCTTCGCCTAACTGAAAAATTTGTTTTTGCAGTTGCTGGATATCGAAAAATAAATTTTAGGTATTCCTTCCGCCTGATGGCTTCGAGGTCAGTTTATAAAATAATTTAAGTAATCGCTTTCTCTCAAAACTACTCAACTGCAACTACTTTTTGGTCAAACATAGCCTATTATATGCGTATAAACCATTGATGAGATTTTGGTTTTGAAATGAAATCTCGCATTTTATGCGCATGCTCATTCTGCACCATAATTATGTAACCCGTTTTGCTTCAAAACAATATACCTAACGTAAACCACATTTTGCACATATACAACCTGTTAAATATGTGGTAAAACCATCTCGAGATATCTTTTGAAATGCTGTTTATGTCCTGGAATTTTGTGCATACGCATGTTTTGCACTATGAAATTATATAACATATTATTCTCCGGAACTATCCAAAAGATTGATGATATATTTGATCTAAATTAGACTGTTACATGAATCCAAAAATTATCGCGGCATTGTTATTAATATTTCAAAATCATGTGCAGCATTTTGCATTTTATTGTAGTACTCGTATTTTCAAAAGTAACTAACTCAATGATACTCAATTTGGCACAAATATTGCCCATTATATAAGGAGTAACAAATTAAAAACGATGAATATAGGAGTACGGAGGGGAAGGTTCCTCTTTGAGGTGTAATGTATCCCTTCGTAGGTCGAGACCATGGGGTTGGGAAGAAGGTGATAAAACTTCTGTGGTTGAAACGCTTGAAAATGTCATAATGATTTGAGAATTATATCTGGGTGTCCCTAGTGTTAGTAAAGTAACTGTTATTGTTAATTGACGCAACAAAAAGGCGTTCTATTTAGTATATGTATTTTTGATTATTTTTAAATTAAGGGTTCCATAATTATGAGTTTAATTAACCAGTATTTTTTCATACTTGTGCAATAGAGTACAGAATATATGGAGCTAAAAATACATTGATCGGTAAAATAATTTTGAACACGTAGGAATATTATTTGTTGTTTCAGCCCTACTTTGCATTGCTATAATAATTTATTTTTACAAAATTGACAGTTTAAAGAAATATTTTAGACTTTTTGCCATAGAAATGCATACAATTCAGGATTACTTATTAATTCCAGCGCCATCTGAATTATTGTGTCAAACGATATTAGCGTTTTCTTAATATGCAGTTTTAACTCCTTACTTTTACCTTCTTGGGTGAGACATTTAGCAACATATCCATTAGAAATGTTATCATTGGAGGGTATACTTATTTTTAAAATCATATACTTTGAACAAGAATATACTTCTTTCTTATTGACATATTTTTATATCTTAAATAATTCAATTTCTATTGCACACGATCGGGTTTTGGGTGGAAATCAAATTTTCGATCTATGTTCGAACTAAAAACTTTCTGAAGCATCTATTTCTTTAGACATACTATAAATGCATCTTAGATGGTGACTGATATTAATTTAGCATCGAGTTTGAAAGCGGTAGGGGCAGATATCCATTAAGGATCTTCTTCCATTTTCGGTTAAAAAATTTTCATTTTCCTTGAAACTTATATTTCTCAAGTTTGGTTATGAATAAAAATTAGATGATTATAAATTAATAATAATGATTAACTGATATCGATTCAACATAAAATTCTGGGTTAGGTAGGGTTGTTGTTGAAACCCAGACCGCCCGACCTACCAGAAAGGTGTAAGGTAACAGTTTGGACGGTCGGGAAGTGCCACACAATTTAGACCGGAACCCTGTGGGGGAGGCATCCACAGGGACCGTACCCTCCTTCCCCTACCACCAACCTCTCGGAAGGACTTTCGGACCCACATGTTTAACGTGATCGTACTCCGCATGAACACGGCGGCAGTTTTGGCAGTGGCTGGAATCGAACCCGGACCTACCGAGTGCAACTCCAGCGCAACTCCAGTGCAACTCCAGTGCAACTCCAGCGCAACTCCAGTGCAACTCCAGCGCGGGTTAGGTAGGGTGTCTCATTTAAACTTCCGGTTAGTTCCTTCTATACTTCTGCTTCGAAAATTTTCCTTAAACAATATTTTTTTTCAGGATTAGCTAGAGTGAGTTAGATAATGACTGACATTGATTCAGTATTAAATATTTGAGAGGTTTGATGCCTAAGGATGTCGCTAAAGATTTCTACTTCCGATTTTCAAGATGTCACTTTCGATCTAAAAATTTACATTTTTCTTGCAATATTTATTTTTCAGGATTGGATATAGAAAGAATGGAATGACAACTGATGAATGACAACTTCGGTATCAAATTTCGGAGAAAGTAGGGGCGTTATCTAAGGATTTTTGCCTTTATTTTTCTCTCACTTTCGGCTCAAAGTGTTCTTTGAAACATCTATTTCTGAGAAGTGGCTATAGATAGAGCTTAAATATGATGACTGATATGGATGCAGCATCGAATATCGGGGTTAATTTAGGATTTCCACTTCCGGTTCCGGAGATGTCACATTCGAATTTACCGGAAATCCGCATGACTGTGCAAAATAAATGGGCAAAAGAGAATCAAAATTATTAATACTTCCATCGGAAAGGAAGTATACACAACATTTGCCACCATATGAAGGATCTTTCATAAATTTCTTGTTAACATTTTTGCTAATCCAAGAAATAATTCAACTTGAACTTATTGTGTACATGTATTTCTGTCATATAAAATTTGGAATTATAAGTCTTAAATGAAAAATAAAAACTTAATTGGAATAGTATAAAATAGTTTAAAACCTTAATTTGTAATTTTTTAGAAGATTGTTTAAATCGGTAATAGATATATAATTGTAATTAGCTGAAATGTACATTAATGAGTCGTATGTAAACTGTGAAAATACCTCTTCTTGAAGGGGCCACTTCTTTTCAAGATAATCTATTTTGAGCAAAATTATATACTTCTTCCATGTCTTTCACTTTACAATAAATTAAGCAGTCTATGATAACTTATACAATTAATTCGAAAATACAATAAAGTTAGACACACTGTAACGTAAATGGGTCATATTAAAACTATTGGATTTATCCTTAAATTCGTGTTAATTTATATCGCAATACAAGAGAACTTGCAGGAAAAACGTATTGCTTACTCACTTGTTGACTTGTAAGGAATAAAGGGAAATTGAAGGAACTTTTTTGCGACTTCCAGTATTTTCATTTATTATTGAGAATGTTTATTCTAAGCAATCCAATCCAAAAGTCTTAACTTCTTGAATATCGGTTTTATAACTTGGCGAATAAAAATGGCATATCAGGATAAATCATACAATATGGTGTTCTGTCGGCGATCGATGTTCGACGATTCAGATGTTTGTACGCATGCATGGAGAGTTGTAGTGCAAGTTATAAATTTTATGTTCTAAAAGGGCGTAGTGTTGTTGTTGTTGAAACCCAGACCGCCCGACCTACCAGAAAGGTGTAAGGTAATGGTCGGGAAGTGCCACCCAATTTAGACCGGAACCCAGTGGGGAGGCATCCACAGGAACCGTACCCTCCTTCCCCTACCACCAACCTCTCGGAAGGACTTTCGGACCCACATGTTTAACGTGATCGTACTCCGCATGAACACGGCGGCAGTTTTGGCAGTGGCTGGAATCGAACCCGGGCCTACCGAGTGCAACTCCAGCGCGCTAACCAATGGGCTACCGCGCCCTAAAAAGGGCGTAGTGTAAAATAGTTGTTTGACTTTGTGTATTTACAGTATTACTGTATGTTCCAGTGTAATTTTAATCGGATGTTCGCAGCTTTAAACTCGAGCAATGCTGCGCCCGTACTTTTTCATTGTATTCAACATTGTTAAGAACTACTTCTATCACAAACAGCATCAGAATACGAAAAATGAATTTTTTTTTTCTGTTTTCCTTCTCATGTCAATATTTCAAAAAAAATTTCGAACAATCCTTTATTATTCTCTTAAGTTGTCAGTATGTCTATCATGCTGCTGAATTAAAATCATTTGGCTGACCTATATTGATATAAGCTATCTTAATAACCTTTATATCCACAGCATACTTTAAACAATCGTACTTTTTACTATGCTACTGTATCAGTAATTATACTGTTTCTATATAGATAATTATACTATGAAAATCTTTAAACTTTAATAATGCGGATTCTCATTATGAAGATATTAAATATTCCATTTCTAGCTGTTTACATAATGTATCTGTCGCATAATTAAAGCGGATGCAGCCAAATGTGGGGATATTAAAAAATATTTAAACTACTTTTTATTTCAATTATAATATTTGTGAGTATATTATACCCACGTACAGTACAATGCATGAGTTCGCAATAACCTTCTAAATTTACTTCAAAAGTGCGAGTACACTTACTTTAGATGAAAAATTATACATTGGCCATTAAACACAAAGTTTATCATTTAAATTATTTATTTAGTTATGTAGACTTCACGTATTACAATGCATTGTCAGCAATAACCATCAATTTACAATAACCATTAATGATTAATTATATTACAATAATCATTATTTAAACCTTCTTAGCAATGAACTAAGAGGCGATGTGAGACCTAATTATTACTGTACATCAAAAGAATCCGCACTGGACCTTCTGTAAAATATATTTTGTTGGCACATACATTTTTATGCATTTACTGCATTAATGACCATTAGTTTGGCTTTTATTATATACACTGGAGTCGATGACTGTCTCCCAATATTAACGTCGTCGCTGTAAATGTTTTTTTTCTTCATTTCAAGCAGCCTTTCATTTTTGTAGCTGAAACACTATTTTTCAATTGCTGTCGTCTCTCTCAACTCTTCCCAAACTGCACCCATGCTCACTCAGCACGTTAAATATGTGGGTCCGTAAGTCTTTCTGAGCAATTGGTGGTAGGGGAAGATGTGTACGGTTTCTGTGAATGCCACCTCTACTGGGTTCTGGTCGAAATTGGGTGACACATCCCGGCCGTCCAAATAGATACATTACACCTTCTGAAAGGTCGCACGGTCTGGGTCGAAGAAGATATGCTGTTTTCTTAGCAGTACACTGAATTTTTTCCAACACTCAGCATCCTTCTATTGCGACAACTTTATTAAATTTTGTCTTGTTTTGGGAAGCCACGACTTTGGCGAGTTTCCTAACTTTTTATGACATTTGGGAGTAGATCTTGATTGGACCCCCCCTTTCGATGTTACGTGTTCAATATCTTACCCGTAAACATCGGTTACGCCCATGTTATCATCATGATTTTTGAATCTGATGCTGTCATTGCAAATCGTGATTTTATGGGTCGTAAACCTCTGCGGTCAAAACTCTCCCCCTTAGCGTCACTCGTCTGAGTCCTTTGTTCAGCTTGATTTGGTTGTTGTATTCCCTGAGTTAAAAATCTGATGTGGGCAGCACATGACTTTCCCTGTAGACTTATATACACAGTCGCTTTATTTTAATGAAATTTAATTCACTATTAATTCAATTTTCGTTCTCATTTGGTAACTGGACTCATTTTCAAAGGTGGCGTTGAGAAAAAACGAAAAACAAAAATATCTCGAGAACGACACGTCCAAGTGTAATGGGGTTGGTCTTATTCTTTTCTTCGTTAAAAATTACGTATAAAACGAGCATTTAATGAATATGTTTCAGCATACGTAGTTTTTTTATTTTAGATTTTGTTGATTTTTGCGGGCCAATTTGCAAAAAAAGCAGGTTATTTTTTTCCGAATCATACCAAAATCTAATCAGCGCCAGGACGATCCACAAGCGACTTATCTACCTAATTTTGTGAAATTCGGTCCATTAGATTTTCAGCTAGAGTGGATACAAGCTTTTGCGGGCCATTTCGCAAAAAAAGGCGGGTTCTTTTATTCCGGATAGTACCCAAAACTAATCAGCACCAGATTCGCCCACAAGTGACTTACCTACCAAATTTAATAAAATTTGGTCCATTAGTTTTTTAGTTAGAATGGAAACAATATCTGCACAGACAGACCCCCAGACACACACACAGCCGTCACGCTAAAAATATTTTTTCGTATTCTAGAGGTCTCGAAACGTGTAGATCCGTCGAAAACTTGAGTTGCGATTTTCGGCACGATTCCAATACTTTCCCTACACAGTACCATGTATTGCAGGGAAAGTAAAAGTCTGATGTGGGCAGCACATGACTTTCCCTGCAGACTTATATACACATTCCCTTTATTTTAATTAAATTTAATTCACTATTAATTCAATTTTCGTTCTCATTTGGTAACTTGACTCATTTTCAAAGGTGGCGTAGAGAAAAAACGAAATACCGAAAATATCTCGAGAACGGCTAGTCCTACTGTAATGGGGTTGGTCTTATTCTTCTCTTTGTTAAACATTACGTATAAAACAAGTATTTAATGGATATATTTCAGCATACGTAGTTTTTTATTTTAGATTTTATCAATTTTTTAGGGTCATTTTGCAAAAAAAGGCAGGTTATTTTTTTCCGAATCGTACCAAAATCTAAGCAGCACCAGGGTGACCCACAAGTGACTCATCTGCCGAATTTTGTGACATTCGGTCCATTAGTTTTTTAGTTAGAGTGGATACAAACTTTTGAAGGGCATTTCGCCAAAAAAGGCGGGTTCATTCATCCCGAATCGTACTCAAAACTAATCAGCACCAGACTCGCCTACAAGTGACTAACCTACCAAATTTTGTGAAATTCGGTCGATTAGTTTTTTATTTAGAGCGGATACAAAATCCGCACAGACAGACAGACCGATACACAGACACACAGACAGACACACAGAAAGACACACAGACAGACACACAGACACACACACAGACGTCACGCTAAAAATGAATTTTTCGTATTCTAGAGGTCTCGAAACCTGTAGATCCGTCGAAAACTCGACTTGTGATTTTTGGTATGATTCCAATACTTTCCCTATACATTACCATATATTGCAGGGAAAGTAAAAGTCTGATGTGGGCAGCACATGACTTTCCCTGCAGACTTATATACACATTCTCTGTATTTTAATTAAATTTTATTCACTATTAATTCAATTTTCGTTTTCATTTGGTAACTGGTCTCATTTTCAAAGGTGGCGTAAAGAAAAAACGAAAAAATCAAAAATATCTCGAGAACAGCTAGTCCTAGTGTAATGGAGTTGGTCTTATTCTTTTCTTCGTTACAAATTTCGTATAAAACAAGTATTTAACGGATATATTTGAGTATAAGTAGTTTTTTAACACTTTACAACAAAGTTGAAAAGTGTTTATGACTTTGTTCATTCTGTCTGTCTGTCTGTCTGTCTGTCAGTCTGTCTGTCTGTCTGTCTGTCTGTCTGTCTGTCTGTCTGTCTGTCCGTTAGCACGATAACTGCCGTAAAAATGACTTAATCAAAATGAAATTTTAGTATGATGTTCAGACGGTCTATAGGACCTATGGGAATATAAATGAATAATATCACCCAATTAGTTTTGGGTTGAACCCGGGTTGAAAAAATGGAATACATTGAGCCCTATGGGACCTAATTTTTCAAGTATTTTTTAAGCGGATTTAAAATTCCCAAATTACTTCGAAAATTTTAGGCAATATTCAAATTGTTCCATAAAATATATAAAAAAAATTTCAGCGAAATATATTCAGTTGTTTTTTAAATAAAAATTAAAATAATAATAACACCTCTTATATGAAGCGATCACGTGTCCATGATATGAAACGATCACATGACCCACTTCAAAATGATATATGGCATCCATCTTGTGTCAAAATCGTGATTTTTAAAGTTCTTTTTAATTCATATTGAGTGTTGTATCCGTCCTAAAACTATTTTATTTTTGCCTAAATTCTGTGCATCTACATACTGAAACAACGCAATGACAATATATTTCAGTTTAAATGCTCTTCCAAATTTCATTAGTTCTAATATTAAGCCTATTTTTCACCTATGTAAAATGTAAACAGCAAAATATGTAGAATGAGTTGTATTAGAATCGCTGTAATTCATAACACAAAATCATTTAGACCATGGAGTCTGCTTAGCTGATATGAATGAAATATTCATTGATGTTAGAAAGAGAAGGACGATATTTTTCGATGAAGTTTTACGCATTGAGTTTACTTTCTTGTAGCTCAATGGTCTTAATTTTTTAATAAAATAAATTATTATAGTATTGTAATGAATGACATGAATGGGGGAATTATTTATGAATGAAATGTTGCTTTTATAGAGAGAGCCATGCGTGTTATTTTTTTATGACGTCTTTTGAATGAATTTCAGTTGTTTTCGATGATGTTTTCAAATATAATAAATTATCGTAGTATTATGATAATTCTAAAATTATTACCGAGGAATGTATCACATTTTAGAGATGTTTAAGCCAGGCAATTTATACTTTAATGCCGTCATTTGAATGAAGTTAATTTTTTTCGATGAAGGTGTCAAATATAATAAATTAATGTAGTATTGTGATAAGTTTTAAAATATTACCAAGGAATGTATTGCATTTTAGGCATGTTTAAATAAAATTGCATTGAAGTTGGAAAGTGTTTCATAATCAATGCTTTAAGCATGATTGATCTTTCTTGTTTATTTTAGATTTCGGCGATTTTTGAGGTCCATTTCGTAAAAAAAGGGCAGTTTGTTCTTTTCCGAATCATACCAAAATCTAATCAGCAACAGATCATCCTACAAGTAACTTATCTACGTGGGCGGGGTAGCTCACTGGTCAGCGCGCGGGAATTGCACTCGGTAGACCCGGGTTCGATTCTCTCCGCTGGAAAAAGAAAAAACTGCCGCCGTGTTCACGCGGAGTACGATCACGCTAAACATGTGGGTCAGTAAGTTCTCAGGGGTGCGGATCTAAACCTGTAAACCGAGAGGTAGGCCAGGTACGCACTGCTGTCTCCAAGTAACTTATCTACCAAATTTTGTGAAATTTGGTCAATTAGTATTTTAGCTAGAGTGGATACATTAAATTTTTACAGGCCATTTCACAAAAAAAGGCGAGTTCAGTTTTTACAAATCCTACTAAGAGCTAATCAGCACCAGGGTCTCACGCATGTGACTTACATACCAAATTTTGTGAAATTCGGTCCATTAGTTTTTTAGTTAGAGTGGATACATACATTGCATAAGACAGACACACAGACAGATACACAGACAGACACACAGACACACACACAACGTCACGCTAAAAATAGTTTTTTCGTATTCTAGAGGTCTCAAAACGTGTAGATCCGTCGAAAACTCGAGTTGCGATTTTCGGCATGATTCCAATACTTTCCATATACATTACCATGTATTGCAGGGAAAGTAAAAATTGCCTATTTAGTTTCACAGTATCGGGACATAGAATTTTACTGTAATACGGAGTTCGTCGTTATCTCACCTCTCAGACATACACACATGCGCACACGAAAAGACATGGCTCTTTTGATATATTCTAAATATATTCAGCCAGTCTTAAAACGTGAAGTGTTTCAAAATGTAGAATTCGAAAATTTGAGAAAACAACACGTTCTCTATACGACAGAATGAGAAAGCAAGAATCTGTAGCCTGTCTGTTTTTTCTTATTCTAAACATTTACTTGAAAATTATGAATGTTTTTCCATTACTAGCACAGAAAAGGAGGAATATATTCAATAAATGTAAATAGGGTTGACCTACTTTCTGTCAGAGTTTCAGTATTTTGAGAGTAGCATTGTACTTTCCCCCCAAAAACTGTTCATACAATATTTCCTTCTAAAATATTAATTTTAGAATCTCGACAGGATGAAATAATGTTGAAAGTATTTTTCTTCAGCTAAGTATGATTAACGAGTTACGGATTAAATATTGGTGAATCAGACATCTTGTATTACGTGGAATAAGTTTTATATTTCAATACTTCTCGCTTTATGAATAAAAATTTAAAGAAAAATACACATAAGTATTATATAAATAAGCACAAATCTGTAAAACGTATCTGTAAAATAATTACCTGGCCTGTTTTCGTTTTTTCAGACCTTCCAAAAGTCCCTGGTGACCTATAAGCATATCCGGGGTCCTACCTTTGCACCCTCATAGCTTCGAATATGGCACAGAACCTAACGCTGTTGGATTTTTGATTTGATCCGCAGGGGGCAGGGTTTCGAAAAAACTTTCAAACTCTTCAGAAGCATCTGGGTTACGTAGTATGCCGAATCTTTACACGCCTATAGCATCGTCCATGGGTCAAAGTTTAGATATGCAGAAAAAATGGGAGAGTGGCATGTTGAAAGGTCTTTCAGAAGCTCTAGTATGCCCGGGAGTATAAGACTGAATCATTGCACACTTCAAATATTAAATACTTGAGACAACAGAGATATATTTTTGATTTTTTCTTGGAAACATCACAAATGGAGGAGAATTGGAAAGTATTTCCAGCCCTCCAAGAAGCCCCTCTGTGACCTAGAAGGCTGAAAAATTTCAAACTTATAATATCGACCACGTGGCAAAATCTCGTTGAACCACTTTTCATTGATACGACTAATTTTAACACTAAGCGCTAAGCGCATTGTTAAGCAAAATAATTAAAAAAAAATGTTGCATCATAATTTATGAGTGTTAGTTCCATACATTTGATGGGTTTAAATACTAGTATCTAAGTATATGAAAATAAAATACTAGTTTAAATACTAGTATCCAAATATATGAAAATTAAATACTGGTTTAAATACTAGTATCTAAATATATGAAAATTAAATACTAGTTCAAATACTAGTATCTAAATATATGTAAGTTAAATACTAGTTTAAATACTAGTATCTAAATATATGAAAATTAAATACTAGTTTAAATGCTAGTATCTAAATATATGAAAATTAAATAATGGTAGTAGATAATTACAACCAAGACACAGTGATGAAATAGAATGAATTGATGTCACGTAATTTGAAATTGGGCTTTTGGCGACATTTTTGGCTGAAGCAAAATAACCTACGTACTTTAACTCACGTTTTAAATTCATATTAAAATATCATTGATATAATTATTATCACATGAAATAAAAAAATTGAGTAAATTTTCTGGAATCAAAATAAAAAAGTTTGATCTGGACAGCACATGACTTTCCCTGCAGACTCATACTCACGTCCTCCTTATATCTTCAATAATTCATTAAATTGAGTTTAAGAGCACAAAATAACACCCACAGTTATTTTAAATTACACTGAATTGGCACTTTTAATCCAAGTTTCGCTTTCATTTGATAACTGGGCTTATTTTCAAAGGTAGCGTAGCGAAAACGTGAAAAAACTGAAATACTTCAAGAAGAGCTAGTCTTAGAGTAATCGGGTTGCTCTTATTATTTTTATCGTTAAAAATTACGTATAAAACAAGCATTTAATATTTATATATTTAAGTGTACGTATTGTTTAATTTTAGACTAGCAGCATACCCGTTCTTCACACGGAGTATATAATATATAAAGAAACTTAAAATTCACAATCATATGCAACTTCCTATACTATACTAAATGACATTTTTAATCAAAATATTTGTTAAAATATTTAATTTAATGCTCCTAAAATGAAGTTTAAGAATCTCTGTTCTCGCTATAAAAAATTATCTTCACGGGGCAGATCTGAAGAATAAAACATCCTGGTTCTTTTTGTAACAAATTTACAAAAAAAGGGGAATTGTATCAATATATGCAAAATGAAAGCATTAAAATTGTATGGGACCCGTACTACTTATATACACGAATATTAAAAGATACAACCTGTATTAGTACATTACATGTATAAATTGAAAATATCAATAAACCTGTAATTGTCTCCAATATATGCCAGAATGAAAATACTAAAATTATATGGGAATATATATATATATATCTATATATACATATATATATATATATATATATATATATATATATATATATATATATATATATTCATATATATATATATATATATATATATAAAGCATAGTAAACATAAAAAATTTAAATTATTTCCACAGTTATCCAATTATTCTCCAGAAGTTGGCGCAAAGCAGCACACTCTCCTAAAGTAACATACAAGATTCATATGAAAACAAGAAAGATCAATCATGCTTAAAGCATTGATTATGAAACACTTTCCAACTTCAATGCAATTTTATTTAAGACAGTCGAAAATGCAATACATTCCTCGGTAATATTTTAAAACTTATCATAATACTACATTAATTTATTATATTTGAAAAATTAAACCTTCATTGAAAAACATGAACTTCATTCAAATGACGGCATTGAAATAAAAATTGCCTGGTTTAAATATATCTGAAAAGCGATACATTCCACGGTAATATTTTTAAAACTATCATAATACTGGGATAATTTATTATATTTAAAAACTTCATCGAAAACAACTGAAATTAATTCAAATGACGTCATAGAAAAAATAAATAAAAAGAACGAATATGAGTCTGCAGGAAAAGACATGTGCTGTCCACATCAGAATTTTTAACAATATTACAACAATGATTTATAGAAGTGAACGGGGATTATTTTCAGGCCATTTCGAAAAAAATGTATGATCTATATTTAAAGATCCATCAAATTTTTGTCGAATAAAATGTTCAACAAATTTAAGCTGTGTACCAAATTTTAACTCTCTAGGACGTAGGAAAGTGCATTAAAAATGCCATCAAATAAATTTTTCATGAAGAGTTATATAAAATTTTAAACAAGAAAGATCAATCATGCATAAGCATTGATTATGAAACACTTTCCAACTGAAATGTAATTTCATTTAAAAATTTCTAAAATGTGATTCATTCAGTGGTAATATCTTTTACATTATCACAGTACTACAGTAATTTATTATACTTAAATATTTAAAACTGTATCGAAATATAAATCATCTGATTCTTTATGCAAAATCAATGAATATTTCATTCATATAACTTGTATTCCAGACTCCAGAGCTAAATAATTTTGTGTGAAAAAAATTCAGCAATTCTTATGTAATTCATCTTACAATCGCTTGAGATATTTGCATTCTGCATATGTTAAAATTAGGCTTCCTTGAAGAAATAATAAAAGTTTAGGGATCATTTAAAATCACAACTATTGTAATTGCATAGGCACGGAATTTAGATACACAGATAATACACAGATAATATATATGTGTATGTGTATGTACTCAAAGTATTGGAATCGTGCCGAAGATCGGAACTCGAATTTTCAAAGGATCTACACGTTTTGGGACTTCTAGAACACGAAAAAACTACTTTTAGGAAGACGTCTGTGTGTGTAAGAGTGTATCTGTGTATGTTTCTGTGTGTCTGTGTGGATATTACATCCACTCTAATTGAAAAACTAATGGACCGAATTTCATACAATTTGGTAGGTATGTTTTTTGTGGGAAATCCTGATGTTCATTAGATTTCTTATAGTACGATTCGTAATAAAAGAATCTGCCTTCTTTGCGAAATGGCCGCAGAAATTACCTTTATCCACTCTAGCTAAAAACTAATGAACCAAATTTAACAAAATTTGGAGTATAATATTTCAATAACCTACAAGTGATTTATATACCAAATTTAACAAAATTTTGTATATAAATCATTTGTAGGTTATTCTACTAAGATTCGAGAAAAAGGAACGGGCTATTTTTGCGAAATGGCCAGCAAAAATCGTTATATATAAAAATAAAAGACTACGTGTGCTCAATTATATCAATTAAATTCCTATTTTATATGTGATTTTTGACAACAAAAAGAATAAGACTAACCCCATTACTCTAGGACTAGCCGTTCTTGAGATATTCTAGTTTTTTCGCGTTTTCGCTACGCCACCTTTGACAATAAGTCCAGCTATCAAATGAGAACCAAATTTAAGTTTAACGTGTAAATTCAATGTCATTTAAAATACTTATGTTGTGCAGATAAACTCAAATTATCATTGAATAAATAAAGAGAACGAATATGAGTCTGCAGAGAAAGACATGTGCTGTCCACATCAGAATTTTTAACAATATTACACCAATGATTTATAGAAGTGAACGGGGATTATTTTCAGGCCATTTCGAAAAAAATGTATGATCTATATTTAAAGATCCATCAAATTTTTGTCGAATAAAATGTTCAACAAATTTAAGCTGTGTACCAAATTTTAACTCTCTAGGACGTAGGAAAGTGTATTTAAAATGCCATCAATTAAATTTATCATGAAGAGTTATATAAAATTAAAAAAAAATGAAAAATTGTTATCTACCAAATTTATTTTAAAATATGAAGCCACTCCCATATGCAAAACGTTTAAACAAATGGAGAGATATTTATTATATAATATCTCTCTCTTTTCTTTCTGGAAGATATCCCAAAGTCAGAATTTAATTGAGTTTGTTTTTTTCCCTACATTAAATAATTTTTTTAATTAAAAAACTACTTAACATATTTTACTGAATTTTTTTTTGTATATTCTATGGGATAATGTGAATATTTTCTAAAAATTTCGAAGCAATTCGTGAATTTTAAATTTACTTAAAAAATGTTTGAAAAATTAGGTCCCATAGGGTTCAATGTATTTCATTTTTTCAACCCGGGTTCAATAAAAAACTAATTGGGTGATATTATTTATTTATATTCCCATAGGTCCTACAGACCGTCTGAACAACATACTAAAATTTCATTTTGATAAAGTCATTTTTACGGCAGTTATCGTGCTAACGGACAGACAGACAGACAGACAGACAGACAGAATGAACAAAGTCATAAACACTTTTCAACTTTGTTGTAAAGTGTTAAAAAGAGGGAAATGACCAAATGCAAGGCATAAAATGGTAGAGGGGGATGGCGACCCCTCTTTCCCGTTTAAAAGACTGCTTTTATGCCCGGGCAACACTCACGGTACCAATGCCATGCAGAAGTCATACTTCCGTATATGTGTCAAATCAAAAACACTCGAAAAAGTGCAGAGTAAACAAATAGGAATCAACCAGGATTGCAAGGGAAGGAAAAGAATGGAAATGCAGCAAATGCCAGAGTGCCTTATATATAAAAGCAGTTTACGCATGCGTAATACGTTATTTTTACTTTCATCGTTCTATACCTCTGCCATATCCCTTAAATAAGCATTTTCTCCCTTTTTTGTATTAAATAGGGAATTATAATAACATGTCAGAAAGCCAACTGGATAATTCCGTTTTATTGCCTCCTTCATAATATTCCTATTATGTATGATGCAATCTGACTTGAAAGTATTAATGCGTTGATTTCTTTTGAGGTGACCTATGACGACATTTCTGAAGATGTTTTTGGTCAAATTGGAACTCCAATCTATAATATGATTGATTTCCATATTGAAATTATTTCTCTTACGGTATAAGACGGTATAAGTACCATATCTACTGTCATGTTTTAGTGTGATATCTAGAAAATCAACACTATCATCCTCCTTACTTTTATTCTCAATCAATTCCAGTTCTTTTGGATAAAAAGTAAAATCAAATTGGGGTGTATTCTTATATTTCCCAACAAGGACATCGTCAACATAACGAAAGTATGGCATTTCGTGTAGTATATGAGTGCCATTTTCAAATTTATTCAAGTATAGATCGGCGAGCAGGGATGAACAACCCCCTCCCATGGGAATACCCTTCACCTGTTGAAAATAGCTGGTGCCATCAAATAAGATATTTTCAAATAACACAATGCGAATCAGGTCCTTGTATTTTCTGAAGGTAATATGTTCTTTTAAGTCATATATTTCATGTAGTTCCTTCAAAATTTCGTATAGATTTTCCAGATTGATGTTGTTGAATAAATCACGGAAATCGTAACTTTTGAAACGTTACTCATACTCTGCACTTTTTCGAGTGTTTTTGATTTGACACATATACGGAAGTATGACTTCTGCATGGCATTGGTACCGTGAGTGTTGCCCGGGCATAAAAGCAGTCTTTTAAACGGGAAAGAGGGGTCGCCATCCCCCTCTACCATTTTATGCCTTGCATTTGGTCATTTCCCTCTTTTTTTCATATGAATCTTGTATGTTACTTTAGGAGAGTGTGCTGCTTTGCGCCAACTTCTGGAGAATAATTGGATAACTGTGGAAATAATTTTAATTTTTTATGTTTACTATGCTTTATATATATATATATATATATATATATGAATATATATATATATATATATATATATATATATATATATATATATGTATATGTATATATATATATATATATATATATATATATATCCGTACTACTTATATTGTCGCAGATTAGAAAATATGCCAGTGTGTTAGTAGAAGATTACCCGTATTACAATATGAGTCTCGAAAATCTTTGTCAAAATAAAACAGATGACGTAATAAAGTGAAAATATCAATAATCCCCGTAATCTTTATACCGGAAGGTCGTACCTGATTCCAATATATGCCAATACACATGTTCTACTTATATTCTCGTAGATTAGAAGATATACCCGTGCATTTGATTACTCGTACAACGTACAATATATGAGTTTAAACAATTTTTGTCATAATGACACAATAGCATGATAACTTGAAAATATCAATTATCCCTGAATCAATAATCTCCGAAAATATCAATAATAATAATATTAAAACCTGAAGACCGTAATTGATATTATCCAGTCAAAAATGTAATGTCAATGAAATTTATTTTACATACATATCTTTATTATTCAAATCGGAAAAGATTTAATAAAAATCGTATGCCGCATAATACATTGGATTTACATCCATTGCTGAACGGCATGATATCATTTGCTTCAAATAAATTGATGGCAATCATATCGTCTGAATAATGCGATCTCCATGGAAATTATGGCGATATTTTCGTCAGTTTAGCGAAAATTTAAATAATTGCCAAATTTATCGCCAAGTAGGACTATAAGAACTGATAGTCCCATTTTGCGACAAACTGACGAAACATCATCACAATACTATCCCCTAACAAAAAACTATTAATTTCACTTATCAAGCGCAATTTTATCAATTTCATGCTATTTTTATGGATTTACAAACATTTTTATCAATTTGGTGATATTGTTTCTAAATGTGTTACTAAGTAGGATGGATGGACTGACCGACAAATGCTACCGAAACATCATTTCAGTACGCTTTTCTAACAGCAAATTTAATTTCATTGATTTGCGTCGTTTTTATCAATTTTGTGACTTTTCGTCAATTTGGTAAAGTTTAAGAAAATTTGCCAAGTTAGCGATATTCCGCCAAATTCGTAGCTCTTAATTTGCAGATCTGAAGACTAAAACATCCTGATCCCGTTTGTATATACTAAATGAAAAGACTAAAATTGTATTAGATGATATATGCGTTCTACTATTTTTCTGTTTCAACAATCGGAATAAACGAATTAATTTGGTAAACACAATATATGAGTTTATTAGCTAAACACAATATAAAAGCTTAAAAACGCTTTGCCAAAATAAATGAAAGTAATGTATGCAGTCCACAATTAATATAATTAAAAAAATCAAACAGAATCGAATAAATAATCAAACAAATCGAAAAAATAATAATTAAAATTAACAGACAGATTTAATTTAATTGCGTTTCTCAGCAACATGATATCAGATAGAATATTCGTCATAAACTGCGAAATTAAATAACCATTTTGATTTATTTATATTTTCATTGTCGAGTAAAAACTTGTGAAAAATAAACCATGGAGATAGATTTTTCCATTTAAATTCATATTTCAAACAATTCATGTTTTTAAAAAGTGACTAATTAGCTCAAAAAATCTCCCACCAAATTCAGAGATAAAGTTTTAGTTCATTTTCAAACGATTCTCAACCTAATTATTCAGCTCTGGAGTTTGGAATATGGCTGATAGGAATGAAATATTTATTGGTTTTACTTAGAGATGCAGACGATTTTATAGCATTGTATTTTTCGATGAAGTTTTAAGCGTGGAGTTAAAACCATGAATGTAAAAGTACTTTCTAAGTTTAAAGTAAAATAAATTATTGTAGCATTGTGATAATTTAAAAAAATCACCGCTGAATGAAGGGATTGGAATAAAAGTTTATGAATGAAATATTCACTGCTTTTATATAGAGAGCCAGGCGATTTATATTTCGATGACCTCATTTAAATAAAGTTCAATATTTTAAAGTTTTCAAATATAATAAATTATTGTAGTATTGTGATAATTTTAAAAATATCACTGCTGAATGTATCGCATTTTAAATAAGTTTAAATAAAATTGCACTGCAGTTGGAAAGTGTTTCATAATCAATGCTTTATGCATGATTGATCTTTCTTGTTCACTTTTGCGATACTTATATCTCAATTAAAAGCGCAAGGTGTTAACAACAAGATTGAGTTTATTGCTATTTAAGTATACGAGTACTACAAATGTATATAATTGCATTTTGGTCGAACTCTTAGTTTATTAAATCCAGTGGTCTTTATTTATATATTTGAGTATTTTAATGTGGGTGTTCCAGTTGGTGAGAAAACCGTAATACCTAAAATTCACTATTATTACATCATTATCTGTTTACGTACTGCTTCAGGTAATTTTAGTAAATAAGATATTTTATTTTGTTTAAAAAAATTAGGAGGTTAGATAAGATTGGAGATTCTAAGGATGTGTAACGATTGGTGTAAACAAAGTAGATGAAAATATATGTATTCAAGTACTATTTAAAGGCCACCATGCAAGTTTATAGATTAACTTGAAAGTAAAATATTGTCAGATATATTGTTTAAGTTAAGTTGATATACCGAAAAGCAAGATAGTAAAATAATTTGATATTTTGATTTGAAGTCTAAAAGTTTGATTTGGATTCTGAATATTCAGATGAAGTCGTGGCGAAAATTAAACTGCTAGATAGATATAAACAGTTAGCGATTAATTTGCTGCATTTTCAAAAACTATAAAAGAAACAAGAAAGATCAATCATGCGTTGATTATGAAACATTTTCCAAATTCAATGCAATTTTATTTAAACATCTCTAAAATGCGAGACATTCATCGGTAATATTTCTTAAATTATCACAATACTACATTCATTTATTATGTTTGAAAACTTAATACTTCATCGAAAAAATGAACTTCATTAAAATGACGGCATTAAAATATAATTTGCCTGGTTTCAACATCTCTAAAATGACATACATTCCTCGGTAATATATTTAAAATTGTCATAATACTGCAATAATTTATTACATTTGAAAACTTCATCGAAAACATCTGAAATTTATTCAAATGGCATCATCCAAATATAATACGTCTGGCTCTCTCTATAAAAGCAACATTTCATTCATAAACATTTTTCCATTCATTTGAATCATCACAATACTATAATAATTTATTTTATTTAAATACTTAAAACCATGGAGGTACGAGTAATTAAACTCTATGCTTAAAATTTTATGGAAAAAATCATCCTTCTCTCTGTAAAATCAATGAATATTTCATTCATATCATCTATATTGCAGACTCCATGAGCTAAATAATTTTGCGTTAAAGAAATGCAGCATTTCTTATGCAACTCATTCTACATATTTTGCTGTTTACATTTTCCATAAGTGAAAAGTAGGCTTCGTTGTAGAAATAATCAAATTTGGATGATTATTTAAACTCAAATATATTGTAATTGCTTTGTTTCAGTATGTAGATGCACAGAATTTAAGCAAAACTGAAGTGGTTTTAGGACAGATACAACACTCAATATGAATTAAAAAGAACTTTAAAAATCACGATTTTGAGACAAGATGGATGCCATATTTTATTTTGAAGTGGGTCACGTGATCGTTTCATATCATGGTCACGTGATCGCTTCATGTAAAATATGTAATTATTATTTTTATTTTTATTTAAAAAACCACTGAATATATTTTGCTGAAATTTATTTTATATATTTTCTGGGATAATTTAAATATTTTCTAAAACTTTCGAAGCAATTTGTGAATTTTAAATCCGCTTAAAAATGCTTGAAAAATTAGGTCCCGTATGGCTCAATGTATTTCATTTTTTCAACCCTGGTTCAATCCAAAACTAATTGGGTGATAAGTGAAAAGTAGGCTTCGACATTCACGTTCAAAGCGATTCGTTCAAAGCGATCACGTATTCATTTATATTCCCATAGATCCCACAGACCGTCTGAACAACATACTAAAATTTCATTTTGATAAAGTCATTTTTGCGGCAGTTATCGTGCTAACGGGTAGACCGACAGACAGAATAAATAAAGTCATAAACACTTTTCAACTTTGTTGTAAAGTGTTAATAAGTGAGTCTGAAAAATTGAATAAACTTTGTGTGACTGAAGTATTTGGTTTACAGAATGTCATTCGCCCAGAACCATTTCGGTTCCATCCGACATTCACCCAGATGTGTTTAGTAAATATGCCTCTTGCATTTGTTGCTACTGGCGACCAGTCTTTTATTGTGTATATTGCGGCTTGCTTTTCTTTCAGAAACCGATTGATACTTATAAACAACCATGTATGCATTTAACTTAATAAATTAATGATTTTTGATGATTTGAACTAAAATAATTATCACGGATATTAAAGTTATTTCTCAATGTAATAAACATTGTAAACTTCAAATGAATTGTGTTCTAATCATTTAAATTTCATAACATTATCTTTTTTTTTCTTTTAATATAATGTATTTACATATATTTTATGCTAGGTTTCTACATATGCAGTTGCACTTGAGCTATCGTTTTCTTAACATTCTAGAGAATATGACAATATGTTCAGGTATTATTAATATTCTTTAAAGAAATAAACAAATATTGCAAGACATATTGGTGTATATCATATTAGTAAAATTAATAGTTTGCAAAAAAAGTCATAAAATCTGGATAAAGCTGTGGACTCGAACTGCCTTTTCCTGTAAGTGTGGTAAAGGCACAATACCCCTCTTAAACTATTATAAAAAAATCTGACATCTCGAACGTGAATTTTTCTATATTAACAAACAGAGTTGCATAACATTACAGGGGAAAAATGAGAACATTTTTATAACTCTATATAGTTGAAAGTTTTTAGACTTTTTATTGGTAGTGTTGTAGTCTTCCCCCTCCTTATTCTTCAGTATTATTCCATATTCTAATTTTAAAACACAGATCGTTAAAATCCCATTTGATCACCTATATCAGAAAAAATGATTAATTTCGATTTTGTATTAAAACTCAAATATTAGATTATAATTCTAAATTGATAACTCGCTAGAAAATATAACCCTTTCTGTAACGCCATGCAGACACCGAGGCTGGTTTGCACTAGAAACGCTGCCACCTAAATAGATTAGTTGCTTTTTGCTAATTTGTTTTCATATTACGCCTTACGCCATTATTCGAGGTCGGAACATTCGCATATTCTTAAAAGATTTTAAAACCACAAACGTTTTACATAACGACAACTCTTATAAAACCAATGTTGAAACTGTTTATTACATCATTGTTCAAATTTTAAGCCAGAAACCACCCTAATCTAATATGCAAAACTTTTAACAGAAATAATTTTTGTTAGACCTATTTTGTTACGCAAAGTAGCTACCTTTCACTGAGAGATAAAATATATTTGCCGTTAACAATTTCGAAATATTTACTGCAAAATGGCATTTATGTAAAATGGACACATAAAAATTATATTCCGAAACTAAAATAACAAAATTATTTACTACCAAAAGATTCTTTAAACACCACAACGTGGTATATATTCCGCCAACTATCATCTCACGTCATTTTCATTGATTTAGCGTCATTTTTATTAATTTGACGAGATTTTTGTTAATTTGGCAACAATTAAAAATGTCGCCAAGTTGGCTAAATTCCGCCAAATTCGTCGCCAAAATCTTGCTAAGCGTTATGGACGGAGAAATAAGTTATTCTTGTGGTATGATATTCACATATTTTTACATAACCCTGGGAAAAACGGGAATGTGTATTGTAATTTAAAATGTATACTATGTTTGTGATTTATGTAATAGCTAGGCCTTTGCACAGACGGAATTGGGATATTTTGGCGCCGTTGGGTTGTATGCGCACTGACATGGATTGTAAATATTCAGAGATTTAATTGCAGCAAAATGTCAAAGTTGAGCTACAAATCTTTGAAAATTTATAGCCCTGTCAGGTGTGGCGCGCGTCGGTGTCCGGTCTTTTGGACCACCCTGGTTTTGGAAGCATTTTTGGACCTCCTTTTTTATTGCGCCTGGGAAGCAGCGAATAGGAATTGGGGGAAATTCCTCCCTGTGTTTTGTCGCTCCCCTTGTTTTAAAATTCTGGAAGTTTTTAGAAATGTAAAAAATCGTCAGTTGCTTTTCTGAGCTCGAGTAGAGAGCACTCCAAGTGCATGGCACTTGTGTTTTTGTGAAGTTCAATCCGGAAATGCATTTTTGATGCATCTCTGACCCGGCCTCCGCGGTCCCTATCTCGGGCGGCAAATGCCTTTGCCGAGGAACCGATGTAGTGAGTCCGTTAAAGAAGGCGACTCGTAGCCAAGACGAGCCGAGCCTAACTCAGCGCGAGGGCGCATTTTCTTCGGGCGGTGGCGACCAGAAAATGGAAGAATGTCGTCATGTTTTTAATTGATTGCAGTACCCACAGTTCTACCACCAAACGGCGCGGTGTAGGACCTTGCTCCTTTAGCTGCATTTAAGCCGTGGTAACTGTAATACTGTGTGTACGGAATATTTGCGGAGCATCAATCCAGGGCTCCTAAGCAGTAGCCAATCTCTACAAATAAAGTATCTGATCTCCACTCTTTAGGCAAGGGCCTGTACGCATGCTCACTCAAGAGCCGCTGGGACTTAAGCCGAAATTAAGAGGAGGAGAAGGAAAGTGAACAGTATGCCCATCGTCATTTGTTTTTGTTAGTTGCTGTGAAACACAGCTCTACCACTAAAACGGCGCGGTGTAGGACCTTGCTCCTTTAGCTGCATTAAGCCGTGGTGACTGTAACACTGCGTGTATGGAGTGTTTGAGGAGCATCAATCCCGGGATCCTAAGCAGCACACGAATCTCTACGAAAACGTATATATTTGGCCAAACCTGTACGCATGCTCACTCAAGAGCCGCTGGGACTTAAGCCGTCGTTTAAGAGGAGGAGAAAGAAAGTGGACAGTGTGCCCATCTCCAAAATAATACTTGGCAAAAAATTTCGTCACCTGGTGATACGCACCGTGTTTTCTCAGACTGGTAGTGTTTTCCATGAACTATTCAAATAAATGAACCAAACTTCAATTAATCGTGCCACCCATTCCAACGTGCAGAGGTCAGCTACAGCACTCAGTGGAGTTCGTATGTAATGAAGGTATGAAAACTATATATTGATTTTAAAATGTGTATATGAACGTTTAAACTTAATTGATCCCCAATGCTAAGGGCCACTTATGATAAATGTGATATTTTTTAAAATGAAATTATAATGTGTTTTCTTTAAAAAAAAGGGATTAATTACAAGTTTCGGTAAATAAAAAAATATACAAATTAATGCTAAATAAACTGTGCACTCGAGGTCAAGCTTAGGTAAATTGGGAACTCTTTGTAATTGTGTATTTTATTATTTAATGTTTAAATTGAGATTTCATGTGTTCTATAAATAAATTGTTAGTTGGCCACAAAAAAGGGAGTGATTATTTAGTCTTAGTAAATGCAATGTACTTGGTCCAATCGGACCCCACTATACTTTAATGCGGTTGAGCCTGGTGGAACTATTTGGTGAGTATCTTAATGTATTTATGTGTTTAAGTTTTATTGTATTTATGTGTAAAATCCACCTCACCACAATTCTTACAGCAGATAAATGACTATTGGCGTTCAAATACAAAAGTATTACTCAAAGTATCTTTTTTCATGAATGGAAGGAGCTAGATCCAAGAGAATGATGTCACCAAATTTATCGCATGGTATTACATATAAAAAGTGAACATGTTTCTCAATAGGAAATATATGTATATATTTTTTTTTATATATATTTTTGATATTTTTTTTTTAAAATGTGCAATATCTCGAGAACGGTTCGTGTAAGCGTCCTAAAATTTATGTCAATAGTTTTCTAATGAAAAATTATATAAGAAATGTCTATTTGCGTAACTTCATTAGCGGGTTTGATTTTTTGACGATTTTTTCAAAATTCCACTCGAAAATTTAGGGTGTTTTGAACATTCGATTGCGTATGAAAACAATAGGCTTCCAGGGTTTACGGATTGTAATTTTTGTACCAAATTTCGTTCGAATCGGTAAATTCGTTCATCAGTTATCGTTTCCACAGATTGACCGACACACCCACACACATATACCCCCCCCCCCACACACACAGACACCACTTAAAAAATGTTTGATTCGTGATCAGGGATGCTTGAAATGTGCTCTATCGTCGAAAACTCGAATTCGAATTTTCGACCCCGTCACAATACTTTCCTTATACAATATGTATATAAGGAAAGTAAAAATCTGATGTGAGCAGCAAATGACTTTCTTTATATAATTCAATGAATTTACTGCTTTTACAGTTGAAAAAATGTTACCCTTATAGTAGATACTTATATTCTTGCCAAGATATTGAATTTTCTTCAATTAGCTATGATTTTCATTGATTTAGTGTCATTTTTATCCATTTGGCGAGATTTGCTTTAATTTGGCAACGTTTAAAAAAGTCGCCAAGTTGGCGACATTCCGCCAAAATCGTCGCCAAAATCTCATCAAGCGTTATGGACGGACAAATAAGTTATTTTTATAGCAGATTACCGTTCATATACAAATGTATTATTCAAAGTATATTTTCTCGTGAATGGAACGAGCTAAATCCACGAGAATGATGTCATAGTGATTTACGACTGTACAAGTGTGACACGACATTTTTCATTTCTTCCCAAAAACATTCTCTTTCGGAAGCCATTTTTATTCCAAGGGTTTAATTCTGTTCGAGTTTGCACTTTTCATGCAGAAAGCGTGGGATCTCGCTTCCGCAGATGTTCCGAAGTAATTTCTTATTTCTTTAATTATTGCGCAGGGCAGTGGGTTCGATTCTGCAGGCAATGGTGCGAGGTTGCCGCTCACAAGCCGTTCCATGCTACATTTAATGTCGTGCAGGGAGTTGAAGGTCGAGGCGACCTGGATTCCATTTTTCACAGTAGAGGGGCTTTTGGCCCTGGGTTTTCGTTGGAGAAGGAGCCTTTATTTCTTGCTCCGGAAAAATCGGACACAAAAGAATTCGACCCAACGGTCATTTTTGTGTTTCGGATTATAACTTTGATTCAGAAGGAATCTTATAATCCGAGTGGGCAAAGACAATTGCTTTTATTTCAAAATTTATTAATTTTCTCCTTTATTTATTTCAGATCTAAATTCGGAAAATCCTGGAGATTGGGAAAAAGAATAGAACGCGATGACGTCCTGTAGGACTGGATTGTGGAACCGTTCTAAAGAGTTGTTGAGTTACTCCATTTAAGTTTCGGCATTGTTTTGGACGTTCTACCGCTGAGATGTGCGAACAGCGAAAGTATTTGGATCATTGGATCATTTCCATAAACATCCTAGAGTGAATTTACTCTGCAAGAGTTCAACCAGTATGCGTGCACGATTTGCTCTTTGAGATCTTGTGTCGAAGTACTCATCTCTGAATTCAGTGATAATGGGAAGGAGCTATTTGAAATCAGTGTTTATTCCACCAGATATTAAATACGTGGTGAAAATTTATTTTGTGAGAACATCGAAATTCGACTTAATTGCATTTGGAAGCGATTGCTCAGTAGGTTCAATTCTTTGTTATAGAAGGAAATGAGGGATGTTGTGTTCCATTAATTATTTGAAATATATGTTTTATTTCGAAGATAAATTGAAAGAGTGATATCCTGATTAAGTACAAAGGCCAAATATTATCTAAATATTATTAATACCGAAATTGGACAGAATTGTCTTCAATGTTTCTATATTTTTATAAGATATATATATATTTAAACATTTAAATAAAAAGAGTTTATTTAAGATAATTTGGTCTCATGTTTTCCCAACTTGAGGTTGTTACTTTGTTGTGTGCCTGTGTGTCCAGTTTGCATTTTGTAAGCCTGGGCAGCCGTTCCTGAGTTATTGCATAACACAACGCAACACAAATCTATAGTAAGTAAACATACTTAATATCTAATTTATTTCTGTTTGTGTGATCCTTGGAAGGGGGCTTAATTTCAGATTTCCTTTCTGCCCTCCTGTCTTTGGATACACCTTACTGTTGTGTATGCGCTACTTTCTGCGTGACAATGATGTCACCAAATTTATCGCATGATATTACATATGAAAAGTGAACATGTTTCTCAACATTTAATATTTTTTTTTATTTTATGGGGTTTTTTTTATGAATTTGTTTGAAAAATGTGCAATATCTCGAGAACGGTTCACGCTAGAGTTCTAAAGTTTATGTCAATCGTTTTCTAAAGAAAAATTACATAAGAAATGTGTATTTGCGTAACTTTATGAAAGGTTTTGATTCTTTTGATGATTTTTTCAAAATTTCATTCAAAAACTTAGGGGGTTCTAATCATTCGATTGTGTTTTAAAACAATAGGCTTTCAGTATTTACGGATTGCGATTTCTGTACCAAATTTCATTCGAATCGCTCCATTCGTTCGTGAGATATCGTCTCTACAGTTTCACTGACACACACACACACAGACATCACTTCAAAAATGTTCAATTAGTGATCAGGGATGCTTGAAACGCTATGCTTTCCTTATACATAATGTATAAGGAAAGTATTGTGACGGGGTCGAAAATTCGAATTCGAATTCGAGTTTTCGACGGGAGAGCACGTTTCAAGCATCCCTGATCACGAATCAAACATTTTTGAAGTGATGTCTGTGTGTGTGTCAGTGAGCCTGTGGAGACGATAACTGACGAACGAATGGACCAATTAGAACGAAATTTGGTACAAAAATCACAATCCGTAAACACTGGAAGCCTATTGTTTTTAAACCTAATCGAATGTTCAGAACCCCCCTAAATTTTCGAGTGAAATTTTGAAAAAATTGTCAAAAAATCAAAACCGCTAATAAAGTTACGCAAATAGACATTTCTTATGTAATTTTTCATTAGAAAACGATTAACATAAATTTTAGGACGTTAACATGAACCGTTATCGAGATATTGCGCATTTTTCAAAAAAAATTATCAAAAAGTCATATAAAATAAAAAATATATATTTCTTATTGAGAAATATGTTCACTTTTCATATGTAATATCATGCAATAAATTGGTTGACATCATTCTCGTAGATCTAGCTTGTTCAATTCATGAGAAAAGATACTTCGAGTAATGCTTTTGTATTTGAACGCCAATAGTCATTTATCTGCTATAAGAACAACTTATTTCTCCGTCAGTAAATCTTGGCGACGAATTTGCCGGAATGTCGTCAACTTCGCGACTTTTTGAAATGTCGTCAAATTAACGAAAATCTCGCCAAATGGATTAAAATGACGCTAAATCAATGAAAATGGCAACTAATTGTATTATCTTGGAAAGAATATAAGTATCTACTATAAGGAAAACCTATTTTTTTTACTGTAAAAGTAGTAAATTCACTGCATTATATAAGGAAAGTCATGTGTTGCCCACATCAGATTTTTTTTAAATCAAGTCCACCTCAACCTGTCCTTGTAATTTCTACGGGGATGTTGATCACTGTATTTGTATTTGCTCTTTTACTAAAAATTTTCACCTCTTTCAACCTTCAGATTGTAATAAACCAAATTGGTTTAAGTCCATCTGTTCCAACCCAGTTTCTATAAATAAAATAAAAAATTGTATTATTCTCGCCCAATCTATATCTGATAAAAATTCTTAAGTTTATTCAACGTACTGCTTTCAATTTTCTATGATCAATATGGTTGTGCCGATTATTAATTTTGTTGATTAAAATTAATATTGTCAAAAATGCATTTTACATTAAATTAATTATTTATTAGTATATTAATTATACATGTAATCTGTTCTAAAACTTACTGCTGTGTACATTGCGTTGGTGGCCGCAAAACCCACCTATTTCTGTGCTTAACGGGATACTAAGTTAACAAACTAAAAATTAAGGTTAATAGTAAAGGAACAAACATTTATTTATCACATACTCAATTTACACTCTTTAGTTTTACAAATTAAATAAATATCACAATAGTGGAATACATCTCAATGGTAGTTCGGGGGGTGTAATGCCAGATGAATTGATATGTGGTTGGAGCACGTGGTGGGATGCATTAATTAGCTTTTCCTTAAAAACACAAATTTAGACAAAGAGGTTATCCTCATATAGTTTAATTGTACGGTACCTGATCTTCTTTCATATAACTTGGGTAACACCGATGCTTTGTCACACTTTACACTTGCAATACCAGATGAACATGAGCTCTCCTTCGAATTCCTATATCAGAGACGCACACACAACTCTTAACTCTGCTACCGTCGCTTCTTCTTGACTAGTCTAACTCCAACAGCCTGCCTTGACCAATTCTGACTCCCACTTCGAGCAACTCTCACTTATATCCCTTTTTCGGTCGGCGGTCCACGTGCTGAAATGTAGAGCTGAGGGCTAATCCGTAGACATGGCGTCGCCGTCTCGGTTGCCGCCAAACGGCTTAGCGTGGTATGTAAACATGGGCGTGGTATGTAAGATATGGGGCCACCTGTATATCATCGCCCATCTGCTTAGCGTGGGGATAATCCGCCCGCATTCCTGGTTCCATTATTTTTTAATCCTTCCAAATATTTATTACTTTACATTTCTGGCATTACAATGGTCAATTTATTTATTTATTTATTTTTTACTTGCTTTCACCTTTTTTTTATGTTTTGTTATGAGGGAAAGAAAAGCTATATAACTTTATCATTTTGATCTTTTTATCCCTCTAATTTTTCCCCTTATTTCAATTTCTTATTCTAAATGTTTCTAAACGACGGTCTTGCTTCACTTTCATTTTTCTTATTTCTTTTTCTTTTTTTCTTTCTAAATTTTATTTCAAAATTATTTTTCTAAATTATCCTTTAGTTATTCACTTTTGCATATTTAAATATATAGTTTTTTTCCCAACAATTTTGCCATTAAAAATATCCTTTTTCCAACTGTACCGAGTTGGACGTACCTGTAAAGATTATTCTATTTTAATATGTAAAGCTGTTTGTCTGGAGACCCATATATCTGGAGCTGGCGGTGGGAGAGCGCTTAGGTCGAAATCAAGGATTATGACATATTGAGGAATGAAATTTTTTATACTTTTAAAATAGAACTAACTATCTTTAAATTTAAATTTTTAGTTTTCAGAAAAGTGATTAAATTTTTATGCCGTTTTCTATATATTCATAAAATAAATAATAACTTTTCGTAATGTATATTTTATTACTCCACTAATATCCCTTTAAAATTTATTAAGTGTTTTGCGTTTTCTTTTTTAACATCTTAATCGCCCAACTGACATACGTGTTTTTTCCACAACAAAGATCTTAAGTATCTTAAACCAAATATGTATGTTATGAAAAATTGAAATTTTTGACATATGTGATATTCCCCCGCTACCTCTAGATATATTCTTCAACTGTTATTTTTCAAAGTTCTCAATTAATTTGGGACGATCGGGGGGGAGGACCAAGCTGTTGTATGATGGTTGGGTATCTTCATACTGAAGATATCCTTTGCCGACCATGTTTATAATTACTCAATACTTAAAAGGTGAGTTGCATGTCTGGGTTCTAATAATAATAATAATAATAATATATCAATTTGCCGGCATATTATATGATTTAAAAATTTGATGTTTTTTTACCACTCTGTAATTATAAACACGATTTTATTTGTATCGCTCATCCACATTATTCTAATTTGTTAATCAGTCCGGAAAGCCATTTGCTGGGCGCATCAGATGCTTTCATTTCATTGGGAAAAAAATGAGAATTCGTTGCACATATTTTCAACTTTATTCTACACATACATGCTGAAAATGCTTTGTGTTTGTCCATATATAGTAAGAAAAGACATTCCATCCATTGAAATGGGGACGACCCACTTTGTCTTCGAATATCGATGAGAATAGAATACTTCATTGTATAAGTCGCACTGTCTTTAAGCTTACCTCTCATTTCATTATATTGATCTTCTGGAGAATGCTCGCAAGATAAAGAAACACTGACAGGATATTTTTCATACAACAGAGAAGGATTAACGATTTCTGGAATTAAGGCTCGTTAATGTGGTTTATTTACTTTATCATACTATTTAATATATAGACAAAATGTTATTTTACCTACACTTTTTGAATTCAAATTTCTTGACAGCCTAATTACTTTTTATGAGTTCGTGGATCCATTCAGAATGCTTTTAGAAATGTGGCCAGTTTTGTTTGTATGTTAGTACGTTTGTGTGGGTACATGTGTGAGCTTGTGTGTGATTTCTGATTACGACAACATGAGAATTAATACACGTATCGTCATGACATTTTATGTGTACAAACATTACGGGAAGAGCTAGAGCTATATATATATATATATATGTATAATTTTTAGCACATCGCAAGATTAGAACTCGAATTATTTGAAAAATTTCGGATTTTCAAAGCATTATATACTATGGCCTATACGATAACCTCTCACTCTCGCTTCCTCTCTCTCTTTCTTTCTCTCTCTTCTTTTCTCTCTCTCTCTTCCTTTATCTCTCTCTTCCTTTCTCTCTATATCTTCCATTCTCTCTTTCACTCTCTCTCTCCATCTCTCACTCTAACTTCTTTTATCTCTCTCTCTCTCCCTCTTCCTCTCTTCCTTCCTTTCTCTATCTTTCTCTCTTCCTATCTCTCTCTTCTTATTTCTCTCTCTCTCTCTCTCTCACATGTTTTTATGCATTGCATATATGTATATTTAGATTTAGGGTGCTTATAAACGAACGTGAAACAAAACATATGTCAATATTCTCTATAATATTAAACGAAGTACAGACTTGATTAGAACTCGAATTATTTGAAAAATTTCGGATTTTCAAAGCATTATATACTATGGCCTATACGATAACCTCTCACTCTCGCTTCCTCTCTCTCTTCCTTTCTCTCTCTTCTTTTTTTCTCTCTCTTCCTTTATCTCTCTCTTCCTTTCTCTCTATATCTTCCATTCTCTCTTTCACTCTCTCTCTCCATCTCTCACTCTAACTTCTTTTATCTCTCTCTCTCTCCCTCTTCCTCTCTTCCTTCCTTTCTCTATCTTTCTCTCTTCCTATCTCTCTCTTCTTATTTCTCTCTGTCTCTCTCTCTCTCTCTCACATGTTTGTATGCATTGCATATATGTATATTTAGATTTAGGGTGCTTATAAACGAACGTGAAACAAAACATATGTCAATATTCTCTATAATATTAAACGAAGTACAGACTATGAACTTAACAATCGGAAATCAAATTTAAAAATCCTACTCATATGCAAACAACATCGTATGCTGGGACTGCTATCATTAAAATGTAGCAACAGCGAGTTATCGTCAACGATGGTAAAATGGAAAAATATGAACTGCAAAATATTTAGTGATGTTTGCTTGATTTGTACAGTTAATACAAACAGTGATACCTAGCAAATACTTTCAGTGCAAGTCAACGTTTATTCGCTCCAGACGAACTCTGACGATCCACAGGTTGCATACAGAATGTAAAAGCATAGTGTAATCCGTGAACACGCTTTTAAATAAAACATATGAAATAGACTTAATTATTTGAATTTTATACAATTTCTGAATGAAGTTCAAATATAAATTGCCAACATTTAAGCATGACTTTTAACAGAGGCGTGTTGGAATCAGGGCCGTAGCCAGGGATACGGGGTTGTGGTGTTAAAACGTCCTCAAAAATTGCATATTTATGATATCAAATTATAAAACTTAATGAATTATCTTAGCATCCGATCTTTATCGAATACCATTCTAACTTTTATTTCCATTTTTGAATTATACTTTTTTGAAATTTTCTCGATTGTTTTTCAGCCTAACTCTTTTATTCAGGATAATTGTGATTTCTTAATTCCTGCTTAGAAATATCTAATTTAATTTTTCAATTTGGTTTGCCGCTTATTTTTCAGTAATTTCCATCCTTTCCCTGAATTTAATTTATCGCTGGTTTTGTTGGTAATGTTAGCGATTTTACCTTCCAAAAACCACATTTTGTTCCAGTTTTCGTAATGTTTTTTGAATAAATGGTTCCTTCTGCGGGTTTAGTTATATTTTTAATTGATTTTGGCTTTTATAAGAAACTGAACAAGTGATATAAATACTTTGTTGGGCGTTCTCTTTCCTCTCTGGTATTTTAATGTTTATTTATTGTGCCCCTCCCCTGTTCCTTCCTCCTGGGTTACTTTACATTTGCTTTTTCTTTTTTCGCAGTTGGCAACGTGCTTTGTCTGCTACAGTCACGTTTGCAATTCGAATATCAGTCACTGATCTTTCTCTCGAGTGAAGGTTCGCTTTTCTTGTGTGGCAAGACGAAAAATATTTTTTTGCCTTCGAAACAGGTCGAAACTATAAATTCTGTATTGTATGTTGCTTTTAACTTTTTGCTTACAGATGAGCCAGCATGAATCCCAAACGAAGAATCTCTCAAAAAGACAGGTATTTGACATACCCTATCCCAAACAGTTCGATCCACCTTTGCAGACATTGGGGTCTATTGACGCCAATGTCTGCAAAGGGGAATTGAACTGTTTGAGATATGGTATGTCAGATACCTGTGTTTTTGAGAGGTTCTTCGCTTGCCATTCACGCTGTCCCACCCGTAAACAAAAGCTTAAAGACGTCACTTTAGTTTCATTACTTTTTTCAGCAGTTTGAGCTGCAAATATAAAATTTAATTTTTTATAACTAGCCTCCACAAAAAAAGGTCCCATTAGCAAAATGTTCCTTATTTCAAGATATATTTTTTAAAAAAATACGGTTTTTGATATGCAAAATTTACCATGAAAAGTTATGGGACTTAAACCACGTTTTCCCATTTCAAAGAAGAGGAGAAATCATAGATATCAGGGTGCGTAGAAAAATTGAATTGATAAAATAAAATGTTCAGTTGAAAACTTGCAGATATACCTCTGTTTAAAATCAGTTTTATGCAGTGTCCAATTACTCGTCGAACACTTTAATGAATGATATATCGGTAGTTTTAATCGTGGGACAATGTCGCTTATTCGTTTGACTAATAGAAATATAACTTTGTTTTCTTTTATGTAAAATACTTTTTCATCATAGAAAATGCTTTTCTAGGGGGGCAGTATAAAATGTCGCATTTTGTACTGAAATATGTCACATGGTCAAAATGTACAAATAATGATAATCAACCTTAATTAAATAATTTCTTAAATTGGTGTTCTTAAATTAAATCATTTCTTAAATTCATCTCTAAAACTATGTGTTTATGACCAATTGTCCGAGATATATATTGTCCGTGAATTTTTTTAAACACCCTGCATTATATCCCGAACACTATTATGTTGTCTTATACCGTGTTTATACATCTATTTTCTATATTTTATAACATTATCTCTATATATGATCTATTTTGTTATACTCTGTTTTTCATGCATATTCTGACCGACTATAACATGTTTTTTTTTTCAAATATATTCCATCCAAATATAGAATATAATATTCTATATATTCTATCCGTTTTTACTTTCCTTATATACATAATGTATAAGGAAAGTACTATGACGGGGTCGAAAATTCGAATTCGAGTTTTCGACGGGAGAGCACGTTTCAAGCATCCCTGATCACGAATCAAACATTTTTTAGGTGATATCTGTCTCTGTGTGTGTGTCAGTGAGACTGTGGAGAAGATATCTCACGAACGAATAGAGCGATTCGAATAAAATTTGGTACACAAATCACAATCCATAAGTACTGGAAGTCTATTGTTTTTAAACACAATCGAATGATCAGAACCCCCCTAAATTTTAGAGTGAAATTTTAAAAAAATCATCAAAAAATCAAAACCTTTAATAAAGTTACGCAAATAGACATTTCATATGTAATTTTTCCTTAGAAAATGATTGACATAATCTTTAGGACGCTAGCATGAACTGTTCTCGAGATATTGCCCATTTTTCAAATAAATTTATCAAAAAATCCCATAAATTAAAAAAAAATATTAACTGTTCAGAAACATGTTCACTTTTCATATATAATATCATGCGATAAATTTGGTAACATCATTCTCGTGGATCTAGCTCGTTCCATTTATGAGAAGAGGTACTTTGAGTAATACTTTTGTATTTGAACGCCAATAGTCATTTATCTGCTATAAGAATAACTTATTTCTCCGTCCATAACGCTTGGCGACGATTTGGCGGAATGTCGACAACGTGGCGATTTTTTGAAATGTTGCCAAATTAACGAAATTATAGCCAAATGGATAAAAATGACGCTAAATCAATGAAAATGACGACTAATTGCCGAAAATTCAATATTATGGAAGGAATATAATTATCTACTATAAGAAAAACCTATTTTTTTACTGTAAAAGTAGTGAATTCATTGCATTATAGTATAAGGAAAGTCATATGTTGCCCACATCAGATTTTTTTAAGTGTTTCTTAAGTATGTTCTGTACCATTATACTTTGTTCTTGTATGTATGTTCTGTCCCATTAAACTGTGTTTTTGTATGTATTTTCTGTCGTAATATATAGTGTTTTTATATGCGTGTTTTCACCAATATACCATATGTTTCAAACTCAGAGTTTATTAAGAAATAATTCACTAACAGAGAAATTTAAACACTCTCCCCTTGAACCAAGCTATCTGACATAGGATCTTTTAATTAACAAAATAATTACAAGTTCGTCTACGAGATCTTATCTAGATTAGAAACTTTTAATTAACGTAACACTTTAAAATTTCACCTTTTGTACTTTAAGGAGAATGTCTTGTAAAATTTTTGTCTAACGCCAACACTCACGGTAAAAAGGAGTTGACATCAATTAATGTATTCTAGCATTTGCAATTTGTTCGGAATCTGTTCTTGCTTGAATGGAAACTTTTTTAATTTAGTACATATTATATGCAATAGGAAAGTATTCCAATGGGTGTCAAACTTTCCGTTTTCCCGGATTTACTTGTTTTGAGCAACGTTGAATGTGAACAAACTATTGTTAATATATGTGTGCTCCGTTGTGCCTGAGTTATACATCGCAGTTATTCTATTAATTATTGTTCTATTAAATACTTATTGCTCTATTAATTTTTCAGCTATATAACTTGAGAACGGATAGACGCACAAAATTCGTTTTTAAATCTCGAAAACACTATCTTAAATATGCTTAATAAATTCTGTTGACGTTTATTCAACCATTCTTGAGCCATTTTAATTAAGAATTACAGCAGACGTTATTTTATTTCATTTTATAATACATTATTTTACAATGTTCCATTTGTAACCATAGTAGAGCTCACATACCGAAATCGTATGCTGAATATTTAAATTCAAATAACATTATAATAAAATAATATTATAATTTATAATCAAAACAATATTATAATTCATCATTAACCTTTAGATTGAACAAGATGTCCCAAAACCTTATACAGTAACATGCAGTAATCGGAGAAGAAATATTGTTTTACACACACGCAGTTTACATGCTATTGGAAATATAAAATGTGTTCTATTTTTATGATTAAATTTGAAGCGGTTTTTGTATTCAGAATTTTTATTAAGTGTATAAGTGTTCCATTACTGACTAGTTGCCATTTCGCCTACACGTTTCGACTATTAGGAAATGGCTAGTTTTTAATAAGATTATATTCTAAAATACAGAGCTTAAGTTACCTCAAATTGCCATACGGGAAATGTTCTTGATTTATGTATAGACGGTAAAATCATTAGCCTGGGAATTATTAAGGAGGTGAAGTTCGGTATTGTCCCAACCTGGAATTGAACTACGGATCTTTTTACTGGCTAATCGACGATCTACCGTTAAGCTACCGGGGCGGGATTATCGAAGTAGCCTTTGCATGGTTCGCTGTAGGAGATAATGAATAGGAAATAACAGATATAGGAAATATAAAATAGGAAATAACAGATATGGGAAATAATTCTCTATAGGAAAAAATCGCAAAATGTGAAAACTTGTCTGAGATGGAAAATATTTTAAAACACAAATCTGAACCTAAATATTTTTAAGACTTTGAAGATTAGTTTCTTTAAACTATTCAGATACACATTTCCTGATGAAAATAAGCAAAATAAAAAAGGATTTGAAATTTCCTGAAGATTATGCAGTTTCCGAAATCATAAATAATGCATTTTATGAATATCTTGACCGTCACCTGACCCGATATCGATTATTTCGTGGCAGATGCACCTGACAATCTGTCCTGAATGCTCTGTTCACTTTCTTGCAGATGGAAATAATCAGATAAATAAAAAAAAATCTGATGTGGGCAGCACATGCCTTTTTTCCACCTTTCTCACTCAAAATATTTGTTTTTCTTTTCTTGCGTTATTATATTAATTACATTCGGTTTATTGTGCAAAATATTGGTAGGAATTAATATTGGTAAATGGTGATATATATATATATATATATATATATATATATATATATTTACATTCCCTATACTGTACATATTATAATGTATAAAGAAAGTGGTGTGACGGGGTCGAAAATTCGAATTCGAGTTTTCGACGGAAGTCACGTTTCAAGCATCCCTGAAATTGAATCAAAAGTTTTGGAGGTAAAGTATGTGTGTATGGAGACGATATCTCAAAAGCGAGTGGAGTATTCCGCCTGAAATATGGTAGAAAACGATTAACTTAAACTTTAAAATTCTAACATGAACCGTTCTCGAGATATTATATTTCTTCAAATAAATGTATACGCAATTATATAAAATTACAAAAAGTATTAACAATTGTGAAATGTGTTCATTTTTCATAGGCAATTATATGCGATAAATTCGTTAACATCATTATCTTGGATCTAATTCGTTCCATTCACGAGAAAAAATACTTTGTGTAATAGTTTTGCATTTTAACGCCTAACAATTCCCAAGCAGTTATTTGTATATAACAAATTCTCTTCTCTCCATTTTTGTGTAACGCTTGATGATAGATTTGGCAAACTTTGTTACTCATTTAACGAACTATTGCAATATTTAGCTTCAAATTGACGAAAATACTTTTTAAATTCCTAAAGTAACATGCATTTAACAAAAATGACACCAAATTAATGAATTAAATGTTACAATATTTCAATATATGGACTATATCGCTTATTGCAGATACTATCCATATTGATAATTGTTAATTTGGAGTTGCGTGAAATATAAGCTAATAGGATACTTCGAATTAGTTTTACATGCTATCATCCGGAAAAGCGCTAAATGTACATTTCATCATTGATAACATTGCGCCATAGATCTTATTCATCCTTTTTGCACTCTAAATGAAGTTATTTTATGACATTATATAGGAAAAGCAATGCGCTGCTCACATCACATATTTTTCGACTGAACTATTAGACACTTTTATTACTTTTGCACACTTATTCTGTACAATAGTGCAATTTTCGGAAGTGGAATCTTCAAAACCGGAAGTAGAAGTATTAGTGATCCCCCAATTTCCTACCAAATTATATGCTGAATCCATATGAGTCATCATTCCATATGAGTCATCATATTTAGCCAATCCTGAGAAAAATATATGTTGAAAGAAAAAAGTACATTTTAAAATCGGAAATGACATCACCAGAACCGGAAGTCCTAAGTGAGACTCCCTACTTCTATTAGAGTTTAATGCTAAATTCATACCAGATATTATCCAAGCTCAACCTATAACCAATCCTGAGTTGGTTAGAGGAACATATTTGATGCAAAAGCGGGAAAGAACCCAGAAGTGGAAATTTGTATTTTCTACATATTCCTGAATTTGATTTTGAATCTATATCAATTATCATCTAAGCTCTATTCATAACTAAAGAGGTTTTTCAAGGAAATGAAATTTTTTTAACCTAAAATAGAAAAGAACCGGAATTTGAGATCCTTAGTGAACCCGTACCTCCTTTGAAACTAGAAGCTGAAACCATATCAGTCATCGTCTAAGCTCTATCTGTTGCAGATCCCGAAAAAAAGTTCCTTCAAGAGATTTATTTAGTAAAACCCTGGATGGAAAGTTTGACTGCCACTGATAACATCAAAATAACTTTATTTTGGCATTTTAACTGACATCAGCTCGTAAAGGTTTATAAAAAAATTAAAAAAAATATTAAACAATTATTAAAAAATTATTTAAATTTACTCTAGCTTAATGATTATGCTGTCTTCATTTAAATACCGATAATTGCATATAGAATCATCATTCAATGTATGAAGTTCAGCCTCTTTATTCTTTTATTCTAGCTTAATAACGTTTTATCTCTTCATTTAAATACCGATCATTGCATATAGAGTCATTATTCAATATATAAAGTTAAATTTCTTTATTCTTTTAGTCCTGCTTAATGACATATTCTGTCTTCATTTAAATACCGATCATTGCATATAGAGCCATCATTCAATGTTTAAAATTAAGCCTCTTTATTATTTTATTCTAGCTTAATAATATTTCTCGTCTTCAATTATATACCGATCATTGCATATGCAGGGTGTCCCAAAAAGATTGAATCGCGCTTTAATGCTTTACCTGCTGGAGATAAGTGGGCAATGTAAATTGCAAAAATGTTCAAAGTAAGATAGGAAATAAGATTAAGTTAATGAAATAGTCATCTCATTCATTTTCGAAAAGTTACACATTTTAAATTTTTTTACGACCCCCTTAGACAAATTTGGTCAATCAAAATTTTTTATTTTTAATGCAACAAGATCACTAAGAAACGCATATCTGTATCTTTAAAATCAACTGAATCAGTCGTATAAAAATTTAAAAAGTGTAACTGTTTGAAAATTAATGTGAGGACTATTTCATTAACGTAGTCTTATTTTCTACCTTACTTTCAATATTTTTGAAATTTACATTGACCACTTATCTCCAACAAGTAAAGAATTAAAGCGCGTTCAATCTTTTTGGGAGACCTTGTAGAGTTATCATTCAATGTACAAAGTTAAACCTCTTTATTATTTTAATCTAGTTTAATGACATTTTCTGTCTTCAATTAAATACTGATCATTCCATAAAGAGATATCATTCAATGTATAATGTTAAGCCTCTATATTATTTTATTATGACTTATGATCATTGGATGGTTATTGCGGAATTATGCAATCATAACTGGTCTATAGTTTATAGATTTGAAGCCGACAATATGGCACGATTGCATAGATTGATATTTAACTACGTTACAACACACTAGACTTATTACACAGCCAACTAATAGATATAAGAACAGAAAAACATGATCATATAATCTTTCTTTTGAAGTACATCCCTATTTATGAGTTAGATTTGCCTTTTGATTCAACATGCCCATTTGTATCTAGGTCACATGCCCATTTGTATCTAGGTCAATCGGTGGGTATATATTTGTGAATGTTCTATTTTACGAACGATACATCCTAGAAAGATAATATTTTAGCAAAGTTGTAGAAATGTTTCATGTAATCTTTTTAAATTGATATACGTGAAATTAGCACTCTTACAGAATTTAGCACCCTCTATAGAAAAATCACAGAATTTTTCAGAGCAAAACAACTCAAATATGACTCATTTTAGAACATTCCTGCTTTGAACGAAGTTGAACAACTTTTGAAAACTAATATTTTGTTCAAAGACGCCAGCATTTTTCGAACAACCCTTAATGAGTTTAACGTCATCTATCAGTCTATTAACAGTTTACATGACTTCAATACCACGAACTGTGAATCTATAGAAACTGCTAGTTTTCGTTAAAATATAATACACAGTTATGAAAATAATTTTAACATAATTTGAATTTTCTAAAAACTGAATTATAGAAAAACCAAATTCTCACCCCCATCTACCTTCAGTTTAGTTCCATTGTTGGGTAACAATTGTTGGGAAATCATAGTTGTGTTTTAGTTCCATTGTTGGGTAACCATTGTTGGGTAATCATAGTTGTTTTAGTTCCATTGTTTGGTAATCATTGTTGGGTAATCATAGTTTTTTTAGTACCATTGTTGGGTAACCTTTGTTGATTTAGTTCCATTGTTGGGAAACCATTGTTGTTTTAGTGCCATTGTTGTTTTAGTTCCATTGTTGGGTAGCCATTGTTGTTTTAGTTCCAGTGTTGGTAAACATTGTTAGGTAATATGTTGTTGTTGTTATTGTTGTTGTTGTTACTTATGACCTCCTGTTCAGGGGAACCGAAACAGGACCAGTGACGCAGGAAGAAAGAACGACACATAAGACTAGAGAACAAAGTTTATTCCAAGAAAGCATCACTGACGAAGGTCGGAGAGGGTGCAGCTCCACTTTGACGAGAACCCAGAAGGAAGTCTGACTATATCCTCAAGAAACATCCATGCCTTATTCAGGATTCGAACCCGAGCCCCTCATAACAGCAGTCGAAGACGCTATTCACTTCACTACCGGGGCTGCGGTAATATGTTTGATTTTAGATCAGTTACGTCAAAAAATATGTCAAAAATGGTTCAGATCTTGAGACACTAATGTATTAAAATGAAGAATTAAATTATTTATCCGTATGGTCCATATTGAAAAAGAAAATTTTGCACTGCAAACTCTACTTGAGAAACTAGCTACACCTATACCTGAAAGTATTTATTTAGATATTAAAAGTTCCATTCTATAAAACTTTGACGTCAAATATTACGGATAACAAATTCTTGCAGCTCCAATTTTGTTCGGGGACGTGTCCCATTTCTTTCGACTGCTTCAATATCTCCAACGCATCTTTAAATTCTGAATGAAAGTGAAAAGAAAAACCATGATTTCGCAATCTCTCGTAATGGATATGATGACGGATTTGTAAGCTCCTTTTCGGATTGAAACATATAAAATTCATGGAATCCTAGCATGCATTGTGCCGGGTATATGCTTTGCAATGAATCATATATGTGTTGTTTGGGATTGAGGAATTTAATTTTTTGCCAAGTCTACATTTTCACTTTCCCTACAATGCATGATACATTTGTTTCAAAATTCAAACTGCAATTTAATTTTTTGCATTTTTCAGAAAATATTAACTTTAGTTTAACAGCACAAAATTACAAACTAATTAGATAGTTATTTAAATTCCAAAGTAATTATATTTTATTTGGGAGCTTAGAGTATTATAAAATGGAACCAAATCACCAACAATAAAAGTAATTGAAACACCTGAAGTACGGGAAAATTCTATGGAAAGGATTCTTATATCTACAGCACACCGTTAAATGCAAGGCTTTCAAACAGTTTTTAAGCAAAAATCACCCATTTTCTCCAGGACAAAGAGGAAGTGCGACCTCACTTATTGAAGCAATTTGAGCATTTGCTGCAGAACAGCACACGCGGATGAAGGTGGTAGACATGTTGCTAATGCCGCGAGGAGAAATGAAAAGTTATAAAACCAAGGAGGCAAAGAACGAGTAACAGGATACTAGGAATATACTATGAATAGCAGAAAACAAACAATGAAAGGAAAGAAACCAAGGCTGAATGTAAATGGTTAGCAGAATCATTAAAAGCAACTGATCAATGAGTAAACGTACTAAAGCGGTAATTTCATTTGTCAGGAAGCAGGTTACATTTTATAACTTTATTTTTACATTTTGTTACTTTCCTTATATACATAATGTATAAGGAAAGTATTGTGACGGGGTCGAAAATTCGAATTCGAGTTTTCGACGGGAGAGCACGTTTCAAGCATCCCTGATCACGAATCAAACATTTTTGATGTGATGTCTGTGTGTGTGTGTGTGTGTGTGTGTGTGTGTGAGTCAGTGAGCCTGTGGAGACGATAACTGACGAACGAATGGACCGATTCGAACCAAATTTGGTACAAAAATCACAATCCGTAAACACTGGAAACTTATTGTTTTTATACGTAATCGAATGTTCAGAACCCCCCTAAATTTTCGAATGAAATTTTGAAAAAATCGAAAAAAAATCAAAACCGCCAATAAAGTTACGCAAATAGACATTTCTTATGTAATTTTTCATTAGAAAACGATTGGCATAAATTTTAGAACGCTAACATGATCCGTTCTCGAGATATTGTACATTTTTCAAAAAAATTACGAGAAAGTAACATAAAAAAAAATTCCTATTGAGAAACATGTCCACTTTTCATATGTACGAGTAATACCATGCGATAAATTGAGTGACATCTAGCTCGTTCCATTCATGAAAAAATATACTTTGAATAATACTTTTGTATTTGAACGCCAATAGTCATTTATCTGCTGTAAGAATAACTTTTTTTCTTATTGCATAACGCTTTGCGAGATTTTGGCGATGAATTTGGCGGAATGTCGCCAACTTGGCGACTTTTTTGAAATGTTGCCAAATTAATGAAAATCTCGCCAAATGGATAAAAATGATGCTAAATCAATGAAAATGACGACTAATTGTCGAAAATTCAATATCTTGGAAAGAATATTAGTATCTACTATAAGAAAAACCTACTTTTTTACTGTAAAAGTAGTAAATTCATTACATTATATAAGGAAAGTCATGTGTTGCCCACATCAGATTTTTTTTAATGTTAACACAGCATATATATGAGCATGTGAAATTATTTTTATTTCAATATGTATTGTTATTTTTGTAATTTGTTTTATGAAAATTTGTCTCTGAATACCAACGTGGATACAATTTTCATCCAAAATCATTTCTGAAAGTGTTTCAATATGCGAACATTTATATTTGCAAAGTTTTATGTTTTAAAAAGCTTAGTGGCTTTGCGAATTAGAATTTTTGAAAATATCATTGTCTCTTCAACACCACTAATGCATACATATTTAGAGTAAAGTAGCAATGTTTAATTATGTCTAAGAATAAATTAATTTCGTTTGTCAATACTTTGGTGACGTAATGACATTTGAAGCTCTACAATATTTCGCATTTCGAATTCAGTTATTACATTGTAAATAGAATTATACTATACATGGCAAATTGAATATTAATTTCATACTAGTTTTTGAGTATTAAATGCTGAAGGTGACTTTGTACACATTTAATAATATACAAGATTACATTGTAAAATCTTGAGCAAATAAGGTTTAGGAAAAAATAAATTAACATGAATGTATTATTTAAGTTACACTGTTTTAGTAAAATACACTATAAAGTCCTATAGTTCTGTTTTCAGTCGCATATGCCAATAATGTCGCGATACCTATTTTTGTTTTTTTACTTTATAGTGCATTTTACTAAAACGAACTTAAAAATATTTTTATAATATTTTTTTATTCTCTGTAGTCTTTTGCATTTTTGAAATAAATTTTTATCAGATATCCCATCAAACCTTTCAAAAATGTTTTATTGAATTCGTCATGACCTTTGCTTGTCTGTCTGGATGTCTGTATCAACTTCTTTAACGACATTTTTAACATACGTCCCTACATTCTGAAAGATCTGAAATTTAGTACACATCTTAGTCCAGTGTAAAATTGTAATCTATTACAATTTGTTGGATACTCTAAAAATAGAACCAGCATTTTTTTGATAAATGGCCCGCGAAAAATTTCCTCGCTTTGCATAATCCCATTGTTGTTCAATATGTGGCGTCACTTCTATATATGTATACGTAATCCCAGTGTTGTATGTTAATTAAAAATAGTATATAAATTTTTTTTAACTTGATGATTCGAAATTTGTATTTTTTTCCATTTGCTTGAAGATTTGCTACTTTTTTATTTTGTAAATTTATTTGAATGTTAGGTGTTTCGAATTACAGCTTCTCACTTTTCTTTCATTGGACTTTCAAACTTTTCTTAACACACACATATATATATATATATATATATATATATATATATATATGTGTGTGTGTGTGTGTGTGTAAAAGAGACAATTTAAAAATTTTAAAACTATCTTACAACAATGTGACTTTTATGGGACGTTCTGGGTATGGTCCCGAGTAGGAGGAATTAACTCTAATTTGATGAAACGTTGTATTGTCATCTCAAATATGTATGTGTTGAAGTCCCAGACAGTCCGACTCATCCTGAGGACTAGAGTATCCATTTGGACGGCAGGAAAAAATGTATGTGTGTAAAATTTAAAAAAATTTGGTAGAAATGCGTTTAAAACCGATTTCAAAATTTGACTCAAAGAAACAAACAAACAGAGAAACAAACCTCAATAAAACTGTGTAAAAAAAAAGTAATTCTGTCACTTGTGAACTGATGTGAACCTTCAGTTCTTTCGCATATTTTAAAGGTACAACGGTTGATGTGTGTTGTGTGTAACAATGGATTGAAAGTTTTTGAATTTTCGACAATAAATCCAAAATTTTCTAATTTTTGGTTACGGTTTAGCAAATTAAACAGGTTTCATGGATTAATAGAACGCAGTTCTTTAGTTCGAATCAGACCGCAAACGATGAAGTTATCAACAATTAGTACTTTGCTTTTAAAACGCTCGCAGTCGCTCCTCCTTGCGAGCTTTCAGCGGTGAAAGAGAAATGAGCATATATTAAGAATTATTATTGCAAGATATCTTCCGAAAGTGTGGGTGTATTCTGTGAATACCAGAATTAACCGTAATTTCTGCATAACTAATACTTTATTTAAAGCACAAAAAAGCGTAAACATAAGCAATATACATCTAATAACTCTCTAGCTACATTATAAGGTCATAAAACAGCTGGCAGGTACAATAATACAGTAATAAATGCCAAACTAATTAACAAACAAAAGATTATATAAAGATTTACGTATTAACAATTCGCTCTTACTCGTATCATGTCAGCCACCCTATAAAGAGCTAATTTACTCTATGTGGTAAGTTCTAGAAAACCACATAGCTCATGAAGTTCTTAGCCAATCTGTTGAATTCTAAAAGTTTCCGGAACACATCAAAAGTCAATTCGAACCTTCAAATTATAACATTGATTTCCTGTTTGGTGTGCGTAACAATAACTTATGTTACATCGTGGAGGACCAGATATAGTGAGTCAGTTTTATGTTTGTATTTATGATGTCTGTAATGTTAGACAATAGCATCAGTCTGAAGGACGCCATTTTTACAGCACCCTGATCCGTTTGGTCAAGTAGGCCATAAACCTAGGAGAGAAAAGTGAAGCCACGAGAATGGTTAAAAATGTTGACTACTATGGAATATGTATGGTCGCGTTACCATGAGGTCGACCAATGGTTGCCGAAGAGGCTTGTCAGACTTCAGGCAAAAATAGGCGGCAACCAAATGGTTCTACAGATATTCCAGATACACTTCAACGACAGAGACAAAAAACGATATGTTCTTATACACACTCGAACGTAAGATTCCAGTGTGACTGCTACGAAATGTTCTGATATTACACTTGAACGTCAGATTGCAGAGAGATGGTAACGAAACGTCCTATTATACACTTGAATATCAGATTCCGGAGAGACTTCAACGAGATGTCCTAAGATAAACATTTCAACTCCAGATGAGATAGGTACCAGATGTACGACTATAGAGATGGAGATGAAACAGAACCAACGTACGAGCTGTGTGTTACACGTTACACTTACAAGAGAAATTGAAGGTATGTGTTTATCCATTATTGTAGCCGGTCATAGACCATTTTGATAATTAAAAATTAACCTGGTCTCACATGTTCAATCTCCTCTGCAAACTAATATTTGATATATTGTTGTAATTAATTTAATAATTCAGAGAATGTTCGTAATAAATAACGTTATTTTTAAAGTTAAAATGATGCAGTTAATTGTGGTAGTATGTTAATAAATAGTTTATTACAGGAACTCGCACTGAAGAATATATGGTGGGTTTAATTAGCTGCACAACGCAATGAGTTTCACGATATACTATATTACGGCCATGTTAATAATGTATAATTCAATAAGTATAAAAACCAACCTAAAGTTTACTCTTTTGTGCACCACACATGGTTTCTAATGAAAAACTTCTAAACCTTATTTGGGCAGAATTTTACTATCTAATCTCATGATTCTTATTTATGATTGACATTAAAGATTATTTAACAGACTATACTTTCCCGTTCTTCACCTATGAAATGTATTAAAACCTTACTAACTGCGTATTGAAAAGAAATAGTGCCATTCTTCAAAGTCTATAAGTCTTGGTATCATCACGCAGTTTCAGTTAAATTCTAAAAGCGTGCCATATTCCTTCCTCCAGCTTCGATTTTGCCAAACTATCTTTAAACTCAGACTGCAGGTAGAAAATTGAACAGGTAAGCTATCCTTTGTAATGTATACGGTGGCGTATTCAATATGTCCCCATCCGATGGAAATATCCAAAATTCATGATATCCCAGGATGCACTGTGTCGAGAGCTTGCAATGCAATGAATCATATATGCGTTGTGTGGATTTGGTGAATATAAGAGAAGCGGACGTAATGAATTGTCATTTTTGTGTTGAATAACTTGTATCAAATATTGTGTTAAATAAAAACACTTAAAACAAAATGAAGTGTTTTAAAATTCACTTTAATGCGATTCATTCAATATTTTATATTAAATATATTTCATTAAGAGTCTTTTTTTCAATCAACCCCATGCTTCGTAACTTTTAAGATAACATTTTTGCGCTTGCCAATAAAGGATATTGTGTACATAAAAATGTGATATGTTCATAAAAGTTAAACGAGAAAGGAAACAAGTTTCATATTAGAAATTATTGAAGAGAGAAAGTACACAATTTAAAAAAAAATGTATGAAAGGATAAAATGGAAATAAGTTTTTAAAACAAATATTTTTTACTAAATAAAAAAATCTGATGTGGCCAACACATGTGTCTTCTAATATAATGCAATAAATTTACTCCTTTTACAGTAAAAAAAATGTATACGATACACGGTACTGTGTGTTTAACGTTGAATTATACATTTAGCGATTTTTCGGATGACAATATGTAATACTATTTTAAAGTACCCTATTAACTTATATTTCACACATCTCTAAATTAACAATTATCAATATAGATTACATCCTCAATAAGCGATACAGTCCATATATTAAAATATTTTAATAATTAATTCATCAATTAGGCGTCAGTTTCATTAGATTAGCTTAATTTTTGCAATTTTGACGAAATTTTCATCAATCTGGGGCGAAATATCTCCAAGTTGGCGACACTTTCTTGATTATTTTTCCAAGTTTGCAAATACTTCACCAAAGGTTACAAACAAACAGAGACAAGAGCATTTCTTATATACCAGAATGTATGCCAGTCATATGACAGAAATCGGAATTTGAGAAACATTACTTCATATTTGGCGTCATGTTTATCAATTTGGCGACATTTTTGTCACTTAGGCAACATTAAAAAAGTCGCCAAATTGGCGACGTACGACTAAATTTCTCGCCAAGCGTTACGGACGGACGGAGAAATTCGTTATTCTTATAGTTCATTCTTATGTTTCCAAGATATTGAACTTTCACCAGTTAGTCATCATTTCATTGATTCAACGTCAGTTTCATCAATTTAGAGAATTTTTATCAATTGAGTGACATTTTCGTCAATTTGGCAACATTTAAATAGTCAACAAGTTGGAGATATTCCGAAAAATACGTCAACAAAATTTTATACAGAGGTAACGGTCGGAAAAATAAGTTATTCTTAGTACTCGTAGATTTTTATATTCTTTCCAAGATATTGAATTTTCTTTAAATAGTCGTCATTTTTATTGATTTAGTGTCATGTTTATCTATTTGGTAACCTTTTCTTTAATTTAACAATATTTTAAAAGTCGCCCAGTTGGCGACATTCCGCCAATTTCGTCTCCAAAATCTCGCCAAGCGTTATGGATGGAGAAATAACTTGTTTTTATAGTAGATATATGAATATTGGCGTCCAACTACAAAAGTATTATCCAAAGTATTTTTTTCTAAAAATGGAACGAGCTAGATCCACGAATATGATGTCACCAAATTTATCGCATGATAGTACATATGAAAAGAAAATTGAACATATTTCACAATAGTTAATAATTTTTTTTTTATTTTATGTGATTTTTTGATACATTTATTTGAAAAATGTGCAATATATCGACAGCGGTTCATACAAGCATTCTAAAGCTTGTGTCAATCGTTTTCTAAGGAAAAATTACATAACATTTGACTATTTGCTCAACTTTTTGAAAGGTTTTGATTTTTTGATGATTTTTCAAAATGTCAATTGAAAATTTAGTGGGATTCTGAACATTCGATTGTATTTAAAAACATTCGGATTCGAGTATCCACGGATTGTTATTGCTGTACCAAATTTCGTTCGAAACGCTCTATTCGTTCTTCAAATATCGTCTCCACTGTCTCACTGACACACACTCACACACACACATCATTTAAAAAACGTTGGATTCGTTTTCAGGGATGCTTGAAATGTGCTCTCTCGTCGAAGACTTGAATTCGAATTTTCGACCCCGTCACAGTACTTTTCTCATACATGAAACTATGTATATAGAAAGTAATAAATAAAGATATACAGAAAAAATTTGCAAAATATGAGATTTAATTTTATATCAAAATAACAATCGGTTGTGTCCAGAAGCGAACCTTCTCTCTTTAGATTGCATTCTGTTAATTTACCAGCATTTACACCATATTGTCCAATTTTTGTTTGAGGCATTAAATTTAAACATTTGTCTAATCACAGTCACAGATCATGCTCTATAGTACTGGTAGGGGAATGCAGATTGTCAGCATAAAATGGTCGATTGAAACATTGAAACTGCAACAAGAGACCGCTTGAAACTTTAACAGTAGTGAACACTAGTGTACTTAACACTATTGAAACCCGCGGGAATTATTTCCTACAATTCGCTAAGCAATAATCGGTTAAAAATATAAACGTTTGAATATATTACAATGTATTTAAAATATAAAATAAAATAATATCTTAACTTGTGCAATACATGTGCATTACAGATCCATCTATTTTAAATCATGGTACGCGTTAGCAGTTGTTTTTTAGAAGTAGCAAATAATAATAATAATAATAATAAAAATAATAATATAGCTGTTAGAATCCGTGGCAATGTAATTTATAGCGATCTTTGCGGTGTGCTCCACTATACACGGTGTCCTAAAAAGTTTGAAACGCGCTTTAATTCATTACCTGTTGGAGATAAGTGGACAATGTAAATTGCAAAAATGTTGGAAATAAGGTCAGAAATAAGACTACTTTAATGAAATAGTCCTCCCATTAATTTTTAAAGAGTTACACTTTTTAAATTTTTATACGACCCCTTAGACAAATTTGCTGAATCGGAAAAATTTTATTTTTAATGCAAGAAGATCATTAAAAAAACCCACATATCTGTATCTTTAAAATTGAGCGAGTTATATGTAATTGAAATTTGAACATTATGAATGGGGACCATATATCTAATTAGACATATAAATGTGTGACATATCACCAAAAAGATAAAACGGAATGATAATACATAGGATACCCAACCGCGTAGTGAGTACCACTGCTTTATATGATCTCTATCTGTATAATGCCTCATTTAGATGCATTTGTGATAAAAAATGTTGACACATATTAACCTATTTTTGATCTAAATAATTCCCATCGTCGATTTGTTTATGATCCCTATTTTCACTGATGAAACAACCTTCCACATGGTACGGAAAAGTGGCATAAGTCAGATTTTTCCTATATTATAATTCAGTTGATTTCAAAGATGCAGATATGCGATTTTTTTAATGATCTTGCTGCATTAAAAAGTAAACTTTGTGATGGACCAAAATTGTCTAAGGGGGTCATATTAAAATTTAAAAAGTGTAGCTTTTTAATAATTACTGGGAAGACTATTTCATTAACGTAGTTTTATTTCCGACTTTACTTTCAACATTTTTGCAATTTATATTGCCCACTTATCTCCCAACAAGTAAAGAATTAAAACGCGTTTCAATATTTTTGGGACACCCTATATACTATATGCTTGTTCACTAACATCCCATATGAGCAAACGCCACCAAAAGATGGTTTTTTCAAAAAAGTATTTGACGCGCAGTGCGCCCATGTTAAATTGTTGTTCCGAAAGTCTTTTCAAGAGGTTGGTGGAGAGTATGGTGCATATGGATGTCAACAGTACTGGGTTCCGGATTAAATTGGATGACACAGTTCCGTTGTTCAGTCTAGGTTCCAGTCTAGGTCGAAAGAAAAAAATATTTTTGGCCATTACATCTAAAATAGAATAATCCCAGCGTAGTGACATAATATAGGAAAGAGGAACCCAAAATCTATAAAAGCTATTTAACCAAATTTCAATGTTTACAATCAATTATATCAATTTTAAGCGAATGACTCTGAAAAAAATGTTTTTCAAAATGTTTGTCAATATTGCCTTAAAATGTATCCATCTATTTTTTTTTACTTTCTTTATATACATAATGTATAAGGAAAGTATTGTGACGGGGTCGAACATTCGAATTTGAGTTTTCGCCGGGAGAGCACGTTTCAAGCATCCCTGATCACGAATCAAACATTTTTGAGGTGATGTCTGTGTGTGTGTGTGTGTCAGTGAGCCTGTGGAGACGATATCTCATGAACGAATGGAGCGATTCGAATGAAATTTGGTACACAATTCACAATCCGTGAATACTGGAAGCTTATTGTGTTTAAACGTAATCGAATGTTCAGAACCCCCCTTAAATTTTCCAGTGAAATTTTGAAAAAATCATTAAAATATCAAAATCTTTAATAAAGTTACGAAAATAGACATTCCTTATGCAATTTTTCCTTAGACAACGATTGACATAAACTTCAGAACGCTAGCATGAACCGTTCTCCAGATATTGCACATTTTTCAAATAAATTTATCAAAAAATCCTATAAATTAAAAAAAAAATATTAACTGTTGAGAATAATGTTCACTTTTCATATGTAATATCATGCAATAAATTGGGTAACATCATTCTCGTGGATCTAGCTCATTCTATTTATGAGAAAAGATACTTTGAGTAATACTTTTGTATTTGAACGCCAATAGTCATTTATCTGCTATAAGAATAACTTGTTTCTCCGTCCATAACGCTTGGCGAGATTTTGGTGACGAATTTGGCGGAATGTCGCCAACTTGGTAATTTTTTTAAATGTTGCGAAATTAACAAAAATCTCGCCAAATGGACAAAAATGACGACTAATTGTCGAAAATTTAATATCTTGGGAAGAATATAAGTATCTACTATAAGAAAAACCTATTTATTTTACTGTAAAAGTAGTAAATTCATTGCATTGTATAAGGAAAGTCATGTGTTGCCCACATCAGATTTTTTGTTCTTGGAATCTGGTTTTAGTCCACAAAATTTTTGATTCTGTTAACGGGGATGTACTCGAGTTTGGACTATAATTTGCAATTAGGAAAAGTTTAGTGTTTATACTTCGTTCTTAAGTGTTATGTCTTTAATATCTGCATCAAGAATAGACGAAAGGGTGGGCTGTCGTATGCATTTAGAACAGATAACAAGCGAAGCAAATGGCCAGAAAGCTGTAGTTCAAGTCATGTGTAGAGATTCTGCATCATTATTTTCATGCAATAAAATTTATTTGCAGTAAGTGACTTTTAACCCAAAATGTGTTTTTGATCCCCGTCAATCTTATTTTAACCATTTCCCTTGTATTATTTTAAAGTGTCCGCATTAAATGTATTTTTCACACATTAATATTACGTAATTTTAATGTCTAATTATATGGAGTATCAGACACTTCTAATCAAAAATACAAAGTGTAAAAAAAAATGTTGAATGGCGAAACATTTCTTTTAATAATACCTTTAAACCTTCACTAACAAATTAATAACACATTTAAACCTCCATTGTTCGGCGGAGAAGCCTTATCCCTAAAGAGAGTAAGTTTCAACCTCAAAAGACGCTTTATTATTGTAATGGATGATTGGGCTGAGGATAAGACGGTCTGTTTGTCAACGGGTTTGAATGAAGTGCTCTGGGTTTTATAATCGGATAAAATATTGAGTTGTTATTCGAGGTGGAAAATAATGGTCGCATGGGAGAATATGACGAATTGCGAGTACGAAGAAAGAGATAAATCGATAAATTGACATTTTGTTCTGACGTTTAGGTAATGAAATAGTACTTAAATTTTGTTTGTTTACATTATGCACACTCAACGTAGATAATGTAAAAAATAATGTAATATTTTTTACATTAGTCTATCTAATGTAATATTTTTTACATTAGCTTTCTAATGTAATATTTTTTACATTAGTCTATCTAATGTAATATTTTTTACATTAGCTTTCTAATGTAATATTTTTTACATTAGTCTATCTAATGTAATATTTTTTACATTAGCTTTCTAATGTAATATTTTTTACATTAGTCTATCTAATGTAATATTTTTTACATTAGCTTTCTAATGTAATATTTTTTACATTAGTCTATCTAATGTAATATTTTTTACATTAGCTTTCTAATGTAATATTTTTTACATTAGTCTATCTAATGTAATATTTTTTACATTAGCTTTCTAATGTAATATTTTTTACATTAGTCTATCTAATGTAATATTTTTTACATTAGCTTTCTAATGTAATATTTTTTACATTAGTCTATCTAATGTAATATTTTTTACATTAGCTTTCTAATGTAATATTTTTTACATTAGTCTATCTAATGTAATATTTTTTACATTAGCTTTCTAATGTAATATTTTTTACATTAGTCTATCTAATGTAATATTTTTTACATTAGCTTTCTAATGTAATATTTTTTACATTAGTCTATCTAATGTAATATTTTTTACATTAGCTTTCTAATGTAATATTTTTTACATTAGTCTATCTAATGTAATATTTTTTACATTAGCTTTCTAATGTAATATTTTTTACATTAGTCTATCTAATGTAATATTTTTTACATTAGTCTATCTAATGTAATATTTTTTACATTAGTCTATCTAATGTAATATTTTTTACATTAGTCTATCTAATGTAATATTTTTTACATTAGTCTATCTAATGTAATATTTTTTACATTAGTCTATCTAATGTAATATTTTTTACATTAGCTTGTCTAGCAACTATTGTTGCTAGACAAGATTAAATTACGTAACTGTCGATAAAAATATTTGGTAGTCAAATAATAAAGAACAAAAGTAAGTTAATGAGTTTCAGACGCACATTGAATCATCTTCACGATAAGAGAGAGGAAGCACCAGAGTTGCAAATTTAGTCATTTCATGGCTCGCTTCAGCCATTCGTAAAGATCTTCAGCCATGTCTTTCTTTAAGTAAAGCCATTGGCAATTCATCATTTGCTAGCTATTAATTCGAGCAAACGGAGAGTTTTGATTTTTTTATTCTCACACCAACAAATTAAAAAACCTATATAAATAAAATTAAAAATATCTCAGTCTGTCTGTATGTATGTATATTTGTCTCGTCATCATGTGAGAATGACTGAACTACATTTAATGAAATTTTGCGCGAAGCTTTAAAATAGATCCATTTAAAATGTAGTTTATGATTCAAATTTCCAAGACCAGGGATTGTCGAGATATTAATGAAAAACAAAACATTCATTTGTCTCATCATCACGAGAGAATGGTTAAACTGAATGTAATGAGAATTTGTGGGTATCCTTGAAGTAACCCCCCACTTTAAATTTTGTCCATGTTTCGCGTTTCTAAGACCAGGGTTTGTCGAGAAATTAATGAAAAACGAACTTTTCCCTAGAAGTTCTAGTCTTTAACTCCTTGGTTCCTCCAAAGGAAAAAGGTAGGAAATTGCTGGTTTAAAACGTGAAAGTGAATTAAAACTTTATCTCTGAGTTTGGAGTTTATTGCGCTTCTCAGTCACTTTTGAAAATCGCAGATTTGAACCATGAATTTAAATGGAAACACTATCACCATGGTTTATTTTTCACAGGCTCATACTCAACAATGAAAAGTAAATAGACGATAAAAGTAGTAAATTTCACTGTAAAAGTAGTAAATACATTGCATTATATAAGGAAAGTCATGTGCTACCCACATCAGATTTTTTTATATATTTTATTGAATATTTTCTAAATTTTTCAATTTGAATATTTTCTAATTGTTGTTCAATTTGAATATTTTCTATTTCTATTCAATTTCAACTTGAATATTTTCTAAAATTTTGGAAGCAATTTGCGAATTTTAACTTAGCTTAAAAAAAGTTTGAAAAATGAGGTCCCATGGGATTCAATGTATTTCACTTATTAAACCCGGATTCAATCCAAAACTAATCAGGTGATATTATTCATTTACATTCCCATATGTTCCACAGACCGTCTGAAAAACATACTGAAATTTCCTTTTGATAAAGTCATTTTAACGGCAGTTATCGTGCGAACGGACAGACAGTCAGACAAATAGACAGAATGAACAAAGTCATAAACGCTTTTCAACTATGTTGGAAAGTGTTAAAAAGGAAAACTCATTAGCTTTAAAAATTAAGAAAATTTGTTCATTTTGAAAAGATACATTGAAATTTAAAATTCATTAAAAATAAAACTTATAATACTTTCATTGTGAATTCAACATTTTTATAAATAAATTTCAGCACAATTTATACTAGAGTAAATAATTTAAAAAGATTAAAAAAACATTTTGAGAGAAGGAGATGAAAAATGTTTATTATCAAAGATATGATAACAGATTCCTGCTGCTAAGAGAAGGATACCCTTTGTGAAGGAATTTATAATGGAAATGATGCCTTATTTTCTTTACAGGCCAAGTAAGATAAAAGTACCTAGTAAAAAGTACCTGCAGCCTGTCAAATCTGTCCGAACTGGAGTAAAAACTAAATTTTGATTTTCGACACTATTATAATATATCCGGCCACTCAACCTGCTGGTTATACCCTAGGGTGAGTCGGGTGGCCTGGATCTTTCACTATTATAATATGTATATATATATATATATATATATATATATATATATATATATGTAATCATGCATTTGATATACAGATGTATTTGAAGGAATTAATAAGACATTTTTATTCCAACGCAGAATATATAAAGTTTTATTCGAATGAAGACAGCATTTAAATAATTGTAAATTACTTTAAATTCCTTAATCACAAATAGTTTAAAATACAAACATGTAAATAACGTTAATTGTCTTTGGTAATATATCAGCTAATTATATTCTATAAGGATTGCGTTCCCCTTGAAAATAGCAGTATCTGCGGATCGCTTTTGCGATTTTTAGCGCTTTGCACATATACCATGATGTGGAATGAAACCGTAAAAAAGACACTTATTGCCGTAAAAAAACCTTTGATTCTATTGAACTAACTGATGTGTCATTTGAAAATGAGTGCTTATGGATTCGTGTCTGCGCGTCTCATACCTCCAAATTCTATATTTGTGTCATATACTTTGTGCCTAATACTACTGTTGATAGATATGAAAGTTTCTTAAAAGCGCTGAAAATAATTCTGTACTTCGCCGGATCGTATATTTATATTTGGAGACTTTAATCTTTCATCTGTAAATTTCAACCATTCCAATACTGGTGCCATATCTAGCCACACTCAAGTTGAGCATGCTATTTCTAACTTTATGCAGTTCCTAAATCTTGATCAATTAAACACTGTTTGTAATAAATATGGCAAAATTCTTGATCTTGTCTTAACTAACTATAAACAGATCATTGTTGAACATTCTACCTTCAGTTTCGTTAATGAGGATCCATGCCATCCTGCTCTGGAGGGAACTATATTGATTAAGAAGGTGAGTAGGAATCATCGAAATAATAATAATATGAAATATAAAATATGGCAAAATTCTTGATCTTGTCTTAACTAACTATAAACAGATCATTATTGAACATTCTACCTTCAGTTTCGTTAAAGAGGATCCATACCATCCTGCTCTGGAGGGAACTATATTGATTAAGAAGGTGAGTAGGAATCATCGAAATAATAATAATATGAAATATAAAATATGACAAAATTCTTGATCCTGTCTTAACTAACTATAAACAGATCATTATTGAACATTCTACCTTCAGTTTCGTTAAAGAGGATCCATACCATCCTGCTCTGGAGGGAACTATATTGATTAAGAAGGTGAGTAGGAATCATCGAAATAATAATAATATGAAATATAAAATATGGCAAAATTCTTGATCTTGTCTTAACTAACTATAAACAGATCATTATTGAACATTCTATCTTCAGTTTCGTTAAAGAGGATCCATACCATCCTGATCTGGAGGGAACTATATTGATTAAGAAGGTGAGTAGGAATCATCGAAATAATAATAATATGAAATATAAAACATGGCAAAATTCTTGATCTTGTCTTAACTAACTATAAACAGATCATTATTGTACATTCTACCTTCAATTTCGTTAAAGAGGATCCATACCATCCTGCTCTGGAGGGAACTATATTGATTAAGATGGTGAGTAGGAATCATCGAAATAATAATAATATGAAATATAAAATATGGCAAAATTCTTGATCTTGTCTTAACTAACTATAAACAGATCATTGTTGAACATTCTACCTTCAGTTTCGTTAAAGAGGATCCATACCATCCTGCTCTGGAGGGAACTATATTGATTAAGAAGGTGAGTAGGAATCATCGAAATAATAATAATATGAAATATAAAATATGGCAAAATTCATGATCTTGTCTTAACTAACTATAAACAGAGCATTATTGAACATTCTACCTTCAGTTTCGTTAAAGAGGATCCATACCATCCTGCTCTGGAGGGAACTATATTGATTAAGAAGGTGAGTAGGAATCATCGAAATAATAATAATATGAAATATAACTTTAGAAAGGCCAACTATCCTATGCTATATGACTACTTTTATAATACAGACTGTGGAACTTTCTAAATACATATACAAATGTTAATGATGCTATATCGAGTTTTTATGAGTGTGCCTATGGGATATTTAACTTATGTATACCAAAATATGTCCCTACTAAGCGGAGATATAAATCGTGGTATTATTCTAGCACTATCCATAATATTAAATTAAAAAAAAATATCGTAAAAAATCTATTAGAGGTGGTGATATAAGTGATCTACAGGAATTTCATAGACTACGCAAATCTGTGAAAGATGGAATCAAAACTGATTTTACCAATCATGTTGCTATCATGGAACAAGAACTCAATAAGAAGCCTAAGGCTTTCTGGAATTTTTGTAAAGGTGATTCGCCTGGTAGTTATGGGAGTTCAATAATGAGTTATAATAATACTGATTATTCTACGGTTAATGATATTGCAAACTGCTTTGCTGATTTCTTTGAATCTGTTTATATATAAAGTAGCCAACCTGTTGATTTTGAACTGCTAACCGAGTATTGTGAACTCAATAACATTGACTTAATTAAGGTTAAATATATTACTGAAAATGATGTTGCCAAAGCCTTAAAGAAGTTAAAATCCAGCCAGTCTTTAAGCTCTGATGATGTTCCTTCTTTCATTATCAAAGGTTGTGCTGACTCTCTAGCTTACCCTTTGCTTATTTTGTTTAATCTCTCGATTAAAACTATGGCTTTTCCTAATGTCTGGAAATATGGTCAAGTTATTCCTGTGCATAAAAAGAACAACAAGCATGATATTTCGAGCTACAGGCCTATTACCATTCTTTCCCCTTTTTCAAAAGTTTTTGAATGTGTTATGCATGAAAGGATCTTTTCCCAAATTAAGCAATGGATTTCTCCGTACCAGCATGGGTTTATGCAATAACGATCAACTGTAACTAATTTAGCTTGCCTTACCAGTGACATTGTTGATGCTATTAAAACCAAGAGACAACTTGATGTTATTTATACTGACTTTAGTAAAGCTTTTGATCACATCGATCTGGGGTTATTAATCCGTAAACTGACTACTAGCGGTTTTATTGTTGATTTGTCGACTTGGTTATATTCTTATATTTCAGATAGACTGTATTCTGTAAAGTACTGTGGTGTAAACTCTAGACTATACAGTAATTCCTCTGGTGTTCCTCAGGGTTCTAATCTGGGCCCACTCCTTTTTTTAATTTCTATTAATGAAATTCCCCGGATTTTTAAAACAGCTAAATGTCTTATGTTTGCAGACGATTTGAAGCTTTATATGAAAATCAACTCATTAACTGATTGTGAACTGATGCAGAGAGGTCTAGATGAACTGTATAACTGGTCTGTACTAAATAAACTGCATTTAAATACTTCTAAATGCTATGTTATGAGCATTGCTAGGATCCATAATATTCTAATTACAATTATATTTTAAATAATTCATCTCTATCTCGATGTACTCATATTATTGATTTAGGTGTCACTTTCGATGATACTTTTAACTTTCCGAGACATATCGATAATATTATTAAAAGAGCCTACCAAAGACTTGGTTTCACCTTAAGACGATCTCTTGTTTTTGCCAGTTCTGATACGATTATTTGTATTTATAATACCCTTGTTAAACCAATCTTGGAATATTGTGCAATGATTTGGGACCCTGTTTACTATCTACATTCTCAACGGATAGAAATCGTGAAAAATAAACTATTTCGTACTATTGATTACAGATTGACTGGCTATTATCCTTATGATATGCATACAAGGGAACTCAGACAGAAATATAGTTTAATGTCTCTTAAAAAAAGAAGAAGCTGGTCCTGCCTCTTGTTTTATTATAAGGTTTTAAATAATACTATTGATTGCCCTATTTTACTTTCTTGCCTGGAATTTCACATACCTGTCAATAATACCAGGAAAAAATATCTTTTTCACAATACTACTGTTAAACGCAACTGCATTAAATGCTATTTTTTCTATAAATTTGTTGATCTATATAATACCTATTGTGCTGATATTGATATATTTAACTTGACTCCTGCCTGTTTTAAAAAAGACTGTTTCAATGCGCTTGACATATTTACTAATTAGTATTCTTGTATCCTATGTTCTGTACTTTTTAATTTCTTGTGTGGCTACTGTAACTGGATTTCATCTGTAGTTGCCACGTAAATTGAATAAAATAAAATAAAATAAAATAAAATAAAACTTTTTGAGTTAATCAAACTTTCAATTTTTCCTATTTTTCCTATTTCAATTTTTGCAGTATATGCAGCTATAAATTAAACACAATGATTTTCAATTCTTATATTTGTAGAAATTATTTGCTGCTATCATCCCTAAAATTTATTTAATAAATTGTTTTAAATAGTTAGTTGCAAATATGAATTAAAATATTAAACCGTTTTTCACACTTGCATATTTTTAGGCAATTTTTTTTTTCAATTTAGAAAAGAAAATACATCATCATCAGGAAAACCAAGCAAAAAAAACTTTCCCTCATTAATTTGATATACCAAATTTCATATTTTTATATGCAATAGTTTTTGAAGTACGAAGCAAAAAATCTCGAGTGACGAGAAATTTGTCAAACAGTGGCGTCGACGTGAGCTATTTTTTTTGTAATATAGAGGGACAATATTCCCCCAAAAAATAATCACAATATTAAATGACAAAGCATTGCTTAGATTTCAATGTGAATAACATGTATGGTATGGGTATATATGGTTGGCTGCAATCGGGACATAACGAAAAAATAAGGATTTTGGACGCTTATATCTCCGAACCTAATAGATAAAACTATCAAAAACTTTTACTTATTTTTTTCGAAAATATAGTATCATTTATGTATATAGAAATAATATCAATATTTTAGTATATTGTCATTTTTTTTTAGAAAACAGCTTTTGTCAGAGTGGGTTTTAGTCTGTCTTTGCTTTCACTCGAACTATCTTCTAAATTATAAAAGACAAACAATAAGCGACAAAAGCGCTTAGTAAGAAATCCAGGTTCTAGATTAATAATTTGTTTTTATAGATCTTATATAATTTTCGAGGAATCGTTTTATTAATTTCGAAAAGATTGATAATTTCCCGTTTTATATACTTATTAAATTATTTATATTAAGTTTATAAATGCTTATTTTTCGAATACTAAAAACGGTAGCTATAAACTATATTGGGTAATTTGTAGCCCTTTAAAAACCATAAAAGAGTACATAATTGGATTTTATATCGGATTCTTAATTTTTGAAATACAATGGCAACAATTTCGATGCTTTAATATTTTGAAGAGGGGTTTCTAATTTCTATTTTTATAACTATTTTAAAAGGTGGTTCCAATTTCGATGTTTTAATAAATACTTTCAACTAATTTGAAAATGTGATTCTGATTTCTATATTTAAATGTTTAAAATTGCTTTGAAAATGTCAAAGAAAATAAACTACCTACTTAGAAAAATGGTATTCACGCAAAATTATTTCGACCGAGGTTGTGCCAGAGTTTTATAACACGGTTTCGGGCCGGGCCGGGGCCGGCGGGATTTCTTCTTCTTATCGGGCCTAGATGCAGGTTTCGTGACGTCACAACTTACATCCCATCCACAGCGTTTACACTTTGCTCCAGTTCTTAAGTAAAAATGATTTAATTGAATAAATATAACGAAAACAAATTATATATATAAAGAAGGAATATAAATAAGATTGTAAAGTAAAAAAATACTGAATATTTCCGTAGTTACGAGGGTTTTTTTCCTTTCTTCTAAAAGATTCAATGCCAGGTTTTAACCTTTTGAATTTTATTTTTTCATAAAATTCATTTACTTGAGAAATCTGGTTTTTGTTCTTAAATAACCTAATGCACAGAAACACATTATGACCTCTTATATATATATAATAATGCTTTTGGGCAGAGTTAATTAAATTTCTAATTACATAGTTCTCCTAAAACATTTTTGTAATAAGGCCTTTTAAAAGTTTTAACTCTCAGATTTACATAACATATATCCTAATATACATACATACTTAATAGTAATAATACTTAATAATTAATATACTATTAATAAATATTTAATTCTATTAATTAATATAATATTAATACTTATTTAATAGTAATATACATACATACTTAATAATATATATATATATATATATATATATATATATATATAATTAATAATAATACATACTTAATAGTAATATACATACATACTTAATAATATATATATACTTAATAATAATATGTATACATAATAATAATATGCCTATGTACTTAATAATAATATACATACATAATAATACAGACATTAGATTTATATTTTAACCGTCAATAAGTGATCACGCCTATTATGAACGACTATTCCGGAAGTTATATTTGTAATTGACAGCAGGGTTGTGATATAAAAATATTTATTTTTTGTTATTGTGCACTTTCAGATTAAATTGAAATCCCTGTTTTGGTTAAATGAAATGTAGAGATTAGCGTGAATGACAGGAAAAGACAGTAGTCTCAAATAGTAATAATTTTAAAAAAACTAAAAAATCGCTTTCGGGTTATACGCTTTTTTACAACAGAAATAATTTAATAAATTTGAATAAATCGATTAAATATCAAATATAATACTGTATTACAATGACAAGCTATTTTACCAAACTTATTTTAATAGCTTAAATCTTACCTGTTTTTTTTTTCAACGAAAATAATTTTAGACGTTACTTATTGACAGACGATTTTCACCTGTGATGTGAAGTTTTGAAAATTCTACTTTTAACACTTTAAGGTTGCTGAGTGTTGTCATCTGCATTTTAATGAAACAATAATAAGCTAAATAATCCACGAAAAGCTTTCGGAGCCAATATGAATTTCAGTTTTTCTATGAAAAAATTATGAAATTCAGATTTTTTTTTGTAATTAAAAAAGGAATGTAAAAAAACAAACAAAAAAAAACAATGATTTGTGTATTTCACATTTTTATATTTAACACACATGTGCATAAAATAAATAAAACCATTGGTTTCCAGTCTCTTTGGAGGTCAGATGATTGAAAGTATAAAGTTACATTATTCATTAATTGATAGTACTGTAGCAATAACATACTTAATTTTAATCTTGCCTTTTGCTACGACAATATGACAATTGACCATAGACCATTTACAAATTGCAGGTCAATGATTCCTTTTTGACTCACTAATAAAAAATCAAAACACGTACATGAAATTTTATGCACATTTACTTTTTTAATTACTTACACCAAAATATTTGAGGGTGTATAATCCATGATTTTTTTTTTTGGGGGGGGGGGGGCACCAAAAATTTTAGAGGGGTGCAACAACAATCCGCAAAAATGTCTAACTCTACACTTTACATATATAAATCGAACAATTGTTTATATTGACAACAACAAACCTTACTAAGAAAAATTTCATTATGCTAATGCATAAATAAAAAACATGTATTTGCATTCTACTTATTCCATTAAGGTATGTTTATTTATACCTTTGAAAAGTTAAAAATGATAAAATTTTCATTTTCTACTTCATTTTGTATTTCCAAATTTACAGCTTTTGTATTCTGAAATTGTTTCTCTGAATTTACATTCATTGTTCAGCGATTTCCATCAGCTTCTTACGTAGAAAAAATACTCGTTCAATGGCCGAATTTGACATTGGATTTGAAAAAATTACACTACCTAAAATCTTGACACCCATGAATCTAGTTCTAGATCACTTCTAATCATGTTCTAGATTTTAAAAATGCACTTAAAAGAACCCTTTCGGTGATACGATCGTTAGACATATACTGCATGTGCATCACTTTAAGTATCTTGAAAAAAGTGGACAAATTGATTACATTTTCCCTTAAATATTAGAAATTAACAACACCATGCATTATTATTATTACCTAGATAATAAAGATATTAACGATATAGCTAATCTTATTAGGATACATCTGTATCTTTGTCAATATTTACACGATCATACTTTCAAACACATGCTGTAAGTTGCAAATTGTGGGATGTACTTTGTGACGTCACGAGCTACAGCAGCGCCGCAGGCATAGGCCCGATAAGGAGCAGAACTAATCCCGCCGGCCCCGGCCGGGCTCGGACTCTTAAAACGTACGGCTGGGCTGAATATATTTAATTTTGAAAACTTTTCAAAAGAGTTTTAATTGAATGCACGAAATTATTGTCTTTATTTCAGCTATGTAAAAAAAAAAAAACTTTTATGCAATTCTTCGTAGAAAAATTTCACACATTCATATTTCTAACACATATAAATTCAAGTTATTTCGGGCCGGATCACGCTGAAACTCAATGGTCTTCGGGCCCGGTTTAAGTGCTGGTATTGTTTGGTCGGGCAGGGCGAATTTTCGGCCTGTTATGACACCTATTGGAGCCACTGCCGATTTTTTTTGTGTAGTTCAGCGTTTCAATCACAATTTGCGATTTTATTTTGTTACAAAAAATTATTTGAATTAGCTATGAATTATTAAAAGATACCTTTCAAAAGCACAAGAATTTTATAACGAAATTAAACAAAGCAATAAAACTAAGTAATAATAAATATGAGAAACATATATAAAGGATTCTTATGCATTCATTTAAATAATTTAGAAGTACTACCTTACCTTTCACGGTCAAAAGTTATTTTCATATTGGAATTTAGTTTCACGAAACACATTTAATAAACTACGCATGAAATGCAACTTAAACACAATTCTTAATTTAAGCACTCAGCTTTGTTCAACAAAAGCGGCTCTGCTCTGCGAAAAATTGAAGGAATCTGTGCTTGGCTGAACGAAAATCACATGCTTTACAGCATTCTTCAGAAAAGACATTTTTCTGAGAGTTATAAATTACTTGCCCAATTAAAGACACTTTTAAGTGAGCAAACACACACTGGGCTTGCTTTCAAATCCCTAGACAAATGTGTTTCATCTACGGTTTCAGTATTTTTCTCCTGCTGTTTTCCCGTCTACAGGATTTTGTCCGAAGAGCTCTTATCGGAACCTAATTGCTCTTCGATGGTTTTGTCATCAAAAATTTGTACTTCAAATGATCTACGTCTCCGAATTTCCTCAATGAAAATGCCGACAAAGATTGCGTAGATCCTGGAACACCCTGGTTGTCATCGAACATCACCCATTTGTTTTTAAAGAGGATTTATGGCATAACATTGTCTAAAACATTGTTTAAAACATTGTCTCACGTCCATCAGATGGCTTTGCGTCAACATGGGCGTCATGGATTTTGTTTCACCAAAGAGAATCGGTGATTTGGTAGTGGATATTTAGAAAATTAAAGTAAAAAAAAAATTAAAGTGAAATTTATGATGAATAAAACCCACTCTTATTTGAATTTTTTCCGAGGGATTGCCAAATGTTCTGACTTTTTTGAGCTAGGGGTGTGACCCCTCCCCCCCTGTACATTCCTGGAACGTCCTGTACCTGAAAATCGCTGACAAAGGAGCCCGTTTCACACAGACACCAGTGCAATCGCTGAAAGATTTTTAGGTCTGGCACGCGTCTTGTCGGGAAACTCCCCAGCTATAGTCTTTGGGCTTAACGGGCATTCCCGTCCTCAGCACCATACATAAAATGCATGTCCGCCTTTTCCTGATTTGTGAAACCAGACATTCCTTCTACAATACATGGTAGAAATGACGATGAGTGCGTGTTTATTTCTTCCGAGCTTTTTATCTATATACAGATTTTTAACCAAAATTCTATCAACTGGAAAAAACACTTAAAAGCTATTGCCACAAGTACATAAAAATCGTCAGCAAACAAAATTTTTATTTTCGATTACTTTACAAGAGAATAACAGTGGCGCTGTGCAAATTAAGGTTCTTTCGCTAGTTCCAAGGTTTTCTCTACGATCGCATTTTTCGCAAAATGCTAGTAGACTATCCAAAATGCGAAAATGAAACAAGAGGTTTTAGCTTTTTTGCTAAAGGAATTTTAAACTCAGCTTAAACACTGGCTACTTCTGACGCAGTCGTCGCTGCATTCAACGTCAGCGACGTCTAGCGGTTCACTTCTTGAGTTACGACCCTGCTTTGTGTGACAAAAATTGCTTGTTTAGATGTGATTTATCACCACTTAAAGTTTGGCCCAAAAGTTCTAAATCACCCTGTATATATATATATATATATATATATATATATAAGATTTAAAATGAAAAAAGAAAATATATAGGTGGATTGATTGTGTTTACAGGGTTGCAGAAAGGTCAAGGGGGATTGCGACCCTTATTTCCTGGTTAGAAGCTAGCTTTGACTCCATGAAAACGCTCCCAGAGACTCTGCACGCCCGAAACAACAATCGATCATGCCCGTGGGGAAAAAATGGCCGAATACCAGACAACATAAAAATGATCAAAATAACAAAAATTGGAAATTTTACTAACCAGCAAGACGAGAATCATGGAAGAGTTGCATAAAGCGTATAAACTTCGAATAGGAAAGCATACATAAAAAAGTCGCGTCTAACTTATAGAGCCATCTGGATGTGCATCAATCAGATAATCCTAGGTAAGAGGTGAGTTGTATTGTATGATGTCTATATATATATATATATGATTGTATATATATATATATATATATATATATATATGATTGTATATATATATATATATATATATATATATATATGATTGTATATATATATATATATATATATAGCCAATGCTGGTAAACGAAAGATTGAACTATATTGTGTGTATAAAATAGTATGATTAATATATATGGTAAGGAAAAGGTGGTAATCCGGTGATTATGCACAATCTCTGGTTATTATGCATAATCACCAATCAGTTTGGTAAGTTTGATAAATTTATATCATATATTTTGAATTAATCACATTTACCGGTGATTATGCATACTCGCTAGTTCGTAGTAGTAAATATGATAAATCATACTTAATTAATTATATTTACCGGAGATAATGGATAATCGCCAGTCTAGGATGGTAAATTTTATAAATAATGAATTCCTATCGAGTAACATTTATTTTAACGACATTAATTTACTGTTTTCTCGCTATACCACTCTTAATTTGTTAGTAAAGTTCCCAGTTTGGGATTGTTTTTTTATTTCTTTTTCTTTTTACGAGAAAATGTATAAAGACTTATTTCTTTATGATTATTTTTTATTAAATATAATTATCTCTCTATCTAATAATAAGCGTCCTTTATCATTTATTCTACAATTATACTAAAATATAATTAATAAGGTATACACGCAATTAGCAGCATCGCTAAGTGGAGTTGCGAGTTGTATATTTACCATATTTCGAATGGGTGGCAAAACTAATACCTAAAAGAAAAATTGCATATCCATTGTTCGTTGTTGATTGCATTATTCAAATAATGAATTATGTAGACATTATTACACATCTTTTTTCACGATAGTTTAAATTCTTACATATTTATTTAGATACATATTAAAAATTAACTAAAATACGCACTCTGTTGCTAAAATTATATTCACCCATAAAAATTGAGCTTGAGTCGCAAAACTCAGCATGCAAATATCGTTCTTAGAGTTATGCAAATGATCAAACTGTCCGCATCAGTGATGTTACAGGGCTCATGCAAGTGAGAAGAACGCATCGCGAAGCATATTAAATGACCGGTGTTCTCACTCACGGATAGTTGGAGCTGAATTTTCTGCTTTAATACTGCAAGTTGTGTATAACGATTTCTTTGAGGCGTACTTGACGGCCTTATAAATAATTGCTGGATTTAGAAAGTGGTTGCATCATGGGACCAAAGGAAGCTGCTTGGTCCAACAGACGTATCAGTCGCCATCTTGATCGGAGTGATATGATAGCTGCTCTGCGTTGGCAACAATGGATTAGAGAAGGTGCGTGTAATCACCTCAGAAGCTCAGGATGCCCCAGACAGCCAGAGAGACTACTTGATCAAAGGATCGTTCAGTCAGAAGAGGAGCCACGTCTACTTCAATGGCGTCGCTATCAGTAATTTGAAGGCATTTGTCATCCTCTATGCATCCTGTATCAATGATACCATTCGGAGACGACTGGCAAAATTTGGGATTAGGTGTTGACGTTCATTAAGACGCATACAACTGACACTGAATATAGGCAGAACGGTTTCGATTGGTGCCGAGCTAGGTCAGACTGGACAGTTTTAGATTGGATGCATGTTGTTTCTAGCGATGAATCCAGTTTCTCTCCTAGTGTTGATAACCACCACATACGTGTGTGGCAGGGGACTAACCAGCGTCCAGATCCAGCATTTGTTGTCGAGCAGCACAAGGCCATCATACGTGATGTGATAATCTGTTGAACCATCTCGTGAATAAGCCAAGCTTTTCTAGTTGTGCTGTAAGCTAATCTTACCGGCTTGCTTATACGTTCACGGTATTCTGCATCCGATTATTATGTTTATTCTGCCAAGCCATTCAGGTTCCATTTACCAAGAAGGCAATGCTTGACCAGCTACTTCACGACTTTCTCAATAATGTCTTCGAGGATTTAATACCCTCCCACGGCTATACAGGTCTCCATTCTAAACGCCAAATGAACACGTCTGGGAAATGCTTCGACGTCAATTGTAGACTTCTCAGAACACCACTGAATTAGCTGACCATTTGCGGTAAAATCTTCTGCAGATGGACATAATTAACTTTATATACTCTATGCCGCATCGAATATCGGCTTGTTTAGATTCGAGGGCTGGATTTACTACTTACTAAAACACTATCTTCTTGTTGACACCATAATACGTATTTTTTTTTTGCTCCCAAATTCTAATCATTTGCATATCTTTTCAAACGATACATACGTGCCAAGTTTAGGGACACATAGCTTAATTTGTTATAAGTGCATATACTTATTTGTAACGGAATATATTTTACTCACAATAGAGAATGACATTTCTATAAATGGTTCCGAGCGTTAACATTTCTAGCTACACCACTGATTGCAAGTTGGATAATTCTAGCCAACTTGAAATTAAAATCTAAATTTATTTAGCATTTCTATATAAGATCAAAGTTGCAGGCAAAGTTGCGATGGTTCACCCTTAAAAGTTGGGCGGAAGCGATCAGCCCTTCTTAATGATGCTGTAGCAGATGTTCGCACCGAAAAGGCACTGCAAGAAATAATTAAATCACTATATCAAAATCAAAGTCAATTTGAAGGATCCAATGAAAATATTTCAGAAAAAGTATTGAAAATGAACAGCCATCACTCATACAAACTGGTGTAATCTTGATTCTTCAACCAAAGTACTATCTAATAAGGAAGTGGGCAGTCTTTCTACAATCAAGAACAGAAAAGAAGTTGAGACACGATCGAAAGCAAAGGCAGTTTTATAAACTCAAACGAACGAAATGAAGAAAATATCAGAGTTGAAGTTTGATGTATCCAAAATAGGGGATACAGTGATCGTTAAGGATACCAGATGTGGACAGAGCAAGAAGCGATTCGCGAAATATATTGGCAGTAATACTATGATGAGTACTATCATCTGGGAACAAAGGAGAGACGTCTATCACAATTGTCTACCAGAAATCAGTTTATGCTATGTGATAAAAATTTCTTACAGTAGAGAATGTACCCAATATTACACAGTCTCTTAGGGAGTGCATAAGAAAAACATCAATTCAAACAGGCGAGGGATACCAAATGTGCTTATGTAAAGGAAAAGTGTTCATGTAATAGAACCAAATACATATGCATGGAAAATGAAAAATTGTGTAATAACTCAAAATGTCTTGCTACTTTGCCATGTTTGAATAAGCAGTAAGAATTATTAGGGAATTATTAGATATTTTTCAGAAATATTATTATATTTTTCCCAACAATTTTTTTGATATTTTTGTACACAAAATTTTCTAATATTAAGCTGAAGCAGATTTTTCATGGTTTTCTTATATTTATTAACTAGTTCTAATATTAATAAAACAAAAAATGTATTTTTAATTCGCTATATTAAAATTTGTTTAAATCCACAAGTTACTTTATGAAAACCACAAAAGGTGGGAAATTTTATGATATTTATCCAATTTTTGAACTACATTTTGGAAATTATGCAAAAGTCGCTTTAAAGTAATATATTCAGCGATATTTGCCAAACTTGCCAAATTCATTTGGGAATTATGCATAATCGCCAGTAAAAGTGAGAAATTGAATGAAATGTATCAAAGTCACCACGATGATTGGTGATTAGGTATAATAACCGGCGATTATGCATAATAACCGGCGATTATACATAATCAACGATTAATCACTTTTATGGTAATATACACATAAATATTTTTATATTGTGAGACCAGTAAGCACCATTGTCAGATTTCTGTATTTCCTATCAAACAAAAGGCGCAGACTAGTGACGTTAATTTCGACTGTCTTGGTCCAGAGAGTAATGACCCTAATAAATATATGTCACATAAATTACAAGAGTGAGTTGAGGTCTAAACAATGCTTAAGCCCAGAACATAAAACTAGTTCCATTCGATCTAGGACGATCAATCAAAAAACGATACGATGTTACATTGAAGAATAACCAATGAAAGTAAGGGGGCGGTCTTTACCAGAGATCATAAGAGGCTGATTATAGCAAAAAGGGATCAGTGTGTGAAGTGACGTTTTTTGGAGATCGATAAAGACATGATTACCAGAGCCGATCAACAATAGAGCAGATTATTCCGAGAGCAGATGATCGTAAAATGATATCCTGATAATATTAACGAGAGAGAAGTTTTTTTTCGATTGTGAGAAATATGACGAGTAATGGCAGAAGTGAAATGCCAGTAAAAAGTGTGCAGTGTCTGTCCTTCCATAAAGCCTGGAAAATGCGGTCCAACAAACCAAGGCCAGAAATACTAAGGTATGAGCTTTCCTTAGCAATAGTAGGTCGAGGGGGCTGATATGTTTGAATAATTTAAGTAATATATGGGTCTCACACGAGTGCTTATCCTCCTTGAGTAATTTTGTAGTAAACTTGTATGTAATTTTAATTATACTCAAAATTTGTGTTAATAAATGCTAATTTTTAAAGTTAAAAATGTTTATATTAATGAGTATTGTATTGATTTTTAGATAATGGTAAGTAGACTCGTACTAAGAAATAATGGTGGGTTATTGAGCCTAATGTTTAGCAATTGCAATTGCAAACAATCTGATTTGGACATCACATGAATTTCCTTATATAATGCAATGAATTCACTCCTTTTACAGTCAAAAAAAGATGTATAAGATACACGGTACTGTGTTTTAACGTTGAATTGTACATTTGGCGATTTTCCAGATGACAACATGTAAAAGTATTTTAAAGCACTCAATTAACTTATATTTTACGCAATTAACTTATATTTTACGATATAATGGTGGGTTATTGAGCCCAATGTTTAGCATTTGCAATTGCAAACAATCTGATTTGGACATCACATGACTTTCCTTATATAATGCAATGAATTCACTCCTTTTACAGTCAAAAAATGATGTATAAGATACACGGTACTGTGTTTTAACGCTGAAATGTGCATTTGGCGATTTTCCAGATGACAACATGTAAAAGTATTTTAAAGCACTCAATTAACTTATATTTTACGCAAGTCTAAATAAACAATTATCAATATTGATAGCACCCTCAATGAGCAACATAGTTCATATATTAAAATATTGCAATAATTAATTCATAAATTAGACGTCATTTTCTTTAATTTAGCGTCATTTTTGCAATTTTGACTATATTTTAGTCAATTTGGGGTGAAATATTGCTAAATTGGCGACACATCGCTAGATTATTCGCCAAGTTTGCCAAATGCATCAGCATGTGTCACAGACAATTGTAGAGAAATACATTTCTTATATACTAGCCCATCATATGATGGAAATCAGAATTTGCGAAATATTACTTCCCATTTGGCGTCATTTTTATCAATTTGGCGACATTTTTGTCACTTTGGCAACATTTAAAATAGTCGCCAAGTTGGCGAAATCCTGCGACCAAACGTTACCGACGGACGGAGAAATGGGGTATTCTTAAAGTATATTCTTATGTTCTTTCCAAGATATTGAACTCAATTAGTCGTTATTTCATTGATTTAGCGTCAGTTTCTTGAATTTGACGAATTTTTTATCAATTGAAAAACATTTTCGCAAATTTGACAACACTTAAAAAGTCAGTGAGTTAGAGATATCCCGACAAATTGGTCATCAAAATTTTGCCAAACGTTACGGGCCGAAAAATAGGTTATTCTTATAGTAAATACTTATATTCTTTCCACGATATTGAATTTTCGCCAATTAGTAGTCATTTTCATTCATTTAGGTTTATGTTTATCAATTTGGCAACATTTTCGTTAATTTCACAATATTTTTAAAAGTCGTTAAGTTGGCGACATTCCGCCAATTTCGTCGCCAAAATATCGTTAAGCGTTATGTACGGAGAAATAAGTTGTTCTTTTAGGGGATAAATGACTATTGGCATCCAATTACAAAAGTATTATCCAATGTATCTTTCCCATAAATGGAACGAGTTAGATCCACCATAAGGATGTCACAAAAAATTTTCGATTCGTGTTCAGGGATGCTTGAAACGTGCTCTGCCGTCGAAAACTCGATTTCGAATTTTCGACCCCGTCGTAATACTTTCCTTATACATTAAACTATGTATATATTTTCCGAACGATTTTCCGAATGACAACATGTAAAAATATTTCAAAGTACCCAATAAACTTATATTTCTCGCAAGTCTATATGAACAATTATTAATATTGATAGCATCCCAACTAAGCGATATAATCCATATATTAAAATATTTCAGCAATTAATACATCAATTAGGCGCCATTTTCATTAATTTACCGCCATTTTTGCAATTTTGACGATATTTTCGTCAATTCGGTAACATTTAAAAAGTCAGCAAGTTGGAGATATGCCGATAAATTCGTCACCAAAATTTTGCTAAACGTTACGGAAGGAAAAATAGGTTTTTTTAAAGTAGATCCTTATATTCTTTCCAAGATATTGATATTAATTTGGCGACATTTTCGTTAATGTGGCAACATTTAAAAAGTCGCCAAGTTGGCGACATTTCGCCAAATCCGTCGCCAAGCGTTATGGATGGAGAAATAAATTATTCTTACTGCAGATAAATGGCTATTGGGATTCAAATACAAAAGCATTACCCAAAATATATTTTCTTATGAATGGAACGAGCTAGATCAACGAGAATGACATCTCCAAATTTATCGGGTGATATTACATTTGAAAAGTGAACATCTTTCACAATAGTTAACATTTCTTATATTTTATGCAAATTTTTATACATTTATTTGAAAAATGCGCAATATCTCGAGAACAGTTCATGCTAGAAAGTTTATGTCAATCGTTTTCTAATGAAAAATTACATAATAAATTACTATTTGCGTAACTTTATGAAAGGTTTTTATTTTCTGATGATTTCTTCAAAATTTCAATCAAAAATTTAGGGGGATTCTGAACATTCGATAACGTTTAAAAACAATAGACTGCCAGTATTAAAGGATTGTAATTTTCGTACAAAAGTTCATTCAAATCGCTCCATTCCTCTGTGAGATATCATTTCCACACTCACACACACACACACACACACACACACACACACACACACACACACACACACACACACACACAAAGAGAGAGAGAGAGAGAGAGGGAGACATCACCTCAAAAAAGTGTGGTTAGTATTCAGGGATGCTTGAAACGTGCTCTCCCGTCGAAAACTCGAATTCAAATTTTCGAGCCCGTCACAATACTTTCCTTGGCCAACGACCGTACCGTGCTGAAAACACTGGTTCTCGTTAGATCACCGAAGTCAGGCAGCATCGGGCGCGGTTAGTACTTGGGTGGGTGACCACCTGGGAACACCGCGTGTTGTTGGCTCTTTTCGGGCGCGGCAGCCCAGTGGTTAGCGCGCGATTCTCGCCGCTGCCAGAACTGCCGCCGTGTTCATGCGGAGTACGATCACGTTAAACATGTGGGTCCGTAAGTCCTTCCGAGAGGTTGGTGGTAGGGGAAGGAGGGTACGGTCCCTGTGGATGCCTCCCCCACTGGGTTCCGGTCTAAATTGGGTGGCACTTCCCGGCCGTCTAAACAGTTACCTTACACCTTTCTGGTAGGTCGGACGGTCTGGGTCTCAACAACAACAACAATACTTTCCTTATACGTTATAATATGCATAAGAAAGTAATAAAGTAAATAATGCTTATCTTCATATATATATATATTTATATATATATATATGAATTTATTCACCACATTTTATTAATACGTGAGTACTATAATAAATAATTTTTGGTACCCACGTATATAAATAATATATATATATATATATAAATAATTTATATAAATAAAATAATAATATATATGTAAATATAGATACTAATATATACATAAATAATTTAATCAATTCCTAGGCGCAACTAAGTTATTGACATGTATGTTAAATATAATATGATATATTTTGAAATATATCATAAAGGAATAACTTGGGTACAAGTATCTGCTAAAGATACATCTATTTTTTCACTATGATAATGATTGAAATATAAATAGAAATAAATAACATGGAGTATGAGTACTTGAGAAAATCGAATAGAAACTCAAAATTCACATATTTTAATGCTTTTCAAGAGTTCATTGGAGAGTAAAGTTTGTTACATTTCTAATCTAGATATCATATGTTTCATACAATATTTTACAAAATGTGGAGAATAATCTTATATAAATATATATATATATATATATATATATATATATATATATATATATATATATATATAAATAAAAATTAAATGATTTTAATCGAAATTTTTTTGCATAAACTACTGTATGTACAAAAAAACCCATCTCTAGCATATCTGTTACAAATGAGTAACTATAAGCCAAGTCTAAGGATAAAGATAGACGGTTACATATCACTACATTGGAAAGGGGGATGAGAAGAATATTAGGATTCAAAAATCACAATTAAAAGTATATAAAAGTAAATAAAAATAAAACTCTGCAAAAATGAGAATAGGCAATAATAATCAGCTCAAGACAAGAGATCAAGAATAGAGAACAATCAATCGAAAGCACACAAAAAATGGCGGTCAGTTCGAAATTGCATTCTCATCAGGACAGCCATACAATTCGAATTAAAACCGATAGAATAGCCAGTTTCTGACAATGGCGATAGTATTTAACTATAGACACCATTGGAGCTGTCTACTGGCTAGTGGAATTAGAAAAATAAATCAATTGAATTATACAAAAGCTGAAAAACAATACCTCCACGAACTGTAATGTGAAATAATAGCAGCACGTGTAAGATAAACTAGTAACTGAGCATTTCACCTCACTTCGTCAATGCGAGTGGGCGAGCATTTCACCTCACTTCGTCAATGCGAGTGGGAATGAATACAATTGAACGATACATAATAAGTATGGAGACTTTCGAAAATAGTAAACAGTATAGGACTCAGGACAAGTGGAAAATAGACATTCTAAAATAGTAAACAGTATTAGACTCAGGCCAAGTGGTAAGTAAGGTGATAAGAATGGGTGAATTTTCAAAAATGAGTTAACCAATCAAAGATAAATAATGCATGTGTAAAATTATTACGTGGTATATTTGAAATTATTAATAATATTATTTACAAATACTTCCGGATATAGGTAGTTTTGACAAATGCGTTTAAGTTTATTGATGTGGAGAAAGTGAAACTGAGGATCAGAAAGTCGATGTATTCGAAATAGCTGGTTTAAAATGATGTTTCTAAACAATTGAATAGAATTACAAGATTGATATGATAGCAGCTTTATGATAGTGAAGTTGTAAGAATCTTTTTTATCATATAGATTGGTGATTACATGATTATTGAGGGTATCTAAATTGAGGTCTAAAAAATTAACTGTTTGACTAACGCAAGGCTCATTAGGAATTAATTCTAGGTTAGACGGGTAAAAATCAATATTAATGGGATAGAAATCATCAATGATAATACAAATTAAGTCGTCAACATATCTATATATAATATATGAATTAGAGTTAAAATGACATTCATAATAATAAAGATATAAGTTAGCGAGTATACTACTACTACAGCCACCTTGTGGTACACCAGATGTTTGTAAATAAATGTTATCACCTTGGATAATATAATTGTTGTATAACACAAAGTGCAAGAGCATAGGAAAATTTTTGACATTAAAAGCATCATGATTGGAAGATATATAGTCATGATAAAGAGAGATAATAACTTTATGTAAATCTTTAATGACAATATTATTAAATAGGTCTTTAAAATCAAAGGTTTGGAAACCAAGAATTTGTGGTAACTTGCTAAGGTGATTAACTAAATCAAAACTATTGTTAAAAATGAAATATCCTGAATTCCTGAATTTAAGAGATTCATTAATTCGATTTAAACAGTTAAGCAAGTACTTACTAGCTGTAGTGGTAAAGGTATTATGTCCACAAGTGACTGTTCTAAAACTGAGAGGTGATTTGTGGAATTTAGGAACCAAAGTAACATAAGGAAATTTAAAAAACTTACAATTAATATTTAATTGTGTATATAATTTTAGCATTTTAGTTTTGATTTGGATAGACTGATTATTAATGGGTTTAAAAATTTGATTATCTTTTAAGTAATTCTGTAACAGAGAAACATAATATTTTTACAAATGATGGCATAATTATTAGAAGCTTTATCTACATAAGTTATGACAAAATGTTGTTGTAGTTCTTTGATAGCAGATATATATAATATATATATATATATATATATATATATATATATATTAGGGTTCTTTTCTAATTTACTTTCAATATAGTCACAAAATAAATTTTTAGTTAAATTTTTATTCCACAAACGTGTTGCTTAAATTCTTTTTCATTAACATTTAAATAGTGTGATCACAAAATATGTAGATCATGTAGTGAGAACCAACAACAAATTGCTTTGAGTAGATTCATGCTTTTTTTTCAAAAAAAGACCTGGGAAAATATTCAATTACAAAGTTTCCTTTCATACGATACTAAATTTTAGTAAATTTTCATTCTTTTCTAAGTGGTAATCAGGGTTGCAAATAATTCGATATGCATTGTGGTCATATTCAGAAAAAAATGGCTAAATTGCCAACTATTTATAGCTAAATTAAAAAATCGATTGCTGAATTTTGAGAATGTAAGTCCTCCGACACAAATGTAGAAGATGTGTGTTTTAGGAAGTTCGCCGCACAAGCTGAATCTCGAAATATTTACAGGTTAACACATATCCCGGTCATGACCTTCCCACGAACTTGATGAACGGTAAATAATGCTAATGGCATATTTTGGGAAGGCATAAATACTAATGCACAGATTCCTATTTTTACACATTATTTTAAATGTAAATATTATCTTTGGGAATATGTATGACCTGCAGATAAAATTGTGTATTTTTATCCCAGAAAAACATCTGTATCATGTGTGTATTAGTTTACAAGCCCTGATTACTCGATTAACTACACATATAGTACCAAATGTAACTCATGCCGATCAACAAGTGGAAAGTTAGGGCCATATAATCATTACATAACAAATAAATTAAAATTGATCTGCATTTCAAATATTTGAAACCCTGGTGAATTTATAACATTAAATTTTTAAATATAAATATTCCAACTACACTATTAATAATTATTGTACATCATAGGTACCACATAAAAAGAATATTTGTAACATGATAATTATAAATGAGTCCCAACAGAATTGCACTATTTTTTGTGAAAATATAAACTGACATTCGGTTCTATGAAGAAGCAGTGTCCAATGACTGAAGAGTTTAATCATTTTTTCCACCATGAAAATAAAATAATATGATTGTCATATAGTATTTCCGCTAATTTTACCCCTCATATACCAGAAAATTTGATAAAAAAATATCTAAATATTAAAAATAATTATTTGTAAAATTATTTTTACATTTTTTACTTTCCCTGCAATACATGGTAATGTATAGGGAAAGTACTGGAATCATACCGAAAATCACAACTCGAGTTTTCGAGGGATTTACACGTTTCGAGACCTCTAAAATACGAAAAAACTATTTTTAGCGTGACTTCTGTGTGTGTGTCTGTCTATCTGTGCAATGTATGTATCTACTCTAACTAAAAACTAATGGACCGAATTTCATAAAATTTTGTATGTAAGTCACTTGGGTGAGACCCTGGTGCTGATTAGTTTTTGGTAGGATTCGTAAAAACAAAAATTGGTTCGATATCGACATTAAAGTCTGTTGTAAAAACTCCAACAGGTAAGTAAAAATCAAACAGTGTGCAGGAGACTCCAGCTGCGGAACCATAAGCTCTGTCAAGTAAGGAACCAGCGGTATAAACGTGCAACCATTTGTCATGTGGATATCGTGGCATGGCTGTATTGTACTTTATGTAACTAAATCGAGCCATAAAATGGCTAAATCTGCAACTCTGGTGCTTTGCCTCTTTCAACGTGAAGAAGGTGATTTAATATGCTTCTGAAACATGTTGATATATTTACTTTTTTATATTATTTTATTACCAAATATTTTTCATCCACAGTTACATAATATAATCAAGATATTGTTTAATAACTATATTTTTTACATTATCTGTGGTAGGTGTGTATAATGTAAACAAGCAAAATTTAAGTTCTTTCTCATTGCCTAAAAATAACAACAAAATGTCATTTAATCAATTTGTCTATTTTTCCTTACTCGCAATTCGTCATATTCATCAATGCCATCGTTACTTTCCACCTCGAATAACAGTTCAATATTTTATCCGATTATAAAACCAGAGGACTTAATTCAAACCCGTTGACAAGCAGACCGTCTTATCCTCAGCCCAATCATCCATTACAATAATAAAGTGTCTTTTGAGGTTGAAACGTACTCCCTTTAGGGATAAGGGTTTTCCGCCGAACAATTGAGATTTAAAGGCATTATTAATTTACTAGCAAATATTTAAAGGCATTATTAAAATATATTTTCGCCATTCAAGAAATGTTATTTTTTTATTTATTTATTACACTTTTTATTTTTGATTAAACGTGTGCCGCATTCTGTACGTAAATTTTAAAATTACGCAATACAGATGGTGTTCATACATTTTTGTAACGATTTTGACTTTGTCCATAAATTAAATGTGAATAAAAAAATAAATACCTGACTGGCATCAAGCCGGAATAGGGTTTAATTATCGTCTGCATCATTAAAATATTCTTTGCTTTAAAATGTCGCTAGAAAATAAACAATGGATCGAAGGCTATATTTTTGCACTTTCCGAAGAGAAATACTCTTATTAAATTATAATACTCTTATTTTATTATTAAAAAAGGTGTGAAAAGCATGGTTTTAATATTTCTACACTTAAATTAAGTGACATTATAATTAATAAAAACCAGATGTGAGCAGCACATGACTTTCCCTGCAGACTTATATTAACTTTATTTTAATTAAATTTGTTGTACTTTTAATTCAATTTTCGTTCTCATTCGGTAACCGGGCTTATTTTCAAAGGTGGTGAAGGGAAAGTACGAAAAACTAAAATATCTCGAGAACGGCTAGTCCTAGTGTAATGGGGTTGGTCTTATTCCTTTCGTCGTTAAAAATGAGTATTAAATCAGTATTTAATGGATATATTTGAGTATACCCAGTTCTTTAGTTTAGATTTGGACGATTTTTGCGGGCCATTTTGCAAAAAAGGCAGGTCATTTTTTCCGAATCGTACCAAAATCTAATCAGCATCAGGGTGACCCACAAGTGACTCATCTACCGAATTTTATGAAATTCGGTCCATAAGTTTTTCAGTTAGAGTGGATACAAGCTTTTGCGGGCCATTTCGCAAAAAAAGGCGGGTTCTTTTATCCCGAATCGTACCCCAAACTAATCAGCACCAGATTCGCTCACAAGTAACTTACCTACCAAATTTTGTGAAATTCGGTCCATTAGTTTTTTAGTTAGAGTGGATACAAAATCTGCACAGACAGACAGACAGACAGACACACACACAGACAGACAGACACACACACAGACGTCACGCTAAAAATGGTTTTTTCGTATTCTAGAGGTCTCGAAACGTGTAGATCCGTCGAAAACTCGAGTTGTGATTTTCGGCATGATTCCAATATTTTCCCTATACATTACCATGTATTGCAGGGAAAGTAAAAAAGGAAAGAAACGTAAACGTTTACATTTGACTGAGAAAAAGCTAAAAAATGCATACCCAACAAAGGTTGGTTCAGAGAAAACAAGGAAAGTTTTGCTAAAGGTTTTATTGTTATTGCTGGATTCTTTTATAACGGAAAACTTAAAATAAGGAAAGTAGAAAAAAATGTCAAAATTAACTCAGATTACTATCATAAATATATTTCAATACATCTTTTCGAAAAAGACATTCCATCACTTTACCCATACAATCTTTACTGTGTTAGGTTCGAGAAATGAAACCGGAATTGAGGCTATTCCATTTAAATGCATCCCACCTAACTCCCCTGACCTGTCTCCTATGGATTACTATGCATTTGGACTTTTAAACAAGCTCTTTATAAGCAGCATCCCAAAACATTGGCTGGACTCTGGAAGATTATGGTAGAGGAGTGGAACAAAAGCAACCTTGATATTTTAAGAAAAGCTCTTTTATTTTGGAAATCAAGATGCAGTATGATAGTTCAACAAAGGGCTATAAGATTGAACATATTAGAAAATAAAATTATTATCTTTGTTTATATATATTTATATATTTTTTTCAAAATCGTTACAAAAATGTGTGAACACCCTCTATTAATGTTTGAAAAATGCGCTTAATCTACAAGGTGCTGCTTTGAAGTGGCGACAATTTCAAAGGGGTGATATTAGGCATCAAGAGGAACAAAAATTGCCATAGAATATGGTATTACAAACCACGTTTAGTCGGTGAAAATCACAAAAATAGACGTCAAGAAAACGGGGAAAGAGGCTGTCGGTTGATCGCTGATTTCTCGCCGTTCATGGGTTGGCTCACAGTGCCTGACGTAAATAGCGTGGAAAAGCGAATGCACTGGTATAGGAGCACTGGTAGTCACATGCAGCACTTACTTTGTAGCTGCCATTTTTCCTTGAATTAAACACAGCGACTGGAACCTTTCTTCCCTGCACAGACAGCGCGGTCGAGAAGAAGAAACCCTCGCTATGGAAAATCCCCAGACCTCAATTCTTTGGATTTCTTCTTTTGGGGCACCTTAAATCATTCGTGTATCAGACGCCTGTGGAGAAATTTAAGGATCTCATAGCACGTTTGATCGTCGTAGCTACGACAGACGTCGCCAGAACACCCGGTATCTTTGAGCGCGTCTCACAATTGTGCAATGACGTTCGCAGCAGCAACTTCATTTCAAACAACTCCTGTAATCATTCTCTTCGTCTCCTTTCTGACATTGAACTGTGCTGAACAGACTTCATTGAAATCATGCTGTCAAGTAAATGGTTTCTGTACTTATTTATTATGCTTGTGGTACTTATTATCTTTGGTACTTATATCTACCACTTTATGCTGATATTCTACATAACCCCACTAGTACTGTAGATCGAGGTCTGGGACTGTGATTATAAGACAAGTGCTATAAGGTGAATAAAATATTTCCAAAGTCCAATTCGTTCAGAGAAGTTACTTACGTATGGTAAACGCTGGTAAAGTAAAAGGATGCAATTCACAGAAAAAAGTTAGTTTTTAATTGCAGCCGATTGTTATCTTGATGTGAAATAAGTCTCATACTTTGCAAATTTTATCTGAACTTTTGCTGAGTCCAATTTGACAATAAGATATTGCAAGAGATCTCATCGGTAGAAAGTCATCTGGACAGTTCGAAGATTCAGGGTTCGATTTCCGGTGGTAGCCGCAAGGTTCTTTACAATGGCGCCCGAACAAATCACCCCTACAGGTTAGTGCAAAAATGCCAGCGGTCTAAAAGTGATTTTAGTACGACTAGCATGGATTCAATGGACTCTTGGATATTAAGCGCCGATTTTAAATCGAGAAGATAACGACCACGCAGGAACCTGACCTGGAGCATAAAAATAGCACCAGGAGGCTAACCGGAAGAAAAAATAGCAGTACGTGGTCACCAGGATTGTCAGTTGCGAGCCAATCTGACATTAGAGGGTGAAAAATGCAGAGTCCACTTTGACAATAAGAGCTTTCAATTTCGTTCCAGTAGCTCAACGGTAGAGCGTCGGCTGGCTAGTTTGAAGATCTAGGGTTCGATTCCCGATTGAGACAGCAATGATGTTTACGCTTTTAGCAATTTATATAATTGTTTATTTCTATTTAATAAATAATATTTATTTTAAGAACATCTTTCCTGTTTTATCCTTTCATACATCTTCTTTAAAATTGTGCACATTCTCACTTTAATAATTTCTTTATATAATATCACCTTTTTCGTTTCATCTTTTTCGTTTATGAAGATATCCCATTTTTTATGTGCATGACATTTCGCGTGCCAATAAAGGATATTGTCTTAAAAGTTACGAAGCATAAAAAAAAGCCGAAGACGTGTATAAAATTTAATTGGATAGTTTATGGCATTGAAATTTTTAATGCGGTAACCTCGTTGCAGCCATAAATTTGAACAACGGTGTGAGGAGAATATTTACGAATATAAGAATCAAATAAAGTTTAGCGGTTGTGAAAATTGGCGAAAACTCTAGAAAAAAGGGAATAGTTTCAGTGTATTTAAGTTTTATCGATATGACACGTTTAGAAACGAGAGCAATTCTTGGAATTCAATGTGCTTTTCGAAAGACATACGGTGAAGGTATACTTTGGAAAAGGTTTCAGATACATCTAAGGTTTCTGAAAATATATAATCACTTTCCTGCAGCATAGATCATGCATGTATAAGGAAAATCTTGTAGATGGGTTATATTTTTGTAATTGCGTGTTTACGATATATTGCTATAGTCACACTTTTTGCGCATGTTATAAGACTAATCAAATATGTCCATCACACAGACTGTGAAATTTAATGATCAGTTGACTTATACGTCATATAATTCATCATCTAAAACGAGATATTTTTATAGAATGCATGAATGAGATCTAAAAACAATTATAATTATATAATATACATAAATATGTCAATATCTATAATATCTATGTCATGCTTGGCGACACATTTGGCATAATAGGAAACAAATTTTGGCACACTATCGTTGACAATAATTGAATATCACTGAACACAGAATTAAAATTTTTGACATTACTTGTCGCTTTCTGAGAATTGTTGATTTTATATTATTGATCCTGCCCGGTGTTATCCGAAAAAAAATGATTAACATAATTATAATAACGTAGCACAATATACAATGAACAAACATGAATTTGCTGAAACTAAAGTTTCATTAAAAATATTATTCATGTTCAATACTCGCATAATTACATTTATCATTATTACTTGATATCTACAAATTATTAACCCATATTGTACCAAGCCGTGAAAAAATTAATATTTTTTATAAAATCTTAAATGCGTATTTCTCTAAGCCTATGTATACAAATAAAATCTAAACACTTACCAAACTATGATTAGTTTGGTACAGACTGTCCTAAAAATAGGACAATGTTACAATCCACAGCTATGCGTTCTCACTTAAGTGGAATGGGAGAAAGCTTCTCAAGCATAGCCCATCGTTACATTTTTTACAGACAGTTGTTGGTTTTGCTGTACAGATTTTTATCTGGAATATTCTTTGTCGGTTTTCGAGATTTTTTAGAATAACATGTTTATTTTTAAGCTTTACATAATTTTCGTTATCCTGTTGAACACCCATTTTTCTGCAAGATAGTTTCCTTGAAATAGAAAGTCCCAAATAGGCAACTGTTCTGTGTCTTCGAAAATCCAGTAGGCTCAGGCTGTGACTGATTTAGCTTCCATGAAGCAATAAATGCTGTTTCTAACGCATTAACAAATAACGACCAGTATCATTTTTTACCGTGAATTGCAGTAAAATAATCTGCTGCATGATTATCAAACAAGTCAACTCCGTTTTTGTATTTATTGCAGGATGTAATACACATTGGTATCTTTGCCTGTTTTCTGCTACACTTTAGTCTTCTTTTTACAGTCGACACACTTTTTGTTTCTTCGATATTGGTCATTACTGAAACAACTCGATTGTCATTCCACCGAACTACTGCAACTTTGTACTTTGTATCGAAATTGCTGTCGGAAGAGCCACATTCCATTTTCGACATCGTTTTAGAGGGCATAAGTGGGCAATTAGACATGCTATGTTTTCTAATAGTACCTGTAAGTCTTAATTTCTATGAATGGATAATAGTTCATATGAAGTAAAGAAATTATCCATAAAAATTTTATGTACCTCAGGGTTTGTAATTATTGACAGCAAATTATAGACTACTGCATGAGATAATGGCTCATTCACGAATTTCTTATTTGATTTCTTCTTAGGTATCTTTGGATTTTTATTCTTCTGCCCCTTTAGTGTTTTCATGGCTTGGCTTTTAGATGTTGCTTCTTTTGATGGCATACTGTCGACATCTGTAGGTTCCTTTTTCTTCTGCTGTGCATCTTGGTCAGGTATAATATGGCACGGGAATCCATTATAGGTAATTAGCATCCACAATTTACTGGTTTCCCTTTTATATACATCTTACAGCTATTCTTTCCAAAGTATCTGACCATTCTTTCGTCAATACTTAAAAATTCAGAAAATACTGCAAATTGTTGAAGATCTTTATTTAGCAGATCATAAATTAGTCTCACTTTGAAATACGAGCACTCAAGTCAAGTTGTAAGTTATCATTAAAATGAAGGTGCTTCTTTATTTCGTAATATATGTTCTTTGACATCGTTTTACAATTAAAGTTCCAGTGTCAGGTGCATTTTCCCAGTTCGTCTTCTCTTGAGGTGCGATATGATAACCACTGTCGAAGATAATTAAAAAAACTTGCTTGATTTAATCTATACTTATTTCAGAAACATAATTATTCTTTTGTCTGGAATATTTAACTGATGCTTCAACCGTTAGCTCAATCATCTTCAAACAAATCAATTCTAATAGTTCAATAGGAGATTTACCAGCAACAAAATCTTTAACGGTTTGGACTGTCTCATGAGAAAATGGCTTAAGAACATGTTCGAACTTGGGTTCGCATTTTTCACATTTGAGAATTACATCCTGTTCTTCATTGCTACTTGAAACTAAAATGTCAAGCGTGCCCGCAACCTCTTTAGGACGAACTTCATCACACATTGTTTCTTCAGGCCAACGGCCGTACCGTGCTGAAAACACCGGTTCTCGTTAGATCACCGAAGTCAAGCAGCATCGGGCGCGGTTAGTAACTTGGTGGGTGACCACCTCGGAACGCCGCGTGCTGTTGGCCATCTCGGGTGCGGTATCCCCGTGGTTTGCGCGCTAGATTTGCACGCTGCCACATATGCCGCCGTGTTCATGCGGAGTACGATCACGTTAAACATGTGGGTCCGTAAGTCCTTCCGAGAGGTTGGTGGTAGGGGAAGGAGGGTACGGTCCCTGTGGATGCCTCCCCCACTGGGTTCCGGTCTAAATTGGGTGGCACTTCCCGGCCGTACATACAGTTACCTTACACCTTTCTGGTAGGTCGGACGGTCTGGGTCATCAACATCAACACATTGTTTCTTCTATCTTCCTTGTAGATGAATAATCAATCTCCTCGGTTTCGCTCAGTGTATCGGGATCTGGAGGTAAAATCACTATCTCCTGCTCTATGTCGTCTACATCACTGTCACCTAAAGTCCACAAAAAATCCCAGACTTCCTCGGTGTACGTGACATTTTAAAACGCATCAAAATAATTTTCAGAAGAAAACGAAATTCAAGCATACGAAAATGAGAAAAACTACGTCTGTTTCAATGAATTTCAAAATACAAACTCACTTCCTGTGCTGTTGTTTGAGAACAATTTACTCCTCTCCGTCCACCCCCACTTACCTGGCACGTGTAATGTACCTGTCACACAGGTGTTAGGCACCTACGTCCATTGTAGAGTAGCAATGTTTGGAATGTAACAGAGAAAGAAATGAGTATCTCCATTACAAACTGATGGGGGTTAGGTTGCATTGGATTGTAACATCGTCCTATTTTTAGGATAGTCGCAAATGCAAGGATAATTGATCGTCCAGATAATTTTTTGACAATCCTTTTTTACTGGTATAAAAGCATGGAATATTGCCTTAATAAATTTATATGTATGCTTTTTATTGCAGCACAAAACTTTAAAAAACTTGTGTGTTGAAAATGTAAAAAAAAATCTGTAAAAATCGCCATTTCAAAGCATTAATTTAAAACATCCAACATTAATTTAAACTTGCAACAATGGCAAATATATAGTTAATGAATCTTAAACAATATATTATCTGTAAATTGAATGAAAATATGCAAAATAATTTATATAAAGACGACCACATATGTGTGCTGTCGTATTCTTAGGACGATGAGGATATATGGGTTAATTACAATACTGTGGCAACTAATTGAGAAATGCAGTTTTTTTTTATAAAATTCAGTTTTATTCAAATTTTCTATGGACACATTTAAAACTAATAAGTGATAAGACCTCCCCGAGACTTTATAACATCACAGACACGTTTCGGCACGGAATGTACTAGAACTAGACTAGCACATGTAGTTTTCGTTTCAAGGTCTCTGAACCATATGTCAATAGCGACCAAAATTAGCTTGTCCATCGTCGTACAGTCAAATTTGGGAAGCCGTTTTTTGACAATAGCCCACAAATTTTCTATGAGATTCAAGTCTGGTGAATTCCCGGCCCAATCCAGTACGGTAATATTTTTTTGAGCATAAATTTTTGATTCGTTTCGAAGTGTGACATGGCGCGCTGTCTTGTTGGAAAATGCAATCTCCGTTCGGCCACAGTTTAGCCATGGTTGGAAGCACTTTTCGGGTCAATATGACTTCGTAACTGGCACTGTTTATCATTCCCTCTACGGGAACAAGAGATTCTGTCCCCAAAACATCTTTTTGGGCGGATGCTTGATTGATGTGGTGCTGATTGAGAGGTTCTCCTTGGCTCCTTCTCACGAACATAGATCTAAATCCCTGAATTCGCTAAGAAGCTGCTTCTTGTACCGTCGATGTCCGCGTTCTAACAGCCTGTATCGCACTGTTGAAGGTGCAATATCAACACCAGCTGCCGCCATGGACCGGTTAAAACTGGTTAATCGAGGATTTTTAGCACTCATTCCATGTAAAGTTTTGTCGTCACGAGCCGAAGTTGACCTTTTTCGGCCGCATCTTCTAGTACGGTTGGTTCCAGTATTTCCTGAAACCGCTTCCAGATCCTCCCGACATTTGCTGTACTCACTCCACATATTTTACCTATTTCCTCGAACGTCTTAGAAGTGTGTTCTCTAAGAGCAATCACTTTAGCACGTGTTTCCGCGCTGATATCCATGACGCTAATGGCCCCCGCAACTACTGAGAAACTACCACTGCGGAACACCTGCCACCTGGCGGAGGAATCTGAACACCTGCTACTTACCAGGTGCATACGAACACCTGCTACTTTGATCATAACTGCAATTTGAACTCTGAGCTAATTTGGAGTGCTTTTCCCTAAACTTACGTGTGATAAAACGAAAAAAATGACATTTCTCAATTAATTGCCACAGTACTGTACTAATTATTACAGTGTATGCCTGAAATATTTCTGGTGTGATGCAGTGGTAACTTATAATCAGATTTATGATACTTCCTCAGATAAAATAAAACAATATGGTTACCTTTATATCTTTTGTGAACATCATTATGCTCGGATTCGTTATACAGACAAACTGAACTTTTAGCATTGCACTTAACTGTAACTGAATGACATTTTAGACATGGACTTCATACTACACAGTACATTCAAACTGTACTGAATTCAAGCTCTCAAATTGAACTGCACTGCACTGAATTCAAAATCTAAATTGAACTAACTTCTTTCGTCTGTCACACGGGGATAATCTGTGAGCTTCCCCTTGGCTCCCACTGGTTCTCCTTCATCTATATACCCATTGGTCCACAAGCATCTGTGAGTGGCCTAGTCGGTCTCCTATTGGTGAGTTCGCGGAGCCCATGACGTTGCCTGAGTCCATGATACCTACGTACCGTGATGACATCATTTATTGTCTTGACCGTAAATTATTGTCCCTTACCACCTGTAGCACCTTTTAAACCAACTGTATCACTATAGAGTTTCCCTGTTTATGGAACTGGTACGTTTTATTAGAGGTGGTTGTATATAATTTGCGTCTTGTCAGATGAGTATAGATAATTGCATATTAATTAATGGCATTGATTGAAAGAAGTGCGGGAAATGTCTGTGTCTGGAGATTTTAGGAGCGCAGGATATCCAAGTTTTACATAAACTTACTGTAAAAGCTGCCATATAACGGGTTTCTTATCTAGCATTTCTCCTACCCAATCCTTATGACTCATCCGTATGTTTTTATTATTTATGGATTGGCATGTTACTCAACAATATTTTCTTTAATTTTGTGAATTGGCGTTCATACAAAGGCGCCAATTCGCTAAGAAGTTAAAATATTGAAAAATTGACTAAAATTTATTCAAAATATTTTAGTTTAACTTAATAAAACTTTTTATATAATTTTAAATTAGTATTCAGTAATCGAAAATTATTTTAAAAATATTTATATTTTTCTTGTCCAAACTAATTTATAACGTATCAATGAGTAAAGGACTAAAAGGAGAAAAGAAAAAAAAAACATTTTAGTTTAGACAAAAAATAAAGAATGGTTGCATAAAATATTTTGTGCTCTATAATTTTAGTTTTGTTATTTATTAAATTGTTTTTGCTTTAAGAACATATGCCAGATGCATCATTTTATCGGTTTTTCTTTTTCTGTGCAACGACCACATTATTCTTGTTTGTATGCTGTTTTTATTTCTCATTTAACTTTTATTAACAGACACCATTTTTTATGTGAGGGGTCATTTATTTTTCTTCCCAGCAACGGATACTAAGTCATCAAGCATAAAAGACTGGAAGACGTGAATAAAATTCTTGAATTTAATTGAATAGTTTATGTGATTGAAATTTTGAACGTGGTAGCAACGTCGTCGCAGCCATAAATTTAAACGACGTGAGAAGAATGTTTTCTAACATATACAAGCAAATAAAAACCAAACGGTTATGAAAAGTGGCAGAATTTCAAGAGAAATGTCGCAAAATGTTGCGATAAAGTGGGACATTTTCTTGTATTTATTTTGCTCCGATGACTTTTTTTAAAGTAAATAGTTTTCATAAATTCAATATTTATTTGAAATAGTACTGTTTTGTAGACATATGGAGGGAAATTTCTTCGCTAAAGCTGAGATTTCGAATAAATTTCTTTAACTTGTCTAATGCATTATGTTACTTGCGGATATACCCGCCTTTGTGATTTAAAATAATTGAAAGTACCAGCAGTATTCTAAATTAAAATCATAAATTATTATATAAAAATAATAATATATTGTAATATTTAATATATTTTATATTATATTTTATATGCAATATATTATTTACATATTTTTATATACTTTTTATATATAATAATTTTATTAAAATATTATATTAAAATAATTTCATTATTTCAATATAATATTCCTTCAAAATCTTATATTAAAATAATAAAATTAATTACCCTAAAAAGAAATATAAAAAAGTATATTCTCACTATACAAAATTGCCTGTACAAACAGACTGAAGAATGAAACATCCTTGTCCCGTTTGTAAACAAATTCGCAAAATATCTGTACCTGGATAAACATACTCTAAAACAAGATACTAAAATGGTGCAAAACCCATAACATTTTGATTATTTAAATTGTTTCGACTGAATAAAAATTGTTTGCCGTATAAATGCATATATTTGAATTAATTTCGTTGCTATGCAGCATATGCTTTTCTTCAAATAAATAAATACATTTCTGGAAGTAAAATCGTCTGCACTATGCTATTTCTATGGACGTGATATTATCCATATTTCTATAATCCCAGAACCTTGGAAATCGAAATATTGACGGAATTAAATAACGTTTAGTAAGTAGAAAAACTAATGGAGAAAAAGTAACGTTTCTAGATTAGAGAAAAGAGTGAGTTGTGAGGTCCAAATAACCTTTTGAGTATTATTTCCCTCAGATTTCATTGTAATTTATGTTTTCCTTAAAACTAGCAATTCCGACGGATTTGCTAAGACAGACCAATCACCGAGCTAAGCAACATTCTGCGTTCCTGGTGTAAAACAGGATACATTTTTGGATCGCGTGTAAGATAAGGGATTCAAGGGGAATCAATTGTACGATTCATTGAAGGATGCATTTTGAATTGGCTCAGAAGGATGAGTGCGGAATTTGGATGGCAGTCTAGATGAAAGAAACCCACTTGGACACCACTATGACCAGAAGGGTCTAGTATCTTTGGTTAGCCGCAATATAGTACGAGGCAAAAAAAACGTTTGGGTAAGCATACTCGTCTACGACATAAGCTTTATTACCTGGTCCGTAAATTGTATTATATGATAAATGTATCTATCATTATGTCCGTAATAAATACAGGTTGTTATTAATGTATACATTTTATAAATGCAACAGATGCTATAAAAAATTGAAAGTGAAACCTTATTTTGTTCAGGATAAGAACGGAAAATACTATATTATATTTGTGTTCAGACAGGGGCAAATTCTCTACAAACTTTATAAAAAATAAATAGATATGCTTCAATTTCAAGTACTAATTTTTTAGCAATATTAGATAATAAAACAGTTCTATTTCTTAAAAGTGTAAAAATGACTATATATATACATTGTCGTATCAGAGAGATTAAAACAGAGAGATTAAAGACTTAAAAGGGAAAATCTTTTAAAAGTTCTGCCATAAATTTTTAAAACGCGGTTTATAAGTTGCAAAAATAATCCATTTACCTTTAGAATTATTCAGTTTAATGCAAATGGAGGTCTTCACCATTTAAATGACCTGCATTTCCCAGCTTTGCATCTGCATCTGAAATAGGCAGGGTAATTTCGAAAGTTTTCGAAATCATGGATGATTAGGAAGAAAGTTTTTCTTCGGATCTATTAGTTTGCAGCGGTTTTATCGAACTCAAAGGATTGGAAAAGGAGGGGGATTTTCAACATTTTACTTAGAATAAGTTTTATGACATTTCCCCCTTTTTTGCAGATATTATTTTCTCAGCATTGCCCTTTCAATTATTTTCTTTTCATTTGGCGCCAAATCGCCGAAAGGAAATGGGAATAGTTTTGAAATTGCAAAGTCGGTGTAATTCAAACGTAAAAATATCCATTTAAAATGCTATTTTGTGCAATAGAATTGAAATTAGTATATATAAATAAAAACATATAAAACATGTTATAATGCCAGGGCATGACTTTCCTTACATGATACTGTCAGACAATTTATCACCATTTTGGTAGTGTTTAATCGAACAAAGCACTCAGGCGAAAGATGCCACGTTTGACAGCTTTGGCCCAGAGAAGTTTAGGACCTATAAATCTATGACATCAAAAATCACGATGGTGACTTTAGACTTAAACTGTGCTCCAGGGTTAAACTTGTACAATTTTCATAAGTTCCATAGGAGCTAATAGAAATGTACTCCAACTTCACACAAAGGCTAAGCCAGTGAAATTCGGGGAGTGCTATTTATTCACTGGAGGCATTTTAAGGTCAAAATAAGATAATAAGTAACACTGAATATATTTTTAAACTTAAAAACGGGATTCTCAGATATGTGATTTTAACTCTTGTATATATTTTAAAATATATGTAACCAATAACTTTCAAATTTTTTGCTCTTACTTGTTTCATCTATATACATAATTTATAGATAAAAAATCCTCATAAATAAGTAAAAATTTAGTAAACGTTCTTCATCTGACTAACAAGAAACGACTGCACGAAACGTCTGTTCGAGTTTCCAAAGCAACCTATAGAGCTCAAGTAGCCCCTAAAAGGCAGAAAATTTTTGATTTTTCTTACATAACAGACACAGGAAGGTGCTATTTATGAACCAAAGGCATTTTAAGGAGTAAAATAAGATAATAAGTAAGACTGAATGTATTTTTAAACTTTAAAACTGTTTTTCTCAGATATGTGATTTTAGCCCTTGCGTGCAACATATCTTAAAATATATTTAACCAATCACTTTCAAATTTTTTGGACTTACTTGTTTCATCTATATACACAATTTGTACTTAAAAAATTCACCATAAATAATAAAAAAAGAATTGTGAAGAGGTTTATTTCATGTTTTTTAGCACAGAAAATGAAAATTTCATTTTGTTTTAATTTTTAAAATATTAAATTGTTTTCAAAATTTAAAAAAGTATGTACAAATTAAAGATGTAATAGTTATAAGTATATTATTATCAAATTGAAGTCCATAAGTATAATATTATTTGAAATATCTTGCTCGCGGCTGCTACATACACCGTTATGTCTGTCAAAATTGTATAAATTTTAAAAAACAATATAAAATGTACATATAATTATATGACATCAGTAAAATTTGAATAGTAAGAAAGGTTTTTTATATGTTTAGAGAAAAAAATTGAATATCTGGGATACACCTGGTTGAAATTAAAAAATTGTAAAGATAACTCTATTTTCAATGAATTTCGACTGTTTAAAGGTCCTATGCCCCCTTAAGCTGAATTCACATTCACAAATTGCTTTGCAAATTTTTGAAATATTCCAATTATCACATAAAATGTGCAAATAAATTTCATCGAAATATTTAAAACAATTTTTGAAATTAAAATTGGAATAATTACACCCATATTTTCTGAAAAGATCAGATGATCCACATCAAAATATAATATGGCATCCATTTTCTTTTCGCTTTGTGAAAATCGTGATTTAAAGGAACGCTTATATTTATATTTAGTGTCGCATCTGTCTTCTTCTGTCCTCTTCTGTTTCTACACAATTACAATATTTTTGATTTTAAAGATTACTAAACTTTGCTTATTTCTACAACGAGGCCTAATTTTAACGTATGCTGAAAGTAAAAAAATCAGCGATTGTAAGATGGGTTGTATAAGAGTTGCTGAAATTTTTAACTCAAAATTATTTAGCTCTGGAGTCTTGAATATAAGCCATATGAATGAAATATTTATTGATTTTACATAGAGAGGCAGACAATTTTATAGCTTTGCCTTTCTTAATGAAGTTTGCACAGTTTCCAAGTAAAAAAAAACTATTGTAGTACTGTAATAAATTTAAAAATATCACCGCTGAATGTATCACATTTTAGAGCTGATTAAATAAAATTGCATTTCAGTTGGTTTCATAAGTGTTTCATAATCAATGCCTTATGCATAATTAGTCTTTCTTGTTTTATTTCATTTAAGTATTGTATTTAAAACAAACCAAATTCTGTTTAATTAACACTTTACAACATAGTTGAAAAGTGTTTATGACTTTCTTCATAGTCGGTCCGTCTTGTCTGTCTATCTGTCTGTCTATCCATTAACACGATAACTGCCGTAAAAATGACTTTATCAAAATAAAATTTTAGTACGTTGTTCAGACGGTCTGTGGGACCGTCTGAACCGTCTGGTATATAAAGAATTAATATCACCCAATTTGTTTTAGATTGAACCAGGGTTGAAAAAATGAAATACATTGAATCCTATGGGACCTAATTTTTCAAACATTTTAAGTGAATTTAAAATTCAAAAATTGCTTCGAAAGTTTTAGGAAATATTCAAATTATCCCATAAAATATATAAAAAAAATCAGCAAAATATATTCAGTAGTTTTTAAAATAAAAATTAAAATAATAATTATGCCTTTTATATGAAGAGATCACGTGACCATTATATGAAGAGATCACGTGACTCACTTCAAAATAAAATATGGGATCCATCTTATGTGAAAATCGTGATTTTAAAAGTTCTTTTTAATTCATATTTAGTGTTGTATCCGTCCCAAAACCGCTTTATTTTTACTTAAATTCTGTGCATCTACATACTGAAACAACGCAATTAAAATATATTTGAGTTTAATAGATCATAACAGTGTGATTATTTCTACAACGAAGCCTAATTTTCACTTATGGAGAATGTAAACACCAAAAGATGTAGAATGAGTTGTATAAGTTTCGCTGCAATTCTTTAACGCAAAATTGTTTATGGCATGGAGTCTGCACTATAGCTGATATGAATGAAATATTCATTGATTTTACACAGAGAAGGACGATTTTTTCGATGAAGTTTTAAGCATAGAATTTAATTACTTGTACCTCCATGGTCTTAAGTTTTTAAATAAAATAAATTATTATAGTATTGTGATGAATGAAAGGAATGGAAATATGTTTATGAATGAAATGTTGCTTTTATAGAGAGAGCCAGGCGATTTAGATTTCGATGACGTCATTTGAATGAATTTCATTTGTTTTCGATGAAGTTTTCAAATTTAATAAATTATTGTAGTATTGTGATAAATTTTAAAATTTTACCGAGGAATGTATCGCATTTTAGAGATGTTTAAACCAGGCAATTTTTATTTCAATGTCGTCATTTTAATGAAGTTCATTTTTTTCGATGAAATTTTAAGTTTTCAAATATAATAAATTAATGTAGTACTGTGATAATTTAAAACATATGACCGAGGAATGTATCGCATTTTAGAGGTGTTTAAATAAAATTGCATTGTTGGAAAGTGTTTCATAATGAATGGTTATGCATGATTGATCTTTATTGTTGTTTGTATTTATTGCTTTCGAAATTTCCTGGCAAAGTTCCTTTTTATTATTGTTTTTTGTTCTAACCATCGTGATTTTTATGTTATTGTTTAAAAATATTTTTTTAATTTCGTGTAAATACCGTTCCTTTGAAAATTTTTATTATTCCGTTCGATTACATTAACTGGTTATGTATAATTGTTTCCCAAATTATTGTAAATGCTTAATACTGCAAATTTAGTAATTGAATAATAGTTACAAATAAATATCGAATACTTTGACTATAAATATATGTAAAATAATGCATGTCAAGCACTTGAAGAATTGTTATTTATATGTATGAAAAATAATATAAATTATTTTTAATGACTGGAATGCCTTAAAATGTCACCCTACATTTTAACGCATGTATTGATACGTTGTATTGATGTAAGGAGACAATATTCCCAAATGTTGGGAATATGTCAAAAATACATATTCTCATATGTTAAGAATACGTCAAAAATACGTATTCTTAAATGTTGAGAATGTGTCAAGAACACATATTCACAAACGTTGGAAATGCGTATTTTCAAATGTTGGGAATACGTTGAGGATACATCATACTACATATTCTCAAATGTTAAGAATACGACTTAAAACAGTGAGAATGCGTCACATATATGTATCCTGAAATGTTGGGAATACATCATAAATACATATCCTCAAGCGTTAGTGTGAGACCAGAATATGTTCTCACATGTAGTGAGACAAGTTTACGTGTAGATTTATGGTGTCCTTAAGGGCATACAAAGCAATAGTCTGGCTGGCGCTGAATTTTATGAGAACTTGAACTTTTAGGTCAAAGGACAGTAAATTTAGGAGGCCATATAAGAGTTGGGCCGGACTGAAAGTACAGTCGTGCCATTGAGTGAGGGGTACCCAATCAGTGCCATGGAAGAAGTAAGGCGGAGTTTCTCCCCCCCCCCCCACCGAGTGGACCTCAAGTTTGGATCCGAGAATCGGCATTAGAGTATCAGTTGGAGTATAGCCTAGTTTGAGTATAGTATAGTAGTAGTATTAAGATGATGGGCAGTATTAGTATTATCGGCAGTATGAGTATGAGTATTTTGTAATAGATAGTAGTAGAACATGAACATGTAAGATGACTTAGAAGCAGTTATAGAAAGATTTGAGTATTAGAGAAATCATGACTTAGAGGCAGCAGCATTCTGACTTAGCAACATGAACAAGTAAGATGGCGGCAAGTATCATCGTAAGAGTAGCAGATTTCAAGTAGTGAGAGTATCATCATGACATGGAGAGAACAACTACAGACGAATTCGACCACGGTTCCCAACAAGGCCCAAAACTCAAGGTATGTGTCATCAACAATCCAACGGTTAATGAATATTTAGATATTGGTTCAAGTAGTCTCACATGTCTCCATCCCAGTCTATTTTAAGAGTAATATAATGTATTGGAAGTTAATAAGTAGTTATGTAAATTAATAAATGTTATTGTTAAGTTTAAATAGTATAATCTTTTAATAATGATTAATGAATTCCTTTACAGGACTCACACTTAAGTTAAAATAATTGGAGGGTTATTTCTTAAACACAACGCACTTTTAATCACTAAAATTAAAGATAAACAATTAATAATAATATAGGTTAAAATTATAAATTAAACATAAATTTTATATTATTCGTGCCACAGTTAGGAATACGTCATATATATGTATCCTCATACGTTGGGAATACATCATAAATACGTTGGGAATACGTCACAAATATATAGAGATTACATCATAAATACGTTGGACATCCTTAAAAATTGAGAATATGTCATAAATGCGTATTAATAACCATTGGAAATACGTCACAAATGAGTTGTTAAAAATCAATTTCCAAAGGTTGGATAACCGTTTACTGACGTATCATTTAGATGTCATTTTGACGTATATGTTGGTGCAATAAAATGACGTATGAGACCATATGTAATATATTCGAACATTGGAAATACGTTGAGAATATGTCATAAATACGTATTATTAACCATTAAGAATAGGTATTAGCAACCGTTGAAAATATGTCATAAATACGCATTATTAACCATTAAGAATAGGTATTAGCAACCGTTGAAAATATGTCATAAATACGCATTATAAACCATTAAGAATAGGTATTAACAACCGTTGAAAATATGTCACTAATGAGTAATAAAACACCTATTTCCACCGGTCGGAAAACCGTTTCTTGACGTACCATTTAGATGTAATTGTGACGTATCTGTTGATACATCAAAATGACGTGTGTGGCGAAATATGTTTCATAATGACATAAATTGTGCTACCTGGGAAGGCAAAATGAGTGTCTCAGTATAGCAACACATACTACATAATGACCATCATGATTCCAGACATTGGAATGTTGCTATAGAGATATTTTGTGACTAATCCTAGCTTTTTGACACCACTTTTCAGCCTTGCAGCCTGAGCTATAACTTCTAAAAACATGACGCCTGATGTATACTAGAACTAATTCCGCCAGTCATCATATAGGTTTACAAATTTTCAGCCCATAATACATCTTCTTGCTGTCTATGTAGTTAATGGTTATTCTGTGTACTACTCTATAAAATACATGTATACACATTGAACCATTTTATGTACAATAACGTATATATTCTAATAAAATGTAATCTTTGAAGACATTATTTAAAAATGTGCTGCATGCTTTCGGCTCTCTCGCACTCAATAACAGTTTCTAGGCGCTCAATTGATTGAAAAGTTTCAAAAGTAGTAAACCCGTCCGCATTCGATAAATGTTCGCACAATGTCCATTAAATATGGTGCTTCTTTAAACGATACTGAATGTGATAAGGAACTCGGTATAATCTTCCGTAATGCGTTTTCTTACAGCTTAATTCATACAGATATTTCACTTTAAAAATGTATTACACTCTGGGACAAAGGCTGAAATTTTGATGCAGTGTTCGGAGACATAGACTCGCATTTAACCGACTTCAATTTTGGAATATGACAAAAAGCAGTACAAGTGCAGCTGCAAAAATGATAATATTGTGCTTTTGATAAGTCATTTTACGGACCAATTCTTTAAGAAATTTTTAAATAGGTTTAATGTACCAGAATGGAAATGGATTGCACATGTTTTAAGAATATCATATCATAACATCTCTGCTGTGGCACTTACTTGGACACCTGAAAGAAAAAGATCTCGGGGTCGACACAAACAATTTGAAGGAGACTAATAGAACAAGAGGAAAATCTAATGGGATGGGCAAGATGTCAGAAGCAAGGACTGCTGCACAGAATTGACCAGGGTAGCGACGCAAGTTAAAGGCCTTAGGTGCCACTAAGCACGATGAGTGATGAGGATGATGAATGTCCAAAACGTAAAAATTCTCGAAGATAATGCAAAATAAAATCGACATAATGAGATCGCTTTCACAGTACTTGAATAGTAAAATTGCAGCGAAAAAAAATATTTTCGAGATGTAGAAAAATCCCGAATTATCATAGATCAAGATATCGAGTACAAGCATTCTTTATTTTTCCCTATACTGTCCGACCTATTCGACGGTATATATATATTTGTTTGGATGGCCGGGACAATGCCACCCAATTTAGACCGGACAGCTGTGGAGGCTGAATCCACAGGGACATTCTGTCCCCTATCACAAAACCTCTAGGAAGGATTTTCGGCCCCACAGATTTAGCGTGTCAGTACTCACCGTAAAGACAGTGTTAGTTCCGCCAGAATCGAACTCGTGTCCTTCAAGTGCGATCTCCGTGCCTTAAACACTGAGTTATCCCGTCACATTCAGAGCTAACTGTATATATAAATTTGTGGAGCACTTATTTGTATTTAAGAATTTTAATGTTAATCTGGATTGAATGAAATGTGTTTTAAGTCATTGTCCTAAGTATTGTTTATGCCCCAACTAACTCCTCTAATTGGGTGGCGTGTATTCAATGGGATCATAGCTTTCCAGGCCAAGACTGTCAAAATTGGCGACATATGTTTGCGTATTTGTTTGGTCGCAAATACCAACCAAAATCTACAGATGGTGACTACTGGTCTCACACGTATATAAACTTTTTAGGGCCAACGGCCGTACCGTGCTGATAACACCGGTTCTCGTTAGATCACCGAAGTCAAGCAGCATCGGGCGCGGTTAGTACTTGGTGGGTGACCACCTCGGAACACCGCGTGCTGTTGGCCATCTCGGGTGCGGTATCCCCGTGGTTTGCGCGCTAGATTTGCACGCTACCACAAATGCCGCCGTGTTCATGCGGAGTACGATCACGTTAAACATGTGGGTCCGTAAGTCCTTCCGAGAGGTTGGTGGTAGGGGAAGGAGGGTACGGTCCCTGTGGATGCCTCCCCCACTGGGTTCTGGTCTAAATTGGGTGGCACTTCCCGGCCGTCCATACAGTTACCTTACACCATTCTGGTAGGTCGGACGGTCTGGGTCTCAACAACAACAACGTATATAAACTTTAAAACGCTAGTACTAACAGTTCTCGACATATTCCGAGTTTAACAATATTTTACATTAAAATTACTGATAAAAATACAGAAAATTTAAAAAATAATAAATATTATCAAATATGTTCAGTTTTCATATGTAATATTATGAAAAAAGTATGCAAACATTATTCTCGTGGATCTAGGTCTTTCCGTTTGCGAGAGAAGAAACTTTTTGTAATATTTTAGATTTTGACTCCCAAGAATTTGCCAATAGTCATTTATTTCACGGGATATTAAATAAATATCAATTTCATTTTGGTAAAAATTTTGTACGTAGATATGAAATAGTTATTCTATTTGACTCATAAGTTGCCAAAAATGCCAAATTTTAATTCATTCCAGGTTAAATCAATGCAAAAGCATTGTGCCGTAGATTTTGTAACTCAGTTTTTCGTTCTAAAAGATATAACGTTATTGTATATGTGGCATTAATTTTTTTTACCCTAACGGAAAAATTGTGCACTAGTTATGTCGCAAAACCCAACAAATTTCTCCTTGCGATAGTACCCTTGCCTTATCTAAAAATAAGCGCATTGATCACATAAGCACATTAATTACATATATATATCAAAACAAGCAAATTGATTACACACACACAAATATATATATATATATATATATATATATATATATATAACACCTTTCTAATTAATCATTTCAAGAAGTGACCCAGGATGTTTTGGTTGTTGTTGTTGAGACCCAGACCGTCCGACCTACCAGAAAGTTATAAGGTAACCATTTGGACGGCCGGGAAGTGCCACCCAATTTAGACCAGAACCCAGTGGGGGAAGCATCCACAGGGACAGTACCCTCCTTCCCCTACCACCAACCTCTCGGAAGGACTTACGGATCCACATGTTTAACGTGATCGTACTCTCGTACTCCGCATGAACACGGCGGCAGTTGTGGCAGCGTGCAAATCCAGCGCGCAAACCACTGGACTACCGCGCCCGAAATGTGCCAACAGCACGCGGTGTTCCAAGGTGGTCACCCACCCAAGTGCTAACCGTGACTGATGCTGCTTGACTTCGGTGATCTAACGAGAACCGGTGTTTTCAGCACGGTAGGGCCATTGGCTCAGAATGTTTTGTGGTCAGACCTTTTTTTATAAAAATATTTTAAAGGAATAGTACTCGACTGGTTAAAGTTGGCACATTCCCTTGATACTATAGCACAGCCTCCTCGGTTGACTTGCTATGTGGAAGGGATCTGAACCAGTCGTATGTTGAGGTATCATCTACCGTTTTGCTACCAGCAACACTTTGATATACTGTCACTGATTATTACAGCAGCCACATTTTCTGATTTCACTCTGACTAAATATATTTTAATAACTTCATACTCACAGTACTAAACCTCGTCTCGTTTCAGCCTCACACTTTTGCTGGCAAAATGCATCTTTTCTTACTCCAGGGAAACACGCCCACCTTCCTATTTCTGTTATGTTTGAAAAATCAAAAATTTTCTGCCCTTTAAGGGGTATATGAGCTTTATATGTTGCTTCGGAAGCTCGAACATCAGCTTCGTGTAGACGTTTCTTGTCAGTCAGATGAAGAACATTTACTAAATTTTTACTTATTTAGGAGGAATTTCTTATGTATAAATTGTATATATAGATGAAACAAGTAAGAGCAAAAAATTGAAAGTGATTAGTAAAATATATTTTAAAATATACTGTGCGCAAGTTGTAAAATCACATACCTGAGAAAAACAGCTGCAGTGGAACTTTGATAAACTGAAACTCTAGTGACAAGAAAAAAATTTGAGTTATAGAAAATTTGACTAATTGAAATTGCTTAAAATTACAAAAATATGTAACAAATATGACTTTCGTACATGGAAAATTTTGAGTTATCGCACTTCGGCTAATTAATGTTTGGCTGTAGTTTATAATACATCCTGCGTTATATCTAATGTAGCATCAAAATGTACCTGACGCATAAGTAATTCCTTCCTCTTCCTCTTGTTGAAAATCAAATGTTTTCTGCCTTTTACGAGCTTTTCGAACTTCATATGTAGTGCTAGAGGCTCGAAAATCTGCTTCGTGTATCCGTTTCTTATCACTCAGATGCAAAACATTTAGTAAATTTCTGTTTATACTCAAATTTAAAGCATTCATAATTTTTATTATACCGTTACCACCATCACTGAATGTTACACTGGCAATATTTGTTACTGTTTGCGCAATTTCTCTCCCAACATTTATGTTTTTCGGGCAATATTTCCATATGAGGGAGTTTAAAGACTCATTAGGATTTTGAGTTCTCCCTCCAAGACAGCGTTTCAATGGATTTGGATCTGAAAGGTCTTTAAATATTGGCTTTACCAACTCCATGACCGATTTTTGGAGGGAGTTCTTATGCTTGAAGTTTGATACTGTGTTCGAGTATGCTGCATGGTTGTACTTACACCATGTATTTGGTCCCTTAGGACAAAAAAAGTGTTGTGGGTCACTGTCAGATGATACCATATGCATCCATACAGCCCATATGCTTTGTCGCATTTTAAACAAATCATTTTTGTTTCCACGAATTGCATTTCCATAGTAGGAAGTCAATTTTTGAATATTGGCTTCCGTCAGCCGGCCCTTTCCTCCAATTGTCTTTCCATCTGATAGCTTCTTTCCAGTCATCTGGGTTTTCAACTTTCTCAAACGAGTTCCCATTCTTTTTTGAATGTGACCTGTGCATTCAAGTTTTTCAACCGCAATTTCATTTCCATATGGTTTGCTATTCGATATTTGTGAAAATGTTTTCGTATCACTATCACCAATATAAAATTTGTACCGAACACCATGGTCTTCAATTGATCTGTTGAATATGCGTAACATTCCATTTTTCCGGCACTACCCGAATGGTTTTTTGAACACACTGTTTTATGATTCTTTTTCCACTTTTCGTACCGAGGGCCACTTTTCTTACTTCTGTAGCTGTTGCAACCTTTACAAAAAGAAGACATTACTTCGGTTTCAATAACCTTCCCGCTTTCTGCTCCGATTAGTGTACACACACCTACAAGTGACGAATGCTCCCTGGTTTTCCAACTACCATCTCCACTTACAGTAATATCTTACGATCCATTTGATAATTCTCTTTCGTCCTGGATAGCAGTTTTCATTGAAGATTTAGCTACAACAGATGTGGCATTTAAAATCCTGTGATTAATTTTATTATATGACTAGCAGCATACCCGTTCTTCGTACGGAGTATATAATATAAAGAAACTTGAAATTCATAATCATGCGCAAATTCTTATAGTATACTAAATGACATGTTTAATCAAAATATTCTGTTAAAATATTTAATATAATGCTCCTAAAAAGAAGTTTAAGAATCTCTGTTCTCGCTATATAAAATTATCTTCATGGACATATCTGAAGAATAAAACATCTTGGACCCCTTATGTAAGCAAATATAAAAAAAAAATATGGAATTGAATCAATATATGCAAAATAAAAGCGTTAAAATTGTATGGGACCCGTACTAATTATATACGCGAATATTAGAAAATATAACCTGTATTAGTAGATTACATGTATAAATTGAAAATACCAATAAACCCGTAATCTTTAAATCTGAAGACAGTCATTTATTCCAATATATGTCAAAATTAAAGTGCTAAAATTATATGGGAAGATATACACGTACTACTTATAATGTCCGATTATTAGTAGAAGATTACCCGTTTTGCAATATGAGTCTCAAATCTTTTTTAGTAAAATACAACAGACGACGTAATAAATTGAATATATAATTAATCCCCTTAATCTTCATACCAGAAGACAGTACTTGATTCCAATATATATGCCAATATATGTCAAAATATATGCCAATATGCCTGTACTACTTATATTCTCGTAGGTTAGAAGATATACCCGTGCATTCCTAGAAGATTACTCGTACAACGTACAATATGCGTGTGTCAGCAATTTTTGCCGCAATAAAACAATGGCGTAATAACTTAAAAATATCAATAATCACTGAATCAATAATTCCGGAACATATCAATAATAATAATGTTTAAACCTGAAGAGTATAATTGATATTATCCAGTCCAAAATGAAATGGCAATGAAATTTATTTTATATACATATCTTCATTATTCAAATCGGAAAGGATTTAATAAAAATCGTCTGCCGCATAAACACATTGGATTTAAATCCGTTGCTAAGCGACATGATATCATTTGCTTCAAATAAATTAGTAGAAAAAATATCGTCTAAATAGTTATATTTCTATGGAATATTTGGCGACAGTTTCGTCAAATTAGCGACATTTTAAAAAATCGCCAAATTTATCGCCAAGTGGGAATGTAGAAGTGACAGTTCCACTTTGCGACAAATTGACGAAATATCATCACAATACTATCCCCTAACAAAAAACAAATAATATCATTTATGTAGCGCCATTTTATCAATTTCAAGATATTTTTATAGATTTGAAAACATTTTTATCAATGTGGTGACATTTTAAAAATTCCCTAAATGTATTACTAAGTAGGATGGTTGGTCTGACAGATAAATGCTAACCAAACATCATTTCAGTGCTCTCTTCTAACAAAACAAAAAAAAAAATTCATTGATATGTAGAAGACCCAAGCCACACGACCAACCCGAAAGTTTATGGCAGCTGTTTGTGTGTCGTTTATATCAATTTGGCGACATTTCCGTCAATTTGGCAAAGTTTAAGAAAAGTTGTCAAATTAGCGATATCCCTCCAAATTCGTAGCTTTGAATTTGCAGATCTGAATGAAACATTCTTATCCCGTTTCAATATACTAAATGAAAACACTACAATTGTATTAGAAGATATACCCGCTCTACTCTTTTTCTGTTTCAACAATCGGCTATATGAATTTATTGGCTAAACACAATATATGAGTTTAGTAGCTAAATACGATATAAGCTTGAACAGTCTTTGCCAAAATAAATTAAATTGATGTACGCAGTCAGCAATTAATATAATTAAATGAAAAATCAAACCGTCCATTCATGAGATATACTTTTATATCCATTTATCCATTTATTTATTATTTAAATCGAAAAAAAATAATAAAAACATTAACAAACACATTTAATTTAATCCGTTATTCGTACGGAGTGTATAATTTAAAGAAACTTATAGTTCGCAATCATGTGCAAATTCTGTTAAAATATTAAATTTATTGTTCCTAAAGAGAAGTTTAAGAATATATGTTCTCACTATGCAAAATTATCTTCACGATCAGATCTGAAGAATAAGACATCCTGCCCCCTTTTGTAAGCAAATTTACAGAAGAAAAAATAGGAATTGAATGAATATATGCAACCCCGTACTAATTATATTGTCGCAGATCAGAAAATATGCCAATGTGTTAGTAGAAGATTACCCGTATTACAATATGCGTCTCAAAAATATTTGCCAAAATAAAAGAGATGACGTAATAAATTGAAAACATCAATAATATCCGTACTCTTTATACCAGAAGGTCGTAATTGATTCCAATATATGCCAATATATATCAAAACATATGTCAATATACCTGTACTACTTATATTCTCGTAGATTAAAAGATATACACGTGTATTTGTAGAAGATTCGTACAACATACAATATATGAGTTTAAACAATTTTTGTCATAATAAAATAATTGCATAATAACTTGAAAATATCAATAATCCTTGAATCAATAATCCCCGAAAATATAAATAATAATAATTTTTAAACCTGAAGACCGTAATTGATATTATCCAGTCAAAAATGCTATAAGAAAAATCAAATCGTTCTTTTCTAAAATATATTTTTATATCCATTTATTTATTATTCAAATCGAAAAAATAATTATTAAAATTAACAGACAGATTTAATTTAATTGCGTTTCTGAGTAACATGATATAAGATAGAATCTTATAACATGTTAAATATGTCATGTCTTATAACATAAACTGCGAAATTAAATAACGATTTTGATTTCTCTATACTTCTCATTGTTCCGTAAAAGCTTGTTTTAAATAAACCATGAACCATGGAGATAGATTTCCCCTTTAAATCATGTTTCAAACAATACATGTTTTCAGAAAGTGACTAATTAACGCAAACAATCTCCCATCAAACTCAGAGATTAAATTTTAATTCACTTTCAAACGATTTTCAAGCTTTTCGTTTGGATAAACCACGGAGTTAGGGAGTAGAACTCCTAGGAAAAAGTTCCGTTTTTCATTAATATCTCGACAACCCCAGGTCTTAGTAACTCGAAACTTGGACAAAATTTATGGGGGGATATTTCAAGGCTATCCACCAAATTTCATTAAATTCGGTTCAGCCGTTTTTCCGTGATGATGAGACAAACGAAAATTTCGTTTTTTACTAATATCTCGAGAACCACTGCTCGTAATAACTCAAAACACGGATATAATTTTAAGTGGGGCTATTCCTGGGCTACCCACAAAATTTCATCAAATTCGGTTCAGCCGTTCTCCCGTGATGATGGGACAAACAGACAGACAGACAGACAGACAGACAGATTTTCATTTTTATTTATATAGACTAGCAGCATACCCGTTCTTCGTACGGAGTATATAATATAAAGAAACTTGAAATTCATAATCATGCCCAAATTCTTATAGTATACTAAATGACATGTTTAATCAAAATATTCTGTTAAAATATTTAATATAATGCTCCTAAAAAGAAGTTTAAGAATCTCTGTTCTCGCTATATAGAATTATCTTCATGGACATATCTGAAGAATAAAACATCTTGGACCCCTTATGTAAGCAAATATAAAAAAAAAAATATGGAATTGAATCAATATATGCAAAATAAAAGCGTTAAAATTGTATGGGACCCGTACTAATTATATACGCGAATATTAGAAAATATAACCTGTATTAGTAGATTACATGTATAAATTGAAAATACCAATAAACCCGTAATCTTTAAATCTGAAGACAGTCATTTATTCCAATATATGTCAAAATTAAAGTGCTAAAATTATATGGGAAGATATACACGTACTACTTATAATGTCCGATTATTAGTAGAAGATTTCCCGTTTTGCAATATGAGTCACAAATGTTTTTTGGTAAAATACAACAGACGACGTAATAAATTGAATATATAATTAATCCCCTTAATCTTCATACCAGAAGACTGTACTTGATTCCAATATATATGCCAATATATGTCAAAATATATGCCAATATACCTGTACTACTTATATTCTCGTAGGTTAGAAGATATACCCGTGCATTCCTAGAAGATTACTCGTACAACGTACAATATGCGTGTGTCAGCAATTTTTGCCGCAATAAAACAATGGCATAATAACTTAAAAATATCAATAATCCCTGAATCAATAATTCCGGAAAATATCAATAATAATAATGTTTAAACCTGAAGAGTATAATTGATATTATCCAGTCCAAAATGAAATGGCAATGAAATTTATTTTATATACATATCTTCATTATTCAAATCGGAAAGGATTTAATAAAAATCGTCTGCCGCATAAACACATTGGATTTAAATCCGTTGCTAAGCGACATGATATCATTTGCTTCAAATAAATTGGTAGAAAAAATATCGTCTAAATAGTTATATTTCTATGGAACATTTGGCGACAGTTTCGTCAAATTAGCGACATTTTAAAAAATCGCCAAATTTATCGCCAAGTGGGACTGTAGAACTGACAGTTCCACTTTGCGACAAATTGACGAAATATCATCACAATACTATCCCCTAACAAAAAACAATTAATATCATTTATGTAGCGCAATTTTATCAATTTCAAGATATTTTTATAGATTTGAAAACATTTTTATCAATTTGGTGACATTTTAAAAATTCGCTAAATGTATTACTAAGTAGGATGGTTGGTCTGACAGATAAATGCTAACCAAACATCATTTCAGTACTCTCTTCTAACAAAACAAAAAAAAATTTCATTGATATGTAGAAGACCCAAGCCACACGACCAACCCGAAGGTTTATGGCAGCTGTTTGTGTGTCGTTTATATCAATTTGGCGACATATCCGTCAATTTGGCAAAGTTTAAGAAAAGTTGTCAAATTAGCGATATCCCTCCAAATTCGTAGCTTTGAATTTGCAGATCTGAATGAAACATTCTTATCCCGTTTCAATATACTAAATGAAAACACTACAATTGTATTAGAAGATATACCCGCTCTACTCTTTTTCTGTTTCAACAATCGGCTATATGAATTTATTGGCTAAACACAATATATGAGTTTAGTAGCTAAATACGATATAAGCTTGAAAACTCTTTGCCAAAATAAATGCAATTGATGTACGCAGTCAGCAATTAATATAATTAAAAGAAAAATCAAACCGTCCATTCATAAGATATACTTTTATATCCATTTATCCATTTATTTATTATTTAAATCGAAAAAAAATAATAAAAACATTAACAAACACATTTAATTTAATTGCGATGCCGAGCAACATGATATATCCTCCTAAAATGTTAAAATTTATATGCAACCCCGTACTAATTATATTGTCACAGATCAGAAAATATGCCAATGTGTTAGTAGAAGATTACCCGTATGCGTCTCAAAAATATTTGCCAAAATAAAAGAGATGACGTAATAAATTGAAAACATCAATAATATCCGTACTCTTTATACCAGAAGGTCGTAATTGATTCCAATATATGCCAATATATATCAAAACATATGTCAATATACCTGTACTACTTATATTCTCGTAGATTAAAAGATATACACGTGTATTTGTAGAAGATTCGTACAACATACAATATATGAGTTTAAACAATTTTTGTCATAATAAAATAATTGCATAATAACTTGAAAATATCAATAATCCTTGAATCAATAATCCCCGAAAATATAAATAATAATAATTTTTAAACCTGAAGACCGTAATTGATATTATCCAGTCAAAAATGCTATAAGAAAAATCAAATCGTTCTTTTCTAAAATATATTTTTATATCCATTTATTTATTATTCAAATCGAAAAAATAATAATTAAAATTAACAGTCAGATTTAATTTAATTGCGTTTCTGAGTAACATGATATAAGATAGAATCTTATAACATGTTAAATATGCCATGTCTTATAACATAAACTGCGAAATTAAATAACGATTTTGATTTCTCTATACTTCTCATTGTTCCGTAAAAGCTTGTTTTAAATAAACCATGAACCATGGAGATAGATTTCCCCTTTAAATCATGTTTCAAACAATTCATGTTTTCAGAAAGTGACTAATTAACGCAAAAAATCTCCCATCAAACTCAGAGATTAAATTTTAATTCACTTTCAAACGATTTTCAAGCTTTTCGTTTCGATAAACCACGGAGTTAGGGAGTAGAACTCCTAGGAAAAAGTTCCGTTTTTCATTAATATTTCGACAACCCCTGGTCTTAGAAACCCGAAACTTGGACAAAATTTATGGGGGGCTATTTCAAAGCTACACACAAAATTTCATTCAATTCGGATCAGCCGTTCTCGCGTGATGATGTGACAATCGAAAGTTTCGTTTTTTACTAATATCTCAAGAACCACTGGTCGTAGAAACTCCAAACATAGACTAAATTTTAAGTGGGGCTATTTCCAGGCTACCCACAAAATTTCATCAAATTCGGTTCAGCCGTTCTCTCGTGATGATGGGACAAACAGACAGACAGACAGACAGACAGACAGACAGACAGACAGACAGACAGATTTTCAATTTTATATATATAGATTTCTGAGAAACAGGCGCTGGAAGACCCATAGTAGAACAAAAAGTAGATAAAGCCGATAAACCCTGTCCTATACATCGCATAGAAAACACAGCTCTTTTGTTTATTTCTGGAATATTTTTCTTAACACCAAGCATTTTTGTATTTTTCACAGACTTTAGTTCATCACAGCTATCACAATATACAAGAAATGTGGATGCTAAACCCATTGAAGATTTTTCACGTATATTTATTGGTTCATGATATATTTTGCAGCACAAAACATTTGCAAGCTCCTTGAAAAGTACTGATATATTAACGATTCTATATTCATGTTCTTCAGATGAAATATGTGACTTATCAACTGAAAGTTCATCTTTTGAGCTGAACAGTTTTTTACTTGAAGCACTTAGCTTAGGCGTAGAATCAACATTTTGTCGTTCGAACACTTTCGGATTGTTTTTGTTTTTAATGACATACATATTTCCTTGAAAACGTCTTCTTTTCGTTCTTTTACCAGAACGAGATTTAGTTGCCGGTGTATCCATTATTAGAATGCAAAAAGCAAAAAGTTTATATTAAAAATTGCACCAAACAGTCTTGTACGTTGAAGTTTACACAAAAAAATATGCAAACGTGAAGAAGTTTGTAATGTATACTTATAAAATAGATTAACTGTATTTTAGTTCAAAGTTCTTATGCTTAAACAACATAAATGCAGAAAATCAATCGCAAAAAGTAAGAAAATATAATGAAACGAAATTGCGAAACTCAGAAGGAATTCTCCACGTTGTAAACAAGTTAACAGCGCTAGAATATAAACAAACTGGGCTGAGCAGTTCAGTAGAGTTGAGTAGTTGCCTTCCTACTGCTGTAGAAATAATTAAATAAATAATTAAGACATGGTGGTGGAAAAAGTATTAGATTTGCATGACAAATCAGCAAACTGCAAACGTAAACAAACAGTGATGTCCCTTTAAAAATGGCGGCGATGGCTGACAAGAGAAAATTTTCAAAAGTGTATGTTGCATAAAAGCTCATAACTTTCGAAATAATGCGAATTTTAGAATGCGGTTTTTTGCACAGTGTTCAGAAATGTTCAAATATTCAGAATAACATAAAATTGATAAATTGATTTTTTGAAGGTTTAAAGGTCCTATGCCCCCTTAAGAAAGGTTTGAAAAATTATACCTTATACGGTTCAAAGTATTTCATTTTGTCACGCCAGGTTAAATCGAAAACTTATTGGTTGATATTTTCTTTTACATTCCCTTATATTCCATAGCCCGTCTGAACATCATACTCAAATTTTATTTTGATAAAGTCATTTCTGAAGCAGTTATCGTGCGAACGGACAGATAGATAGAATGAACCAATGTCATAAGCACTTACAACTATGTTGGAAAATGTTAAACAGCAACTTGGTATTAGAAAATGTTTGATCAAAATACACAATATAAAACACCATTTCCTAGTTAGAACGATAAAATGTATTTATTCTGTCATCTTGGATAACGTTAATGTGGTATTATTTAAATTGTTTACTCCATATCTTTTTAAATGTTAAATAACCAACATTGCATAAATTTTAAATTAAATAAGTAATAATTTTCCCAACCATTTGCATATGTAAAACTGGAATAGTCGATAGTAGAAATAGAATCTTGTGGTTGAAAGCAAATGTTGTAATCAGAAGAAATAAAATTATTTTTAAATGATGGTTATGCATTTAACAATAAAAAAATATAGAATAAACAACTCTTAAAAAATACTACTTTAACATTATCTAAATTGTATCAAGCACATTTTCCGATTTCATCTTGAATCTGAAAATTAATAAATAAACTAGTAAAATTTAATAATTATTTAATAATTGCAAAATTTAATTTAATGTTGTCGTTTAATTTTTCAAAATATTTTTCAATGCATTTGTCGACACAATGAAGCTGAAAATGTTTATAAACATTAAAAACAAACAAAAAGGAAAACAGTATTTCTAATATTTAACGAAGCACAATACACGCATTTTATATAAATATTCAAAACATTTCTAATTAGTTTAGCAATCTTTATAAAGTAAAAATAATTTGTAGCTCATAATTTGGAATGGCAAGTTCTGCCTATATTTATGCTCAATTTTTTTAAAATATTTTTCACTACATGAAAGATTTCTCGAATTGCTGTTTAAATAAATCTGCAAAAATAAAACGACTTGTTACACATAACAATAAAAGTTGAATAAAAGTATATTTCTCAATTGCATGCTGCGTCTAACAAAATTTCAACTTACGGATTAACTTAACTTTTACCTTTATTACTTATTTTGTTGAGATGCAGTAGCATTGCCATGAGAGTGCCATACTTCCCATAGGAACCCGTTGAAGTTTGGAGAAATGTTATTTAGAGATATCCTCCCCCTCCCCCAGAGAAAAAAGTAGAAGAGCAGGGGTAGTTCTGACAGCAGAATAAAATATAAAATTCAGAACACCGGTTCTTTTTACAAAATTTCAGGAAATACCGTATTTTATCGTATGCCACATACAATAAAATATTTGAAGGGTATACTAGCAAAAATATTTCATTAAATTCAAAGATCATAATTTTAAGATCTGATTTAAAAGCGTAAAAATTCCCAACATTTAAAAGCACTATAATTAAAGATTTTATTTAAAAGTACTATCATTTGATATTTTAATTTAAAAGTGCCGAAATACGCAATTTTATTTTAAAATGCCACAATTTGTGATTTCTATGAAAAGTGTTAAAATTCAATAATTCAATATTTTATTAAAAGGTGCTAATGTTTAATGATGCTAAAATTCACAATTTTTCTGAAAAAGATCTAATGCTTGCGATTTGAATTAAAACCGCCTCTTAAATTTGCATTTTTCTTTTAAATGTGCTAAATACTACAATTTCATTCAAAAATGTTAAAATTCATGATTTTATTTAAGAGGGCTATAAAATACACAATTTTATTTTTAAATGCTAAACTATGTAATTTTATAAATGTAAAAATGACCGATTTTATTTAAAAAACACTGAAATACATGATTTTATTTTGAAGCACTAAAATACGGTATTTTAAGCTAGATTATTTGAAATACTAGAATTTGTAATTTTACTTAGGTGTCAAAAGAGCATGGCATCCAACAGAACATTACGTGAAGCCATTGGACTGTCTGACGTATGTAAAAAATTTAAGAAGTTTACGTAAAATTTTAAGACATTCTTGGTTCCCTTGGATGTACTACACCTATCCCCCTTCCCCCCAAAAAAAAATATGCTGATACTATTGCGAACATAAGCAGATTTTGTTATCAAATTATGTAATCATCTGTTTTTGTAATTTAACAATTGATTAATAAACCTGGTAGTATTTCCTTCTGTTTATACTTATATTCTGTAGAAACATATTGACTTATATAAAGCCTAAGATAAAAACTTCACAGTATCTTAGGAAATCAAAGAAACGAAACCAATCAATGCATGACTCACACATACATTTTTTCTTTAACAAGAAGACTTTACTAGAATTTTTTCTTTAACAAGAAGACTTTACTAGAATTTTTTCTTTAACAAGAAGACTTTACTAGAATTTTTTCTTTTGTTTTAGAAATTTGTATAGCTGGGCTAGTTCTTACCGTATTATTTTAAATTCATGGAATCAACTGTGATTTGAAATCATGGTTTCTCAAAACATGAGAAAAGTTATTGATACCAAATGTGTAAGAAAGTTACGTGCAAGATTTTGATCTACAATAAACATAATTTTATATTTTCTTTCAAAATTTTGCATAAAGTGCAGTATTTAGAATTTCAACCAACGATAGCGAATACTATGAGGTTTTAAATGATACTTTTCCTATCAGCATTGACTAATTTCACTATTTAGTCCTTAAGAAGCTCAGTTTTATTACGCATAATGCAATTTAATATTTGAGTGCCATGAAAATGAAATCAATCAAATAACTCAAGTTACTTTTTAGATAAGTCAACAGATAATCAATATTATTGACATTATGGCAGGAAAATCAATAATTTTGATTAATGTTAGAATTAATAATCACCAAATACTTTTCCTTAGATTAGAAGTTAACCTCTTCAAAATAAAAATTTTACAAAAATTTGACATATTGTTATTTACATGTGATGCAAATAATTCAAAAAATCCAAAAATTTTGAACAAAATATTTTCAAGCCAAGAATTGAGCGGTATTACTTTTTACGTAAATAATCATCATATCTCGAAATACGATGGTTTTTAAACGCTGGACTCTTCACAAATTAATAAGGAGGGAAAAAGGTGCTTGAGGTTATAGGGTATTGCACGGAAATGCAATCTAATGTATATGAAGATGCACTTAACATTTTTAGAAAAAAAAGTACAACGAATGTTTATTTTATAAGGTTCATAGAAATGAAATTAACATTTTTACATTTTCCGTCATGCTCCGTTACTTCAACCATAATTTTAAAAAATATGGAAATTTTATTACAATTCACGAGGTCAGAATTATTCCTAGTTATCCAAAAACTTTTACGGTTCCTGTCTTTGCACGTACGCGGAGGAAATGCGCTACTACTATCTTCGTGACGTAATATAAAGAGATTAATTGTAGATTTTAGTGAGAAAACTAAACATGCCGGAATGCGGGAAAAATTACCCTTTAACAATAACAATTATGTGTTCATATTGTGTACAGATATTAACATGTAAGCGTGAAATCAATATCAACCACGCACGTAATAGACGTCACGTGAAAAATTTTCATATCTTGGCGTGAAGTTTTTACCCTCACAGAAGTAAATGTTTCTGAAGAAAAAGGTAATTATCAATCCATTCATTGCAGTGAATCACAAAAACGGGCGATTACGGACTTCGATAATATTTTGATCACAAAATAAGTAATAAAGTTAATCTACTAAAAAGAAAAGAAAAGAAATTTCGTTATTCACAGCATACAAGGTTGAATAAAAGTATCTATTGAATAATATACTTTCATTCAACCTTTCATACTGTGTCTAACAAAGGTTTTTTTTATCGACAACATTATGAGAGTTTCTTTTAAAGGAATCCTTATGAAGCATAGGTAGAACTTACCCTTTTTTCTTTGATCAAAGAGTAAATCCAGCTTGCTCCTTCCACGGTAAACTACAGGATCAAAATGGCGAGCGTCGACATCGAATTGAGAAGTTTAGTGGTGCTGGTGTAGAGGGTGGAAAATCGAGTGTGATAATCTGTATGATCGAGTGAGAACAAACGATCAGATACATCCGATGTAGAGTCATAACCCAACGGTTGATACTCGAACATATTCCCGACCAAAAAATGACCAATGGAGAGGTGTTGTCGAATCCCCAGGAAGAGGGGTGTTTTGATGGATCGAGAGGGTGTCAATGGGTATTATAAGGAATGGCCATTTAACCGTCGGAATTGCGTATGCTCACAAATGTTATTCATCACCTGATTTCCAATGGTTGGAAAAACAATAGAACCATATCCGATTTTTTTCGGAATTCCACTCATTGGTCGAAAAATCGACAGAACATTACCGTTTATATTTTTCTGACGATCATCCAACCGTTTTCTAACCGTTTTTCTTCTAATACATACGTTAATCCGACTTGAAAGCGGTTATCCAACGGTTGGAAAACGGTATACATTTTGTCAATTAAAATTTGACCTTTCAGTCACTGAACGCTCAAAACTTGAAAATAGGCCTATGTTAAATGCTACATTAAAAGTAATATTTTAGTAGAAGTTTAAGTTTAAGCTCCTGTAATAATAACGATGTTATTTATTTATTTTGACTGTAACAAAGCCACTCTTTATCCTCTTCCTATTTTCCCGCCAATGTTTCTTCCTGCCTTAATGAAATTTTCTCAATATTGATTTCACTCACTGTTCTAGTACTTATTATCATCATACAAGCTCTCAGAGATTTCATAACATTTTGGGTGTCAGGGCAAGCTTGCCAGAGCAAACTCAATGCACTACAGAAAAGTTTGATGTGGGCAACACATGATTTTCCTTATATAATACAGTGAAGTTACTACTTTTACAGTAAAAAAATAGGTTTTTCTTATAGCAAATATGTATATTCTTACCAAGATATTAAATTTTCGACAATTAGTCGTCAATTTCATTGATTTAGCATCATTTTTATCCATTTGGCAAGATTTTCGTTAATTTGGCAACATTTCAAAAATTCGCCAAGTTAGCGACATTCCGCCAAAATCGTCACCAAAATCTCGCCAAACGTTATGGACGGAGAAATAAGTTATTCTTATAGCAGATAAATTACTATATTGGCGTTCAAATACAAAAGTATTACTCAAAGTATCTTTTCTCATGAATGGAAGGAGCTAGATCCACGAGAATGATGTCACCAAATTTATCGCATGATATTATATATAAGAAGTGAACATGTTTCTCAGAAGTTAATATTTTATTTTATTTTATGGGATTTTTTCATAAATTTATTTGAAAAATGTGCAATATCTCGAGAACGGTTCATGCTAGCGTTCTAAAATTTATTTCAATCGTTTTCTAAAGGAAAATTACATAAAAAATGTCTATTCACGTAACTTTATTAAAGGTTTTGATTTTTTGATAATTTTTTCAAAATTTCACTCGAAAATTTAGGGGGGTTCTGAACATTCGATTGCGATTAAAAACAATATGCTTCCAGTATTCATGTATTGTGATTTTTGTACCAAATTTCATTCGAATTTCTCCATTCGTTCGTGAAATATCGTCTCCACAGACTCACTGACACACACACATACACACATACTTTCACACACACACACATACACACACACACACACATAAACACACACACACACACACACACAGACATCACCTCAAAAATATTTGATTCGTGATCAGGGATGCTTGAAACGTGCTCTCCCGTCGAAAACTCGAATTCGAATTTTCGACCCATCACTATACTTTCCTTATACATTATGTATATAAGGAAAGTAATAATCGGATAGTGACTTTCAGCAGCTCTCAAGTAAATGAGTGGAACATTTCCATAGAAAGAAAATATTCGATCTTCAACTGCTGTTTCTATTCCACTGGGATGTCTGACACAGTTAATGGATACAGTTAAGTTTCTGACGAAAACACATGATTAATTCCTCATGGACTCATTCGACTTAGTAATCGCATGTCGTAATTCTTACGTTATATTATAACGTAGTATAAAATCATATTTCATTATATTTTATTTTTTGTAATAAAATGTTGTCTAAATATATACTTATAGTCATTTAGTAAATGCATCATACAATTTACACGGTGAGTTATATTACTATAATGGTAACGGGATAATAGAAAAATAAATCTGACGTGGGCAGCACATCAATTTCCCTGCAAACTTAAATTTATTTTCTTTTTACTTTTTTAACAACTAGCCACACATTGAGCAAGAGCAGTAGAAAATTTACCATTTCTGACATCACTAGAGTGTTTCGCTAAACGGATGCCGACATTACGTTTAGTGATGACGATGTAAAATTTATAGTCACCTTCAGAAGTCAACAGGGGCACCACAAACATCCCCAGCATAGCTCTTAAAGTCATCAATATCACCAAAGTTATCGGAACAAATACGATTGAATAAAGTAGTAACATTAGAGTGGGCAGGTTTGAAACCAAACCTGCCCACTCTAATGTTATTACTTTAAATGTTATTACATTACCTCAAAATACTATTACATCAACTTAAATGTTATTACATTACTCTAATGTTATTACATTACCTTGAAACTCGGCATGCAAATGCGGTTTTTTGAGTTATGTAAATGGGCAAATTGTAAGCGCCAATGCTGTCATAGGGCTCATGCAACGCTTATCGTGCAGCATTTCAAATGAACTGCGGTGTCACTAACGGGCAATTGAGACTGGATGTTATAATTTGATACTGCAAGTTGTGTACAAATATGTCTTTAATATGTATTCAACAGCGCTACGAACAATTGCCGGCTTTAGTGAGAGGACGCAACATCGCCCTAAGTGAAACTGGTTGATCGAACAGACGTATCAGTAGTCATTTTGGTCGGAGTTCTATGGTTATTGCTCGATGTTGGCAACAGTGAGTCAGAGAAGGCATATATAACCGTCGCAGGGTCTGAGAACAAACACCCCAGACGGAAAACCACTCTAGAAGATCGTGTAGTCAGGAGCGAAGCCTCGTCCACACGAAAGGCGCTGCTATCAGACATTCGAAGGCATTTACCACCCCCTATGTATCATGTATCAAGGGATACTTTTCGGAGACGACTGTCAGAAGGTGGAATTATATGTCGACATCTATTAAGGTACCTACCACTGGCCTTTGATCAGAATCATGTCCGTCTGAATTGGTGCTAAGTTCGGTCATTCTGGAGAGTGTCCAATTGGAGGCATATTGTCATAGTGACGAATCCCGTTGCTCTCTCACTGCTTTTAGCCGCCACTTGCGTGTTTTAAGGAGGCATGACCAGCGTTCAGATCCTGCATTTGTTATCGAGCAGCCCATGTCCATCACACGTGTTGTCGCAATCTGAAGAGCAATGCCAAGAGACAGCCGATCCCCTTAGCTGTGCTGTAAGCCAATCTGACGACTAGCTGGTACGTCAACGATATTCTGCATCCGATTGTTCAGCCTATGTTGTCAAGCTGTCCAGGTTCCATTCACCAACAAGACAATGCTCGACCTTATACTGCACGAGTTTCTGAATAATGTCTAAGAGGATTTAATACCCTTTCATTGAAATACAGGACCTCAGATCCATCTCCAATAGAACGCGTCTGGGACATGCTGGTACAGCAATTGCAGCCTTCTCAGAATACCACTGAATTAACTGACCAGTAATATTTGTTGCAGAATATTCCGTACAGGATATAAACAACTTAATTGACTATATCCCGCACCAAATATCGACTTAAATAGCTGCCATGGGAGAATTTACCACTTACTAAAATGTCATCTTCTTGCCTAATTTCTTAATAAAATGTTTTTTTTTTTGCTCTCAAATTTCAATCATTTGCATATTTCCTCAAATAATATAGACACGCCGAGTTTTGAGGCTATAGCTCAATTTCTTATGGGTGCATATTATTTTGCAACATAGTGTACATTATTAAATATTTCCCAATAAAAGGATTACTTGATGATGTACTTTCCTAAATAGTATATCCGATAAATAAGGTATTCCTTCAGCCAGTGAAGGTAAAACTTTTCCGCTGATGATAGAAAATGAGCATGCGATAGTATCAACGTAGAAACTGTAAAATTACTTATATTACAACGGAGAATAATTGTTGGAAATGTCTCTAAGGAATCATGGAGACAATTAACAATGGAGAGCAACCAATCAGATTTCCCAGATTAGAAACTTCTAGTAAATGCGAATTCCTTTCTAAGAAAGTTTCCGAATAAGTGTCTACTGAGTAAAGAGTTGAATGGCAAAGCAATTAGAGAATACGCAGCTAGGAGATAAATCTTTAGGTATCCCATTAAAACTATCAGATTGAAATAGGTTTCCGAATAGATAATGGATTCAAATAACAAATTATTTTAACCAATTCTTCATTGAACATATCTCAGAAATCATAGAATTTACACATTATGAGATTATTCGAGAGGTTGGTGGTAAGGGAAAGAGGGTACGGTCCCTGTGGATGCCTCCTCCACTGGGTTCAGGTCTAAATTGGGTGGCACTTCCCGGCCGTCCAAACGGTTACCTTAGATCTTTCTGGTAGGTCGGACGGTCTGGGTCTCAACAACAACAACAACATTATGAGATTGAGCCAACGGCCCTACCGTGCAGAAAACACCGGTTCTCGTTAGTTCACCGAAGTCAAGAAGCATCGGGCGCGGTTAGTACTTGGGTGGGTGACCACCTGGGAGCACCGCGTGCTGTTGGCACATTTCGAGCGCTGTAGCCCGGTGGTTTGCGCGCTGGATTTGCACGCTGCAACAACTGCCACCGTGTTCATGCGGAGTACGATCACGTTAAACATGTGGGTCCGTAAATCCTTCCGAGAGGTTGGTGGTAGGGGAAGGACGGTACGGTCCCTGTGGATGCCTCCCCCACTGGGTTCCGGTCTAAATTGGGTGGCACTTCCCGGCCATCCAAACAGTTACCTTACACCTTTCTGGTAGGTCGGACGGTCTGGGTCTCAACAACAACAACATTATGGGATTGAACAACATAAATCCAATTTGCTTAAGCCAACGTCTTTGTTTCCACCTTTGTGTGTTTTCACCGGATATATACAAAATACAATACAAAATTGTTTTGCCGCTTGTTCGTATTACCAAATATATTAGCTGTGAATTATATTAGCTTTGGTATGTATTGGACTCTAAAGTCTTGGCAACAATAGCTGTTTTGTCAAGGTTTGTTTGTTAGATTCTTTAAGAGCCTTCCATAGAGATCTATTCATTATTTAATGAATTTACATTATTTTAAATTCACTTTAAAAAGTTTATTTTTCCTTACAAACAATGTGTGATATAAAAGACGTGGGAGCATTATTATATTGTGTAATTAGTTATATGCGATACTAATTATTTTCTAGGAATTCATTTTAAACAATTAATGTGGAAATATTTTTAAATGTGTTAATTATTTTATATAGTGCTAAATAATTAGTGATTAAATTATCGAAATTCTTGTGAATATTTATTACAATTTGCGTTTACCTACTTTCTGCAGATGCATCCTTGGATACTTACGTTCACTATAAAAGAATGGTATATATATATATATATATATATATATATATATTCCAAAAAGAATACCTGAGTACAGAAAAGCAAAAGATGAATGTGAAAAACGAAAAGTATCACAAGTGGCCGGGGAGAGTTGTGACCCCCCACTCTCCGGTTAAGCAATGCTTTATGCCATGGCGACACTCCCGGAAGCCGATACTTATACATGGAATGGCCTTAATACCATCAATTACCAAACAACAAAAACCCACAACAAAAATTCAAAAACACAATTTGGATGACACACGAAAAAACTATTCAATTCACTCAATGTGCCTACAAATGAACGTGCCGATATAACACGTCTCAACAAATTCCAAAAATCTTACCAAAACTGTCCGATGTATATAAAACTCCAACTTGTAGTCCACTTCACAAATAACCATACTCAATACTCGCGAGTCGTCGCTATTCAATGACAATGTTTCAACTGTTTAAATATTTGCCCTTACATTCAGTTACAGTTAACCCAGTGAATTCTGAAAGTATTTTAATTACAAAACCCTTGGGATTAGGCAGCTTAGCACAAGGGCAGCTTAGCGCCATGTTTGCATATTTTACGTATGAGAAATTTTTTTCATGTAGCTATCTCGGAATACTTATGTGTACAAGGGCAGCTTAGCGTCATGTTTGCATATTTTACGTATGAGAAATTTTTTTCATGTAGCTATCTCGGAATACTTATGTGTACAAGGGCAGCTTAGCGTCATGTTTGCATATTTTACGTATGAGAAATTTTTTTCATGTAGCTATCTCGGAATACTTTACATTTGTAAATTATATATATATATATATAATATTATATATGTATTTTATATATATATATATATATATATATATGTATATATACATACACACACACACACATATATATATATATATATATATATATATATATATATATATATATTCATACGAGTGTCACGCTAAAATTATTTAGACAGGGGCAGACGATATGCGTCCGAAAAAAAATTATTGGTCGGACATTTAAATTTGAACATTTTTATGTTCCCAGATGATAATTTGTGGCAGCAATTACAATTTAGCTATCGTAGAATACATTTCGAAAGAAACGAAAATGGAGTTAACGCAAGAGCATTATTGAGCTATGATTTTAAAGTGTAGCTAAATCGAGAAGAATATCTTCAACGTCTACAATTAACATATAGAAATGATGTTCCTTCTCGTGCCACTCCATTCAGATGGTTTACAGAATTTAGAAGAGGTCGAAATTCTCTCCTGGAGGAACTTTGTCAACTGTCCCAGAAAATGGATCGATCATTCGAAAAATGTTAATTTATGATAAGCTCTGTACATACCAAATGATACAGAAGGAACTTAACATTGGATCCGCAGCTATACATAAAATTATTCATGAAGAACTGCACATGAAAAAGTCAGTTTGTTGCTGGGTCCCCCATAATTTAACAGAACACCAAAAAGCGGAGCGTGTTAGAAACACTAAAGAAACCCTAAAATTATTTAATGATGGTGGGCACCGCATTATTTCTAGAAAAATAGCTGGTGATGAAACGTACATACCATTTTTTGACGTTCCAACACGTCAAGAAAGTAAAGCATGGGTCTTTGAAAATGACCCCAAACCAACAATGGTGAAAAGATAACGAGCAATGAAAAAAAGTAATGTACGCCGTGTTCTTCAGAAATATAGATCTGGTCAAAGCCATAAAGCTACAGGGATAGAAGACAGTTACAGCTAACTGGTATATATATATTGCTAACATATACAGCTAACATATACAGTTAATTGGTACTACAGATCTAAAGACCATTTATATGGGTTTAAAGACCATTTATATGGGTCATAGACAGTTTATATGGTTAAAGCTCCATTTTTATGGGTTAAAGACAATTTATATGTTTTTAAAAACTTGGATCCTTATAACTCGCGGAATTACCCTATCCGTAAAATATTTAGTGGGCGATTCTAAAAAATCTCAAAAGATTTTTTAGCTCGGAAATTTAGAACTTTTTATGCACTCTGTATTTTATATTCTGTTTTCTGAAAATTATGAATATTTCTTTATATGGAATAATTATATTAGGATGTAAAATTTCAAAAAATTTTTATTTACTCATGAAAATTATAAATAATTTCTAGCTCTTAAAAATCCTTCAATTGAAAAGATGTTAGGACGATGTTTTCATATATTACTCTCCCTGCAATACATGGTAATACATAGGGAAAATATTGGAATCGTGTCGAAAATCGCAAGTGGAGTTTTCGACGTATCTACACGTTTCGGGACCTATAGAACTCAAAAGAAATATGTTTATCGTGACGTCTCTGTGTGTGTGTGTATATGTGTCTATCTGTCTGTGCAATATATGCATTCATTCTAACTCAACTAATTGACCAAATTTTATAATAATCTATAGGTAAGTCACTTGTGTGTTACCCTGATGCTGAATAGATCTTGGTATGATTCGTGATCACAGAACCTGCAATTTTGTTGTAAAATGTTAGCGCAAAAATCATATTTATCTTCTCTAGCTATAAGACTAATTGACCAAATTTCACAAAATTTAGTAGATAAATCACTTTTGGGCTACCCTGGTGCTGATTAGATGTCGGTCCGATTCGAAAGAAAAGAACTTGCATTTCTTTATAAAGTGCTCTCAAAAATTGTCAATATCTAAATAAAAAATTTTAAAATAACTCTAAATAAAAATACGTATGCTCAAATACATCAGTTAAATGCATTTTCATACATATTTTTTGACAATGAAAATGATAATACCAACCCTATTACAGTATGACATGCCGTTCTCGAGATGTGTTAATTTTCTCGCATTTTTGCTCGCAGCCGTTAAAAATACTTCTAATAACTAAATTAAAACGGAAATTGAATTAAATTTGCAAATTCAGTGTTATTTCAAAAACCATACGTGTTATTATACGTGTTATTTTGTGCAATTAATCTTAATCTAATGAATTACTGCAAAAACAAAAACAAAATGAATTTGACTTTGTAACAAAAGACATGTGCTGCCCACACTAGATTTTTTGTAATTCCTCCTGCCCATATCTTCCAAACACACAAGCATGCATAGACGGACAACATTATAAAAATGTTTTATATGCGGTTATGTGTCACAACAGCACAAAATATCGAATTTTCTTAATAATGTTTCCTCGATACTAGACTAGAGAATACAGCAGAACAATATTAAAGATTAGAGCCTACAGTAAAATATATTCCATTCTGTATTAATGGCGGCAGAGGTCATCTTGACGGCTAGATATTTAGCTGATTATGTCTTGGATCCGGACCAGAATACACTCTTGTTCTTATTGGATGAAATAAGAGAAATCAACGTCTAGAAAAATACTTATATTCCAACAAAGCTATTTTCTGAAACCCTACTGGTTGAGTGTACCGTAGGAAGAAATAAAGAAATTTTCTCCTTTTCTGAAAAGATAACATTATTTCTAGGTTTATTTGTTTGAGAACTTGGGGTTTTATCAATAACTTGTTCTGCTATCTGATTCTATCTTTATTTGCACCTAAGAGTCCTCTTGAAGATAAGAAGGTGGAGATATATGAAAAAACAAACGCAAGATTTTTTTATGGCGCAGAAGTTTGCTATATGTCTTGACAGCATTGTGAAAATTGTGAAGTCCAGCTAAGTAATAAATTAGATCCCCTCTTAACCCACTTACCACTTAATTTGGACCAAAAGTAAAGTAGTTAAGAGGAAATCCAGTTAAAAGGGAGTGATTAAAATTGTTAAATCCATTGCATTTCTGACATCTGGCACTATATACATAATAAAAATTGCACATTACAGAAGAATTTTAAAAAGTTACTGGATAGAACATTTATTATTAAAATTATATTTAATAAATTAATATAGTCAACGACAAAAAGAGATATGCAGAAGTTTTGTTATAAAGATATTACTTTTTCTTAAAGATTTCAGATACATTAGTGTTTTTCATTTTTACTTTCCTTATAAACATAGTATAATATATGAGGAAAGTATTGTGAATTATTTTCGAATACTCAAAGATTCGAATTTGAGTTTTCGACAGGAGAGCACGTTTCAAGCATCCCTGAACACGAATCAAACGTTTTTAAAGTGATGTGTGTGTGTGTCAGTGAGCCAGTGGAGACGATATTTGACGAACGAATGGAGCGATTCGACCGAAATTTGGTTCAAAAGTTACAATTTGTGAATGATGGAAGCCTATTGTTTTTAAACGTAATCGAATGTGTAGAACCCCACTAAATTTTCGAGTGAAATTTTGAAAAAACATCAAAAAATCAAAACCTTTAATTAAGTTACTCAAACAGTTACTTCTTATATAATTTTTTATTAGAAAACGATTGACATAAACTTTCGAACAATAACAGCATGAGCTCTTATTGAGATACTGCACATTTTTAACATAAATGTATAAAAAAATCACGTAAAATAAAATAAAATATTAACTATTGTAAAATATGTTCACTTTTCATATGTAATATCAAGCGATAAATTTGGTGACATCATTCTCGTTTATTTAGATGGTTACACACATGAGAAAATATACTTTGGTGTAATACCTTTGTAGTTAGACGCCAATAGACATTTATCTGCTATAAGAATAACTCATTTCTTAGTCCATAATGCTTGGCGAAATTTTGACGACGAATTTGGCGGAATGTCACCAACTTATCCACTTTTTAAATATTGTCAAATTAACGAAAATATAGCCAATTGATAAAAATGACGTTAAATCAATGAAAATGGAGACTGATTGATGAAAGCTCAATATCTTGGATGGAATATAAGAATCTATGAGTGCTATAAGAATAACCTATTTTTTCGTCCATAACGTTTGTATAAAATTTTGATGACAAATTTTTGAGAATACCTCCAACTAGGTGACTTTTTAAATATTATCAAATTGACGAAAATATTACCCAATTGTAACAAATTCGCCAAATTAATGAAACTGACGCTGAATCAATGAAATAACGACTAATAGATGAAAGTTCATTATCTTAGAAAGAACACAAGTATAGCCTATACGAATAACCCATTTCTTCTTCCGTCAGTTTGTAACGCTTGGCAAGAAACTTAAAAGGACGTCACCAACTTGGCGATGTTTTAAATGGTGCCACTGTGACCAAAATGTCACCAAATTTATAAAAATGCCCCCAAATGAGAAGTAATGTGTTGCAAATTCTGGTTTATGCCATATGACGGCATACATTCTAGTATGCAAGAAATGCTCTTCTCTCCGTATGTATGTAGAACTTGGTGTTGTATTTGGCAAACTTGACGAATAATCTAGTAAATTATTACCAACTTTTCGATATTTCTCCCCAGATTGACGGAAATTTCGTCAAAAATGCAAAAATTGACGCCTAATTGATGAATTAATTATTAAAATATTTTAATAAATGGATTATATTGCTTATTGAGGATGCTATCAATACTGTTAATTGTTAATTTAGAGTTGTGTAAAATATAAGTTAATTGGGTACTTTGACATATATTATTACATGTTGTCATCTGGAAAATAGCCAAATGTACAATTCAACGCTAGAAGCACAGTGCCGTGGATCTTATACATTATTTTTTTACTGTAAAAGAAGTAAATTCATGGCATTATATATGGATAGTGTGTTGACCACATCAGATTTTTTTAAACTTGCATGGCAATATTTTGTTCCGAAATTCACTTATTTATTATCAGCATTAATTTTATTGAAGTAGAGGTTAATAGCTGTTTAACATAACGAAGAACCACTTTTATAGCATTCCTTCTATCAGTATGTCGAACTCGTAAGCTTCCTGATGAATCTCCGTCATCTGAATCGTCAGCGTTATCTTGAGGCCCATTAGTGACAGTCTCGATTACAACAGTCTTCATCAGACAGCATTTCGAGGTCCAAGTCTTTGTTAAATTCAAATTCCTCTTCCAGATCTACTTCTGTAACATCACTAACGGCGATTTTTATGACAGGTGATTTTACAACAGATCAAATTGAAGCCGGTTTAAGTGGAGAGCCGGTTGAGTCCACTGTATTAATCTTTCCAAACTTAATTTTACTGTAAAGCACAAAGTACTGACATGGATTAATTCCTAAAATTGAAATTAATTAAAAACTCTATTCATATGTTCCATATTTAAATACAAAATGTATTAATTTATATTTAGAAGCAAATCTGTTACCATTGCAACTATCTATTCAATGTACGCATAATAAGAGAACTGAGCAAAAATGAGTCATAGTTTCTACAGTTTACTCAAGATATCTCTGCGTGGAAGTCTTGAAAGACTCAAGACATCAAACAATATGCAATATGACTGCCTGAGAAAGTCAAATGGTGATTTCCACTCCAGATAATTCATATACGCGCTGCTTAAAATATTTTGCCTATTTAGATGAAATATAAAACGAGTGCGACTATTGCAGATATGAAAAGGATACGCCAGTTTCATATCCATTAGAAAAGGAGAAAAAAGTGTAATAAATTCCCTTTTCAAGCAAAACCGTTGGGGAAAATATTTATGTGGCAGAGAAAATATATTTTACTTTTGATGTCCCTTTCATATTTTAATTTCTTTTGCAACCGAGACAAATTTAATATTTTCAGAAAAGTTTCCCTGTTTCAATATAGAAAAATATAGAATGTAATTCTATATTCGTCATATGTAATTCTATCTTTACTAATATCATTTTTTCTTGTTTTCATAGCATGTAATGAAATTATATACATCTGAGTACTATTTATTACTTACGGCTTGCTTAGAATATGTTGCTTACTTGAAATATAATAAAAAAAACGCACAGCGAGTTAAGAACTGGAGTAGTTTGGTGGCACTTTAGTATATACTTAGAAGGAAAAAATACATTCCCTTTAAACGTAAAAATGGCAGAGGAGGAGAGTATGTGACAGAGAAAAATCCTTTTATACTTTTCTAAACCTTTTCATATTTTAATTCATCTTTCACCCAGGACGCATTTAATATTTTCAGAAAAGTGAGCAGTGTCTCATTAACATTACTTTAAAAAAGAATAAATGAAGTGTTTAGTCTTCTGGGAAAACTACTAAGAAAGGATTAAAGGTTCAAAGAGTAATTCAATCAAGGTAATATTCCGAATACAACGTTTAAAAGTAAAAAACTTTTAATAAACTTAAAAGAATTATACAGACAGTTTGCAGTTGCATTTTTACAGTAAAATGTTAAACATATTTGTCTATTTAGATGCTTTTTTATCGAGTACATATTTAGATATTTCCATCTATGTGTAAGAAAATTATTAGAAGAGGGTCGAAAATAGGACCAAAATTTTCGACTCATCTGAACGTTTTGGATACTCTAGAACGAGAAAAACTATTTTTAGCGTCACGTCTATGTGTCTATCTATCCATCTGTGTAATATATGTACCCCTTTTATCTCAAAAACTATTCAACGTAATTTCACAAAATTTGGTAAGTACATCAATTATATCTTACCCTGCTGCTGATTTAAGTTTAGTGGGATTCGCAAAATACAGGACTTCACTTTGTAAAATGACTTACAAAAATCTTAAAAATCTGAAATAAAAGACTAAATAATCTAAACTGTATTAAAATAATTATTATATTATATTATTTAATATTGAACAGCGAAAGAAAAATACCAACCCTATTACTTCAAGATAAACCATTTTTTCGATTTTAAGGTTTTATATTTTGTTTTTAAGTAGCTGGCCACATTTTAAAATGCATAAAATTGCCAAATGAAACGAAAAAATAATAAAACTGCATGTTGGATATAGTTACAAATAAGTATCTATGTTATTTTCTGAAATTACGTGTAATTTAATGGATTATGAAAAAGAAAATGAATTTGAGTTTGTAGAGAATGCGCAGCTCAAATTATAGTTTTTACTAAATTTTTCGGAATACATCCAGTATAAACAGGATACTTTTATTCCTAACAAGATTTCATAATACAATACTGTTTCTGTGCAAAACACTAAAAGTATAATTTTTTTACTTTTAGACACAGATTGGTTTCCGATCCTAGTTGGTGTCAACATATATAACCACTTTTACTCATCAACACTCATAAATAGGCATTCTTTAAATGCTTGATCTTGCAAAATTTCGATAAAGAAAACATTATGTTTCAATGGCACAAACTACCTTTGAACTTTAAATTCAATGCCTTTGTTAATTCTCGCTCACCATAAATTTGATAAAATGAATTGAATAGGGCTTCAGACTTTGAAAAATTTGAATTTTAAGCATAATAGTTTGCAAAACGATCTGTGGAAACGAATGTCAGATAGCATCAATATAGTGCGCTAAATAATTAGTATAATTAATTTGAGATCGGAGATTAATTATTAAGTGGTAAAAAATATTAGCAAACCTAGAATTGCAGAATTTATCGTAATATTCTTTAAGAATTGCGTTCACTAATAAGCCACCGATTAGACTGCTGCATGTAAAATACTCGTAATTACCATTATAAAAAATAAATCAGGGTAAGTAAATCAAATACACTATTTTATCTTACTTTATTTATTACTAAATATTACCATTATTTACATTACGTGGGCTAACTACTTGGGACATACTAAGGAGGCAGAATAATCTCTAAAATTTTCTATCTCAGATCGACCTACTTATTGACTTCAATGTATTTACTATCATTCAATCTCGAAATTTTAACTATTGCAATGAGTATTTGATAGCACTTCACTTGTTTGACATTATTTAGCACCCAGTCGCTTGCCGGTCCTCTAAATGTCAAGGTACTTGTATTTATTGTGGCACTAGATTATGTTTAGTAACCACACCAGTTGCCGGCATCATTAGGATAAAAGTATGAAGAGTTATATAAGAAATCTACTGCAAACCAAGTCAAGCCATGCCAAGACGATACATTATGAGGCGCTTGTGCGGCATCACTTATCTCCACATTGAATTTGTGAATAACGTCCAATTTTGTATTTTTCCTCGGTGAGTAGTGAACTTTCATCATTCCTCTTTAACAGGATGTTGACCTGGATCTTTCGATGTTGCCTGATGGTGACTTTGTCTTGGGATTAGCTGACTGCCTGGAAGAGGTAATGGGGACGGGATGAAGGGAAAGCTCAGACTTGGTAGAATATACCGTACTCAAATTCAAAGTTTATAAAGGCGACCAGAAAGCATAAGAATACATAAGTGGAATTAAAAATTTAAAATTAAAGGAAATAATTAAAGTGGATTGCAAGCGGGCTGATATCAAAAACAGCTAGCTAATAAGTAATGGTACCATATCGGTGTATTTTGATCTAATGACGAAGAGGCGCAGTTGTGGCGACATCTATCGTCGTCATTTAGATCGAATTCAGCTCATGTGACACCGGGTTGGGAAGATGCAGATCTCGGCTTTTTCCAGGCGACCTTTCGAGGGCCGACCAGAATATTATGAGGACGACGCTTCCTTAGATAACTAAGAGAAGTATTGTCGTAGCTTTGGGCTGCGTCTCTCAAACATGGTTTGCATGAATCCTTCTTGTAAAAATTTCGAGTGTATCCCAGAAATCTGCTCTTCTGGTACGCAAGATACTTTGAGGTCATAGTGAATGACTTTGTTTTGTACAAATCGAGGTGTATTCACAATGCATCCTAATGTTTTGCTTTGGAATACTTGCAATTTCTCAATGTGAGTTTTGCTGCCGATCTCCAGACAGGACAAGTAAAGAGAAACGCCGCACACTGGTGCCTTGGCGGAAAACTCCCCGAAACCCAAAAATAATATTTTTCGATACCAACTACTCTTTTTTGATAGGCAATGCACCGAAGTAGTATCTTGCCATGTAAATAAATGTATTTTATTCAGTATAACTAGAAGGAAAAACTAATCTTAAACAAGACTTCCACATTCTAATTGAAATCTTGTTTTTTCTAACTAAAATTTCAATATTTTTCAGCAGTGTTGACCATTTTCAGAGTGTGTTTAAATTAAATGCGAAATTATTTCATATATAGGGTGTTCTATGGAAAATAAGTTAAATTAGAAAAAAAAATTGCTATAAAGAAACTAGTGTAAAGAAAAAACTGCCGATGTAATATTCTTGAAGATAATCAAAATTTGGTATCACGTCTGCATTCAATAAATAAAATCAAGAACAAAGCTTCTTTAAAACGAAAGGTCTTTTATTTAGAGCATCCTAAAAGACGTACTAAACATATATTAAAAACTGCTAGAGCACTTTCGGACGTATATACGCCCTTCATCAGTGGCTACATGAACAGTCAAAACATGGAATGTTTATATATATAGAGACCAGTTTAAAGCAAATTTGCATAAAAATATAAAATGGTAAATGAACTTACTATAAAATAATACAATAAATATACATGGAAAATACAAGATAAAATTAAACGCTTCCAAATTAAAAAAATAAATATATTACAAGAAAGGTACTAATACAGATTTTTAATTACAGGAAAAGCAAAAAAATGTTTTTTTTTGGGGGGGGGGGGGGCGTCAAGCTTGATTTTCCTGAGAGTGACATTAAAATAACTATTAAGAGGTTTGAAGTAGAGTCGATGATGTAACATTTTCTAAATGAATAAACAGATTTTTCTCAAGTGACTCCATAAAATTTAGTCCACTTTTTTCTCTAAAAATACACTCCACTGATAAAAAGTTTATGAAACAATTTCGTATTTAATTTAAACAAATTTGCAAATTGAATGTATGTGTCTAAAACGAAACGTAGAAGCACGGAATGCAAGGTCAACTATCTTGAACCACATCCTCACGTACATTACAGAACATATACATATACACAGGCATCACCTCAAAGCTTTCATTTCAGTTCAGATATGCATAAAATGTTCTCTTCCGTCGAAAATTGGAATTTAATATACATATATACGAATATATACTGTCAAACGGGCATCCTGTTAAAAGAGTTCAAAATGTGTTTGGATTTTAAGACGCTCTTCCTTGTAAAAATATCGAATTTGAAACTTTTCATTAATAGAATAATTTCACTGAACAATAATATGAAAGAAAATCATTTTTTCATGCAAAATATCTATTTCTTTTTCAATTAACCTTTCTTTTCAGTTCTAAATTTATTTTTCATTGAAAACAAATCCAATATTTTCAGAAATGTAAAAATTGAACTAATATAACTTTAATAAGGTATAAAAATTTAATTGCTTTCAGGAAAAATTACAAAGAAAACATTGAAGTTTCAAAAAAAAAAATTGGAATATTTATTCTACCTGGTAAAGAAGTATAAAAAGATGTTAATTATGATTGAAAAAAATTTCTTAAAACATTTCTGGAGAATAACTTTCGTTTGAATATTGGTGTCTTGTCTAAGAAAATTTTTTGAACTTTTAATGAATTTGTTTCTATGAATGAACTTGTTTAATTGTATAACTGATTGTTATAAAAACAATTATAATAATTTTGTTTTTACTTTTGTTTTTACTTTGTTTTTACATTTTATATAATACACATAATTTGTTATTTAGCATAACTGGCTGAAATTATTATTTAAGGGTATTTTTTCATTATAATATTGTCAAATCAGAAGCATTCATTTCGTTTAAATATTATTCGCTAGAAATCGCAAAAATGTTGTTATCACACCTACAGGCATCACCTCAAAGCTTTCATTTCAGTTCAGATATGCATAAAATGTTCTCTTCCGTCGAAAATTGGAATTTAATATACATATATACGAATATATACTGTCAAACGGGCATCCTGTTAAAAGAGTTCAAAATGTGTTTGGATTTTAAGACGCTCTTCCTTGTAAAAATATCGAATTTGAAACTTTTCATTAATAGAATAATTTCACTGAACAATAATATGAAAGAAAATCATTTTTTCATGCAAAATATCTATTTCTTTTTCAATTAACCTTTCTTTTCAGTTCTAAATTTATTTTTCATTGAAAACAAATCCAATATTTTCAGAAATGTAAAAATTGAACTAATATAACTTTAATAAGGTATAAAAAATTAATTGCTTTCAGGAAAAATTACAAAGAAAACATTGAAGTTTCAAAAAAAAAAATTGGAATATTTATTCTACCTGGTAAAGAAGTATAAAAAGATGTTAATTATGATTGAAAAAAATTTCTTAAAACATTTCTGGAGAATAACTTTCGTTTGAATATTGGTGTCTTGTCTAAGAAAATTTTTTGAACTTTTAATGAATTTGTTTCTATGAATGAACTTGTTTAATTGTATAACTGATTGTTATAAAAACAATTATAATAATTTTGTTTTTACTTTTGTTTTTACTTTGTTTTTACATTTTATATAATACACATAATTTGTTATTTAGCATAACTGGCTGAAATTATTATTTAAGGGTATTTTTTCATTATAATATTGTCAAATCAGAAGCATTCATTTCGTTTAAATATTATTCGCTAGAAATCGCAAAAATATTATCAGCCTTCATGAGCTTACACTAATTATCAGCCTTCAAAATCTAAAGACATATTTATGACTTTTTAGAGTTAAAAATCTGATATGGGCAGCACATGATTTTCCCTGCAGAATTATATCCACGTTATTTTTATTTTAAATAAATGTAATTCACTTTTAATTCAATTTTCGTTCTCATTTAGTAACAGGACTTTTTTTTAAGAGCATACGTAGTTTTTTATTTTAGATTTCGACGATTTTTGAGGGCCATTTTGCAAAAAAAGGCAGATTATTTTTTCCGAATCATACCAAAATCTAATCAGCAACAGGGTAACCCACAAGCAACTTATCTACCGAATTTTGTGAAATTCGGTCCATTAGTTTTTAAGCTAGAGTGGATACAGGCTTTCGTGGGCCATTTTGCAAAAAAAGATGGATTCTTTTATTTCGAATTTTACCTAAAACTAATCAGCACCAGATTCGTCCACAAGTGACTTACCTACCAAATTTTATAAAGTTCGGTCAATTACTTTTTTAGTTAAAATGGATACAAAATCTGTACAGATAGATAGACAGACAGACACACATACACAGACGTCACGCTGAAAATAGTTTTCTCGTATTCTAGAGGTCTCTAAACGCGTAGATCCATCGAAAATTCGAGTTGCGATTTTAGGCATGATTCCAATACTTTCCCTATACATTGCCATGTATTGCAGGGAAAGTAGAAATATATTATCTCCACCGTCCTATAAAAAGCGACCTTTAAACCACTGTCGAGATGGCTATAACGTTTATAACGATATATAACGTTTGTAACGTTTTATAACGATAACGTGTCGCGAAATAGGATTTGTCAATTGCCAGAAAATACACTTTTAATCTGCAGGCAAATTTCGCATCAATGTCAGTCGTTAGAGTAAAAGGAATTACTGCACACACATCTAGGCACGTCAGAAATGTTTCTTTCTTATTATAGGGTAGTTGTATATTATTACGAAACGTATTCTCTAGAATCGTGGATATATGCGCAGGATACAAAATCACAGAATAAGAGATTTTATTCTTAATGTTGACGAATGTAATTTCACAAAGCAGCAGCTACTATTCTCAAAACATTGGCAAAAATCACAGTCCAATGTAGCTCATGTCACGTTCATTCACTCAACTCTATTCCAACGGAGGGGTGAGTCCTTTTCATAGTCTCACCATACGAACTTCTGGAAATATCTATATCTCAAAGAATAATCTTTCTATCGAGAAAATTTTGGAACATTCCGGAAGTCGTCAAATTGGCGATAAATCATCAAATCTGGAAACCCTTCTTCTAACTGAGAATTCCTGGCAACTCTGGGCTCACGTCGTCCTCACGTCATGCTGACGTCATGGACTGTGTTTTCTTCACCTGACCTTCGAGAAGGACGAAAGAAGAAGCGCCAAACGGGATATTGTGCGTTCGCATTAATATATTACTTCAAAATTCCCCCCCCCAAAATTGAGTTCATTCGATATTTTTACAATTTTTCCTCAATAATCATGGATGCACGCTCAACAAACGAGGATGATTGCGAATTTCTGGATAAATTTTTTATTAAAAACGCCAGTAAGCGTAAACAGAAACAATGTACAAGAGGTAACTGTATAACAATAACTATATAACAATATCTTACAAGATCACAAAGAACTTGCGAGTTGCAATAAAACGGAAACTAAATGCTCAGCTAATTCGCAAAATAGAAACATGCTAAACATATATACAAAACATACGAATATATTCTCAAAACACTGACGTATTTACAATTCTCTTTATCTTGTACCACACCAATACATTCTAACTGGACTGTGACCATCCTCCATATCCTCCATAGAAAGATCTCGAAATTCAGAACATCTCTTTAAATTCTCAACAAAACTACAAAATTCGAGAAGTTTCCAAAATGTCACCAAGTTTGCGATATTTTCCCAAATTTATCGTCGAGTCTGCCATCAAACTCAAATGGATCGAACTTTCAAATAATTATAATGTTTTCCTGTAAATGTCGTTTTACCTCGGGGGCAGGAAATATGAGTGAATATATTTGAGGTATTCGTAATAATACTTTCCACCATATATAGTTGACCTGATTCTTTAGAAACTGTGGGACACAAATAAACGTAAAGAAGCTTAACTTTATAATTAACATTACCATTATTAATCATCTTATCTTAACATTGCCGTAAATTCTCATATTAGTGGAATTATTATTGAAATCGTGCATTGCTAGTTGTGCCGCTATATAAAACACTCCAATAATTTAACTTTCGTGCGAGTCCTGCAAAGGAATTATTAATTATTATAATACTCATTGACTGCCCCGTTTAAACTTTAACAATAAAACATTTATTAACAACATTAATCTTAATTAAATTCAATTACACTATTTAATTATATTATTTCAGCGGAGGGGACATATGTGACTAAAACGGAAAATCCTAAATAGTGGTTATGACTTGATATCATTTTCAATGGGCACATACCTACAAGTCTGTCTTGGGCTTTGATCATATATCAAATGCTTGCATCAGTTGTTTGTACTGGTCATAACTCTTTGGTGTGTGGCTCCTTCTCGTACTCTGATTGCACTCACACATTAATATATCTCCATTATTTTGGAATCTCTACGGGGCACTCTACAAGTCTGAATTCGCCAAATTCAGTCATCGTCTCCAAGTTATCTTAAGTCGTAGTAAAACATCACTGCCTTAAGTTATATTGGTATCTCACTCTCTCAAGTCATGTTAGTTTCTATCTGTGCACAAGTTATCCTCTTGTCGTCCTCGGGTCACAGACTGTGGTTCCCTCGTTGGGGGGAGGGACTCCCTCTTTTCTTCCATTTGCCGCATTGAGTTTGACGTAACAATCTTCTTTTTTATTGGTTACTCTTTTAACCAATGGAACCATTCCACATCTCATACGGCCCAGCTCGGCCCCGTCTGTCATGGCGCCCCTAAATTTATGGTCTTTTGACCTTTAGGTTCACAGGGTGATAAAACTCGGTGCCAGCCAGACTACAAGTATTGTTCGCCGTTTTGGCCACCATAAATATTCACATTGAACTGTCTGATCAAATGTGAGATCTATTTCTGGTCTCACAGAAACGTTCTTTCAACATAATTATGTAATAAAGTAGACAAATAAAGTTTGGTAATTAAGAAAAATACATTTGGTAAAATATTCACTACTATTTTCTTTATATATGAAAAGAGGCGTTTAAACGAGAAATTCCATCAATATTATGACTTTAATCATATTAATACCCAAAAAAGAATTTTAAAATTTTGGGTGAATGAATGCATTAATAAATCTTACATTTATTATTTACCAAGTATTCACGTACGGTGTTTCATTTTCGTTATCAAAGAAACTTTAAAATGTATTTAATCTCAGTGACATTTTTCGTGACCAAATTAAGTCAATAAAGTACAGGTTTTCTTAAACTTTACCAAGTATACGTAAAACAGATGAGAACGTGGATAAAATTTTATTGAATACATTTTGTGATTGGAATTTTTACAATGGCACATCCTTATAGTACATCCATAAATTTAATCATAAACGTGAAGCGAATATTGTTTACGGATAAACGTTTAAGTAAGGAAATGAAAGTACTTAGTTATGAAAATTACAAAACTCGAACAATTTATTCCAAAAGTGCAGTCAACCGAATAAAAAATCGGTATTAGTTTTTCAAACAATTTTGAACAGAAAATAATTATTCACTATTTTAATACAATCTTGCATCGATGCAATGCTTTTTTAAGAATGTCGTAATTGGAATTTATATTTCTGTGGCTTTACGTACTTGTGCGAATCATGAAAAACTTGGCATTTTCCCAAAAGTATTTCTAAAAAGAGCATAAAAACGGTCATATATAAATGTAAAATAATAAATACTGATAATATTTTAATGCACTCGTGTTTATGAAAATTGCAATACCGAAAATTAATGGCCAAAATAAGAATAACATTTATGCTACATATGGCATTCTTATCTGAATAGTGGTACAAATAAATGATTACCGTTTAATACCAATACAACCACATTGCTGGCGCAAAATCAGTATTTCATGAAGCCGCCTCTAGCGGCAATAAGAGCTTCTGAACGTCGCGGCATCAAATCAAAGGGAGTTTGGATGTAACTCTGGGGGATTGCCTGCGTGACTTCTTCGATCCGGGTCCACAGTTCATTGGTGGTGAATGATGGAGAACAGTAATTAGTCACCGAGTGACCATATATGTTCAGTCGGTGACATGTCTGGCGAACGGGTCAACCAAGATAGAAGCTGTATCTGCTGTATGGTGAAGAAGGCGTGGACATTCCGAGAAACACGTGGTCTTGTTGGAATATAGAGCCAGGAGTGTGCTGAAGGAATGGTACAACTTCGGCCTCCAGAACCTTCTTGATGTAGTGGTTGCTGTTGAGTGCACACCCATTTCATAGCAGCCGGGATTGCCTATGATTACCAATGACACCACACACCATCACACTTAACGTTCGTAAAGTATGGCATTCTAAAGCGCATGCAGGAAGATGACGCTCAGCACAATACCATCACTACGAGTAGTTTCATACATTAGTATTTTAAATTAATTGTTAAAAAATTTTATAGTGTGCTTTTTGGTTTGATTTAGCGTAGAATAGTAAACTTTTAAAGATTTACATATTATTGAAAGGGAATATATTTGTATGTAATTTTTACGGTTTTATAAGAGTCATGAAGTAAATAGGGTAGGGAGTATCGGCTACCGGGAGCGTTTGCCATGGCGGAAAAAAGCTTTAACCGGAGTGTTGGGGGTCGCAACTCCCCCGGCCGTTGCTCCGGTCACTCTTCTAGAAATTTACGAGTACATTGTTACTTGTCCCTTTTGTGAATTTATATATATATATATATATATATAGCAGGGTGATTAAAAAAAGATAAACCAAACTTTACAAGGTGGCAGTAACCACGATATTACTATGACGAAAAATGATTGATGTAGTGTATACTACCACCTTGTAAAGTTTGGTTCATCTTTTTTTAATCACCCTGTATATATTATGGAAAATTACTATCAAGCTATAATTTCTACAAATATACCTTAGGCTCAAATATTATGCAAATAAAAACAGGCAATTTCTCATGCAGAATTTTATAACCTACTTAGTCTTTAAAAATTGGTTCTAATAAGCATAAAATCTGATATAACATTTCAGAAATCTAATAAATTGCAACTTTATGTTACCCGTACTTTGAGACAATTTTGATAATATTACTTTTAAAATATACATTTATTTTGTTTCATTTTATAATTTATACTTTTTTTATGCATTATTTTATTTAAGTTATATCAATGGATAAATCTAAAACATATCTGACATGAGTCAGACTATCATACTGTTTATACCTAAGTGCATATTATAGTTTAATATGTATATAATGTATGATATAATTGAATTATTCGCACTACCAAATGATAAATCCATGGCCAGAGAGAGCATTCTATAATGAAGCATTCCAATTAGAAAATGGAACATTCTATAATTAACACATTCTACATAATTAATACATTTACATTATTCAGTATTTTCATTATATTATGCATGGTGCGGAAAGTATTTTTTTAAATGTACATTCGATGTAATTAGTTGCCCGATAAACATTAATAAAGTAAGAAGAATAAATTTAATTATAATTAAACGCTTTCCACATCATTTTTTGCTAATTGTTATGTAATCGCATGCTTAAGTAATAACGAAAGCAATGCACAACTGCCTTTGAAGTTCTAGTGCTTCACCTCACTCATTCAAAATGAGTCAAACTGACTGAGTAAGTGACATTCACCTGAGCACATCAAATTGACTGAGTGAGTGAGTGACAGTCAACTGAGTGCGTCAAACTGAATGAGTGACAGTCAACTGAGTGCGTCAAACTGAAAGAGTGACAGTCAACTGAGTGCGTCAAACTGAATGAGTGACAGTCAACTGAGTGCGTCAAACTGAATGGGTGACAGTCAACTGAGTGCTTCAAACTGAGTGAGTGAATGTCAACTGAGTGCGTCAAACTGAGTAAGTGATAGTCAACTGATTGCGTCAGACTGAGTGATGGGGGTGATGTATCAAAATTTCCGAGCGTTTCGACTATAGCTAGAATCTTGTGTCATTCCATCCATCTCAGAACCAAGGCTAAGAGAGAAATCTAAAATTTTAGAAATTCAAATTAGGGGTAACGGTACAAAGAAATAATTAAAACGTCAAAAATGTTTTGCTTACATATCGAGCACCCACTATAGCTAACATCTTGGTTTTAGTCTTCCTTGATAGATCTCAGCTTCCAGGTTAATTCAAAAATATAATATTTTGAAAATTCGAATTAAGGGTAACGATATAAAGGAATAAGGGTAATGATTCAAAATAATCAAGCACTTCACCAGAGCAAGAGTGCCGGTTTAGGTCTCATTCAATCCGCGTCAGCTTTCAGATCAATTGAAAAACAGAAACATAAAAAAATTGAATTAGGGGTGACAATGCAAAGGAATTCAAAAGACTTACACTCTTTTGTTTATCAGAAACAATGAATATAAAATATTAAAAAATAAAATGCGACCATGTTTTGCAGAATGATTTTTATATTCAGAATTTAACATGATTTTTCCCATGCAATTTTTTCTTGCGTTACTGATATACTAATTAAATTTCGATAAATTATTCAAAATAATACACTCACGGACAATGAAAGTTGCGCACCAAGAAGGAAACCTGGTACAACCGCGAAATGATGCAAATAGCTACAGGGTGGGCTGATATGAAAATAATCCCAGTCTGGTGTGATTACGCATGACCGTACACCCGTGAGTGGCGCTTCAAGCATGAGTCAGCGGCGTTGTAAACCGACGTGTAGTCGACGCCCCATCAATGCGAGAAGCTTCGGCCGAAGCAAGCACGAGTACGGAATGAAAAGAATAGTGTATAGATGCCAGAAACGTCGATATAGGGAACTGGCGGACTTCGAGAGAGGCCTGATCATCGGGCTGAAAACCGCAGGGTGGTCAGCGCGCCGAATAGCCAGTCACGTGGATCGTTCGGGCCATACCGTCCGACGGTGTTGGGAGAACTGGTCCCGGGATGCCACTCAGACATGGAAGACCGGCTCTGGACAGACCAGACATACCACAAGTAAAGAGGATCGAGTGATCGTTCGACAGGCAAGTATAGAGTACACGGCAACCCGATCCGTGATATAAACACACGTAGCGGTTCCTGTGTGCCCACGAACCATATCTAGACGCCTGAAGGAAGCGTATCTGCGATCCCAGCATCTCTTACGTGTGCTGTCGTTAACACAGGAACATCGGCGGCTGCGGTTGCAGTGGTGCCGGGCCAGAGCAACGTGGAACGTCGCAGATTGGCAATATGTGGTGTCTAGCGATGAGTGCCGCTTCGTTTTGGGGACCGATGATCAGAGTATCCATGTGTGGAGGTCCACTGCACAACGCTATAATCCCAACCTCGTTACCGGGCGCCACACCAACCCCACTGCAGGCATCATGGGCTGGGGAGCCATAGCCTACGAAAGCCGATCCGCTCTAGTGATGGTATCGGGAACATTGACGGGCCAGCGGTACGTGGATGAGATTTTACGGCCCCATGTGCTCCTATTGGTTGCTGAGATTCCAGGGGCACAATTATAGCAGTACAATGCCCGGTCGCATGCGGCTTGGTTCGCCCAGGCCTGCCTGAGTCATGTCTAGACACTTCCATGGCCTGCCCGCTTCCCAGACCTGTTCCCTATCGAGCATGTGTGGGACCAGTTGAAAAGCCAGCTGCTTCGTTACTGCAATCCTCAGCAACGGACGTCCAACGTGGAACGTAACGTCCAACGTGTTCGGACTCGTCTGCCGCCGGACAACATCAGTCGTCTGTTCGATACCAAGCAGGGCCGTATTGTGGCTTGTCTCGCAGCACGAGGCGGTGCGACGCGCTATTGAGGATGACCGGAAAATGTACCACAGTTCCCTCTGTATGTGTTCTGCTGCGCTGTTTTTGTGATCATGTATATCATTCATCTGTATCCTTCCATCAAAAAAAATTCAGGTCCATCCTTTGCTCCCTTCTTCATGCGCAACTTTCATTGTCCGTGAGTGTACATAGAATAAATAACTGTGCATCAAATGATATAGAATTTTCAGTTTTAAAGTATTTTTTAACCTTTATATTAATTTGACGTCTTGCTTAATGGCGCTAATGTATGAAATATAAATGCAACAATATCTTTAAAAGTATAATAGTAAATTAGTAGTTATTTGATTCTTTTGTCACCAAAAATACAACAAAAACAGTTGGTAAAGCAAACCGATTAAGTGAAGCTTAAGAAATTGCAAAAAGATTTCATGTTTTGCTCTCTTTCATATTTTATCTGATAATTATGAAATCCTATAATACTTTTTGAATATTTACCAATCTTTAATCATCACTAACGTGATATGTGATTCTAAATGCTGCTACATGTAATAAAAATCGGATAAATAATTATTTTATTATAATGGAAGTACAAAGAAACAAACAAACATATACAGAGTTACCGATGTCACGACAAAAAGTTTAATATTATTCTAGACTATCTAAAACGTAGAAATACATTGAAAACTCTAAATTTTAACCTCATTTCAACACACTTACTATAATATGTACAACAATGAACGTTAAAGCTGTGGTGCTAAATATTAAAGAGAAGGAGAGAGGGAAAAGATTAAAATAATAATTAATGAGTGGGGTTTATTTATAACTAACATTTAGTATTCAGTATAAATACTCCCACCAATTATCTGTTGCATCATAATACTTATGCTAGCTGTAAAATAAATTAAATTAGTTGGAAGTTCATTGAAGCTACATTTTCTTAATTTCGTTAATTAATTATTTTAACAAAGTAATATTTACATAATTTACATCCATACTATAAAGAAAGAATTAGATCCCCTATCATCAACAATATTCCTTAATTCGAGGGCCAGATCTCAAACCTGAAAAATTAAATTAATTTCAATTTGCCAATTCTCGTAATAATGAAGTCCTGGGTATCTGGTTGCTACCCATGGTCAAAAACCACAGATTTATATTCTGTCACCACTATACGCTCAATATATCGCTTGCTGGTTGTCTTTTTCCGTAGAATTGTAAGATCTGTGCCTCTCGAATACCATTTCTAGCTGTATGTGTTGCTCGAATCTATAAGTAAAAATCATAGACAGTCCTCAGAGTACTCTGTTTAAGACGTCATGGGAGAGTATTTAGAGCCCTCATCAGCGAGTGTGTTTGATTCAACTATCGAATTATGTAGCGCCACGTGTCTGACTCTTCATTGGGTCAAACTGTCCCGAAGAGAAATGTAAGTAGTATCGACGATTTTCGAATATAAGGACTGTACTAAAATTTTAACAACTAACTGTTATGATGTCAGATCGTAAAAATCTTAATCAGTCCTCAGAGTGGTCTGTTTAAGACATCACGGGAGAATATTCGGAGTCCTCATCAGCTAGTCTGGTTGGCCCGACTAACAGGTTACATAGAGTCACGTGCCTGAGTCCTTATTGGGTCAAACTGTCCTGAAGAGAAATGTAAGTAGTATTGAAGATTTTCGAATATCGGAGATGTAATAAAAATTTGACAAATAACTGTTATGGCGTCAGATTTTAAAAATCTTAATCAGTCATTAGAGGGGTATGTTTAGTCCGTCATGGGAGAGCAATCAAAGCGTCCTCATCAGTGTGTGTTGTTGCCCGACTATCCGGTTACATAGAATCAAGTGTGCCTAATTCTTCATTGGATCAAACTTTCCCCCAGGAGAAATTCAAGTAGTATTGAAGATTTTCTACCATCGGGGTTGTGATAAACATTTGTTAAATAACTGTTATGATGTCAAATTGCCAATACCTTTGAGTTTATTTTTTAGCATTATTTTATAAGCATTTGCTAACAATACCACCTTCGATACATAATACACTATATTATTTTTAATTTCCATAATTGATGCATTTTTAGATCTGATATCACAAAACCTGATAAAATATTCATATTGAGTTGATTCCCGTGTATTGCAAAATTAATATATAACTCACTGAAATAAAAGTGGCCTGCTTTTCCGCATAAAATTAACCCAATCTTATACCGCACAGAATTAAATTACATTTATTAATCTAATTTATTGGATCTATTCAATATTCAAACGCATCATGATAAAGAAATTTATAATTTTGACCTACATGTAGCACCCTAGAAACCTCAGAAAATCGTTGCCATGACAACCAACATTTTGCTGCTCTCGTTTCTGACACGCGCGATGAATGGCAATATAATCTTATCGGATAACATAAAACGCATCAGTCGAGTAATGCAATAACAATTATACAGGATTTCTATATATTTCATTACACTTGCATTGTTTGAACTGATCCTTTGTGTGCAGATTAGTCATATAATCTTATTAAGATAAATATAAACATTCCATCCTAAGTTTCCTATATAGTATAATGTACTATATATTTAACAAAGTATAATGTAATATCAAAGTATAATGTAACTATATAGTATAAAGTACCATATATTTAACGCCCTTTCCAACGGAAATGCAATTTTATTTAAACATCTCTAAAATGCGATACATTCAGTTCTGCTATTTTTTTTAATTATCACAGTACTAGAGTAATTTATTTAACTAGAAAATTTAAAACGTCATCAAAAGTTTGCAAAAGACAATGCTAGTTAACCAAAATGTTAGTAAAAAGCTAGTTATATAAAATGAACTTCATTCAAATTGACTCATTGAAATATAAATCGTCTGCCCTTCTATGTAAAATAAATGAATATTTTACTCATATCACTTATATTCCAGACATCAGCGCTAAATACTTTTTCATGAAAAAAAAAACCCAGCAAAGTCTTACAAGTGTGTATAATTGGATTTTGAATCTTTGGTTTTTAAATATATATCATTTTGAAGCTTTATTATTTCCACTTTAATTTGTCTCATTTTCATCAAATATTGTGGGAATTTGAATAGCAATTTCCCAAATATTTGATGAAATTGAATTTAATTCCAATTTTAAATCCAGAATTTGCTGAACTTTACCATATATGGTAGGGGAAATTTAAAAGAAATGTATTTTCTTGTATGCGCAATTACAAATTAACAGTATAGCGTTTTACATTTTAAAAAACAAAATACCTTGAGAGAGGATGACACCGCAATTTTAGTATTTAATTTTTAAGGTCTATTTTCTTCACTTGTGTTATTTCCTACATTTAAAGAATTATAGATTTATAAAAAACAAAATGAACTTTATTCAAATTACGTCATCGAAATATAAATTGTCTGACTGTATGTAAAATCAATGAAACTTTCTTTCATATCACTTATATTTCAGACTTCAGCGCTAAATAATTTTGTATGAAAAAAAGAAGAAAAAACGGCAAAATCTTATAAGTGTATATAATTGGATTTTGAAACGAGCTCAATTTTTTTCCCAGAAATATCTGTGTGAACAAATTTTTATTTATTTTTCTTCCACTCGAAATATCCACGAAACTGTAAAAGATAGATATAAATAGTAAGTGAAAAGATATGTATAAGAAAATTTAGTTCTTAAATCTATTTTTCTTTTAAAAAACAGCTGTTATAGTTTTCGAGTAATTTCCTTGTCAAGTTGAAGAAGATAGAAACTGTTATATACTGCTTATATCCTAAAAACTGAACTATAAACAATGAGCAAGAATTTGTCGCTCCAAAATCCTACAAATGTATATAATTGGCTTTTGTATCAATCTCTTGTCTTTCGAAGTATAGTGGCTATAATTTTCATATTTTAGCATTTTCATCTGGGTTTTCCAATATTGCAGTGCAATCCGTTTACTTCTTGATGAAGCATTGGTGTGAAATCACTATATATATATATATATATATATATATATATATATATATATATATATATATATATATATATATATATATATATATATATATATTGCATAAGTTTAATTTATATACCGCCATGCAAGTTATCAAAATAATTTGATATTTTAACGTAAAGTCTATAGTCGTAGTACTCAGATGAAATTGGGGCGAAAACTAAAAGTTCAATCTGTAAATAGTTAGATAGTAACTTGTAGTGCTTTAAAAGTCTGTAAACGAAACAAATGGGTCTAAAAAAATCGAATAAACTCATTGAACTTGACTGAAGTTTTATTTTACATAACGTTATTCACGCAAATCCATTTCGGCTCCATTGGGGTGAAGCTACCACGGGTTTTTTATATACTATCATTTTTATCTTCATATATACATGGGTAGAAACCAAATGGGATATATAAGGTTGTTATACATTTGAGTATAACAAAAAAAAATCTGATGTGGGGAACACATGACTTTCCTTATATAATGAATGAATTTATTACTTTTACAGTGAAAAAAAATGTTATTCTTATAGTAGATACATATACACTTTCCAAGATATTGAATTTTCTTCAATTAGTCGTTAATTTCGTTGATTTAGCGTCATATTTATCCTTTTGGCGAGATTTTCGTTAATTGGGCAACATTTCAAAATGTCGCCAAATTGGCGAAATTATGCCAAATTCGGCGCCAAAATTTTGCCAAGCGTTATGGACGGAGAAATATGTTATTCTTACAGCAGATAAATGACTATTGTGCATTCAAATACAAAAGTATTACTCAAAGTATCTTTTCTCGTAAATGGAAGGAGTTAAATCCATGAGAATGATGTCATCAAAATTATCGCATGATATTACATATGAAAAGTAAACATATTTCTCAACAGTTAATATTATTTTTTAATTTATGGGATTTTTTTGATAAATGAATTTAAAAAATGTGCAATATCTCATGAACGGTTCATGCTAGTGTTCTAGAGCTTATGTCAATCGTTTTCTAAGGAAAAATTACATAAGAAATGTCTCTTTGGGTAACTTTATTAGAGGTTTTGATTTTTTGATAATGTTTTCAAAATTTCACTCGAAAATTTAGGGGGGTTCTGAACATTCGATTGTGTTTTAAAACAATAGGCTTCCAGTATTCATGGATTGTGATTTTTGTACCAAATTCCATTTGAATCGCTCCATTCGTTCCTCAGTTATCGTCTCCACAGGCTCACACGCACACACACACACACACACACACACACGCACATACACGCACACACACTCACACACATACTTTCACACTCAAACATACTTTAACACACACACAGACATCACCTCAAAAATGTTCGATTCGTGATCACAGATGCTTGAAACGCGCTCTCCCGTCGAAAACTCAAATTCGAATTTTCGATCCGTCACAATACTTTCCTTATACATATGTATATAAAGAAAGTAATTATACAATTCATAAATAACCATAACACAAAGAAACATAAATTGATACACGGTAAATATTAACATAGGATAAAATAAGATTGATATGATCGTTGAAATTAACAGATTTGGCAATATTTCAACTGTCAGAATTGTACTTTGAAAGAGGTCATTGTAAACATTGATCAAGATGTTCATCACTTAAAGAATTTTCTATTTCTTATTTTAAAATATTCATGTCAGAAAATTCGGATTTCGCCAATACCTAGACCATAAATAAAACAATATTTTCTATGCCGCATGCGTCAATATTTCGTACTTATTTTTGGTGAATTTTAAAATACACACTTTGAGTTTTAAATATACATCATTTTGAAGCTTTACTATTAACAATTTTTCTTTAACCTGATTTCATCAAATATTGAATCTGACTTACAATTTCTTCTATTTCAATATATTTTTGAAAACACCTGTGAAAAAAAAAATAAAGCGATATTTTCAATCTAACCCAAATCTTCAAATATTGTCTAACATTGGTTTTCTGATTGGAATCAAATAAAAAAAAATGTGTATATCGAATGGAGGGAAATGAAAGATCTACTCGAAATCATGCCATGATCGACCGGTTGGGCACTTCTGTCCCAGAGTAATGGAATTAATTTTATTCACTTTGTCGTCAAACTTTGCATATAAACTAAACATTTTATTAATGCATTTAAGCATATTTAATCTTTTATTTATGATTTTGGCAATTGCTGTGGACATTTTGGAAGATCATTTTTTCCTCAGAATCGTAGTGAAATCTCAGCAACATAAGGGTATAGTATAAGAGACTTAACTACAAAATTTCATGAATTTTCGTAAGACAGTTTTCGAGCTAGAGAGGGTAAACTGTAAATTTTCTGCAACCTTTGCTCAATGTTTTCAACTACTTTGTTGATACTTTCAGCAATCTGATAAGAAAATCCACAATTACAGGCGTTCATGAAAATGCCAGCTTGATTTCTGAAATTTTCAGCTAATTATCGTCTGCCAAAGCGTTATTTCTGTATTTTTAAATAAATGTTATCATAACTATCAGGAATCGTAATTCCCATTATGGACAGCTGATTCCCGTGAAACTTTCAGTAAAATACTTTAAAAAATATTACAGTGTACATAAAGTCCATAGACAGACACATTAAGGGAGATACAAACGTCAGCCAAAAATCGTCCTTCGTACTCTAGATTGATCAAAACATGCAAAAAGAAAACCCCTTCATCAAAAGTGACAAAAACTCTTCTTCAAAACTTTAACTGAATTTTGAATAAGAATTTGCTGTACGTTACTATATATGGTAGGAGGAATTTAAGATAAATGTATTTTCTTGTATAAACAATTAGAAGTTAGCAATATAGCGCTTTACATTTTAAAAAGCAAAGTACCTTGAGGTAAGAGGACACCGCAATTTGAGTATGCAATTTTTAATATCTATTTTCTTCACTGATGTTATTTCCTACATTTGAAGAATATTAGACTTATAAAAGACAATATTTAGCTCTACGTGCTTTTCTTTGTTTTCTATATTTTAATCCGACACATTGTTGAAATTTAGTATTTACAAAATAATCTGTAAGATATACAGATTTTTTGGGACAGTCCTTAAGCACCTCAATAACTTTATAAAGAAAGGTACATGAATGTAAATGTTAAGTTTACCTATAGTAAAGTAATCATTCCCAATCGAAGTAATTACACAACGTCCCTAACGAATAATTTAAAAAGTTAGGATACGCACTCGGCAACAAATTGAGATAAACGAATAAAACTAATTAAAAAGTTGTAGACCATTGTATAATAAATAGGAATAAACAATAAAACTGTTGCAAAAAGCATATACCGGGGACATAATTTGGATATTAACGAATGGCAGTCCTACTCAGTAATATTAAAATCAACACTCAATGCACACTACCTATGTTTTAGAAAGATGTATCAACTTCTTTGATACTTTTATTCAGTAATTAAAAGTTTAAGGAAAAAACTGGCGGCTAAATTTAATATTATATATTCAATAAAAGGAATACTAAAAGAAAAGTGGGCGAAACTTGAACTCTGATAAGGCAGTCCTAAATATAATCCGATTTATCAATCCCACTGGGTTCCGGACAATATTGAGTAGCTCTACCGGTTATCTAAACACTTACTTTACACCTTCCATTAGATCATACCATTTATTTACTGCACGGCATACACCACAGTAAACGTAAACCACAAGATAGAGTTTGAAGAACACAGAGACATGGAGATGTTAAATTTCTAAATTTCTAAAAAAAATATAAGACCTACTATAGGCTATATAAAAATAAAATTGCCTAACTACTGGCTTGAGTATTTCCCGATCAAATTTCAATTTGATAGTCGCTAGAGATGCAATGCATGTAAAGCCTGGATCGAGAAAAATGTTACGTTTCTAAACATTTAAACCTTACGTAAACCACAAAGCATGTAAGCATGTATCACTATTGTTTTTACAAAAAAAAATTCACAACAAAAAAGGTGATATTTCTAAACAAAAACAATGTATTGGAAAACGAGTATGCCAAGCAATAAAAAACGTCAGCCAAAAACAGATGCTAAATCTATGAAAGTGAGGCTAATTGTTGAAAATTCAATATCTTGGAAATAATATAAGTACTATATACTATAAGAAAAACCTATTTTTTTGCTGTAAAAGTAGTAAATTCATTGCATTATATAATGAAGGTCATGTGTTGCCCACATCAGATTTCTTAAGGTCAAATCCAGTCTAATACACTCACAATGCATTACGTTCAGATAATAAAGTGCTGCTTTGTCATTTCATTATTCGAAAATTCACCTTATCTTCTAATCCATTTATTAATGCAAACTCTATCAGCGTTACAATTCAATATTGAAGCGCCTCCTTTTGAAGGCATTCGAAATTATTCGACCTGTATCTCTCCGCGGGCCGTATAACCATGGCAACGAGCATCTTGCCCTTTCCTCTTCGGGACACGCAGTAAATGGCAATTTAATCTTTACGAATAGCGGAAGATGTGTCTTTTTAGCGTTGAAATATCAATTATGCAAGGTTTGGAAATCCTCGTACATGTTTACGTGATATCGACTGCGATTTAATAAGTTTTATTGTTTAGATGATGCAAAGATTGTCGTAACGTTGACGGAAAAATTAGCGTTTAGCAAATAGAAACTCTAATGTAGTGAACATGATTTTTATTAGACGTGGTAGATTGTTTAACTTTCGTTTAATATATTAATTGAAGTGAACTTACAAATTTTAATTAAGTGTCTATTACTTTCCTTATATACAATAATGTATAAGGAAAGTATTGTGACGGGGTCGAAAATTTGAATTCGAGTTTTCGACGGGAGAGTACGTTTCAAGCATCCCTGATCACGAATCGAACATTTTTGAAGTGATGTCTGTGTGTGTGTGAGTGTGTGTGTGTGTGTGTGTGTGTGTGTGTGTGTGTGTGTGTGTGTGTGTCAGTGAGACTGTGGAGAGGATAACTGACGAACGAATGGACCGATCCAAACGAAATTTGGTACAAAAATTACAATCCGTAAACCCTGGAAGGATATTGTTTTCGAATGTTCAGAACCTTGTTCGAATGTTCAGAACCTCCCTAAATATTCGAGTGAATATTTGAAAAAATCGTCAAAAAATCAAAACCTCTAATAAAGTTACGCAAATAGACATTTCTCATGTACTTTTTCATTAGAAAACGATTGACATAAATTTTAGAATGCTAACATGAACCGTTCTCGAGATATTGCAGATTTTTAAAAAAAATATCGAAAAGTCAGATAAAATAAAAATATATATATATTTTCTATTGAGAAACATATTCACTTTTCATATGCAATACCATGCGATAAATTTGGTGACAGCATTCTCGTGGATATAGCTTGTTCCATTCCTAAAAAAAGATACTTTCAGTAATACTTTTGTATTTGAACGCCAATCATCATTTATCTGATGTAAGAATAACTTATTTCTCCGTCCATAACGCTTGGCGAGATTTTGTCGTTGAATTTGATATAGAATGTTACCACCTTTTTTAAATGTTGCAAATTAACGAAAAACTCGCCAAATGGATAAAACTGACGGTAAATCAATGAAAATGACGACTCATTGACGGAAATTCAATATCTTGGAAATATATATTATAACTATCTACTATAAAAATAATCTATTTCATAAATTCATTGCATTATATAAGGAAAGTCATGTGCTTCCCAAATCCGATTTTTTATAGATATGTTCGAAAAAGATATGTGAAGGATGTGCGTGAAAGCGAAATGATTAAAGTTAATGGAATTCTCATAAAACTCTCATGGATGAAACGTTTAAAAACTCCTGAATATTTTGAGAATTATACCTACGCATCGCTAGTATTAATGCGGTATTAGCTAGTATTATTTGATGCAACAGAATAGTATAGTATTTAGTATACGTTATTTAAGATCATTTTTAAGTTAAAGGCTTCTAAATTATGAGCACAATTAATCAGTATTTTTTCATAGTTGTAGGATAGCGTACGGAATATATGGGGATAAAAATAAATTATAATGTAAAACAATTTTGAATAAGTAGAAATATTCTTTATTGTTTCACTTCTAATTTGCATTGTTTTAATAATTTATTTCTAAAAAATTGACAATTTAAATAAATATCTAATGTCTTTTTCCATAGAAATAAATACAGTGCAGGACTACTTATCTTACCACCGCCCCACCTAAATTATTGTATCAAACGATATTGGCGTTTTCTAATTATGAAGTTTTCACTCCTTAATTTTACCTCCATGCTGCTAATTTTTAAATTCCAATTCCAATTTGCTTTTGTCTATCTGTATGCATTTTTTGTCTCACGATAACTGCTCTAAAGCAAAAAACAGCTTTTCACATTTGGATATATGGTATAAATTATTGCTTTATAAGACAGGTTTCATAACATGAGTCCATTATAATAGGCGGCCATAAATCTGGCGTAAAATAGTAATGAAAGTATTTTATCCTTAATTTTATGTAACACACTGTACATTGAAGAATATAACCTTAAAACAAAAAAGAAAAATTTTAATCAAATAATTTTAATATGTAAAATAATTAGGTAAAAATGGAAAAATATTCTTATTCAAAGCATAAACTGAAGTAATTGTAAGTATTACTATTTTTAAAATGAAGTAATCTTTATTCGTTTCTTCTGAGTAAATAATATTCTTTTTATGTCATTCTCAATGTTAGTCAATTGCTCAAAAATATGATCTGGAACATTTTTTACTGATTTAAAAATTAAATAAATATGTCTATCTCAACGAATGAACGAACTTATTAAGCGAAATTTATAACATGCAACCTCCATAGACCTTAACCGGGGAATCTGTATTTGTACGCAATAACGAGAAATTCAGTTTTAACGAGAGTCAACTCTATATAGTGTTCCAAGATAACTCATTTGAATTGTACTGTTCTGCAATTTAGATATGTAACACATGTGAGACCAGAAATATGAATTTGCTAAAACACTAAGGTACGAGATTGTAAGAATAAAAACCTATCAGGAGAGAGATGGACTGTCGGAAATGTTGACGTTAAATTAAACTAATAACACTGGCCGATAAAAAAAAAATCTCTGCTGACTTAGATGTGGCACTAATTTTTAACTAATTTTGGTATGCTGATTTGGTACGCTATTTTCTTTTTGTATCACGTTTTATTGCTATAATGTTATAGGAATTAAACTTTTGATCCCGCAATTCATGAGGGAATTACTGATAATTTGATGATTTCCTGATAAAAATATCTCTATTTTTGTGTCTCTGGGATAGTCGGGCTAGGGACAAACATTGAACTCAGAAGAACTGGTCAGTAAGAACATCTTTGAAAGTTGATGAAAAAAATCTGATGTGGGCAACACATGACTTTCCTTATATAATGTAATGAATGTACTTTTACAGTAAAAAGAAAAGGTTTTTCTTATAGTAGATACTAATATTCGTTTCAAGATATTGAATTTTCTACTATTAGTCGTCATTTTCATTTATTTAGTGTCATTTTTATCCATTTGGCGAGATTTTCTTTAATTTGGCAACATTTCAAAAAGTCGCCAAGTTGGCCACATTCCGCCAATTTCGTCGCCAAAATCTCGCCAAGCGTAATGGACGAAGAAATAAGTTATTCTTACAGCAGATAAATGACTATTGGCGTTCAAATACAAAAGTATTACTCAAAGTGTCATTTTTCATGAATGGAACGATATAGATCCACGAGAATGGTGTCATTCAATTTATCGCATGGTATTACATATGAAAAGTGAACATGTTTCTCAATAGGAAATATTTATATTTTATTTTATATGAGTTTTTGATAATTTTTTTGAAAAATGTGCAATATCTCGAGAACGGTTCATGTTAGCATTCTAAAATTTGTGTCAATCGTTTTCTAATGCAAAATTATATAAGAAATGTTTATTTGCGTAACTTTAACAGTGGTTTTGTTTTTTTTTGACGATTTTTTCAAAATTTAATTCCAAAATTTAGAGGGGTTCTAAACATTGGATTGCATACAAAAACAAGAGACTTCCAGTGTTTACAAATTGTGAGTTGTGTACCAAATTTGGTTTGAATCGGTCCATTCGTTCGTCAGTTATCGCCTCCACAGACTCACTGACACACACACACACACACACAGCCATCACTTCAAAAATGTTTGATTCGTGATCAGGGATGCTTGAAACGTGCTCTCCCGTCGAATACTCGAATTCGAATTTTCGACCCCGTCACAATGCTTTCCTTATGCATTATGTATATAAGAAAAGTAAAAATGGCATAACTACAACTACATTAATGAAATTACTATATTTGTCTGTTAGTCAATGTTACATTTTTAAAACTTATTTATCATACAATTCCGAATACCATTTGTTTATCTTAAACCATTCACGCTAAGTACCCACTTTTTGCCCATTTTTGGGCATTCAAAGTACTTTAGAGAAAAAACTTGACGTGATACGCGAAAACTACTGTGATTTTTGATTTCAGAACATCAAAATACCATAAAATCAACTCTTAACTGTAAGTCAGCAAAAAACGTGTCGACCTGTATAATTATTGGGTAATAAATTCACATATTAAGCTTATAGAACCTCCAACACGGGGACTGGTCGACTATGCCCAGTTCCTGACAAGCTAAAGCCACATTGGGAGTGACGGGCCATCCAATAGCCCGTCAACTAAAACGGACCAATCAAACCAAGGAAGAGGGCTTGCCCCAAGTCATGTTAAGAATTTTTATTTAAATGAAAAATACTTACAGACAACTGAGTATACGTAAAAAGCACGGACATTTTTTTATCCAATGAAAGTTAAATGTAATTTTTTTTATTCAATAAGAGTTTAGTAATGTAAAATAGTGTGATTTTTTATATGTCAAAAATATCTTCAAAAAGCATATTTTTAATATACATTTTATACAATATTCTTTACCTTAATAAAACGGCTCAAAATTATAGCTTTAATTCGGTTTGATATTATATTTGTAAAGTGACCGGAGAACAATGGTGGAATCGCTATGTGTCGGTTAGGCCTACTGCTTACAGAGAATCTTGAATGTACATATGGACATTTTCTCCTGGTTTAAGATTTAATTAATCAACTTAAAGTTATTACACTGCTCACAACTGAAATCGCAACACAATAAAGTTGTAGGTGTAGTTTTAAGTAAATCAGGCAATAGAAACAGCAAGGCGAGATATGCAAATGATCACAGTACGTCGACGTACCGTATACGTTCAGTTATCGTCAACGGAATGGCATTAAATCGTTGTTTTACGTGAGGGTAGAATAAGCCATCGAAGGATCGCTGAACTATTGGGTCGTGATGTAAGTACAGTACAATGTTGTGTGTTACTGTTCGTGGTGGTCAACGAAACGTCACGACGATCTGGACGTCACGAAGGTACTGGAGTTTCCAGGTATAACATATCACGTGACTATCGTATGCTTCTGAGAAGCGTTGCGCGGGAGCCATTTACCACAACAACCGTGTTACAACGACATTTATCCTACACTACAGGTGACGTGGTTTCGACGCATACAATTCGAAACTGTTTTCATGACGTAGGACTCTGAGGTAGACAACCTTTTCGACACATATCGTTGCAACGTCTTCACCGGTTACGTCGTCTCCAGTGGTATAAAATCAGACGCAATTGGTCGAGAGAATGGCGAAACATTCTGTTCACGGATGAATAACGGTTCTGTTTTAGCATGCCAAATGGCCGTCCTCTCGTATGACGTCGCTTTCAACAACGCTACCATGAAGCTTTTCCTATCAGTTGCCACACATCCCCCTAAGTGGTACCATGGTTTGGGGTGGTCGACCATTTAGTGTACGAACACCTTTGGTCCACGTTTCAGGCAGTATCACGCTACAATGATACGTATCTGACATTGTGAGAACTGTGGTATAGTCATATATGTCAACCAGGCCTGGACTACTTTTTCAGCAGGATAATACCAGGCTACATACTGCATGGGTAACTATGAATAGCCTACAAGGTTTTGATATCATGCCTTGGCCAGCATATTCTCCAGATTTGTCGCCAATTGAGCATGTCTGAGACATCATGGTCTGCCGATTAAGAGATCATAATTCCAGCAAACCATGTTCAGTTACAAACCCAATTGAATGCTGTGTGGATTGCCGCACCTAAGCACACCATTGACCATCTCACTGGCGGGATGTCTCGTTGAATTCAATCCTGCATAGCCACTCGCCGTGGGCCTATTCCATATTGATCCAATCTCAATAAAATTCCATGCTTTCATTTTCCAGGTATGGTATTTTGATCATTTGCACATCTCCATGTTGCAATTATATTCTGTAAATTTCATAAGGATACATCAATTTCTTCATGGTGTTGCAATTTCAGTTGTGAGCAGTGTAACTAATACAAAAATATTGCGAAGAAAGTGGTATTATTTCAAAAATGCATTTTAAAATAACGTATATTTTTTTTTACTTTTTTTAAAACTAGTAGCGTAAACAAACCCAAATCGTTGAACGGATGCATATGCATGTTTCTATTCGGCAAACAATAGTAATCTGCATAGATTCCGACAAAACATGAAAAATTATTTACATATTTATCGATTAGGTATATCAAGGTATTTTTATCGAGGATATAAGCGTCCAAAGTATTTATACATTTTTCGTAAAGCTCCGTTTATCAGCCAAAGAAACAATAAGCATAAGTGATCACATCAAAAATGTTCCGTAGCTGATGTCTTGCTAATCTATATAAATAAAAATGAAAATCTGTCTGTCTGTCTGTCTGTCTGTCTGTCTGTCTGTCTGTCTGTCTGTCTGTCTGTTTGTCACACCATCACGGGAGAACGGCTGAACCGAATTTGATGAAATTTTGTGGGTAGCCCAGAAATAGCCCCACTTAAAATTATATCCGTGTTTTGAGTTTCTACGACCAGTGGTTCTCGAGATATTAGTAAAAAACGAAATTTTCGTTTGTCTCATCATCACGGAAAAACGGCTGAACCGAATTTAATGAAATTTGGTGAATAGCCTTGAAATATCCTCCCATAAATTTTGTCCAAGTTTTGAGTTTCTAAGACCTGGGGTTGTCGAGATATTAATGAAAAACGGAACTTTTTCCTAGGAGTTCTACTCCTTAACTCCGTGGTTTATCCAAACGAAAAGCTTGAAAATCGTTTGAAAGTGAATTAAAATTTAATCTCTGAGTTTGATGGGAGATTTTTTGCGTTAATTAGTCACTTTCTGAAAAAATGAATTGTTTGAAACATGATTTAAAGGGGAAATCTATCTCCATGGTTCATGGTTTATTTAAAACAAGCTTTTACGGAACAATGAGAAGTATAGAGAAATCAAAATCGTTATTTAATTTCGCAGTTTATGTTATAAGACATGACATATTTAACATGTTATAAGATTCTATCTTATATCATGTTACTCAGAAACGCAATTAAATTAAATCTGTCTGTTAATTTTAATAATTATTTTTTCGATTTGAATAATAAATAAATGGATATAAAAATATATTTTAGAAAAGAACGATTTGATTTTTCTTATAGCATTTTTGACTGGATAATATCAATTACGGTCTTCAGGTATAAAAATTATTATTATTTATATTTTCGGTTATTATTGATTCAAGGATTATTGATATTTTCAAGTTATTATGCATTTATTTTATTATGACAAAAATTGTTTAAACTCATATATTGTATGTTGTACGAATCTTCTACAAATACACGTGTATATCTTTTAATCTACGAGAATATAAGTAGTACAGGTATATTGACATATGTTTTGATATATATTGGCATATATTGGAATCAATTACGACCTTCTGGTATAAAGAGTACGGATATTATTGATGTTTTCAATTTATTACGTCATCTCTTTTATTTTGGCAAATATTTTTGAGACGCATATTGTAATACGGGTAATCTTCTACTAACACATTGGCATATTTTCTGATCTGCGACAATATAATTAGTACGGGGTTGCATATATTCATTCATTTCCTATTTTTTCTTCTGTAAATTTGCTTACAAAAGGGGGCAGGATGTTTTATTCTTCAGATCTGATCGTGAAGATAATTTTGCATAGTGAGAACATATATTCTTAAACTTCTCTTTAGGAGCAATAAATTTAATACTTTAACAGAATTTGCACATGATTGCGAACTATAAGTTTCTTTAAATTATACACTCCGTACGAATAACGGGTGTGCTGTTAGTGGTTCATAAATTTTAACATTTTAGGAGGATATATCATGTTGCTCGGCATCGCAATTAAATTAAATGTGTTTGTTAATATTTTTATTATTTTTTTTCGATTTAAATAATAAATAAATGGATAAATGGATATAAAAGTATATCTTATGAATGGACGGTTTGATTTTTCTTTTAATTATATTAGTTTCTGACTGCGTGCATCAATTTCATTTATTTTGGCAAAGAGTTTTCAAGCTTATATCGTATTTAGCTACTAAACTCATATATTGTGTTTAGCCAATAAATTCATATAGCCGGTTGTTGAAACAGAAAAAGAGTAGAGCGGGTATATCTTCTAATACAATTGTAGTGTTTTCATTTAGTATATTGAAACGGGATAAGAATGTTTCATTCAGATCTGCAAATTCAAAGCTACGAATTTGGAGGGATATCGCTAATTTGACAACTTTTCTTAAACTTTGCCAAATTGACGGAAATGTCGCCAAATTGATATAAACGACACACAAACAGCTGCCATAAACCTTCGGGTTGGTCGTGTGGCTTGGGTCTTCTACATATCAATGAAATTTTTTTTTGTTTTGTTAGAAGAGAGTACTGAAATGATGTTTGGTTAGCATTTATCTGTCAGACCAACCATCCTACTTAGTAATACATTTAGCGAATTTTTAAAATGTCACCAAATTGATAAAAATGTTTTCAAATCTATAAAAATATCTTGAATTTGATAAAATTGCGCTACATAAATGATATTAATTGTTTTTTGTTAGGGGATAGTATTGTGATGATATTTCGTCAATTTGTCGCAAAGTGGAACTGTCAGTTCTACAGTCCCACTTGGCGATAAATTTGGCGATTTTTTAAAATGTCGCTTATTTGACGAAACTGTCGCCAAATGTTTCATAGAAATATAACTATTTAGACGATATTTTTTCTACCAATTTATTTGAAGCAAATGATATCATGTCGCTTAGCAACGGATTTAAATCCAATGTGTTTATGCGGCAGACGATTTTTATTAAATCCTTTCCGATTTGAATAATGAAGATATGTATATAAAATAAATTTCATTACCATTTCATTTTGGACTGGATAATATCAATTATACTCTTCAGGTTTAAACATTATTATTATTGATATTTTCCGGAATTATTGATTCAGGGATTATTGATATTTTTAAGTTATTACGCCATTGTTTTATTGCGGCAAATATTGCTGACACACGCATATTGTACGTTGTACGAGTAATCTTCTAGGAATGCACGGGTATATCTTCTAACCTACGAGAATATAAGTAGTACAGGTATATTGGCATATATTTTGACATATATTGGCATATATATCGGAATCAAGTACAGTCTTCTGGTATGAAGATTAAGGGGATTAATTATATATTCAATTTATTACGTCGTCTGTTGTATTTTACCAAAAAACATTTGAGACTCATATTGCAAAACGGGTAATATTCTACTAATAATCGGACATTATAAGTAGTACGTGTATATCTTCCAATATAATTTTAGCACTTTAATTTTGACATATATTGGAATAAATGACTGTCTTCAGATTTAAAGATTACGGGTTTATTGGTATTTTCCATTTATACATGTAATCTACTAATACAGGTTATATTTTCTAATATTCGCGTATATAATTAGTACAGGTCCCATACAATTTTAACGCTTTTATTTTGCATATATTGATTCAATTCCATATTTTTTTTTATATTTGCTTACATAAGGGGTCCAAGATGTTTTATTCTTCAGATATGTCCATGAAGATAATTTTATATAGCGAGAACAGAGATTCTTAAACTTCTTTTTAGGAGCATTATATTAAATATTTTAACAGAATATTTTGATTAAACATGTCATTTAGTATACTATAAGAATTTGGGCATGATTATGAATTTCAAGTTTCTTTATATTATATACTCCGTACGAAGAACGGGTATGCTGCTAGTCTATATAAATAAAAATGAAAATCTGTCTGTCTGTCTGTCTGTCTGTTTGTCTGTCTGTTTGTCCCATCATCACGGGAGAACGGCTGAACCGAATTCGATGAAATTTTGTGGGTAGCCTGGAAATAGTCCCACTTAAAATTTAGTCCATATATGGAGTTTCTATAATCAGTGGTTCTCGAGATGTTAGTGAAAAACGATATTTTCGTTTGTATCATCATCACGGAAGAACGGCTGAATCAAATTTGATGAAATTTTGTGGATGGGCTTTAAATAGCCCCCCGTTTCGAGTATCTAAGACCAGGGGTTGTCGAGATATTAATGAAAAACGAAACTTTTTCTTAGGAGTTCTCCTCTCTAACTCCGTGGTTTATCCAAACGAAAAGCTTGAAAATCGTTTGAAAGTAAATTAAAACTGTATCTCAGAGTTTGGGGGGAGATTTTTTGCACTAATTAGTCACTTTCTGAAAACATTAATTGTTTGAAACATGATTTAAATGGGAAATCTATCTCCTTGGTTTATATTATACAAGCTTTTACTGAAAAATGAAAAGTATAAAGAAATAAAAATGGCTATTAAATTTTGCATTTTATGAGGAAGATTCTATCTTATATCATGTTGCTTGGCAACGGAATGAAATTAAATGTGTTGTCAATATTTATTATTATTTTTTCTATTTGAATAATAAATAAATGGATGTAAAAATATATTTTTAAATGAACGGTTTGATTTTAACAAAGTGGTTTCCAGCTCATATATTGTGTTTAGCTAATAAACTCATATATTGTCTTTACCCAATAAATTAATTTAGCCTATTGTTGAAGCAGAAAAAGATTAGAACGGGTGTATCTTATAATACAATTTTAGTGTTTTCATTTAGTATATACAAACGGGATCAGGATATTTTATTCTTCAGATCTGCAAATTCAGAGCTACGAATTTAGCGAAATATCTCTAAATAACTTGGTAACTTCTCATAAACTTTACCAAATTAGCGGAAATGTTTCCAAATTTATAAAATTGGCGCAAATCAATGATTTGTTTTTTAGAATAGAGTACTGAAATGATGTTTCGGTAGCATTTGTTGATCAATCCATCCATCCTACTTAGTAACACATTTAACGAATTTTTTTAATATCACGAAATTGATAAAAGTATTTGTGAGTCCATAAAAATATCCTGGAATTGATAAAATCGCGCTTAAAAAATGAAAATAATTGTATTTTGTTAGGGGATAGTATTGTGATGATGTTTCATCAATTTGTCGCAAAATGGGTCTATCTGTTCTACAGTCCCACTTGGCGATAAATTTGGCGATTTTTAAGTTATCGCTAAATTGACTAAAATGTCGCCAAACCTTAAATGGAGATCGCATTATTCAGACGATATGATTTCCATCAATTTATTTGAAGCAAATGATATCATGTCGCTTAGCAACGGATCCAATGTGATATGCCGCATACGATTTTATATTAAATCTTTTCCGATTTGAATAATAAAGATATGTATATAAAATAAATGTCATTGACATTGCATTTTTGACTGGATAATATCAATTACGGTCTTCAGGTTTAAACATTCTTATAATTGATATTTTCGGGGACAGTTGATTCAGGGATTATTGATATTTTCAAGTTATTATGCCATTGTTTTATTATGACGAAAATTGTTGAAACTCATATATAGTACTTTGTACGAGTAATCTTCTACAAGTGCATTATATCTTCTAATCTAGGAGAATATAAGTAGTACAGGTATATTGGCATATATTTTGTTATATATTGGCATACATTGGAATCAATTACGCCTTCTAGTATAAAGATTACGGGGATTATTGATATTTCCAATTTATTACGTCATCTCTTTTATTTTGGCAAATATTGAGACTCATATTGTAATACGGGTAATCTTCTACTAGCACACTGGCATATTTTCTAATCTGCGACAATATAAGTAGTACAGGGTTGCATATATTGATACAATACCTTTTTTTTGTAAATTTGCTTACGAAAGGGGCCAGGATGTTTTATTCTTCAGATCTGCCCATGAAGATAATTTTGCATAGTGAGAACAGATATTCTTAAACATCTCTTTAGGAGCAATAAATTTAATATTTTAACAGAATTTGCACATGATTGCGAACTATAAGTTTCTTTATATTATATATTCCGTACGAAGAACGGGTATTCTGCTAGTTATTTACTATAATTACTAAAGCGATTAAATTAAAATCCGGTGTAATTAATGACCATACTAGTATCTACCTTTCAGTAAAGTAAGTATCTCACTGACGAAATGATTGGAATGTTTTGGCAGATATCTTCGGATTTTACAACGTCACTATATCTATATAAATAAGATTGAAAATCTGTCTGTCTGTCTGTCTGTCTGTTTGTCCCATCATCACGGGAGAACGGCTGAACCGAATTTGATGAAATTTTGTGGGTAGCCTAGAAATAGCCCCACTTAAAATTTAGTCTATGTTTGGAGTTTCCATAGCCAGTGGTTCTCGAGATATTAGTGAAAAACGAATATTTCGTTTGTCTCATCATCACGAGAGAACGGCTGAATCGAATTTAATGAAATTTTGTGAGTAGCCTTAAAATAGCCCCCCATAAATTTTGCCCAAGTTTCGAGTTTCTAATACCAGGGGTTGTCGAGATATTAATGAAAAACGGAACTTTATCCTAGAAGATCTACTCTCTAACTCCGTGGTTTATCCAAACGGAAAGGATGAAAATCGTTTGTTTAAAACGTCAACGTGAATTAAAACTTCATTTCTGAGCTTAGTGCAGGATTTTTGCATTAATTAGTCACTATCTGAAAGCATGAATTGTTTGAAACATGAATTTTAATGGAAAATCTAACTCCATGGTCAAGCATTTACTAAACAATGGAAAGTATAAAGAAATCAAAAGGGTTATTATTTTTGCATTTTATGGGGAAGAGATCAAAATGGTTATTTAATTTCGCAGTTTATGAGGAAGATTCTTTATTATATTATGTTGCTCAGCAACGCAATTAAATTAAATGTGTTTCTTAATATTTGTTATTATTTTTTCTATTTGAATAATAAATAAATAGATGTATAAATATATTTTGTAAATGAACGGTTTGATTTTTCTTTTAATTATATTAATTACGGACTGCGTACATCACTTTCATTTGACAAAGAGTTTTTAAGCTTTTATATTGTGTTTAGCTAATAAACTCATATTGTGTTTACCAATAAACTCATTTATCCGATTGTTGAAACAGAAAAAGAGTAGAAAGGGTATATCTCTTAATACAATTTTAGTGTTTGCATTTAGTATATACAAACGGGATCAGGATGTTTTATTCTTCAGATCTGCAATTTCAGAGCTACGAATTTGGCGGAATATCGCTAACTTGGCAACTTTTCTTAAACTTTGCCAAACTGACGGAAATATCGCCAAATTGCTAAAAACGACGCAAATCAATGAAATTAAATTCGTTTTTTTAGAAGACAGTACAGAAATGATGTTTCGGTAGCATTTGTGGGTCAGTCTATCCATCCTACTTAGTAACACATTTATCGAATTTTTAAAATATCACCAAGTTGATAAAAATGTTTGTGAATCTATAAAAATGTCATGAAATTGATAAAATTGCGCTTAATAAATGAAATTAATTGTGTTTTGTTAGGAGATAATATTATGATGATGTTTCGTCAATTTGTCGCAAAATGGGACAATCAATTTTACAGTTCCACTTGGCGATAAATTTGGCGATTTTTTAAGTTATCGCTAAATTGGAAAAAATATCGCCAAACCTTTCATGGAGATAGCATTATTCAGACGATATGATTTCCATCAATTTATTTGAAACAACTGATATCATGTCGTTTAGCAATGGATGTAAATCCAATGTGTTATGTGGCATACGATTTTAATTAAATCTTTTCCGATTTGAATAATAAAGATATGTATATAAAATAAATTTCATTGGCATTGCATTTTTGACTGGAAAATATCGATTACGGTCTTCAGGTTACACATTATTATTATTGATATTTTCGGGGATTATTGATTCAGGGATTATTGATATTTTCAAATTATTATACCATTGTTTTATTATGACAAAAATTGTTGAAACTCACATATTGTACGTTGTGCGATCAGTCTTCTATAAATGCACGTGGTATCTTCTAATCTACGAGAATATAAGTAGTACAGATATATAGGCATATATTTTGATATATATTGGCATATATTGGAATCAATTACGACCTTCTGGTATAAAGATTACGGGGATAATTGAAATTTTCAATTTATAATGTCATCTGTTTTATTTCGGCAAAGATTTTTTAGACTCATATTGTAATAAAAGTAATCTTGTACTAACATACAGGCATATAGGCATATTTTCTAATCTGCGACAATATAAGTAGTATGGGTATATATATATATATATATATATATATATATATATATATATATACATTCCCATATAATTTTAGTGCTTTCATTCTGGCATATATTGGAATCAATTACGGGTTTATTGATATTTTCAATTTATACATGTAATCTATTAATACAGGTTATATCTTCTAATATTCGCATATATAAGTAGTGCGGGTCCTATACAATTTTAATGCTTTCATTTTGCATATATTGATTCAATTCCTTTTTTTTTGTAAATTTGCTTTCGAAAGGAGCCAGGATGTTTTATTCTGCAGATCTGCCCGTGACGATAATTTTGCATGATGAGAACAGATATTCATAAACTTCTCTTTAGGAGCAATAAATTTAATATTTTAACATAATTTGCATATGAATCTGAATTATAAGTTTCTTTATATTTTATACTCCGTACGAAGAACGGGTATGCTGCTAGTATAATATATATTACACTATAATCTCTATACATAATAGGAATTACCGATTCTTTTTTCAATGACAATACACATTAATATTTCAAAGTAGGAGTTCGCTGATGAACGTGGTCTAATAATAACTGCACTTTATTTAACAATATATGGCATTTAGCATAGAAAATAGTCGTTGTGATGAAAAATCGGGTTTCATTAGATATTGTGAAATGATCGATACTGTAAGTTGCAACTGGGTTTATTGAGGGTTAAAAAAAATCTTTCCGGAAAATGCCCTTTTTCTCACTTTCCAGAGGGAAAAAACGAAAATCCAGTTCCATTGGTCTTTCACTCGTGGTCGATTCTGCACGTGTCCAAGGATTCAGAATTCTAAAATCTAAACTATCAAAGTTCTTGGGAGGTCTTGAAAGACTTTTCGAAAAGAAAATATTTTTCTCTCTTCACCGGAGGGAATTTAAAAACGTGACTCTTTCAATTCTGTCAATTGATCGATACTGTGCAAAGATTCAGCCGTTTATGTCACCAAGGAGCTGCTGGAAGGTTTGGAATAACTTTGCCCCATTTACCATACCCCTCACATCATCACATACCACCCCAATTTTACGCCCCTCTCTCCCGAGAAACTCAAAAACCCAACTCCGATAAGTTTTCACTTGTGGTTGATACTATAAATGTGCAAATATTCATTTTTCTGGGTCACCGTCGACGACACAGAAAGATTGGAAAATATTTCATTATCTGATAGTTTTTAGTGATATTGTAAGATATTTATCGAGATATCTGCTGTATATTGTTCCTGTTTACGATGTGCTTGTAAATAAACTTGTTATCCAGTAATTTAAACTCATTCTTCCATCCTGAAAGTACACCCATCATTCCAGAAGATACGGCGTAATATCAATAATTAAAAACACTTAAACACTTTGTATGTGTGTATGCGCGTGTGTGTATATACAAGGTAGGATGGAAAAGTTCGGAGACTGTGCTGATATCTTCAATCGTGATTGGAGGAGAGGGGGACTATTTACCGTGGCGTAGAGGCACATGTGATGCGGATGTAAAAACGAAGAAGCAGATCCGCAGTGCAGGGTTTTTCTAGACAATGCGTGCAGTGAACTGTAGTCGAACTAATACAGTTCACTGTAGTCGAACTAATACAGTTCACTGTAGTTGAACTAACACAGTTCACTTGTACGCATTGTCTAGGAAAACGCATGATTCTTCTTTTTCACATCTCGCGTCGTATATGCCTCTACGTCACGGTAAAATAGTTCCTTTCCTCCAAACATGGCTGGAGATATCAGTACAGTCTTATATATATATATATATATATATATATATTAGAATATATTAGAATATATATATATATATTCTTATATATATATATATATATATATATATATATATATATATATATATATATATATATATATATATATATATATATATATATATATATATATATATATATATATATATATACATATATATATATATATATATATATATATATATATATATATATATATATATATATATACATATATATATATATATATATATATATATATATATATATATATATATATATATATATGCAATAAGTACGTCAGTGCTTCCTCCATTAGCAGTGGACAGGTTATGACATCACGACATCAGTTGCAACTCACATTGCATAGAAACCTACGAACCAAAGAATGTAGCTAGCTCTTCCCCAGCGGAATCGAAATTCTCAGATTATATACCTTGGTTTGAAAATGCGAAGAAAATCAGGAAATAAGAATACTTTGTAAAATATTACTAGAATGCAACGATATATGTACACCCATATTTTTGCCATTATATAGAATTGTGATAATCTTCTTTTCCTGGACGCGGCGAATCAGATATCACAAAAAGGGCATATCTCGATGTATTTAAAAATATATAAATAAATAAAAAGGAATTATGTTACGCAAACAACTCCAAAATCGTTAGAAAAAAGGTTCTTTGGTCTTTCTGATGCTATCAAGATGAAATCTTTATGTTAGTATTCTTAATAGTTATCGCCTCCTACCTAATTTCGTACCTCTTCCTGTCATTTGGGAACTCGCGACTCACCGACAAACCTCCCTCCCCCCTTATTTTTAGCAATACCATCCTCATATGTGTCTCAAACTCAAGGCCATGTGCCTCTAGGAGCACACCTCCACCCCACTTACCTTTCTCTCCTCATTGGGTGCCAACTTGGACATCCTGAATCTCTCCTTTTCTGAAGAATTTAAGAGGGTCCCGACTTCGGTCGTTTATCTCTCCCCTCCAAACGCACTCTTGGTGTAAACTCTATCAACTCATGAAACTCACTTTCTCTTATTTTTCGCTCGAAGTTTAAAGGAAGGAATTTTTCCTCTCCTGGACACTTATCACTAAACCCAGTCCTTGAGATTGAGATGATAGTATTTTCGATCGTTACGAAACCGATACTTTTGAAATTTTTGAGGTAAACTTGTCTACTATATCTTCTTATATAATAAAATAATAAGTTGTCTATAACATCTGTAATGGAGTCAGACATCCGTCTAAACAAAAGATATATCTTCAGCCCCATGAAATGTCATATATCATATTATTTTCACGGAAAGACCTTCAGGGCTCCTTAACGAATGATATCACACTCAATGTAACTTGGCTTCCCAATCAAAAGTTCTGTCAATAGACTTATTAGATAAAGTCTGGAAAAATACTTATAATTTACTAAAGCTCTTTTGTTGGACTACACTAGTTGGATATATAGAATCATATTTTTTATTCTTTCCTCTCAGGGAAAAATGTCATTGTACTTTAATTTGTTTGTTTAAAACTCGAAAGATATCAAAGACTTATTCCATTAATACTTACTCTATTTTTTTATTGACAGTCAACTTATTTTGAGATTAAAGATAGCTACCATGAAAGTTAAAAAATTGTTCCGTCTCAATTCTATTTACTGTTCTAAAGTCTAGATATGCAGAAAGTTAGTGGTAATATGTAAATATTACAGAACAAAACAGTTAAAGGACTGGGTACAAAACCCCCACCTGTCCACATTTAGTCTTCACTTTTTAATTTTCTCATGGTAAACATCGGTCTTTAGTTTAGTACAAAAGGAAGTATATCCGCTAGGTCTACACTGCGATATGGAAACAGTTACATCGAGCAACTGTTATGTAAAGCAATTCATAATTAAAGTAAAAAACATAAAGATGTGATGAAATTTGTCACATACTATATGCCTAGGGCGCGGTAGCTCAGTGGTTAGTTCGCGGGAATTGCACTCGGTAGGTCCGGGTTCGCTTCTCGCCACTACCATAACTGCCACCGTGTTCACGCGGAGTACGATCTCGTTAAACATGTAGGTCCGTAAGTCCTTCCGAGAGATTGGTGGTAGAGAAAGGAGAGTACGGTCCCTGTGGATGCCTCCCCCACTGGATTCCGGTCTAAATTGCGTGACACCTCCCGGTCGTCCAAACAGTCACCGTATACCTTTTTGGTAGGTCGGACGGTCTGGCTCTCAACATATTATGTGCCTCCAAGCGACATTTGGTTCTGCAATCAGCTTGGACCAGAAGAGCAAAAGTATGGATATCAGATATCAAGAACTGAAGAGAACTGAAGACTAGTAACCATTGGACTTTGTTCTTTTAAGCCCCGTCTATATTAACTAATCAGTTGAAAGTCAGAAGACTAATTATAATAACTGTTTTCAAAGTGTTGTACTTTATATTTCAATAAAAATTTATTTTGCTTTAATAAATACACAATTATTTATTCAATTTAGTTCACTAAGTACGTAAATAATCCTGGATGTTGCACTTCTTGAAACTGAAATAAGGAAATCTAGTTGTCTACAGTCAATAGGTTAGTAGATAAGAAACTAGACTTATTGTGAATTGTACTTATAATGATTATACTAACTAGACTGTATTTCTAATGATTGTACAAACAATATTGTACTGATAATGATTGTTCTAACTAGACTGTATTTCTAATGATTTTACAAACAATATTGTACTGATAATGATTGTACTAACTAGACTGTATTTCTAATGATTGTACAAACAATATTGTACTGATAATGATTGTACTAACTAGACTGTATTTCTAACGATTGTACAAACAATATTGTACTGATAATGATTGTACTAACTAGACTGTATTTCTAACGATTGTACAAACAATATTGTACTGATAATGATTGTACTAACTAGACTGTATTTCTAATGATTGTACAAACAATATTGTACTGATAATGATTGTACTAACTAGACTGTATTTCTAATGATTGTACAAACAATATTGTACTGATAATGATTGTACTAACTAGACTGTATTTCTAATGATTGTACAAACAATATTGTACTGAAAATGATTGTACTAACTAGACTGTATTTCTAATGATTGTACAAACAATACTGTACTGATAATGATTGTACTAACTAGACTGTATTTCTAATGATTGTACAAACAATATTGTACTGATAATGATTGTACTAACTAGACTGTATTTCTAATGATTGCAAAAACAATATTGTACTGATAATGATTGTACTAACTGGACTGTATTTCTAATGATTGTACAAACAATATTGTACTGATAATGATTGTACTAACTAGACTGTATTTCTAATGATTGTACAAACAATATTGTACTAAAATGATTGTACTAACTAGACTGTATTTCTAATGATTGTACAAACAATACTGTACTGATAATGATTGTACTAACTAGACTGTATTTCTAATGATTGTACAAACAATATTGTACTGATAATGATTGTACTAACTAGACTGTATTTCTAATGATTGCACAAACAATATTGTACTGATAATGATTGTACTAACTGGACTGTATTTCTAATGATTGTACAAACAATATTGTACTGATAATGATTGTACTAACTAGACTGTATTTCTAATGATTGTACAAACAATATTGTACTGATAATGATTGTACTAACTAGACTGTATTTCTAATGATTGTACAAACAATATTGTACTGATAATGATTGTACTAACTAGAATGTATTTCTAATGATTGCACAAACAATATTGTACTGATAATGATTGTACTAACTGGACTGTATTTCTAATGATTGTACAAACAATATTGTACTGATAATGATTGTACTAACTAGACTGTATTTCTAATGATTGTACAAACAATACTGTACTGATAATGATTGTACTAACTAGACTGTATTTCTAATGATTGTACAAACAATATTGTACTGATAATGATTGTACTAACTAGACTGTATTTCTAATGATTGCACAAACAATATTGTACTGATAATGATTGTACTAACTAGACTGTATTTCTAATGATTGTACAAACAATATTGTACTGATAATGATTGTACTAACTAGACTGTATTTCTAATGATTGTACAAACAATATTGTACTGATAATGATTGTACTAACTAGACTGTATTTCTAATGATTGTACAAACAATATTGTACTGATAATGATTGTACTAACTAGACTGTATTTCTAATGATTGCACAAACAATATTGTACTGATAATGATTGTACTAACTAGACTGTATTTATAACGATTGTACAAACAATATTGTACTGATAATGATTGTACTAACTAGACTGTATTTATAACGGTTGTACAAACAATATTGTACTGATAATGATTGTACTAACTAGACTGTATTTCTAATGATTGTACAAACAATATTGTACTGATAATGATTGTACTAACTAGACTGTATTTCTAATGATTGCACAAACAATATTGTACGGATAATGATTGTACTAACTAGACTGTATTTCTAATGATTGTACAAACAATATTGTACTGATAATGATTGTACTAACTAGACTGTATTTCTAATGATTGTACAAACAATATTGTACTGATAATGATTGTACTAACTAGACTGTATTTCAAATGATTGTACAAACAATATTGTACTGATAATGCTTGTACTAACTAGATTGTACTTATAACGATTTTCTATTAGGCAGCTAGTTTTTACTTCTAATAACCAAGTAATTGCAATTAAGTATAGCACAAGAATGTTTCATCCATATTTTTTGCTCACCTGGAAACCTTGCGTTTTCGACTTAAATGGTTTTTGCACTCACGCTTTCAATTTTTATTCTGTAAATATACAAACTGCAAAATTAGTAGCATTTCAGAACAATTTGATAAATTTTTGTTATTATTCTCAATCAGAATTAATCGAATCATGGTCCTAGTGCAGCTTTGAGAAAATAGTTTCGTACTAGTCTTAAATGACCAGAATCCTTGCACTTGACTGCAATGGTAGAAAGGAAATGATCTCAGACCCATAAGTTTCTTTAATAATAGTTAAAAATATCAGTGATGAATAAAGAGCGCGCAATTGGTTCTATAGTTGTTGCTGCACTGAAATCGGAATTCTAGACTTTCCATAGTATCATTAAGCGAGATAAATTTAAGCAGTTACTTTTCTCAGTCACACAAGTAATAGAGCCTCATAGTTTTCTAAATAACTTAAAAGTGAATTCAGTAAAAAGAAAAAAACTCCTCTAAACTTATTACTAGCATTTAAACCTGTCAAGACATCGAAACAAATGCACATAAAAAACAATCTGATGTAGGCAGCACATGGCTTTCCTTATATAATGCAATGAATTTACTATTTCTACAGTTTAAAAAATGTTATTCCTATAGTAGATACTTATATTTTTTATAAGATATTTCATTTTCTTCAATTAGCCGTCATTTTCATTGATATAGCGTCATTTTATCCATTTAGCGAGATTTTCGTTAATTTGGCAGCATTTAAAAAAGTCGCCAAGTTGGCGACATTCCGCCAAATAGGTCGCCAAAATCTCGCCAAGCGTTATGGACGGAGAAATATGTTATTCTTGCAGCAGATAAATGAATACTGGTGTTGTGACGAGATTTCATAATCTCGCCAAACCCTTGTAAAAATCGCAAATTATATATTAATTATCAAGATTCTATATTTTTACATCATATTAAACCCTCTTTTAATTATCCCTCTTGTCTACTAAATATGTATTATACAAAATATTCTATACTAGCAGCATACCCGTTCTTCGTACGGAGTATATAATATAAAGAAACTTGAAATTCATAATCATGCCCAAATTCTTATAGTATACTAAATAACATGTTTAATCAAAATATTCTGTTAAAATATTTAATATAATGCTCCTAAAAAGAAGTATAAGAATCTCTGTTCTCGCTATATAAAATTATCTTCATGGACATATCTGAAGAATAAAACATCTTGGACCCCTTATGTAAGCAAATATAAAAAAAATATGGAATTGAATCAATATATGCAAAATAAAAGCGTTAAAATTGTATGGGACCCGTACTAATTATATACGCGAATATTAGAAAATATAACCTGTATTAGTAGATTACATGTATAAATTGAAAATACCAATAAACCCGTAATCTTTAAATCTGAAGACAGTCATTTATTCCAATATATGTCAAAATTAAAGTGCTAAAATTATATGGGAATTACACGTACTACTTATAATGTCCGATTATTAGTAGAAGATTACCCACATATTGCAATATGAGTCTCAAATGTTTTTTGGTAAAATACAACAGACGACGTAATAAATTGAATATATAATTAATCCCCTTAATCTTCATACCAGAAGACTGTACTTGATTCCAATATATATGCCAATATATGTCAAAATATATGCCAATCTACCTGTACTACTTATATTCTCGTAGGTTAGAAGATATACCCGTGCATTCCTAGAAGATTACTCGTGCAACGTACAATATGCGTGTGTCAGCAATTTTTCCGCAATAAAACAATGGCGTAATAACTTAAAAATATCAATAATCCCTGAATCAATAATTCCGGAAAATATCAATAATAATAATGTTTAAACCTGAAGAGTATAATATGCAGTCCAAAATGAAATGGCAATGAAATTTATTTTATATACATATCTTCATTATTCAAATCGGAAAGGATTTAATAAAAATCGTCTGCCGCATAAACACATTGGATTTAAATCCGTAGCGACATGATATCATTTGCTTCAAATAAATTGGTAGAAAAAATATCGTCTAAATAGTTATATTTCTATGGAACATTTGGCGACAGTTTCGTCAAATTAGCGACATTATAAAAAATCGCCAAATTTATCGCCAAGTGGGACTGTAGAACTGACAGTTCCACTTTGCGACAAATTGACGAAATATCATCACAATACTATCCCCTAACAAAAAACAATTAATATCGTTTATGTAGCGCAATTTTATCAATTTCAAGATATTTTTATAGATTTGAAAACATTTTTATCAATTTGGTGACATTTTAAAAATTCGCTAAATGTATTACTAAGTAGGATGGTTGGTCTGACAGATAAATGCTAACCAAACATCATTTCAGTACTCTCTTCTAACAAAACAAAACAAAATTTCATTGATATGTAGAAGACCCAAGCCACACGACCAACCCGAAGGTTTATGGCAGCTGTTTGTGTGTCGTTTATATCAATTTGGCGACATTTCCGTCAATTTCGCAAAGTTTAAGAAAAGTTGTTAAATTAGCGATATCCCTCCAAATTCGTAGCTTTGAATTTGCAGATCTGAATGAAACATTCTTATCCCGTTTCAATATACTAAATGAAAACACTACAATTGTATTAGAAGATATACACGCTCTACTCTTTTTCTGTTTCAACAATCGGCTATATGAATTTATTGGCTAAACACAATATATGAATTTAGTAGCTAAATACGATATAAGCTTGAAAATTCTTTGCCAAAATAAATGAAATTGATGTACGCGGTCAGCAATTAATATAATTAAAAGAAAAATCAAACCGTCCATTCATAAGATATACTTTTATATCCATTTATCCATTTATTTATTATTTAAATCGAAAAAAAATAATAAAAACATTAACAAACACATTTAATTTAATTGCGATGCCGAGCAACATGATATATCCTCCTAAAATGTTAAAATTTATCAACCACTAACAGCACACCCGTTATTCGTACGGAGTGTATAATTTAAAGATACTTAAAGTTCGCAATCATGTGCAAATTCTGTTAAAATATTAAATTTATTGCTCCTAAAGAGAAGTTTAAGAATATATGTTCTCACTATGCAAAATTATCTTCACGATCAGATCTGAAGAATAAAACATCCTGCCCCCTTTTGTAAGCAAATTTACAGAAGAAAAAATAGGAATTGAATGAATATATGCAACCCCGTACTAATTATATTGTCGCAGATCAGAAAATATGCCAATGTGTTAGTAGAAGATTACCCGTATTACAATATGCGTCTCAAAAATATTTGCCAAAATAAAAGAGATGACGTAATAAATTGAAAACATCAATAATATCCGTACTCTTTATACCAGAAGTCGTAATTGATTCCAATATATGCCAATATATATCAAAACATATGTCAATATACCTGTACTACTTATATTCTCGTAGATTAAAAGATATACACGTGTATTTGTAGAAGATTCGTACAACATACAATATATGAGTTTAAACAATTTTTGTCATAATAAAATAATTGCATAATAACTTGAAAATATCAATAATCCTTGAATCAATAATCCCCGAAAATATAAATAATAATAATTTTTAAACCTGAAGACCGTAATTGATATTATCCAGTCAAAAATGTTATAAGAAAAATCAAATCGTTCTTTTCTAAAATATATTTTTATATCCATTTATTTATTATTCAAATCGAAAAAATAATTATTAAAATTAACAGACAGATTTAATTTAATTGCGTTTCTGAGTAACATGATATAAGATAGAATCTTATAACATGTTAAATATGTCATGTCTTATAACATAAACTGCGAAATTAAATAACGATTTTGATTTCTCTATACTTCTCATTGTTCCGTAAAAGCTTGTTTTAAATAAACCATGAACCATGGAGATAGATTTCCCCCTTTAAATCATGTTTCAAACAATTCATGTTTTCAGAAAGTGACTAATTAACGCAAAAAATCTTCCATCAAACTCAGAGATTAAATTTTAATTCACTTTCAAACGATTTTCAAGCTTTTCGTTTGTATAAACCACGGAGTTAGGGAGTAGAACTCCTAGGAAAAAGTTCCGTTTTTCATTAATATCTCGACAACCCCAGGTCTTAGAAACTCGAAACTTGGACAAAATTTATGGGAGGATATTTCAAGGCTATTCACCAAATTTCATTAAATTCGGTTCAGCCGTTTTTCCGTGATGATGAGACAAACGAAAATATCGTTTTTTACTAATATCTCGAGAACCACTGGCCGTAGAAACTCAAAACACGGATATAATTTTAAGTGGGGCTATTTCTGGGCTACCCACAAAATTTCATCAAATTCGGTTCAGCCGTTCTCCCGTGATGGTGTGACAAACAGACAGACAGACAGACAGACAGACAGACAGACAGACAGATTTTCATTTTTATTTATATAGACTAAAAGGAAAGCTTTTTAGCCATTTTATTAATCAGTGAAAACCGCATTCAGAGAGAAGTTTCGTTATTATTTGACCGTTAAAGTCAAGGTCTTTATTCCCGGGCGGAGCGGATGTATGGCTTTGCTTGCGGCCTGGTAATGTTAGTGCAAGGCATGCACTTGTCTGCACAAGGGTTTTGGAGTGAAACTTCTGGATGAATTTACGACCTTGCGGCGAGGGTATGCTGTATCGGCATATTTCATTTTCGGGACCCTGCCGTAAGTTGAAGTGGGTAGGTCTGTGTTGATTTCTATTGGTCTAAAACTGTAAATAAGTCTTCTCGCAGGTCCGAATGATTCTGGGGCCTGAATCCGCCTGGTTACATAAAAGCTGTTGCAAAGAATATTCGTGGCTCTCTTTTCTGTCTGGTCGTCGACAGTCACAGGTCGACCTAGACCATTTTCAATGTTGCCCACCACGGAGTGCGGGATTCGGCCCAAGTCAACTCCTGGCATCTCGTGGGCATGGGAAGGAGAGCCGAAGATGCCTACATCGCCGAAGAACATCGATGGAGAGCCCGACGCCTAGCTGAGAGAGCTGCGACGGGTACGATGGGGCCCGAGGTCTATGTGCCGGTTCGAGATGTTGGAATAGTACGGAATGCAACTATGAAGCCAAATTTCCTGCGATATGAGGCGGATGTCTGATTCCGAACCTTCTGCAACTCCGACTGGGGAGGTAGGGTTGATTGCTGCTCTCTGCATCTACGCATGTCTTACGGAAGCATAAATATAAAGAATCATCTCCTTAAATTACGTAAACTCTGACTTCCGTTCCTAAATTATATCAACTTGTTTAATTATCAGTTCTATTTTGCTTATCTCTGAGTGCGAATTTTCTCCTGTTGCTTTGAGACCATACCTTAAATATCTTATATCATATTGCTTATTATATACTTAAATATTGCTGTGCCACTTCCTATTATGCAGAAAACTTATTATATTCATTGGTTAAATTCGTGCAGCAAACAAATTAATTGCGGTCCTGAATCCAGTCTACGGTGTTACAGAAGTATCTGTCGTTTCGCTGATAATGATTCAGTTTTTCAAATTTAAATTTTGACTTCTTAATTACAATAGTGAATAAAGGAATTTGTTTATCTTTAAACCCGTATGGTTATTTGACATCTTTGTCTCTTGAAATTATGCATCTGTGTTTTCAGGTGTAGACGCCTTACAAGGTCAGGGTTTATTGCACCTTTGTATTTATTGCACTGCAGGTCTTCCAGGAATTTATTCCTGGACGAGAGAACTTCGAAATAGAACCTGGGTATAACATTTATGGGTTGTGCCAACGAACTTCACGGCCTTATCACGGTTTAACATATTTAGCATATTTGCATCTACCACTTAATTTCGTATTGCATATAACATGTATGGTGCTTGGCATGCGTACCCCTATTCCCCCGTGACATTGGCATTCAGATACAAAAGTATTATTCAAAGTATCTTTTCTCGTGAATGGAACGAGTTAGATCCACGAGATTGATATCACCAAATTTATCGCATGATATTACATATGAAAAGGGTGCATGCTTCTTAAGAGTTAATATTTTTTTTATTTTACTTGATTTTTTGATAAATTTATTTGAACAATGTGCAATATCTCGAGAACGGTTAATGCTAACGCCCTACAGTTTATATCAATCGTTTTTAAGGAAAAATTACATAAGAAATGTTTATTTGCGTAACTTTATTAAAGGTTTTGATTTTCTGATGATTTTTTCAAAATTTCATTCGAAAATTCAGGGGGGGTTCTGAACATTCGATTGTGTTTAAAAACATTAAGCTTCTAGTATTCACGGATTGTGTACCAAATTTCATTCGAATTGCTCCATTCGTTCGGGAGATATCGTCTCCACAGACTCACTAACACAAACACACACATACACACACAGACACCACCTCAAAAATGTTCGATTCGTGATCAGGGATGCTTGAAATGTGCTCTCCCATCGAAAACTCGAATTCGAATTTTCAATCCCGTCACAATACTTTCCTTATACATTATGTATATAAGGAAAGTAATAAGCTACACTTAATTTTTAAGTTTTATTTTGTTTTACAATTTATGGTGCTTAGACTCAAATATAGCTGTCCCAATTGAATTTTATCCCGTTATGTTCATGATTTTATGTCCCAGGTGGGTGCCTCACGAGGGTTCTCAAAGACTTTTCTCTCTCCCTCCCATTTTATCCACTCCGAGTGAAAAATCGAAAATCTGACTCCGCAAAGTTTGGTCTAGTTGGTCGATACTATATGATGTGGTGCGGTGGATTTCACACATAAATACAATAAATATTAAACACTTAACTACATTACCGATACTCACCAAATAGTCCCACCAGGCTCAAGCGCGTTAAAGTATAGTGGGGTCCGATTGGACCTAAGTACATTGCGTTTGCTGAAACAATTAATCACTCCCTTTTTTGTGGCCACTTAACAATTTATTTACAAAACACATGAAATCTCAATTCAAACATTAAATACAAAATACACAATTACAAATGAGTTCCCAATTTACCTAAGCTTGACCTCAGAGTGCACAGTTTATTTTGCATTAATTCGCATATTTATTATATTTATCATCCAAACTTGTAATTAATTATTTTTTTTTGTTAAGAAAACAATATATATATATATATATTCAATTTTGCAAATCTCCCATTTAGCATAACTTTGCCCTTACACTATTAGCTCACACAAATTAAGCTTAAACATTCATATACACATTTTAAATCAATATATAATTCTCATACCTTCATTACATGCGAACTCCACTGAGTGCTGTAGCTGACCTCTGCACGTTGGAATGGGTGACACGATTAATTGAAGTTTGGTTCATTTATTTGAATAGTTCATGGAAAACACTACCAGTCTGAGAACACGGTTGCGTATCATCAGGTGACGAAATTTTTTGCCAAGTATTATTTTGGAGATGGGCACACTGTCCACTTTCCTTCTCCTCCTCTTAATTTCGGCTTAGTCCCAGCGGCTCTTGAGTGAGCATGCGTACAGGTTTCACCAAAGTGGTACGTTTTCGTAGAGGTTTGTCTGCTGCTTCGAAGCCCGGGATTGATGCTTCACAAACACTCCGTACACTCAGTATTACAGTTACCACGGCTTAAATGCAGCTCAAGGAGCAAAGGTCCTACATCGCGCCGTTTTAGTGGTAGAGCTGTGTTGTACTGCAACCAAACACAAACAAATGGCGATGGGAATACTGTTCACTTTCCTTCTCCTCCTCTTAATTTCGGCTCAGTCCCAGCGGCTCTTGAGTGAGCATGCGTACAGGTTTTACCTAAAGGGTGGAGATCAGATACTTTATTTGTAGAGATTGGCTGCTGCTTAGTAGCCCTGGATTGATGCTCCGCGAATATTCCGTGCACACAGTATTACAGTTACCACGGCTTAAATGCAGCTAAAGGCGCAAGGTCCTATCCCGCGCCGTTTTGGTGGTAGAGCTGTGTGTACTGCAACCACTTAAAAACATGACGACATTCTTCCATTTTCTGGTCGCCACCGCCCGAATAAAATGCGCCCTCGCGCTGAGTTAGGCTCGGCTCGTCTTGGCTACGAGTCGCCTTCTTTACCGGACTCACTACGTCGGCTCCTCGGCAAAGGCATTTGCCGCCCGAGATAGGGACCGCGGTTGCCGGGTCAGAGATGCATCAAAATGCATGCCGGATCGGACCTCACAAATCCACAAGTGCCACGCACTTGGAGTGCTCTCTACTCGAGCTCAGAAAAGCAACTGACGATTTTTTTACATTTCTAAAACCTTCAGAATTTTAAAACAAGGGGAGCGACAAAAATACAGGGAGGAAGTCCCCCACTTCCCATTCGCTGTTTCCCAAAACGCAATAAAAAAAAGGCGGTCCACAAATACTTCACACCATTGGTTTTTGAAGCGACGCTCATTTTTTATGCGCTCCACTCAAGCACAAGAACCAGAGGGAATTCTACAACCGGGTGGTCCAAGGACCGCAACCCCGACGCGAGCCACACCTGACAGGGCTATAAATTTTCAAAGATTTGTAGCTCAACTTTGACATTTTGCTGCAATTAAATCTCTGAATATTTACAATCCATGTCAGTGCGCACACAACCCAACGGCGCCAAAAAATCCTAATTCCGTCTGTGCAAAGGCCTAGCTATCTACATAAAACAAAAACATAGTATACATTTCAATATATTTACACCATTCCCTTTTCCCAGGGTTATATATAAAAAAATATGTGATTATCATATCACATATGATACTATAAGTGCGCTAAGATTGAGCCTCTTAAGTCACCGAAAGGCCGATTGAGGGTCTAGACTTTTCGAGAAACTGAACCATCTCTGGCTGGACTAAGGGATAGAAAATCTGACCAATTTTGCGATGGTCAATACTATAAGCGTTAAAAGATTCATCATTCTAGGTCACTAGGGGGACTACGGAATTTAGGCAGTCTTACAAGACCTTTCGTAGTCTTCCAGTGGAGGGTTAAAAAACTGGATCTGTTGGCTTCTGTACCGTAGTCTATGCTGTAAGTGCGCACATATGCAGCCTTCTGTGTTACCCCGGGGGCTTCTGGAGGGTTCTGAATGTCAAAAATAGGCTATACACTTATATATAGTGATAATATCTTGTCTGTTCACTTATATACTATTACAGAGAAAACTTTGAATTTATTCTAATAAATAATTAGAAACTTTGGAACGTTTTATGTCAAATGTAGAAGTTTGCAAAGAGAACACTGGGTGTAAATAATGGTCATTTTCCCATTCGGCGTTCTGGTTAATTGCAAAATCAATACAAAACAATTGTGAGAACAATTCGAAAGTAATTTTCTTTAGCTCCTAAATTATTGTAAGTTGCAGCCAAAGAAAAATATTTTCTGCTATCAGAAACTACATCAAAAGAAAAGGAACAACCTATTCAGTAGAAATATTTATGGGGTAATTATAAATGCATTGTCAGTTATGTATTTATACACGTATTGTTAATAACATAACAAGTCATGTTTCAATGTATGGTTCTTATCAGATTTAACTTTTTTAAAACTTTAACAATTGCGTAAATGTATATGATTTATGCAGCGTTTGAAATTGCACACGCAGTTTACACATGGTTCCCAGCAAAATATCTGTACGCCAATAATATTGTATGGACAGGTTCACGAGTGTACACGTTATTTCGATTTACAGTAAAGTATTGGTTTCTTTGGATAAAATGACATTTGTTTTAAGTCCTGGCCCTAAGCATCGTTTATGCCCCAAGTCACTCTTGTAATTTAGGTGACATATATTTATTGGGATAATAACTTTTCGGACCAAGACTATTGAAATTGTAGTCACTTGTTTGCGCCTTTTGTTTGATAGCAAATATCAAAATCTGCCAATGGTGCCTACTGGTCTCATACTCGTACGTACGTGTGTACTTGAAGAATTTATTATTGAATGCATTTTATTATTTTAAACTATTTATGTGGTATTTATCTCTAGCGATTGATTAATTTGTATTATGATCATGTGCTTTATTGCATATTATAGATATATTACCAATAGATCATTGTCTATAGATAAAACTTTTTCAGAAAAGGCTATAGATATAGCTTAGATGATGACTGATATGGAATTACATTAAGTTTCTGAAGGGATTAGTAGATTTATTAAGGATTTCATTTTCTGGTTTTTAATTTCTTCCGGTTCAAAATCTATTTTTTCAGAATCGGTTATAGATATAGTTTAGATGATGTCTGATGAGTAGGGAGAATTTCGACTCCAATAATAGAGATGCCAGTTTCGATTGAAATTTGTACATGTTTCTTTAAACATCTGTTTCTCGGGATTAGTTATAGATACAGCTTTGATGATTGATATAGATTCAGTATTATTTTCATAAGAATTTCAGAGGGACAGTCACTAATTTTTCCACTTCTTTTCTGGAAATGTCAGTTCCGTTTTTTATAAACATTCGCATGTTTGAACGAATTAATAGGTAAGAGTATAAAACATGAAGTATAAACACCACTTGCCATCATATGACTGATCCTTTATAAAGGGGCTTGCTACTTATAACAAACACATCTCGCGAAATTCAAATGGCGACTTCTATAGTTTTGTAGAAAGAGCGATGGTACAGATGTTGTATAATCCCTTTTTCACTCTTGACGATTTTAGGTAAGATCCTGGCAATCCCTGGAATGATTTGGAGAACACTCCATTCTGGCAACCCTTTTCGTGGCTTTTGTCGCCAAGGTAAAACTCGCAACATTCCATTTTGGTAAACCTTTCCGCTTCTTTTGTCGCCCTTTTGTCGTCTGTTGTCATCCTTTTGTTGTATTTTGTAGCACTTTTGTTGCATTTTGTCGTCTTTTTGTCGCCAAATTAAGAATCGCCCTTTTGTTGCCAAGGTAAAAATCGTCCCTTTGTCGCCAATGTAAAATATCGCCCTTTTGTCACCATTGTAAAAATCAGAAAATTTAAATGTTTTCTTATTTTTATGTTGCACTCTATGAGCCACAGAACACCTGTTGTACAAACAGCTGTTGTTACGTCGATCTCCGACAGCCAGCGGGACCGGATTCTGTGAGGTATTTTTAGTGGGCGTAGGTCCATATTTGTATTGCTTCTGATCAACTGTTGCACAAACGGCGACAAAAGGACAACAAATAACGACAAAGTGCGATAAAAGAAGACAAAAGGGAAACAAAAGACGCGGTACTGGTTGCCAGAATGGAATGCTGATATTTTTACGGTGGCGGCAAAATGACTACCAAAGACGCAGAAATGGTTGCCAGAATGGAATGTTCTCCAAATCACAGCAGGGATTGCCAGAATTTCACCTAAGAACCCCAAGAATGAAAAAGGAATTATACTACATTTGTTCCAGAGTGAGTATTCTTTAAATTCAACAAAAGCAGCAAAAGTTAGCAGCAAAACAACAATTCAATAAAACTAAGTATATAACAAACTGAAATTGCTGTGGTATTAAAATGGAATTTAAGGAAAATTAAAATTGATTTAGGATAATATCAAACATCTTTTAATTATCATTTCTTTCTATATACTTATTCTATTACGTAAGCTTATAATAATTCGCATTTTTACATAATTAATGCAAAAACTTTCAAAAAAGTCCAACCTTGGTACCTAATAAATGCTTTTAGTGCCGTTACCCAGGAAACGGCCCTATTCGCTCCGATTCGGTTGTAGTTAATGAGGATTTGATCTTGAGGATCAGAGTGCCACCGTTAACTTAACTTGGCCAATATTTTTTAATTATTAAATATATCCCCGACTTCAACGCTACTAATGGCTCCCAATCGGCACTGTAAAATATATGGATAGATTTCGTGAGGTAATAAGAAGAACTCATTGAAATTAATTGGGAGATTATTAAAACATTTTCAAAGTTTAAAGAGGCATTTGAGCGCATGTTAAGAGCGTAATCAATATCCATCCTTTGGGAATTCTTAACATGCTGCTTTTAATGACATTTTTCGGTGATATATTTATCTTTAAAAACCCATGGTGCCAGAAAGACGTGAGGTATCGAATTGAAAAATGTTTTAGCTCTCGTTACCTTAAAATATGCCAGTGTATCAATTTATGTATGTATCCATTTATGGGTATGAATTTGGGGAATTTCTTTTCAAACACTTTGTCAAGTAAGTCCATTTTTGGATTAAAAGGGAGTTGGTGTTATGAAGAGTATCATATGATGTTTAAAATTTTGAATTATTAATATAACTTTAATTGTGATAACTTCAATGAAAGGAATATGATTTAAATATTCGTAAAAGCTTTGAACTATAATCAACGTCGTATCTTGATATAGACAGTAGTCTCTTGACAAAAGTACAAACGTATCTTTCAAAACAGGATTTCAAACTAGGACATATTGTTATGTTGTTGTTGTTTATTCGTTCTGGTATAGCCATGGCTAGACCAAGTTCATAAAACCATGGACCTTAAAAAGTTTAACAGCAAAATGGGAGTCCAAGGAATATCTTCTCTTTCCATTCCTATACAGGAAAGAAGATGACTAAGAGAGGTTTGATTTATGTTGCATTTAAAGCACTTTTGGAATATCTTATGCCCCTGGACAAATCTGAGAGATTTAGTATGACCGCTTATACAACGCAAAAGCACACTTTGTGTATTCCTGACATCTACTTGATGGAGTGTCGCACCAGAATATGGCTTAAAGTGCCTATCATGTACAGGGGGAATAGCTCATGTATTACTGTTCAAAATTTTGATTTTTGAAAAATGTATAGATAAGTAAGAGGAGTAGAAGACATCATAACATCAATAGTTTTAAAGCGATATATATATATATATATATATATATCAGATTGGTCTGTCCTCCTTCTGAAATGAAAGAATGCAATGGGTTGGAGATGTAATGTTCTTATGCGCAAACTCGTGGAGGGAAACATCTTCATTCCATCACGGTACAAACTTAAGAATGATAAGAGGATGAAGAAGAATGTAGTGTTTTGTTGTTTGCTTTTACTGTTTTTATAGTTAGATGAAACACATGTCGCATTGAACTAGATATTAACTTTAATACGTTTATGAAACACCTCTGTGTGTGAAAGGCCCAGACCATACAGCCAACCCAGGGGTTAATGGCAGTTAAATGTATGGCCGGGACACCTCTGTGTTGTTGTTGTTGAAACCCAGACCGTCCGACCTACCAGAAAGGTGTAAGGTAACAGTTTGGACGGTCGGGAAGTGCCACCCAATTTAGACCGGAACCCAGTGGGGGAGGCATCCACAGGGACCGTACCCTCCTTCTCCTACCACCAACCTCTCGGAAGGATTTTCGGACCCACATGTTTAACGTGATCGTACTCCGCATGAACACGACGGCAGTTTTGACAGTGGCTGGAATCGAACCCGGGCCTACCGACTGCAACTCCAGCGCGCTAACCAATGGGCTACCGCGCCCTGGACACCTCTGTGTATCGAAGCTCACAAAATATTTTACTTTTTATTTATAGGACAAAGTAAAGATTGATTTAGTTGTTCTAAACGGTGATTTAATCCATTGCTTGCGGTATTAAGACTATTCCGATATTTGGTAACTCAATGTTGAAAATTTATAAACCAAATTTTCACACTTATTTAGATATAAGTTGTTTCACCTATTATTTGCGCTGTAATCAATTTCAAGGGATCTGAAATAATCACCTTTATATAGATCCTACTTTATTATAGATCAATTGACCTAATACGGACAAACATAGCACTATTTTTACAAAGTCATTGGAGTGTTTAAGGAATTTCATAGGATACCCTGGATGCATTTTTTATATTTTAAACGTTGCATCTTGAAATTTGAAAGTGAATTTTATCTTAATATATTTATTTTTCTATAAAACTGACGAAAATAAGCAAAAATTTAAATTAACATCCCAAAAGAGCACACTTAAATGGACTGAAGTATGGACTCAACTCGACTTTCTCATAACAAAATCCATTTTTAGTATGGTTCTTTTTTCAAATTTTGCAAGACAATTTTTAAACAAGAAAGATCAATCATGCTTAAAGCATTGATTATGAAACACTTTCCAACTTCAATGCAATTTTATTTAAACAAATCTAAAATGCTATACATTCCTCGGTAATATTTTGAAACTTATCACAATACTGCATTAATTTATTATATTTGAAAACTTAAACCTTCATCGAAAAAAATGAACTTCATTCAAATGACGGCATTGAAATATAAATTGCCCGGTTTAAACATCTCTAAAATGTTATACATTCCTCGGTAATAGTTTTAGAATTATCATAATACTACGATAATTTATTATATTTGAAAACTTCATCGAAAACAACTGAAATTCATCCAATGACGTCATAGAAAAAATAACGCGCCTGGATCTCTCTATAAAAACAGGATTTCATTCATATCTTTCTCCCATTCATTTCATTCATCACAATACTATAATAATTTATTTTATTTAAACAATTTGTTTAAGACCATGGAGCTACAAAAAATTAAACTCTATGCTTGAAACTTCATAGAAAAAAATCGTCCTTCTCTTTATGAAATCAGTTAATATTTCATTCATATCAGCCATGCAGACTCCATGGACTAAATTATTTTGTGTTAAAAAAATACAGGAATTCTAATACAACTCATTCTATATATTTTGCTGTTTACATTTTACATAGGTGAAAAATAGGCTTAGTTGTAGAAATAATCAAATTTAGATGAGCATTTAAACTCAAATATATTGTCATTGCGTTGTTTCAGTATGTAGATGCACAGATTTTAAGCAAAAATAAAGTAGTTTTAGGACGGATACAACACTCAATATGAATTAAAAAGAACTTTAAAAATCACGATTTTGAGACAAGATGGATGCCATATTTTATTTTGAAGTGGTTCACGTGATCGTTTCATATCATGGTCACGTGATCGTTTCATATAAGAGGTGTAATTATTATTTTAATTTTTATTTAAAAAACTACTGAATATATTTCGCTGAATTTTTTTTAATATATTTTATGGAACGATTTGAATATTACCTAAAGTTTTCGAAGCAATTTGTGAATTTTAAATCCGCTTAAAAAATGTTTGAAAAATTAGGTCCCATAGGGCTCAATGTATTTCATTTATTCGACCCGGGTTCAATCCAAAACTAATTGGGTGATATTATTCATTTATATTCCCATAGGTTCTACAGACCGTCTGAACAACATACTAAAATCTCATTTTGATTAAGTCATTTTTACGGCAGTTATCGTGCTAACGGACAGACAGACAGACATACATACAGACAGACAGACAGACAGAATGAACAAAGTCACGAGCACTTTTCAACTTTGTTGTAAAGTGTTAAAAATTGTCGCGGCTGTGTTTTTACAATAATGATTAAAACTATAATGTTTCGTAATCATTGAGCCATAAATAAACCCATTTATGCATGATTATATCAAATTTTGTCTTATGCTACCAAATTAAAAAAATATAAAACTTTCAAAGTTTTGCCTCGAATTTAAAAAAAAATTCTATTAGTTCTAGCTTTTTTTTTATAACAAAGTAGGATATAAAGTTTCGTGAAAATCCATTAATATTTGTGGCCGCTATCGTGTATACAGGGAATCAAGCACAGACATCAGACAGACGAACATTACTCTAAAAATAGTAAAAATGTGTTCAGGAGGTCTTTAAACATATATTGGATCCAAACTATTGAAATCGATAATTTTCGCTGAAACAATACTTTCTCAATACTACGTAGGAGAAAGTAAAAATGTTTCAAAACGTAAATGATTGCATGGCATTATCTGCATAATTTTAATAAACCATATCTGAATGAGATTAATTTTTGGAGTTGTTGATGTTTGAATTAAAGACAGTCAGATATTATTTAAAAGGACGAATAAAGACATTTCATTGAAAATCATTCTAGATTCAAATGAAATTCAGCACAATTGCAGTAATGGTTACCTCAAACTTATTCATTTTCAGAATACCGAAAGACATGAATCCTTAATTTAGTAAACAGTAAAGTTTAATATGTTTCGAACCTAGCACACACTTTTAATCACGTTACCTAGGCGATGGCTCTTTGCACTAGATTTTGGTTGCAGTTAATGACTAATTGATGTGGAGGATCAGCGTGGCGCTGTAAACATATTCTGCGACCAATATTTTTAATTATTAGATGCTCGAAAATTTCTACGATTCCAGCGCTTCTAATGGTACCCAGAGGACAAAGTAATAGATATGGATATATTTCACTAGAGGTAATAAGAAATTTTCCTGAAATTAATTGGAAGATCATTAAAACATTTCCAAGCTTTAACGAGACATTTGAACACGTTATTAGGGTAATAATCAACGTGGTTCCTTTGGGAGCATGAGAAATGGATGATCACCTGTAATAATATTTTCATGCGCATATAGTTTCAAAACTATTTTTGTAATTGTAATAAACTATTTTTTAAACTATTTTTATTTTCGATTGGTAGCGTTTTTATTTCCTGTGTCACGTGATACATCTATTTATTAAAAATATTGTTACATATAGTACTTAAAATATCTTCACTGCATATTGCCTGCCATCGTAGAGAAACTTCATTTGCAGAAAAATATTTTAGTTATTTATGTAAAGTTCACTTTGGTCTAGTCATTTTGGTCTAGTTCATTTCACAGAGATAAGATCAATGGAGAAGGCAACCGTGGGGGCTTTATGCCTATTAATTCTCCTTGACCAGGGTTTTAATCTCCCATTCAGGAGAGCCACAGCGGGAGGCCACGTTCTCGACGGGATCATTCACCGGGTAGGGTCCGAAGAATGCCCTCCAAGCCCGACCCAAGATCTAGCCTCAGGTCATGAATAGACGCAGTCCATGAGATCACAGCCACCTGGACGAGTCCGAGGCTTAACTGCCTCACCGGTACAACGGCCGGTTCCTCGACAGCCGTTTCCTCGGATTTTTATGCCCCCCCCCCAGATACGGAGAAATAGAGCTACAGAGCTAAGATTCGTACACCACATCTATGGTGGCGCCGTCCCGGGGGGGAGTTCACTTCACATTGGCGACACATTGGATGACATTTGTTGTTGTTGAGAATCAGACCGTCCGACCTACCAGAAAGGTGTAAGGTAACTGTTTGGACGGCAAGGAAGGTCCACACAATTTCGACCGGAACCCAGTGGGGGAGGCATCCACAGGAACCGTACCCTTCTTCCTCTACCACCAACTTCTCGGAAGGACTCACGGACCCACATGTTTACCGTGATCGTACTTCGCATAAACACGGCGGCAGTTTTGACAGTAGCGGAACTCGAACCCGGTCTACCGAGTTCAATTCTCGAGCGCTAACCACTGGGTTACCGCGCCCTTGGATGACATTTGTGACAATTTTCTCCAAATATCGCCAACGTTGTGACTTTATTGTTTTCTGAAAATATATCGAATTTTGTAGATTGTTGAAGAATATTACAAGTTAAGTGTTTTTCCAGAGCTTGCCACTACGGTATATAAGGGGATCGTCGTTCCGTTAGGGAGTTTTAATCAGACAATAAAAGTGAATTGATCTGGAGAATTTCATTTTCGATTTTGTAAATGAGTTGACCATTTAATTACTGTTAATTGTAATTTGCAGTTCTGATAGGACATTGTGAGATAGCTAGAGACTCATGATCTGTATATTATTCCTGTTTACACTTACTAGTAATTTAAAATTAGCATTTGTTATCCAAAAATTGGATTCATCTTTGTATCCTGTAAATACACTTCAGCTGTCAGAGAATACGTCGCAACAGTATACAGTTCCGAAACTATTTTTTAACCTATAAATAAACTATTTGAATTTTTTCTTAAACTATTTTATTTCTTGTTTGGCATCGCTTTCTTTTCTGGGCTACGTGATACACCCATTTATTGACAGTCCCCTCTGGTGAATATTTCTGAAAGGTCGCGCTGAATTGAAATCAGATTTAACTTTATACAAATTTGTGGAAAAGAGACAGGCTTCGTGCTTGTGCGAATTCTCTCCTTGTAATTGCTACGCCAAGAAGGAATCATGATTGCCTAACATCAAGATGTAGCGATAAGATAAATTGGTGCGTCTTGCACTGATGAATCTGGCAGACTTCGCCTAATCAATCTATCAGAACAAATGAGCCTATAAGGCTAAATTTACCACTGTCTGTCATAGCAAACAGCTATACGTGGTGTAAGTGCTGCCAATAAAGGTTTTGTTCTTTAATCCAGATGGTGGTATCTTTTGGGCCTGACGTGTTATTCAATAGCGTGCGATCAAAGCATTCCAGCCAAACAAGAAAACCTAAGAAAGCCATATCTATCAGATTTGTATTTGGGAACGCGATGCCTAAAAATACGCCTTATTTTCTTTGTTGGCATAGTTAGTCTGTCTTTATTTCGAAGTTGGATGTTGCTTTTGTCCACCGAAATAAGTTGATGGCGTTTTAATTTATTTTATGCTGTATATAAAAAATATACATTATATTTTTTACAACTTTTGTAGCAGTTTAAGCGATTATTGAACAGCTATATAGAGATCATTAAATTTACTTAATATAACGGGAAACTAACTGAAATTTTCCGGGAAAACGTTAAAATAAAAGTAACATAGGCCACAATCTAAAGCACTTTAGCCACTTGTTTTCTCCCAATTAAGTTTCACAAACCAATGCAACAAATTAATCAATCCGTATGAGTCGAAATATAAGGGGTGTTTAGTTAGACAAAACCACATATTTTATTCCTCATTCCAGGTGTAAGACGATAAAACTTAACTACAAAACATTATCTTGACTCTGTCTCATTGGTTGAAAAAAGCAAATTGATTCTTCATTTGAGGTGATATTCGGCTTACGTATATCACCGTATCAACGTATATCAACGTATTTATGAACTAGTGTTTATACCTGTCATATACAGGGAATAATTATATCTCTTAAAAAATTAAGCTGGAAATTTTTTAACATGTTTCAGTTTCTTTCAAAATGTATGGTGCTTATAGGTTCTGCCTGTTAGTTTCTACCCCAAAGTCGAGTTTCAATCATGATCAATCAAAATCAAAAGTTCGGCTCCATTAGGTTCATTCCAGTGGTCAATACTGTATGCGCGCAGAGATCCAGCCTTCTATGCCACAGAAAAACTGCTTGAATGTTTAGACTTTTAAAAAACGGAGGGGAACTCATAAATCTGATTCGGTTAAGTGCTTTCTTAATGGCGTATAAGTGTGCAAAGATTCAACCTTATAGGTCATCAGGGGCTTGTGCAAGTTCTGAAAAGACTTTCCGATAAAACCATTTTCTCCACTACATAAATCCGGCAACATTATGTAATGTCTGATTCTGGGTAATGTAAGTGAACAAGATTTAATTTTTCAAACAACCTAGTTTGGAAAGGCAAATTATATACAGTAATTTTTGCTTTAGTATATTAGTACTAAAATTTCAAGGAGCTATCAAGTTTAAGGAGTTAATTTGTTAAACTTAAGAAGCTAATTTGTTAAGCTTAAGGAGTTAGTTTTTTAGGCTTAAGGGGCTAGTTTGTTAAGGAGCTAGTTTTTTAGGCTTAAAGGGCTAGTTTGTTAAGGAGCTAGTTTTTTAGGCTTAAGGGGCTAGTTTGTGTCTACATATTTTTAGCTACAAATTACCTCCTTAAACTTAACGAACCGATGAAACTTTATTTAAATTCATTGAACTCCCCAAAATATACGGATTCATTCTATTAGCAGAGTTGTTGAGACCCAGATCGTCCGACCTACGAGAAAGGTGTAAGGTAACCGTTTGAACTGCCAGGAAGTGCCACCCAATTTAGACCGGAACCCAGTAGGGGAGGCACCCACAGGGACCGTACCCTCCTTCCCCTACCACCAACCTCTCAGAAGGACTTACGGGCCCACATGCTTAACGTGATTGTACTCCGCATGAACACGGCGGCAGTTGTGGCAGCGTGCAAATCCAGCGCGCAAACCACCGGGCTACCGCGTCCGAAATGTGCCAACAGCACGCGGTGTTCCCAGGTGGTCACCCACCCAAGTACTAACCGCGCCCGATGCAGCTTGACTTCGGTGATCTAACGAGAACCGGTGTTTTCATCACGGTAGGGCCGTTGGCTTTATCAGTAGCAGTGTCTCTCGATCCAAGCACTTTACTTAAATAAAGTATATTTTATTCTTACTTATCACCTTAAGTTATGGAATGGTACAATATTTTATAGTTAATTAGTCTAGAAAACTATTATAACAATCACTGCCATATTAACAATAAAAAGTGTGTTCACTAAACTAGCTGTAATGTAATTTAATATATATTTACATTTGAATAATTTTTGTGTCACAAAAAAAGTAAGTTTTGAATATATTTACTAAATGAACAAATTTCAGTTGTCGGGAATTGTTTAGATTTTCTTTAAAATGAATTTTGCTGCAGCGTTTCTTATTAGGCGAATTAGTTTTATTTAAACTGACTTTAACGTTGTTTTTCCGTAATTAAGCAGGGAAGAAATAATCTTATCAAAATCTTAAGGTAAGAAATATTTAGGCATTTCAGTTTCAATTAGAAAGAAACAATAAGGGAACATGAAATAACAGAAAACTTCCTGTTAAAAATATGAATGCAAAACAATTTTTTAAAAATTTTCATACATGAATAATTATTTTAACAATAGGAATAAAAAATCATTTGAATTTTGTTGCTTTATATTTTGCTAAGGAAATAAGTTATCACAAGATATTTTTCTTTCCTTGTTATACATGGCAATCATAGAACATTGTTGTGGCGAATATTGTAACTCGAGATTTTGACACATATACACGTTTTTGGGCGCTATAGAACAGAAATTTACTATTTTAACGTTTTGCTTAAGGGTGGAACAGCGTCCATCCCAAATGAAAAACCTCCCAAAAAGACAGGTATTTAACACACCCTATCCCAAACAGTTCGATCTCCCTTTGCAGATATTGGCGTCCATGGACGCCATGTACGACATTTAAAAGTACAGAATTTTATGAAATCGATTAAAATTTTCAAGGGAATTAAATTTTAAGAAATACAAAATTTGAATTTTTATACGGCCCCTGTACAAAATCCTCTCCAATGAGTAAAATGTGCCCCATACACTAATAAGGTGATGTACAAATTTTCAGCATTTTATTATAAAAAGTCCCAAAGATATGTTCAAATAAAAATTCTGACTAAAACCATTTTTCGATGCATCGATATAGGTTCTCAGAGGGGAAAAATCATGTCGGCAGATCGCGTTTAAAAAATACAAAATTTAAATTTTTATACGGTCCCCGTAAAAAACATTTCCAATGAGCAAAATGGGCTCCATATACTATTAAGGTGATGTACATAATTTCAGTATTTATCATAAAATGTCCCAGACACATGAAAAGACCAAAATTCTGACTTAAACCACTTTTTGATGCATCGACATGGGTTCTCAGAGGGGAAAAATCATGTCGACAGATCGCGTTTCAGGTGTCATACACAAATTAAGAAAGAAAACAATGATTACATAAATGAATAATAATTTTGCTATTTATTGGTACAGAAGTATTTACACAGACAGTATTTACACATTGGTACAGAAGTATTACAGAAGTATTTGTAGAAATAATATCTTTACACAAAGATTACAAAGCTTGTTCAAAATGTTCTCCATATATGACATTTATCCATTAAAGATAAGAGGCAGATATTATTTGCATATGGTGCATTTCTGCGTTGCGTCATTTGCACTCTTGCTGTAAACATTTACATTTTAATTTGTGATTAATTCCTCACCAACTTTGTTTTAACATATATCTGGGTCTTTTTATGATAAAATGTTGAAATTTTGTACATCATCTTATCAGTGTATGGGGCACATTTTTTTTCATTGGAAATGTTTATGTACGGGAACCGTATAATAACTTAAATTTTGTATATCTTCAAATTTAATCCCCTGAAAATATTTATCGATTTCATAAAATTCTCTACCGTCTTTTACGCACCTTTGTAATTTATTATATATGTCTAAGATCAATATTTAAGGAAGAAAAGCCGAGGTCAATGTTTTGGGGACACCCTGTATATGCATTGTATATACGTACTTTCTATACTCCCCATGAGATAGTACCAGAAAGCAGTTAAATGAAATTCAAACACTGACGCTCCTTTTTTATCGACCACTTGATTGCCAACACAATTCACCGTAAACTCGCCTCATCACGGCCTCATGACCGTTCATTATCTTCAACATACATCTCATATGCTTTATCTGAAACCTAATAATAACTTCATTTGGTCATCGACAACTTACTGGAAAGGCGAATACTGTAGCGAACGCTACATGTCAGTACTAAATGCCTTGAGTTAGAGACTTCTTTAGCTTAACGCTATAATGCTTGCTTGGCGCGATTTGACCCCGAGAATAAATATAGTTGTCATGTGGGAAAATTCACCTCCTCGAACAAAGTTTTAATGAATTGGCATTGATATTTTCCCTTTCTGTTACATTACGTGGAAAACTTGGACTGAATATGATGCTTGTTAGTTCGAGTATTGAATTGACACACCCTTAGTTATGCATCACGTGATTGTCGAGTACACGGATCCCTATTATATTTTAAACATTTTCTTGACTTCCAATATCATTTTTTAAATATTAATAAAAATAAACAGAGGCATGTTCAGCTTAAATCGAAATCTATATAAACACCAATTAATTACTCAAACTTCAATGATTCTTTGTAAAGTGTAATCTACGCATTTATTCTTCTGTTTATCTGGTTTGTCAGATTTATCAGGGATAGGCGTAAAAGAAGGTTAACAAAAAATATCTCCTTCGCTCCCTTTTTTTGCATCTCAAATGTTTTCAATGGATGCAGTATATGAATGAAATTTATAATTTAAACTGTTTTGTAGATGTTAATAGTATTGTTGCGAACGCGCAATATTCCCTTTGGTGGCCCCTTTTTCGTCTGTCTCAAAGGGAAGGCGAAGAAAACAAGACGCGACGTGAATTTAACGTGAGGCCAGGGTTCCAGAATTTTTCCAGTTAAAAGAAGGGTTGCCAGGTTTGGTCGATTTATTGCCAATTTGGCTACTTTCCGAATCTTCCAAAATATCTCAATAGAGCGATTATTCTTTGATATATAGAGATTTTCAGAAGTTTCTATAGAGATTCTATAAAAAGACTCATGCCTCCGTTGGAGTAGAGTTGAGTTGAATTCATACCAGCTACATCGGACTGTGGTTTTTGTCAATGTTTTGAAAATAGTAGCTGCTGTTTTGTGCAATGATTTTTGTCAACATTTTGAGAATAATATCGCTTATTCTGTGAAATTAGTGGAGCGTTTAAGTACTGTTTGATTGTATACTGTTCCTGTTTACTTTCTGCTTGTGAATAAACGTACGTTATTCAGAAACTTGGACACGTTCTTCTGTCCTGCGTGTACAGGATACGGTCATAAAAGTATCAAAGACGAACGAGATCCATCGTATCCTCGAAACAGCTGTATGCTGCATTATTGTGTTATTTGTACTTATTTACGCTGCTCTAGTTTTCTTTATCCTTCGCATAAAGTATATTTTATTTATTGATTAATTGAGTATAGAGCATTGTTCATACTACCGGGGCCAAGACGAGTGCATCGAATTCATCGCCGTCGCTAAGCTGCTACCAGAAATAAAATTCTTTTAAAGCATTTTTACGAAATATTTAAAAATAATTTGGGTACGAAATAGGTAAGTAAATAATACATATTTTTATGTAATCCGAGCATGATTGTGATACAAATAAAACTACACTCTATGAAATATTAATGTATGAGAAGATATAGATTCATACCTTAAATATATAAGATTAAAACATAAATGACATTTCACAAGCTTTCTATGTCCTTAATTGCTAATTTCTCCATTTAAGAGGAAGAAGCTGAAGAAAAATAAAGAGGCATCTGTTTATAGGAAAGTTCTAAAGTGCTTCCTAATATAAAGAATAGAGACTTTTCTAGATTCGAAGAAAACTTATTTTAATTAGATTTTTATTTCTAAACTAATCTTAAAACATGGCTTTAGTTAGAAATTTAAATTATTTTAATGATGTGTTACGTGTTCTATTTGTTAGAAAATAATCTAATTGTACCAAATTAGGATTTATGAGTGTAGTTATGCTAGATTTGAAAGAAAAACTTGAGATTGAAAGAAATGTTGATATAACAATTTGAGATGTTTAATTAACCGTCATATAGTATTTAGAATTATTAGTTTCAAAATGTTTTCCTCTCCACTTTTGAATAGTTTAAGTGATTTGTGATTAAAATATCGGCGGTAGTTTTAATACGATGGAGCCAAAATTGTTTTACGTGAATAGAGTCTTGTAAAATACATTTCAATGATGCTCAAACATTTCTTACATATTTCGCAAAAGTACTAATAATCGTTAGAGTGTATTTTTCCTTTGGGCTGTTTTTAATCAGTTCAAAATGCTGAAATATCGAAATTGTAATCACAATATATCCTTATAATGCTTATATCCTTATAATGCTTTCCTTATCGTCAATGTTATATCCTTATAATGCTTTCAAAGGTTTACAAATTTATTTTAATGTTTATAGTTTATAACTGTTTATAGTTTACACTTTTAGTTTTCAGGATAAAAGCATTACCAACCTTAAAAATCAAATATTTTCAATTTTCCTCAACTGGACAAGGTGCTTACTCAGAAGCTATAAGAACTTTAAAAAACAAATTATTGATCTAGAACTTGAATTTCTGGCGGAATCTTTTTATCGCTTATTCTTTATATCTATATATTATATTTTAGAAGATATTTCGAATGGAATTAAGCAAAGCGCAGCAAAACTCAAATAAAAATATTATTCAAAAAATTAAACCTATAAAATTCCCAGGGTTGTCAGTCTATATATTAACAGTACGTCTCATTCTCGACTCTCTGTGTCTTAAACCCTTGTCTGTATTTCTGGATGTCTAGTTTACCTTATTCTTGCCTTTATATTACTTTAAGATATCTGTCTTGTGTATTTCTTTATTTCAGTTATATATGTGTTATATATTGATTTGATAATTTAACGATTTTATTTTGTCTCGGATAACCCGACCATTCACATGCAAATTTTTGTTTCACAGTTTCTGACTGTATGTAAAAGCGCATGTTTCCCCTCCTTTGTTGTATTGCTACTGATGAAGGACATCATGACGTCCGAAAGCGCTCTGGCCTAATTACAGGGTCGAGTCACATTATTGTGGCCACATACTACTCTTGAAGCCAACAGCTCGCAGCCAATGAAACAATGACAGAAGACACATGTCGTGAGCTGGCCGGGTGGGTATATAAGATGTGAGGTATGTATTTTGAAAACATATCATTCGTTGCTGTTATGGCTAAACGGATCGATTTACCAGATTTTGAAAAAGGGGTGATTATCAGATTTCGGGCCAAGGATGGCAGTATTTCGGAAAGAGCAGCTTGTGAACTGTTCGCGAATTACTGTGGTTAAAGTGTATCGTCAATTAAGAAATGACACCATTGCGAATAAGCGACGTGCAAACTGCGGAGCATCACGCGTCATTGATATGAGAGGTGAACGTCGGCTCCGAAAGTTTGTGAGGACTGATCGCCGCGCTACAGTGGATCAACTCACTAACCGAATGAACTAGAGGGCTACCGGATATGTCTTCAACTACAGTTCAGCAGTTCCTGCTGCGTATGGGCCTCCGAAGCAGACGGCTGGTCACTGCACCTATGTAAACGAAAGTACGCCGGCAATAAATGCTTACATTTACTCTACCGAATCGGAATTGGACCTCTATTGATGGGCAAAAGATTGCCTTCTCCAGTGTGTCACGTTTTCTGCGACATCGAATGCATGGACGTTGGCGTATAAGGATTGAAAGATCGGAGAAGAAACACTTTTCAGCCATTGCTGGAAGAACACAAGGCGGTGGGGTCAGCGTTATGTTCTGGGGAATGTTTTCTTGGCATTCTCTGGATCCATTCATACCTGTGGAAGGCACTATAAACAGAATTCGTTATGAATCCATCATTGCAGACCACGTAGACCAATACATGCTGCTTGTCTTCCTTAGAGTGGATGGGATATATCAGCATGATAATGCGAAGTGTCACACAGCGAGAATTGTCTGAGAGTTGTTGAAAAGCAAGATTAAGACTTCAAAGTTCTTCACTGGACCACAATTCCCCAGACTTAAACCCAATTTAGCATCTGTGAGACCACCTTGATTGGGTTTTTCGCTCTATGGATTTTTCACCAGCTGTCAAATGCACTCCACCAGCTGTCAAATGCACTGCAATCAGCATAGCTCCACGTACCAGTGAACACCTTCCAGCAACTTGTTGATTCACTCCCAGCCGGTCTTGCTGCTGCCAGTGCTGCACTCAATGGTTACTCCGGATATTAGCTGGTGGTCCCAGTAATTTTACTCGACTGTGTATAATATTAATTTAACATCTTAAATGGTGTTATATTAAAAATACTTATTACTCTTAAACGTATAAGACGTAATGTTTTTACGAAAACATTTAGGGCAATTACTTGGGTGCGAAATATGAAAAAAAAAATACATTGTTTTATTTATTCTGATAAGGTATATGATACAAATGGATCCAAAGGCTATTGCATATCAATGAATAAGAAAATCGAGTGCAAACTTGCAATTCAAATATTTAATAAGTTCAAAACTTTAATAAAGCTGAAATAAAAGACATCTTAGAAGCGTTGTCTATGCTTAGTTGCTAATTTCTTTCTAAACAACATTTTTGAGTAAAAAGATGAAGAACTATAAGAAATCAGCTATGTTTGAGAAAGGTTTTAAAGTGCATCCCCTTGATATGAACAATAGAGATTGCTCTAGGGTCTAATAAGAATGCATGAAAAGCTATTTTAATTAGATTTTTCTAAACTAATCTTAAGTCATGCCTTTAGATAGAAGTATAAATTATTTTAATGATGCGTTGTGTATTTTATTCGTTAGAAAATAATCTGATTGTGCTAAATTCGGAGTTATGAATGTAATTATACTAGATTTAAAAAAAATGAGATTAAAAGAAAACATTACACACAATTCAAGATATTTATTTGCCAGAGGTGAATTATATAATTGAATTATATAATAGTTCAGGAATACAGTGAAGCAATGACTTCTGCCCTATAAAATATGGCTTAAAAAGAAAAAAAGATTAAAAACGTACTACCTCGATAACAGAACATGTTAAAGTAAATTATTATCTTTCGTTGTATGAAAAATCTGCATATAAATTGGCTGTTAATGTTCCCATATTTATTTTTAATATTTTTCGAATTTTGAAAATAAAAATGTTTAGATGTATGAAAGGTCCTGTTTTCATCTAATCTCTGAAAATGAATAGGTCTCGCAAGTTTATTACAGTAATAAAAACCTATTTAAATCACTCAATGGACTCCAGATATACTTGCCATGAAATTAAGAGTGGCACGCAGACATAAGTGAAGAATATTTTATTCGTATACCAGAATGTTATGAACGTTAAAAATATCGAAATTCGAGAGTTAAACTTTTACGCCATCACAACACTTTTTTCTTTTTACATATACGCATTATTTGTCATATGGTAAATAATGATAATTTATTAAAACCTCGATTAATACCAATAAAGAACATTTTAAATACTACAATTATTGTATGAATATCCTCTTATTACTTTCAAGAAATAATATAAATTATAGGGAAAGTACTGTGAATGGATCAAAAATTCGAATCCGAAGTTTCCACTGAAAATCACGCTGTCAGTATCCCTGAACTCAAATCAAAAGTTTCTGAGGTGATGTGTGTGTGTATGTGTGTGTGTGTGCTTGTATGTTAGCGAGTATGTTAGTGTGTGTGTGCATGTATTTTAGTGAGTATGTTAGTGTGTGCGTTTGCGTGTATGTTAGTGGGTATGTTAGTGCGTGTGTATGTATCTTAATTTGTATGTTAGTGTGTGTGTGTGCGTGTGTTTTAGTGAGTATGTTAGTGTGTGTATGAATGTTAGTGTGAGTATATATGTTAGTGTGTGTGTATGTATATTAGTTTTTATGTATGTATGTTAGTTTGTGTGTGTGTATGTTAGTGTGAGTGTGCGAATGTGCGTATGTATGTGTATCTATGTACATTCGTGAATATGGTAATGTGTGCATGCAGGAGCGGATCCAGAATTTTTCTAGGGTGGGGCGCAACATATGAACACCAATTCACATCTATTCCGTGAAATTTATGATAGGGTTTGGGCATGCCCTTAAATTAACTCACAAAACATACACGAAAAGCAACACGAACATATTCATATATACATACCTACATTTTAATTGTTTATATATCAGCCATTAATATTTACAAAACAAACTCCATATTTCAGGTTTTTTTTTTTATGGCAAATCGATTTATCGCGTCCTCTACGTCAACGTAAACATGAGGATGCACATTCAACAAGGCGAGTTCGGTTAACCTGTCTTCCGCCATTCGACACCTTAACCAAGTTTTAAGTCTTCGCAAAGTAAAAAAACTTCGCTCTGCTGTAGCAATTGACACTGGGAGTGTGGCTATGATCATTTACAATTTAAAGAGATATAGGTAGAAGTCACTATCTTCCTTCAATTTGTCCAATATGGCGAGTGGTGAGTCTTCCATATCATTAAAATCTGGCCTGTGACGAAAGAGTTCCTCTTCTGCAACAAATTGTTGCATGATGTCTGTTCCTGAATCACGCAGTGCCATGAGGTGGCTTGATGTCTCGATGATACCCCTCAAGTATGATTTAATTTCCGTATTCGCTATTTTTTAGAGTAGTTGGAACCAAACCATTGAGCAGAAGGTATTTAATAGATTCTTCAGCGAATCTCTTCTCGAAATCTAAGAGGATGTGATCAAGCAAAGGAATATAAACAGCCCGCCTCCAATATGCAGTTGGTGTGGACTCTCTTTCCACCAAAACATTCACCCGGTGTTGTTGTCTCCCAGCCAGCCTTGGAGTGGCTAGTTCAACTCCCAATTCATTCAATACGCCTTCCGCCTCCATCGATAATCCCGCATAGAATTTTTCAGCGTATGCCCGTCTCTCCTTTAGCACTTTCACCGTTTGCTGGATTTTTATAGTGGCCTCGTGTGCATCCAAGCTCTTTTTCTGTAGAAACTGGCTCAATGGTTTGGTTATAACTATTAAATCACTCAATGAAAAGATGGCCGTTACACGTTCACAATGCGATATACCTTTCAGGAGAAGATTTGCTTTCGTTGCTGTCCCCTTATCATGCCATTGTATAATTTCCTCTAAAGCTTCTGCAATAAGCAGTAAATCAGTCTTGAACTGAAGAATTGAGTAATTGCGCTCAACCCAGCGAGTTCTGCAGTGTCCAACCAAGGAATGGCCTAAGTGTTTTCTCAGTACTGCATGCCTTTTGCTTGACGCGTTGAAGAAAGTGATAATTTCTACCACAGTTCCAACTGCGTTCCTTATGGAAGGCACATCACAGCCCCTAGATATTGCTGAATTGAGCTGATGATTTTTGCAAGGGCAAAGAGAGGCGTACACAGCTTCCTTTTTAATTTCTGTCGTAGCGCCATGCAGTTGTGAAACATTTACAGCACATCCATCACAACCAATTCTAACGCAATAATGGAGATTTAGTTCCAGGTTTTTCATAAACTTACGAACACTTTGCCCAAGAACAAAATCTGTAATTGCTCTCTCGGTCTCCCTCTTGTCGCAAATGTCTTCTTGCAGATCTACAAAGCCTACAAAGCATTCTTTTAGAATGTCATTTAAGGCATATCGCAATGATAAACTAAGTTGTGATTTGTGAGAAACGTCAGTGGTTTCATCAAATAGTATGCTGTAATATTTAGATTTCTGTACCTCTTCAAGAATCGTTTTCAGAATTTCGGCACCAATGCAGATTATTAACTCATTGCATGTTGTTTTGCTAATGTATGTTGCGTTTGCAGTGGAATTTTCTAATTGATGTTTCATAACTTTATCTCCACTGTCAATTCGAAAACGAAGTAGTGCTCTGAAGTTGCCCTCATTCCTAGTAGATTCTTCATTTATGTCTAAAATTGAACCATCATCCCTATGGCCTCTCAGTGGAATATTTTGATAGCCAAGTAACAGAATAGTTTTAATTATTGGGCGCAGTTTTGCCCTGTTCTCTTTAATTTGTTGCTGCCGGGGAAAGCTCGTCTGGTTCCGGATATCTAAAGTTGGTTGCTCGAAAGTTTTGTAAACATCCGAGATCGTCCTATTGCATGTCTATGATATTCGGTGCTTTTATGCGTCTCTAAATAACCATATTTTCCAGTGAGTTTTGCATACTTTTGAAGCGGCTCTGTTACTAAACACTTTGCATTCTGAGTTTTGTATTTACCGCCATCACTTGATCCAACAAAAATTGCACAAACTTTGCAGAAATGTCCTTGTTTGGATGGTGAAAACACAAGCCAAGGATATATTTCGAAATGCACCGCATGAACTTTCCTTCGTTCTTCCCGACCACGTTTTTGGTGGATAGATGGAGGGTAGTTGTAACCTGAATCACCTTCCAATGATATTTTAGTAGTTCATATTTTGTCATGTCATTTGCCGAACTGATGCTCCCTCTGCCTATATACTGACCAATGTCATGACAAATCAAATCAGCTTCTCCTGTTTCCTTTACTGTCTGAGATGTTGAAGGCTGAGATGTGTTAGCTGAAGTACTCTTTGCAGAAACATTAGACACTGTATTATTGCATTCTTCTGCTCTGCCCCACAGTTGTCTTCTATTTTTCTTTTTCTTATTATGAATCGGTTCATTGTATATACGGTAGTAGCGCCACCCTAAGAAATAAAATAACTCAAATAAAATCGCATCAACATTACAGCACGTAATTAAATTAGTTATACTTTAGATATCTCCAGTTTGTACGATCACTAAGTTGTAGCACGACATCTTTGTTTGGAAGTTATATAAATGAGCTATATTATATAGGCTATATGTTTTTATTATAGAGAACTTGCAATGTTGTACCAATATTTAGAAATCGCAGCATTATAACAGCATTCATGGACGGATTTCGGGCTTATCACGCTGGAACAAGCTATATAACGACCTCTATAGAAGGGTTCTGCGACTTATGTAGATCAACGGTTAGCTCGCTAGTCTGCTGTCTAGTTCAAAGATCTGTGGTTCGATTCCTGGCTGACACAGTCAGATCTTTACAATGGCGGCCAAACAAATTAATCCTGTAAGTTCGATTCATTGATGATGGGGGCCGTAAAAGGACCCAGCTACGAAGTTTCAGTGAATGATGGCTCTAGTTTCAACAGCATAACCACACAGGATGCCAACACAGATGAAACAAAAAAACACAGAAGACGAAGGTAATCGTTTAGATCGACAGTTCTCAAGATCTCAAGGACGAGGTTAGAGACGTGCCCAGAGATGGTATTATCCTTCCTTTAAACTTCTAGCGAAGTGTAAGAGAAACCGGGAATTTCATAAATTGGATAGAATTTAACATCTAGGTTGTGTTTGAAGGGGAGGGCGACGATCGAAGTCGTGTCCTTTTCCAAGTCCTCAGAAAGGAGGAACTTGGGCCCAAGTAGACTTTCAGTAAAAATAAAGCAGGCTAGAAAGGGCGCTAGGCCCTCAGCTTGAGTGACACTAGATCGCCGATTATAAGGATTTCAGAGGGAGGAGATTATAGAATGTACTTCGGCAAAAAATTGGATATATATGAATAAAATTTTGTAAGACTTGAAAGTAGTCTAAAATTTTTAACTTATAGGGGCTAGTTTAGAATTAGATGTTTTTAGAGGACTCAAATAACAACAGTACTTTCAGCGTTTCACAGTTTTTGTTATTTATTCATAAAAAGGTTTTTTTTAATATTAAATATTTATCGTTGAAGTGAAACCTGTATTTCTAACTGAGATTTAATCTAAATATTTATTCTTATGCTTATTTATTTTGTCAGGTTTCTCTGTGGGGCGTGCCTGCGAAGATATAAACAGAACTAAAGAATTTAGCCTTCGTCCCCCTTTTTTACGGAGTTTATTTAGATGATACCATTTTTTGTTAGGTTTATAAGGATATCATGCGTTTTGAGCATTACATAGAAGGTATCATTGCCTATTTGTTATATTCTGGTGGCACGTTAATGAATAAATAAGTATTAAACGCCTGACTATATTATTTGTCGACATATATATATCACTACGGTATACTACAAAGTCCACTTCACTGATAAGAGACAATTCCGTCCTTGCAGCTCAACGGTAGAGCCCAAGGTTAACTAGAAAGTTTGTAGTTAGCCTCGGGAATTTTCGTCAAATTGGCAACATTAAAAAAAAGTCTCTAAATTTATCGCCAAGTGGTACTGACAGACAGAGCCTATAAAAAAACTATTGTATAAAATACATTCTTATCAGTTTAACGTTTTTGTGATTCTTAGCTGTCTTTTCTGTATTCGGTGTTGAATTTATAACATCTGATTGTATATATTATGTACATTTTTGTTGAAAAATTGTCAATCAAAATAATCTTTAAATAGAAATTTTACAATCTATATAAATAAAATTGAAAATATGTCTGTCCCGTCATCACGGGAGAACGGATGAACCGAATTTGATGAAATCTTGTGGGTAGCCATAAAATAGATCCACTTGAAGTTTAATCCATGTTTCGAGTTTCTACGACCAGTGGTTCTCGAGATATTAGTAAAAAATTGGGTTTAAAAATTAGGGGGATTATTGATATTTTCAATTGATTGCGTTATCTGATATTTTCAATTTATTACGTTATCTGATATTTTTTTTAGGCAAAAATATTTGAAACTCATATATTGTAGACGGATAATCTTTTACTGATACACAGGTCTTTATATATCTGCTAATATTCGAGAATATAAGCAGTACGGGTATACAACTTCCTATACAACTTTAGCGCTTTTATTTTGGCATATATTAATTTAATTTCATATTTTTTTTCAATTTGTTTACAAGCGGAACCAGGATATTTTATTCGCTAGATCTTTCTGGGAAGATAATTTTGTATAGTCAGAACAGAGAGTCTTAAATTTCTTTTTAGGAGCAATGATTTAAACATTTTAATAGAATGCTTTGAATAACAATGCCATTTAGAATATTATAGGAATTTGCACGATTGTGAATTTTAAGTTTCTTTTATAGTATTATATACTTCGTACGAAGAACGGGCATGCTGCTAGTATATTTATAACAAGAAAGATCAATCATGCATAAAGCATTGATTATGAAACACTTTCCAACTTCTTTATACAAACATCTCTAAAATGTGATAAATTCCTCAGTAATATTTTGAAAATTATCACAATACTACATTAATTTATTATATTTGAAAACTTCATCGAAGAAAATGAACTTCATTCAAATGACGGCATTGAAATATAAATTGCCTGGTTTAAACATCTCTAAAATGCGATACATTCCTCGGTAATATTTTTAAAATTATCGGGATACTACAATAATTTATTATATTTGAAAACTTCATCGAAAACAAATGAACTTTATTCAAATGACGTCATCAAAATATAAATTGACTCTATATAAAAGCAGAATTTCATTTATAAACATTTTTCCAATCATTTTATTCATCACAAAACCATAATAATTTATTTTATTCAAAAATTTGAAAAATTGTTATTTACCATATTTATTTTAAAATGTGAAACCTCTCTTATATATAAAGTAATTGAACTCTTGGAAATATATTTATTATATAATATACCTCTTTTTTCTTTCTAGAGGATATAACAAGAGTCAGAATTTAATTGCATTTATTTTTCTCCCTATATTAAATAATTTTTATTTAAAAAACCACCTAACATATTTTACTGAAAATTGTTTTATATATTTGATGGGATAATTTGAATATCTCCTAAAATTTTCGAAGCAATTTGTGAATTTTAAATTTGCTTAAAAATGTTTGAAAAATTAGGTCCCATAGGGTTCAACATATTTCATTTTTTCAACCCAAGTTCAATCCAAAACTAATTGGGTATTATTAATCATTTACTTTCCTATATGTTCCACAGACCCTCTGAACAACATACTAAAATTTCATTTTGATAATGTCATTTCTACGGCAGTTATCGTGCGAACGGACAGACAGACAGACAGACAGACAGATAGAATAAACAAAGTCATAAACACTTTTCAACTATTTTGTGAAGTGTTAATAATAAACTTTAGTGTTCTTGGTAAAACTTAAAAAAATTTAGCAGCCTATATATTATAGGAGTTATTAACTCTTGTATATTTACGTTTTTTTTTTTTTTTTTTTTAAGTAGCTATTTGTAATAATAACACTTTTATTTTAAGAACAATATTGTTATCCTTTAAAGGGATGGATATTAGCCTTCCTCATAAAATTTAGTTCACTGCTACGTAAAAAATATACGTTATTTAAATATCACTTTCTTATTCTTATTTTTAATCGCTTTTTCAAATAATACGACAAAAATATACTGCATTTGCTTATAACTTCAAGAAGTTGGGATAGCTTGTCTAAGAAATGGGTTACCAAGTTTGGATAGTTTTAGCTGATTTTCAGAGAATATTCAGCCAACCAGTTTGTGTGAAAACAGTTCTCACCGTATTATCTCCCCCAGATCAGGTTTGTTAAGTACAGTCACTTGGCCATTGGCCGTCTTCTGATTTTTAAGATTTTGAAAAAAATCCTCAAAAAATCAAAATCTCTAATAAAGTTACGCTAATAGACATTTCTTATGTAATTTTTAATTAGAAAACGATTGACATAAATTTTAGAACGCTAACATGAACCGTTCTTGAGATATTGTACATTTTTCAAAAAAAAATATCAAAAAGTCATATAAAACAAAAAAAAATATATTTCCTACTGAGAAACATGTTCACTTTTCATATGTAATACCATGCGATAAATTGGGTGACATCATTCTCGTGGATTTAGCTCGTTCCATTCATGAAAAAATATACTTTAAGTAATACTTTTGTATTTGAACGCCAATAGTCATTTATCTGTTGCAAGAATAACTTATTTCTTCGTCCATAACGCTTGGCGAGATCTTGGCGACTTTTTGAAATGTTGCCAAATTAACGAAAATCTCATCAAATGGATAAAAATGACGACTATTAGTATCTACTATAAGAAAAACCTATTTTTTTACTGTAAAAGTAGTAAATGCATTACATTATATAAGGAAAGTCATGTGTTGCCCACATCAGATTTTTTATCTTGTCTTACACCATTTGACAAATCTTCTAAATATTAACATATTTGCTTTTCTTATATTTGTAAAAACAGAAATTAAATTATCAAAATTAAAAATTGTATTTTAATTGCTAATAATATTTCTGATAGTATCACTTAAACTGATAGTTTATGAGTTGCTTATGCTTTTAATATTATTTGATCAATGTTACTTGAAGACACTGTTCTTTTTAACACTTTACAACAAAGTTGAAAAGTGTTTATGACTTTGTTCATTCTGTCTGTCTGTCTGTGTGTCTGTCTGTCTGTCTGTCTGTTTGTCTGTCCGTTAGCACGATAACTGTCGTAAAAATGACTTAATCAAAATGAAATTTTAGTATGTTGTTCAGACGGTCTATAGGACCTATGGGAATATAAATGAATAATATCACCCAATTAGTTTTGGATTGAACCCGGGTTGAAAAAATGGAATACATTGAGCCCTATGGGACCCAATTTTTCAAGCATTTTTTAAGCGGATTTAAAATTCACAAATTGCTTCGAAAATTTTAGGCAATATTCAAATTGTTCCATAAAATATATAAAAAAAAATTCAGCGAAATATATTCAGTTGTTTTTTAAATAAAAATTAAAATAATAATAACACCTCTTATATGAAACGATCACGTGACCATGATATGAAACGATAACATGACCCACTTCAAAATGATATATGGCATCCATATTGTTTCAAAATCGTGATTTTTTAAAGTTCTTTTTAATTCATATTGAATGTTGTATCCGTCCTAAAACTACTTTATTTTTGCTTAAATTCTGTGCATCTACATACTAAAACAACACAATGACAATATATTTGAGTTTAAATTCTCATTCAAATTTGATTATTTCCACAACTAAGCCTATTTTTCACCTATGTAAAATATAAACAGCAAAATATGTAGAATGAGTTGTATATTAGAATTACTGTATTTCTTTAACACAAAATAATTCAGTCCATGGAGTCTGCATGGCTGATATGAATGAAATATTAATTGATTTTATAAACAGAAGGACGATTTTTTTCGATGAAGTTTTAAGCATAGAGTTTATGAATTGTAGCTCCATGGTCTTAATTTTTAAATAAAAGAAATTATTATAGTATTGTGATGAATGAAATGAATGAAATCCTGCTTTTATAGAGAGATCCAGGCGTGTTATTTTTTCTATGACGTCATTTGAATTTATTTCAGTTGAGTCAAGTTGAAGTTTTCAAATATAATAAATTATCGTAGTATTATGATAGTTTTAAATATTATTACCGTGGAATGTATTGCATTTTAGAGATATTTAAACCACGCAATTTATATTTCAATGCCGTCATTTGCGATCACGTGTCCATGATATGAAACGATCACATGACCCACTTCAAAATGATATATGGCATCCATCTTGTGTCAAAATCGTGATTTTTAAAGTTCTTTTTAATTCATATTGAGTGGTGTATCCGTCCTAAAATTATTTTATTTTTGCCTAAAATCTGTGCATCTACATACTGAAACAACGCAATGACAATATATTTCAGTTTAAATGCTCTTCCAAATTTGATTATTTCTACTATTAAGCCTATTTTTCACCTATGTAAAATGTAAACAGCAAAATATGTAGAATGAGTTGTATTAGAATCGCTGTAATTCTTTAACACAAAATAATTTAGTCCATGGAGTCTGCTTAGCTGATATGAATGAAATATTCATTGATTTTAGAAAGAGAAGGACGATATTTTTCGATGAAGTTTTACGCATTGAGTTTACTCCATGGTCTTACTTGAGTTAGCTCCATGGTCTTAATTTTTAAATAAAATAAATTGTTATAATATTGTGATGAATGACATGAATGGGAAAATATTCGTGAATGAAATGCTGCTTTTATAGAGAAAGCCAGGCGTGTTATTTTTTTATGACGTCATTTGAATGGATTTCAGTTGTTTTCGATGAAGTTTTCAAATATAATAAACTAGCCGAATACCCGTTGAAAATCAACGGTATCGCAATAAGCAACCCCTGAATAATGTAAATTTTTTAATAATTCGCTTTTCACATTTGTTCGACAAATCGAATATTTTGGTGTGCAGAACCCCCTAAAGTAGAAAATATTGGGAAACTAAATTTGCGCATTTCTCCCTTTCGAATTATTTACCCGTACACTACATTAAATTCTATCTCATCCCGAGACACCCCTATATTATTATTTCTCCTTTGGAACTTTTTTCTGTGAAGCACACCCATAAATTAACATTTTTGAAAAACTCTCTTTGTCTTGGGTTTTTTATCAGATGATTGGCCCATATACCTAATATCAAGCCCCTGTCACATTTAAAAGGAAGCGTGTCTCATTTATTCCGAAAATCGAACATATTAGTGTGCGGCACCCCTTAAAGTAGCAAATATTGGAAATCTGAAATTTCACGCTTTCTTCCTTTCAAACTATCTACCCGTACACCAAATTTGAAGTCTCTATCCTATCGAGAAGCATTTTTTTCTATCACTTCACTTTTCGAACGTTTTTCTGTGTAGCACCCCGTCAATGAACATTTTTGTCAAACTGTATTCATGTTTGGTGTTTTTGTCAAATAGTTAGCCCATATACTAAATTTCAAGCTTCTATCACATTGTAAAGAAGGCGTTTTTCATTTGTTCGGCAAATCGAAAATTTTAGTGAGCGGCACCCCCTACAATAGCAAAAGTTTGAAAACTTAAATTGCTCACATTCCTTCTTTCCAACTATTTACCCGTACACCAAATTTGAAGTCTCTATCTCATCGTGAAGTATGCATTTCTAGCATTTCATCTTTCGAATGCTTTTGTATGGAGTACCCACCCCTTAACTATACATTTTTGAAAAGCTCTATTCTTTTTCTCATTTCTATGAGATGATTCGCCCATATACCAAATATTAAGCCTCTATCACCTTTTGAAAGGGGCGTTTCTCCTTTATTCCGAAAATCGAACATTTTAGTGTGCGACACCCCCTAAAGTAGAAAATTTTGGTAAACAGAAATTATACACTTTCTTCCTTCCACACTATCTACCCTTACACCAAATTTGATATCTCTATCTCATTCCGAATTATGGTTTTTTATCAATTCACTTTTCGAACGTTTTACTCTGGAGCACCCCCTTAAACGAACATTTTTGAAAAACTATATTTGTCTTGGGTGTTTCCATCAAATGATTAGCCCATATACCGAATTTCAAGCCTCTATCAAATTTTAAAGGATCGTTTTCTCATTTATTCTGCAAATCGAATATTTTGGTGTGCGGCACCCCCTTAAGTAGAAAATATTGGAAATCTGAAATTGCACGCTTTCTTCCTTTCGAACGATTTACCAATACACCAAATTTGAAGTCTCTATCTCGTCGCAAAGCATGATTTCCTATCATTTCACTTTTCGAACGTTTTAGTGTGCGGCACCCCCTTAAGTAGAAAATATTGGAAATCGGAACGTGCACACTTTCTTCCTTTCGAACAATTTAGCCATACACCAAATTTGAAGTCTCTACCTCATCGCAAAGTATTCTTTCCCATCATTTCACTTTTCGAACGTTTTAGTGTGCGGCACCCCCTTAAGTAGAAAATATTGGAAATCTGAAATTGCACACTTTCTTCCTTTTGAACGATTTACCCATACACCAAATTTGAAGTCTCTACCTCATCGCAAAGCATGCTCTCCTATCATTTCACTTTTCGAAGGTTTTGGTGTGCTGCACCCCCCTTAAGTAGAAAATATTGGAAATCTGAAATGCACACTTTCTTCCTTTCGAGTGATTTACCCATATACCGAATTTGAAGTCTCTATCTCATCGCAAAGCATGCTTTCCCGTCATTTCACTTTTCGAACGTTTTGGTGTGGGGCACCCCCTCTATAGAACGTTTTCGAAAAATTCGATTTTTCCAGGGGGTTTTATCGAACGATCGAGCCGTGTACCAAATTGCAAGTCTCTATCTATTCGGGAAGTGCCTAAAAAAGGCGTGACAGACAGACAGACGGACAGACAGACAGACAGACAGACAGACGGACACTTGGCAATTAGTATATACTAGCCGCATACCCGTTGAAAATCAACGGCCCCACATTAAGCAACCCCTGAATATTGTAAATTTTTTAATAATTCGCGTTTCTTATTTATTCGACAAATCGAACATTTAGTTTTGAGGCACCCCCAAAAGTTCAAAATATCGGAAAACTGAAATTGCACATGTTCGTCCTTTCGAACTATCTACCTGTACACCAAATTTGAAGTCTGTGTCTTATTTCGAAGCATGTTTTTTTTATCAATTCACATTTCGAACGTTTTCCTCTGGAGAACTCCCGTAAACGAACATTTTTGAAAAATTATATTCGTTTTGGGTGTTTTCATCAAATGATTAGTCTATATATAAAATTTTGAGCCTCTATCAAATTTTAAAGGGGCCGTTTCTCATTTATTCGGAAAATCGAACATTTTTGTGTGCGGCACCCCCTTAAGTAGAAAATATTGGAAATCTGAAATTACACACTTTCTTCCTTTCGAACGGTTAACTTATATACCAAATTTGAAGTCCCTATCTTATCGCAAAGCATGCTCTCCTATCATATCACTTTTCGAACGTTCTGGTATGCTGCACCCCCCCCCCCCCTAAGTAGAAAATATTGGAAATCTGAAATTGCACACTTTCTTCCTTTCGAACGATTTCCCATACACCAAATTTGAAGTTTCTACCTCATCGCAAAGCATTCTTTCCTATCATTTCACTTTTCGAACGTTTTGGTATGCTGCACCCCCCCTTAAGCAGAAAATATTGGAAATCTGAAATTGCACACTTTCTTCCTTTCGAGTGATTTACCCATATACCAAATTTGAAGTCTCTATCTCATCGCAAAGCATGCTTTCCCGTCATTTCACTTATCGAACGTTTTGGTGTGGGGCACCCCCTCTATAGAACGTTTTCGAAAAATTCGATTTTTCCAGAGGGTTTTATCGAACGACCGAGCCGTGTACCAAATTGCAAGTCTCTATCTATTCGGGAAGTGCCTAAAAAAGGCGTGACAGACAAACAGACGGACAGACAGACGGACAGACAGACGGACAGACAGACAGACGGACACTTGGCAATTAGTATATATAATAGATTATCGTAGTATTATGATAATTCTAAAATTATTACCGAGGAATGTATAACATTTAAGAGATGTTTAAACCAGGCAATTTATACTTAAATGCCGTCATTTGAATGAAGTTAATTTTTTTCGATGAAGGTTTAAGGTTTCAAATATAATAAATTAATGTAGTATTGTGATAAGTTTTCAAATATTACCGAGGAATGTATTGCATTTTAGACATGTTTAAATAAAATTGCATTGAAGTTGGAAAGTGTTTCTTAATCAATGCTTCAAGCATGATTGATCTTTCTTGTTGTATATGTATATCTACGGTTTTATTTCCTTTTTATTTCGAATACTATATTATTTTACTTTTATATTTTATTTTTTATCATAAATTTTACTTCTTCTTGGCTTTATCATTTTTAACACTTTACAACAAAGTTGAAAAGTGCTTATGACTTTGTTCATTCTGTCTGTCTGTCTGTCTGTCTGTCCGTTAGCACGATAACTGCAGTAAAAATGACTTAATCAAAATGAAATTTTAGTATGTTGCTCAGACGGTCTGTAGGACCTATGGGAATATAAATGAATAATATCACCCAATTAGTTTTGGATTGAACCCGGGTTGAAAAAATGAAATACATTGAGCCCTATGGGACCTAATTTTTCAAACATTTTTTAAGCGGATTTAAAATTCACAAATTGCTTCGAAAATTTTAGGTAATAGCCAAATTGTTGCATAAAATATATAAAAAAACATTCGGCGAAATATATTTAGTAGTTTTTTAAATAAAAATTAAAATAATAATTACACATCTTATATGAAACGATCACGTGACCATGATATGAAACGATCACATGATCCACTTCAAAATGATATGTGGCATCCATCTTGTTTCAAAATCGTGATTTTTTAAAGTTCTTTTTAATTCATATTGAGTGTTGTATCCGTCCTAAATCTACTTTATATTTTCTTAAATTCTGTGCATCTACATACTAAAACAACACAATGACAATATATTTGAGTTTAAATTCTCATTCAAATTTGATTATTTCTACAACTAAGCCTATTTTTCACCTATGTAAAATGTAAACAGCAAAATATGTAGAATGAGTTGTATTAGAATTACTGTATTTCTTTAACACAAAATATTTCAGTCCATGGAGTCTGCATGGCTGAGATGAATGAAATATTAATTGATTTTATAAACAGAAGGACGAATTTTTTGGATGAAGTTTTAAGCATAGAGTTTATGAATTGTAGCTCCATGGTCTTAATTTTTAAATAAAATTAATTATTATAGTATTGTGATGAATGAAATGAATGAAATCCTGCTTTTATAGAGAGATCCAGGCGTGTTATTTTTTCTATGACGTCATTTGAATTTATTTCAGTTGTTTAGGATGAAATTTTCAAATATAATAAATTATCGTAGTATTATGATAGTTTTAAAAATATTACCGTGGAATGTATTGCATTTTAGAGATATTTAAACCAGGCAATTTATATTTCAATGCCGTCATTTGAATGAAGTTAATTTTTTTCGATGAAGGTTTAAGGTTTCAAATATAATAAATTAATGTAGTATTGTGATAAGTTTTCAAATATTACCGAGGAATGTATTGCATTTTAGACATGTTTAAATAAAATTGCATTGAAGTTGGAAAGTGTTTCTTAATCAATGCTTCAAGCATGATTGATCTTTCTTGTTGTATATGTATATCTACGGTTTTATTTCCTTTTTATTTCGAATACTATATTATTTTACTTTTATATTTTATTTTTTATCATAAATTTTACTTCTTCTTGGCTTTATCATTTTTAACACTTTACAACAAAGTTGAAAAGTGCTTATGACTTTGTTCATTCTGTCTGTCTGTCTGTCTGTCTGTCCGTTAGCACGATAACTGTGGAATGTATTGCATTTTAGAGATATTTAAACCAGGCAATTTATATTTCAATGCCGTCATTTGAATGAAGTTCATTTTTTTCAATGAAGGTTTAAGTTTTCAAATATAATAAATCAATGTAGTATGGTGATAAGTTTTAAAATATTACCGAGGAATGTATTGCATTTTCGACTTTTTAAAATAAAATTGCATTGAAGTTGGAAAGTGTTTCATAATCAATGCTTTAAGCATGATTGATCTTTCTTGTTAATATTTTTCCTAATTTATGTGCATTTTCTTTTGGTTTTTATTAAATATTTTTTATATTAAAAGTATTAAACATATTGGAGTCGAAAGGGTAATTTCATTACTATATGTCTATCAGTATCGTGTATGTATGTCTTCCTGTATTGCTTTTGTCTATGGGTATGGTATTTGCATATTGTACATGTATTTTTAGTGTTATTTCTGTGCTATCCTGGCCGCCCTTTGTAACTGTTCACCACCCATTGCGTGAGCTGGACGGCATAGGATATAATAATAATAACAAAATTAGAAATATCAATCATGCATAAAATACTGATTGTGAAACACTTTCCAACTGAAATACATCCTTTTTTAACACTTTACAACAAAGTTGAAAAGTGTTTATGACTTTGTTCATTCTGTCTGTCTGTCTGTCTGTCTGTCCGTTAGCACGATAACTGCCGTAAAAATGAGTTTATCAAAATGAAATTTTAGTATGTTGTTCAGACGGTCTGTAGGACCTATGGGAATATAAATAAATAATATCACCCAATTAGTTTTTTATTGAACCCGGGTTGAAAAAATGAAATACATTGAACCCTATGGGACCTAATTTTTCAAACATTTTTTAAGTAAATTTAAAATTCACGAATTGCTTCGAAATTTTTAGAAAATATTCACATTATCCCATAGAATATATAAAAAAAAATTCAGTAAAATATGTTAAGTAGTTTTTTAATTAAAAAAATTATTTAATATAGGGAAAAAACAAATTCAATTAAATTCTGACTTTGGGATATCTTCCAGAAAGAAAAGAGAGAGATATTATATAATAAATATCTCTCCATTTGTTTAAACGTTTTGCATATGGGATTGGCTTCATATTTGGTAATATAAATTTGGTAGATAACAATTTTTCATTTTTTTTAAATTTTATATAACTCTTCATGATAAATTTAATTAATGGCATTTTAAATGCACTTTCCTACGTCCTAGAGAGTTAAAATTTGGTACACAGCTTAAATTTGTTGAATCTTTAAATATAGATTATACATTTTTTTCGAAATGGCCTGAAAATAATCCCCGTTCACTTCTATAAATCATTGGTGTAATATTGTTAAAAATTCTGATGTGGACAGCACATGTCTTTCTCTGCAGACTCATATTCGTTCTCTTTATTTATTCAATGATAATTTGAGTTTATCTGCACAACATAAGTATTTTAAATGACATTGAATTTATACGTTAAACTTAAATTTGGTTCTCATTTGATAGCTGGACTTATTGTCAAAGGTGGCGTAGCGAAAACGCGAAAAAACTAGAATATCTCAAGAACGGCTAGTCCTAGAGTAATGGGGTTAGTCTCATTCTTTTTGTTGTCAAAAATCACATATAAAATAGGAATTTCATTGATATAATTGAGCACACGTAGTCTTTTATTTTTATATATAACGATTTTTGCTGGCCATTTCGCAAAAATAGCCCGTTCCTTTTTCCCGAATCGTAGTAGAATAACCTACAAATGATTTATATACAAAATTTTGTTAAATTTGGTATATAAATCACTTGTAGGTTATTGAAATATTATACTCTAAATTTTGTTAAATTTGGTTCATTAGTTTTTAGCTAGAGTGGATAAAGGCAATTTCTGCGGCCATTTCGCAAAGAAGGCAGATTCTTTTATTACGAATCGTACTATAATCTAATGAACATCAGGATTTCCCACAAAAAACATACCTACCAAATTGTATGAAATTCGGTCCATTAGTTTTTCAATTAGAGTGGATGTAATATCCACACAGACACACAGAAACATACACAGATACACCCTTACACACACAGACGTCTTCCTAAAAGTAGTTTTTTCGTGTTCTAGGAGTCCCAAAACGTGTAGATACTTTGAAAATTCGAGTTCCGATCCTCGGCACGATTCCAATACTTTGAGTACATACACATACACATATATATTATCTGTGTATTATCTGTGTATCTAAATTCCGTGCCTATGCAATTACAATAGTTGTGATTTTAAATGATCCCTAAACTTTTATTATTTCTTCAAGGAAGCCTAATTTTAACATATGCAGAATGCAAATATCTCAAGCGATTGTAAGATGAATTACATAAGAATTGCTGAATTTTTTTCACACAAAATTATTTAGCTCTGGAGTCTGGAATACAAGTTATATGAATGAAATATTCATTGATTTTGCATAAAGAATCAGATGATTTATATTTCGATACAGTTTTAAATATTTAAGTATAATAAATTACTGTAGTTCTGTGATAATGTAAAAGATATTACCACTGAATGAATCACATTTTAGAAATTTTTAAATGAAATTACATTTCAGTTGGAAAGTGTTTCATAATCAATGCTTATGCATGATTGATCTTTCTTGTTTTACATAAGCTGCTTCAAAAATTGCCATTGACAAAACTGATCTTGAAATTTTTTCGGAAAGGACAATGCTAGTTACACAAAATGAACTTTATTCAAATGACGTCATCGACAGTATAATTTGTAAAGAATTTACGATGCTTTTTCAGTTAATAATACGTCATAAATATAATATTTCATTATTATAGAAACAATATCGTTTCGTTTCCTTATCTCATGTTAAATTAGTTCTTCAAAATTGTTGCAACTATGTCAAACCATTTCATTTTATAAATCGCCTGCCTCTCTATATAGAAGCAATTAATAATTTTTTCATATCACTTATATTCCGGACTCCAGAACTAAATAATTTTAGGTGAAAAAAAAAATTCAGCAAGTCTTATACTACTCACCTTACAATCGCTTGACATTCTGCATGAGTTAAAAATAGATTTCGTTGAAGAAATAATAAAAGTTTATTGATCATTTAAAATCAAAAGTATTGTAATTGCGTTCGCGTAGAATTTATATATACAGTTAATACGCAAAAATAAAGCCGTTTTATGGCGGATGCAACACTAAATATAAATGTAAACGATCTTTAAACAAAAATTAAATTGTATGGAAACGCGTCAATTTAGCAAAAAATTTAAAATAAATAAAGACAACTCAGTTTGGCAAATTTAAAAGTCATTTAAAATAACACCATTTACGACGTACTTAAAATTATACGTACATCAAATTTAAAGTTATAAATACGTAATTAAGTACGTCATAACCGGTGTTATTATTAAAAACCTTTTAATTTGCCAAATTAGGTTGTCTTTATTTTATTTTAAAGATCTTTAAACATTATACATCGTTAAAAAAGTGGAAGCCTTATTACTTTCCTTATATATATAATGTATAAGGAAAGTATTGAGACGGGGTCGAAAATTCGAAATCGAGTTTTCGACGGGACAGCACGTTTCAAGCATCCCTGATCATTAATCAAACATTTTTGAAGTGATGTCTGTCTGTGTGCGTGTGTGTGTGTGAAAGTATGTGTGTGTGTGTGTGTGTCAGTGAGTCTGTGGAGACGATAACTGACGAACGAATGGACCGATTCGAACCAAATTTGGTACAAAAATCACAATCCGTAAACACTGGAAACCTATTGTTTTTATACGTAATCGAATGTTCAGAACCCCCCTAAATTTTCGAATAAAATTTTGAAAAAATCGTCAAAAAATCAAAACCACTAATAAAGTTACGCAAATAGAAATTTTTTAAGTATTTTTTCATTAGAAAACGATTGACATAAGTTTTAGAACGCTAACATGAACCGTTCTCGAGATATTGCACATTTTTCAAAAAAATTATTAAAAAGTCATTTAAAATGAAAAAAAAATATTTCCTATTGAGAAACATGTTCACTTTTCATATGTAATACCATGCGATACATTGGGTGACATCATTCTCGTGGATCTAGCTCGTTCCATTCATGAAAAAAAATACTTTGAGTAATACATTTGTATTTGAACGCCAATAGTCATTTATCTGCTGTAAGAACAACTTATTTCTTCGTCCATAACGCTTGGCGAGATTTTAGAGACGAATTTGGCCGAATGTCGCCAACTTGGCGACTTTTTGAAATGTTGCCAAATTAACGAAAATCTCGTCAAATGGATAAAAATTACGCTAAATCAATGAAAATGACGACTAATTGTCGAAAATTCAATATCTTGGAAAGAATATTAGTATCTACTATAAGAAAAACCTATTTTTTAACTGTAATAGTAGTAAATTCATTACATTATATAAGGAAAGTCATGTGCTGCCCACATCAGATTTTTTTATTTTGCAATAAGTCACGGGATCTTTTAATATAATATGAGGTGTAATTATTATTTAAATTTTTATTTAAAAACTACCAAACATATTTTACTGAATTTTTTTTACACATTTTATGCTATAATTTAAATATTTCCTAAACTTTATGGAGAAATTTACGAATTCTAACACCGCTCAAAAAATGTTTGAATAATTAAGTACCATAGGGTTCAATGTATTTAATTTTTTCAACTCGCGTCAAATCCGAAACCAAGTGGGTGATATTATTATTCATTTTCATTCCCAAACATCTCGTAAACGGTCTCAACAATATAAAGAGCCATTTCGACAAAGTCACTTTTATGGCAATTATCGTGCAAACGGGCAGACAGACAAAATGACCAAAATCATAAGGACTTTTCAATTAGGTTGGAAAGCGTTTAAAAAAAAGAACCGCACGAGTGTGTAACTAGTTTAACTCGATAGTTCTGCGTAATAAAAAAAATCTTTAAACACCACAACAATAATTTAATCTCAACCGTTACAATGAATATATCCCAAAGAGAGAAATTAAGTTTCTCTCAGGAATCTACTCTTCACACATGATAAACTGTAGTTTTGTCCCTCATTTGTCTGTCTGCGGACTTGTCACAGGGCGGAGAGGAAGCAGTGTCCTGAGGGTCGTAAAAAGTTTGGCAGTAAATCTTTTCAGCTTGAAATAAATGCCTCTCTATAGTTGTTGAAAGAAGTGATACATTTGACATTGAATCTCGGCACAACTGCACATTAGGTTTTGATTATATAAGTATGCTGTGCTGACTCTCACCCGCACATGTCTCTTTATATCCCAGGGATGATCAAATGAACGATTGTAATCGTGAGTGGTATTTAGATCGATCACAGAAATATTTTTCTTTGACCATGACTGTCCGACCAACCCGAAGGTGTTGGGTATCTGTTTAGACGCTCTGGAAGTACTACCCAATTTAGTCCGGAACACAATAGGTGAAACCGCAGGGACCGTGCCCTCCTTCCCCTACTATCAACGTCTCTAAAAGACTTACGGACTCACATATGCAACGTGCTCATACTCCGCATGAACACGAAGACAGTTTTCGGCAAACCCGGGAATTGAACCCAGGTCGTCCGAGTGCAATTCCTGCGCGCTAACCACTAAGCTGTCCCACACTACAGAAATATTCCATAGCAGCAGAAGAAAAGAAAATATTTTCAGACTCAAAGGTGACTTGACTAAAATTTAAATTGCTAAACAGTAGTTTGTGCGTATGCTCACAATATGTTCCTTTTACGTGCATTTCTTTGATATGGTATATTATGAAGTGAGCTATTTGAAGCTAGATATAGGAATCGTGGTAAAAGGCGCGTAGAAGCCAAATAAGAAAAGAAAGCTCTTAAATTTTAATTATATACCACACGAAAACGACTACAATAAAAAAAAATCTGATGTGACATGACTTTCCTTATATAATGTAATGAATTTACTACTTTTACAGTAAAAAAAATAGGTTTTTCTTATAGCAGATACTAATATTCTTTCCAAGATATTGAATTTTCGACAATGAGTCGGCATTTTCATTGATTTAGCGTCATTTTTATCCATTTGGCGAGATTTTCGTTAATTTGGCAACATTTCAAAAAGTCGCCAAGTTGGCGATATTCCGCCAAATTCGTCGCCAAAATCTCGCCAAGCGTTATGGACGAAGAATTAAGTTGTTCTTACAACAGATAAATAACTATTGGCGTTGAAATACAAAAGTATTACTCAAAGTATCTTTTTTCATGAATGGAACGAGCTAGATCCACGAGACTGATGTTACCCAATTTATCGCATGATATTACATATGAAAAGTGAACATGTTTCTCCATAGGAAATATTTTTTTTCTATTTTATATGACTTTTTGATAATTTTTTTGAAAAATGTGCAATATCTCGAGAACGGTTTATGTCAGCGTTCTAAAATTTATGTCAATCGTTTTCTAATGAAAAATTACATAAGAAATGTCTATTTGCGTAACTTTATTAGTGATTTTAATTTTTTGACGATTTTTTAAATTTTCATTCGAAAATTTAGGGAAGTTCTGAACATTCGATTGGGTATAAAAACAATATACTTCTAGTGTTTACAGATTGTAATTTTTGTACCAAATTTGGTTCGATTCAGTTCATTCGTTCGCCAGTTATCGTCTGCACAGTCTCACTGACACACACACACACACACACACACACACACACACACACACACACACACACACATACTTTCACACACAGACACACACATACTTCCACACACACACACACACAGACATCACTTCAAAAATGTTTGATTCGTGATCAGGGATGCTTGAAACGTGCTCTCCCGTCGAAAACTGGAATTCGAATTTTCGATCCCGTCACAATACTTTCCTTATACATTATGTATATAAGGAAAGTAACAAAGCTTTGAATATGATTTCTGACATCTAACTCCAAACGAGATCTGAAGATAATAATTATTTCTGGTCTTTCATGCCAGGAGTAAATACTCTTGTTTAAAGTAAGTAACACTCCAGATAACTTCTTTTGAGGTCACTATGCCTTTGCGAGTTCCCATTTTCTCAAATTAAAATATTCAAATCGAAATTCCGCAGTCGCCTTATAGATGAATACTTAATATCATGATTGCGTTTAGCAATAAGTCGCTACTCACCATATTTTGAGAATTGCAGAGGATCACCATACCACAACTTCAACAATATACTTCTACTTGTTCTATTCAGTAGTTTCTGTACCATAAAAATAAATTGATATTAAAGTATAGTTTGATTTATAACCTTAATATTTTCTCTAACCTAATTTTGTAAAATTAAAAACATCTACAAAAAGTTAAATTTTTCAATTTGGAAAAACTTTAACAAAACCGATTAAGTGTATGTATTTTGCTGATTTACGATGATATATAATATTTTGATACCATTTGTATCCATAGCGTAAATCGAACTATTTTATCCCTTCGTTGACCATATACTACCACAATTGTTCAGGGAATTATCCTATTTCTCTACAAGAAATTATGCTTTGAAAATAATAGAAATCGAATAATGAAAGTTGTGCCAGCAGATTGAAAACACTATGCTATTTCAACAAATACGTCATTAAAGAACAGTTAATAATTAGGTCAAGGGTGAGTTTTATCTCCAGTGCAGAGATATTAAGTGCGAGATTTGGTGACCACCAAGAAACGACCCTTTATAAAACTTAGATGATAGGAGGAAACATCCAAGAAAATATTTTCGATAATTGAAACTCAACTCACAGTCCCACGGAGAAAAAATATGATTGTAATAAGGCAATCATGATTGTAATAAGACATGATTGTAATAAGGCAATCATGATTGTAATAAGACATGATTGTAATAAGGCAATCATGATTGTAATAAGACATGATTGTAATAAGGCAATCATGATTGTAATAAGACATGATTGTAATAAGGCAATCATGATTGCAATAAGACATGATTGTAATAAGGCAATCATGATTGTAATAAGACATGATTGTAATAAGGCAATCATGATTGTAATAAGACATGATTGTAATAAGGCAATTGATTGATTTATACAACGGGTATTTATGCAATATTTTAACTAGGATTTGATATCGCTACACCGATTGTCAAATCAGTCCGGGGGGACTGAGACTGTAAGTAGTACATCAACTTGATCTAAAAACATCCATATGAGCTGTGACATTCTGGTCGGCTAGTTGTCGACTTGACAAAATCGAAGCAATGAGCTATGACTTCATCTAAATTGTGTGAAATCACTGAACTCAACGTATATCTTAATTCAGGCTGAAATGCTTCAGGTTCTACTACCTGTCTCATAACTACGTTTTCGGCAGAAAAATCTGATTCCGATCCTACCACTCTAAACACAGAAACTTTCATGAGAAGACTGGCATCCGACACTGTGATATCTGAGTTAAGTAAAAATGTTTTAAGAAGCACCATTTTAAATGGTCAGATATATTTTAAATTTAAAAATCTGATGTTGGCAACACATGACTTTCCTTATATAATGAATTGAATTTACTACTTTTAGAGTAAAAAAATCTGATGTGGGCACCACATGACTTTCCTTATATAATGTAATGAATTTACTACTTTTACAGTAAAAAAAAATAGGTTTTTCTTATAGTCGATACCAATATTTTTACCAAGATATTGAATTTTCGACAATTAGTCGTCATTTTTATTGATTTAGCGTCATTTTTATCCATTTGGCGAGATTTTCGTTAATTTGGCAACATTTCTAAAAGTCGCCAAGTTGGCGACATTCCGCCAAATTCGTCGCCAAAATCTCGCCAAGCGTTATGGACAAAGAAATAAGTTAGTCTTACAGCAGATAAATGACTATTGGCGTTCAAATACAAAAGTATTACTCAAAGTATCTTTTTCATGAATGGAACGAGCTAGATCCACGAGAATGATGTCATCCAATTTATCGCATGGTATTACATATGAAAAGTGAAAATGTTTCTCAATAGGAAATATTTTTTTTAAATTTTATATGACTTTTTGATAATTTTTATGAAAAATGTGCAATATCTCGAGAACGGTTCATGTTAGCGTTCTAAAATTTACGTCAATCGTTTTCTAATGAAAAATTACATAAGAAATGTCTATTTGCGTAACTTTATTCGTGGTTTTGATTTTTTGACGATTTTTTCAAAATTTCATTCGAAAATTCAAGGGGGTTCCGAACATTCGACTTCGTATAAAAACAATAGGCTTCCAGTGTTTACGGATTGTGATTTGTGTACCAAATTTGGTTTAAATCGGTCCATTCGTTCGTCAGTTATCGTCTCCACAGGCTCACTGACACACACACACACACATACATTCACACATACACACACACACACACACACACACACAGACATCACTTCAAAAATGTTTGATTCGTGATCAGGGATGCTTGAAACGTGCTCTCCCGTCGAAAACTCGAATTCGAATTTTCGACCCCGTCACAATACTTTCCTTATACATTATGTATATAAGGAAAGTAATAAATAGGTTTTTCTTCTAGTAGATACTAATATCCTTTCCAAGATATTGAATTTTCAACAATTAGTCGTCAATTTCATTGATTTAGCGTCATTTTTATCCATTTGGCGAGATTTTCGTTAATTTGACAACATTTCAAAAAGTCGCCAAGTTCGCGACATTAAGCCAATTTCGTCACCAAAATCTGGCCAAGCGTTATGGAAGAAGAAATAAGTTGTTCCTACAGCAAATAATTTGGCGTTCAAATGCAAAAATATTACTCAAACTATCTTTTTTCATGGAACGAGCTAGATCCACGAGAATGATGTCACCCAATTTATCGCATGATATTATATATGAAAAGTGAACAAGTTTCTCAATAGGAAATATTTTTTTTTCTATTTTATATGACTTTTGACAATTTTTTTGAAAAATGTGCAATATCTCGAGAATGGTTTATGTTAGCGTTCTAAAATTTATGTCAATCGTTTTCTAATAAAAAATTACATAAGAACTGTCTATTTGCGTAACTTTAATATTGGTTTTGATTTTTTGACGATTTTTTCAAAATTTCATTCGAAACTTTAGGGGAGTTCTGAACATTCGATTGCGTATAAAAACAATAGGCTTCCAGTGTTTACAGATTGTGATTTTCGTACCAAATTTGGTTCGAATCGGTCCATTCGTTCGTCAGTTATCGTCTCCACAGACTCACTGACACACACACACACACACACACACACACAGACATCATCACCTCAAAAATGTTTAATTCGTGATCAGGGATGCTTGAAACGTGCTCTCCCGTCGAAAACTCGAATTCGAATTTTCGACCCCGTCACAATACTTTCCTTATACATTATGTATATACGGAAAGTAAAAATAGCCGAATTCCTTTTCTTGAAATAAATTAAAAAAATCTGATGTGGGCAACACATGACTTTCCTTATATAATGTAATGAATTTACTACTTTTACAGTAAAAAAATAGGTTTTTCTTATAGTAGATACTAATATTCTTTCCAAGATATTGAATTTTCGACAATTAGTTGTCATTTTCATTGATTTAGCGTCATTTTTATCCATTTGACGAGATTTACGTTAATTTGGCAACATTTCAAAAAGTCGCCAAGTTGGCGACATTTCGCCAAATTCGTCGCCAAAATCTCGCCAAGAGTTATGCACTAAGAAAAAAATTATTCTTACAGCAGATAAATGACTATTGGCGTTCAAATACAAAAGTATTATTCAAAGTATATTTTTTCATGAATGGAACGAGCTAGATCCACGAGAATGATGTCACTCAATTTATCGCATGGTATTACATATGAAAAGTGAACATGTTTCTCAATAGGAATTTTTTTTATGTGACTTTTTCATAATTTTTTTGAAAAATGTACAATATCTCGAGAACGGTTCATGTTAGCCTTCTAAAATTTATGCCAATCGTTTTCTAATGAAAAATTACATAAGAAATGTCTATTTGCGTAACTTTATTAGCGGTTTTGATTTTTTGACGATTTTTTCAAAATTTCATTCGAAAATTTAGGGAGGTTCTGAACATTCGATTACGTATAAAAACAATAGGCTTCCAGTGTTTACGGATTGTGATTTTTGTACCAAATTTGGTTCGAATCGGTCCATTCGTTCGTCAGTTATCGTCTCCACAGACTCACTGACACACACACATACACACATACTTTCACACACACACACACACACACACACACACAGACATCACTCCAAAAATGTTTGATTCGTGATCAGGTATGCTTGAAACGTGCTCTCCCGTCGAAAACTCGAATTCGAATTTTCGACCCCGTCACAATACTTTCCTTATACATTATGTATATAAGGAAAGTAAAAATCTGATGTGGGCAGCACATGACTTTCCTTATATAATGCAATGAATTTACTACTTTTACAGTAAAAAAAATATATATATTATTCTTATAGTAGATATTTATATTATTTCCAAGATATTGAATTTTCGTCAATGAGTCGTCATTTTCATTGATTTAGCGTCATTTTAATCCATTTGCCGAGATTCTTGTTAATTTAGCAACATTTAAAAAAGTCGTCAAGTTCGTCGCCAAAATATCGCCAAGCATTGTGGACGAAGAAAGGAGTTATTCTTAAAATATCAGATAAATGACTATTGGCGTTCAAATACAAAAGTCTTACTCAAAGTATCTTTTTTCATGAATGGAACTAACTAGATCCACGAGAATGATGTCACTAAATTTATCACATGATATTACAAATGAAAAGTGAATATGTTTCTCAATAGAAAATCTATTTTTTTATTTAATGAGTTTTTAATATTTTTATTAATATGTACAATATCTCGAGAACGGTTCAAGTTATCATTCTAAAATTTATGTCAATCGTTTTCCAATGAAACATTACATAAGAAATGTCTATTTGCGTAACTTTATTAGAGGTTTAGATTTTTTTGATGATTTTTTCAAAATTTCACTTGAAAATTTATGGGGTTCTGAACATTCGATTGTGTTTTGAAACAATAGGCTTCCTGTATTCACGGATTGTGATTTTTGTATCAAATTTCGTTCGAATCGCTCCATTCGTTCGTGAGATATCCGCTCCACAGGCTCATTGACACACACACACACATACATACTTTCACACACACACACAAACATCACTTCAAAAATGTTTGATTCGTGATCAGGGATGCTTGAAACGTGCTCTCCCGTCGAAAAGTCTAATTCGAATTTTCGACCCCGTCACAATAACTTCCTTATACATAATGTATATACGGAAAGTAAATAATCTGATGTGGGCAACACATGACTTTCCTTATATAATGTAATTAATTTACTACTTTTACAGTAAAAAAAAATCTGATGTGGGCAACACATGACTTTCCTTATATAATGTAATTAATTTACTACTTTTACAGTAAAAAAAAGTAGGTTTTTCTTGTTGTAGATACTAATATTCTTTCCAAGATATTAAATTTTCGACAATTAGTCGTCATTTTTATCCATTTGGCGAGATTTTCGTTAATTTGGCAACATTTCAAAAAGTCGCCAAGTTGGCGACATTCCGCCAAATTCGTCGCCAAAATCTCGCCAAGCGTTATGCACTAAGAAATAAGTTATTCTTACAGCAGATAAATGACTATTGGCGTTCAAACACAAAAGTATTACTAAAAGTATATTTTTTCAAGAATGGAATGAGCTAGTTACACGAGAATGATGTAACTTAATTTATCGCATGGTATTACATATGAAAAGTGAACATGTTTCTCAATAGGAATTTTTTTATAGGACTTTTTGATAATTTTTTTTTAAAAAATGAACAATATCTCGAGAACGGTTCATGTTAGTGTTCTAAAATTTATGTCAATCGTTTTCTAATGAAAAATGACATAAGAAATGTCTATATGCGTAACTTTATTAGTGGTTTTGATTTTTTGACGATTTTTTCAAAATTTCATTCGAAAATTTAGGGGGGTTCTTAACATTCGATTGCATATAAAAGCAATAGGCTTCCAGTGTATACGGATTGTGATTTTTGTACCAAATTTGGTTCGAATCGGTCCATTCGTTCGTCAGTTATCGTCTCCACAGACTCACTGACACACACACACACACACACACACATACTTTCACACACACACACACACACACACACACACACACACACACACACACACACACACATACACACACACAGACATCACTTCAAAAATGTTTGATTCGTGATCAGGGATTCTTGAAACGTGCTCTCCCGTCGAAAACTCGAATTCGAATTTTCGACCCCGTCACAATACTTTCCTTATACATTATGTATATAAGGAAAGTAATAAATGACTCCTTATTAACATTTTACACCAAGCTTCATAAGAAAATTCGTAATAAATGTAAATTATACTCAAATCAAAAGAAATGCATTACTTTCCTTATATACATAATGTATAAGGAAAGTATTGTGACTGGGTCTAAAATTCGAATTCAAGTTTTCGACGGGAGAGCACGTTTCAAGCATCCCTGATCACGAATTAAACATTTTTGAAGTGATGTGTGTGTGTGTGTGTGTGTGTGAAAGAATGTGTGTGTGTGTGTGTGTGTCAGTGAGTCTGTGGAGACGATAACTGATGAACGAATAGACCGATTCCAACGAAAATCACAATCACAAAAATCACAATCCGTAAACACTGGAAGCCTATTGTTTTTATAAGAAATCGAATGTTCACAACCCTCCTAAATTTTCGAGAGAAATTTTGAAAAAATCGTCAAAAAATTAAAACTGCTAATAAAGTTACGCAAATAGACATTTCTTATATTATTTTTCATTAGAAAACGATTGGCATAATTTTTAGAACGCTAACGTGAACCATTCTCGAGATATTGCACATTTTTCAAAAAAATTATCAAAAAGTTATATAAAATAAAAAAAAAATATTTCCTATTGAGAAACATGTTCACTTTTCATATGTAATATCATGCGATGAATTAGGTGACATCATCCTCGTGGATCTAGCTCGTCCCATTCATGAAAAAAGATACTTTGAGTAATACTTTTGCATTTGAACGCCAATAGTCGTTTATCTGCTGTAAGAATAACTTATTTCTTCGTCCACTTGGCGAGATTTTGGCGACGAATTTGGCGGAATGTCGCCAACTTGGCGACTTTTTAAAATGCTACTAAATTCACGAAAATCTCGACAAATGGATAAAAATGGCGCTAAATCAATGAAACTGAGAACTAATTGACGAAAATTTAGTATCTTGCAAAAAATTCAAATATCTACTATAAGAATAAGCTATTTTTGTTACTATAAAAGTAGTAAATCCTTTGCATTATATAAGGAAAGTCATGTGCTGCCCACATCAGATTTTTTTTACTTGTATTATACAGGGTGTCCCATAAAAAGTGAACAGTGAACGATATGTTTTGAACTGTTTGTTTTAGACCCATAATTCCAATTGCAAAAATGCTTTAAATAATTTTAAAAGTTACGGAATAGTAATTTAAATGTTATACCTTATGTTTGTAAAAAATTTAGAAAATTGCCTTTTCACACGGCCTCACAATCAAGAATTACAACAATGTAATCAATACTTCATTTAGTTATACTACGTAAAAATTAGCTTTTTAAACTTTCAAATTTAGAACGAAATAAAATATCAAATTTCCTGACTTATACCACTTTCTCGTGTCTTTCCCATACCTTTTTAATCATCGAAATTAATGTATCTAGGGGCTGTTCACAAATTGAATTACTGCACAAAAATCATTTAGTGGGATTTTAAAACAATGTTTTCCATGGATTGTTTGTGAAACTATTAAATGCAGGCAGTCGATACTGGTTAAAATTTATTTTAACACCTAAAAAAAGGTAATTAAAAACATATTATTGTGATTTGTCCTGCCTGTCAGATATATACTGACAAAATCTATAGAAAAGTAAGCATGCCTTTCCAGTTTTGAAATCAACTAGAATCATTTAAAAAAAACTATTTTCAGTAGACTCAATAAGTTTCTAACACATTTTTGTCACTATCTTTTTACTTTCCTTATATACATAATGTATAAGGAAAGTATTGAGACGTGGTCGAAAATTTGAATTCGAGTTTTCGACGGGTGAGCACGTTTTAAGCATCCCTGGTCACGAATCAAATATTTTTGAAGTGATGTCTGTGTATGTGTGTGTGTGTGAAAGTATGTGAGTGTGTGTGTGTGTGTGTGTGTGTGTGTGTGTGTGTGTGTGTGTGTGTCATTGAGACTGTGGAGACGATAACTGACGAACGAATGGACCGATTTAAATGAAATTTGGTAGAAAAATTACAATCTGTAAATACTGGAAGCCTATTGTTTTTATACGCAATCGAATGTTCAGAACCCCCTAAAATTTCGAGTGAAATTTTGGGAAAAATCGTCAAAAAATCAAAACCTCTAATAAAGTTACGCAAATAGACATTTCTTATGTAATTTTTCATCAGAAAACGATTGAAATAAATTTTAGAACGCTAACATAAACCGTTTTCGAGATATTGCGCATTTTTCAAAAAAATTATCAAAATATCATATAAAATAAAAATTAAATATTTCCTATTGAGAAACATGCTCACTTTTCATATGTAATACCATGAGATAAATTTGTGACATCATTCTCGTGGATCTATCTCGTTCCGTTCAAGAAAAAAGATACTTTGAGTAATACTTTTGTATTTGAATGCCAATAATCATTTATCTGCTGTAAGAATAACTTAATTCTCCGTCCATAACGCTTGGCGAGATTTTGGCTGCGAATTTGGTGGGATGTCGCCAACTTGGCGACCTTTTCAATGTTGCTAAATTAACGAATAACTCGCCAAATGGATAAAAATGACGCTAAATCAATGAAAATGACGACTCATTGATGAAAATTCAATATCTTGGAAAGAATATAAGTATCTACTATAATAATAATCTATTTTTTTTACAGTAAAAGTAGTAAATTCATTGCATTATATAAGTCATTTGCTGCCCACATCAGATTTTTTCCATCAAAATGATAAAGCCCTTATAAGACGAATCAGTAAGAAGTTTTGTATGCGGTACAGCAGGTGGCGTGTACAGGTAGATAGAGGAAAACGTTGTTTAGTACTTTCCACTGGAACACTCGCACATGGATGAGAAGTGAAATAGGCTAAAATATATACTGGAAGACAGCCGTGAGGACCTGATCTGCCACATGGCTAACAGGTTTGATACCCCCACGACTGAGGGTTGCCAACGGACGACCAAGCTGAGGTCCAGAGAGCCACGGTGATGTGGAATATTCCGAACAATGCACCAATAATTGACAAAACGCCAAGCATAGATAGACTTACTTCTTCTGGAACCAAGACCACACACACCACGCCCCAGAGAACAGCTACAGGGTACATAAGCAGCACAGCCGACCCCCGGGGAGCAACCCCAAGAAGAGGCCAACATGGCTGATAGAAGCTCCATCTCCCCAAATGGGTGATGGAGTGCTTTGACGGGAAACGATAGATGTCGATTACAGTGACCATTCTAAAGTGCCGAGGAGAAATGCCAGCATATCTGGCACACCAGAAGAAATTTATTCCTTTTGTAGGGGATTTCGACTTTCTACCCTTCGGTAGTTATACAGAGGCAGTATACAACTTAAAGAGGCGCTGTCGTAACCCGGATCTATACCTGTACTGCCAGGTTAGCTTAACCTAAAAATAACCTAAGAGAGACAAGGGAATGAGCTAAAACTAAAAGAGAAAGAAAATAGAGCAGGGAAAAGGGGAGCAGGCTGGCCTCCGGGAGAGCCAGGCAACGGGCACGTAGGCCAAAAACAACAGCGAGGGTCAAGGGACCGAGCCAAATAGATGGCATGAAACTAAACGGAGCTAAGGTGCAGAGCACAAATTCGAGACTCAGGGGAAGAGACTACGGCAACGGGGGAAGAAAAAGAGAGAGAGGGCCACCAGAGGGCAGGAAAAGAGAAAGGGAAAGACTAAAACTAGGAGGACGAAGGTCCAACGCCTTATGGCAAGAAGGACAAAGAAGGGAACAAAAAGGCCTTGAGGGCTGAGTAACTAAACTTAAACTAAATACTAGCTAAAACGCGCGCAGCAGCAAACCCAACTAGGGGGAATCCCAAGGAGAACCTAAAAGAGAAACGTTAGATGGCGGCGGGCGACGGGCTGCAGGCCGCGGTGACCTACGCAAAACGGCTAACAGCAGGTGGCTTCTTCCTATCTTCTACCTGAAAAGAAAGGGGAAGAAGAGGCATACATAAAAAAGTTCAAAGAATTTGATGCGGGCAGCTGAAAAGTAAATACGTTAATTCCTGAAAAACAAAAGATGTGGTTAGTGATACAACAGATGAGGTACACGAAGGGGGGCTGAGCCCCAGAGAACTAAGGCCAGGACAATCCCCCGGCAGCGCGAAAAACCTAAGTAACTATGACGATCCTAACACTAAGACCTCTGCTGGGAGAGTTCTCCGATGCCACACTAAGGTGGTGAACTGAAGAGCAAAAACGACATTGACAGACACACAAGAGGATTTACAAGCTGGGACAATACCCCAGGAAACGCAAATGTTACACCAAGAAAAATAACTGGGACAATACCCCAGGACCAATAACTGGAAGAGAAAGTAGAAGGAAGAGACGCCCCTCTAGACTGAAGATGAAAGTGGCGTCTAGGGGGGAGGAAAGAGAGGCAGGGGAAGGAAAGGGGAAAAGGAGAAAGTAAGAAAGAAAGATTCCTACGAAAGTAGGAGACATTGGAGGAAAGAGATTCTCCAATGACGGAGTGTCGCACGGGAGTAGAGGCTCTCTCCGAATCATGGTGGGAACTTCCTTCCACCGATTCCCATCATCACTTCATCGGTTTTCGTTAGTACTCGTTGTCTTCTTGAATCACATCGACGATGAAACGATCCTGCTGATGGCACTCGACATATCAGCCGCAGAATAAGAACTCTAGAAGGATGCCAGCTTTACGTAAGACGGCGATATCATTCCTCACAGAGTTCAGCATAACTGAACAGCGCCATCATTCAATCTCTAGTTATTGAGTAGACTTACTCAAATGCTTAAATACAAATTATGAATCGCTATAATAATGACGTAATAGTTTTATCTGCATAAAAAAAATCTGATGTGATAATTTTCCTTATATAATGCAATGAATTTACTACTTTTAGAGCAAGAAAATAGCTTATTCTTATAGTAGATAACTTATATGCCCCTAGATATTGAATTTTTGTCAATTAGTTGTCATTTTTATTGATTTAGCGTCATTTTCAACCATTTGGCGAGATTTTCGTTAATTTGGCAATATTTAAAAAAGTTGCCAAGTTGGTGACATTCCGCCAAATTCATCGCCAATATCTCGCCAAGCGTTATGGAAGGAGAAATAAGTTATTCTTATACCAGATAAATGACTATTGGCGTTCAAATACAAATGTATTACTCAAAGTATATTTTCTTATGAATGGAATGAGCTAGATCCACGAAAATGATGTCACCTAATTCATCGCATGATATTACATATGAAAAGTGAACATGTTTCTCAACAGTTAATATATTTTTTTTATTTATGGGATTTTTTAATAAGTTTATTAGAAAAATGTGCAATATCTCGAGAACGGCTCATGCTAACGTTCTAAAGTTAATGTCAATCGTTCTCTAAGGAAAAATTGCATAATAAATGTCTACTTGCGTAACTTTAATAAAGGTTTTGCATTTTTGATGATTTTTTCAAAATTTCAGTCGAAAATTTGGGGAGGTTCTAAACATTCGATTGCATTTAAAAGCAATTGGCTTCCAGTATACATAGATTGTGATTTTTGTACCTAATTTCTTTCGAATCGCTCCATTCGTTCGTGAGATATCGTCTCCACAGACTCACTGACACACACACACACACACACAGATATCATCTAAAAAATGATTGATTCGTGATCAGGGATGCTTGAAACGTGCTTTCCTGTCGAAAACCCGAATCCGAATTTTCGACCCCGTCACAATAATTTCCTTATACTTTATGTATATAAGGAAAGTAATATTTGTATATGCCACATTTTTTTCAGCTGTGCTAAATACAGTATATGTAATATATTTTGTAATTTTCCTTTTTTAATACTTTTCCTGCGTTTAGTTTAGGTTGATGTATATGATGCAATGATTGATGTAGTTCAATTTTACTATTACTTTGATTCTCTTTCATTTGACAATATGCTCCATTATTGAGTTTTTGGGGATAATTATATTTTTATCAGTTGCATACACATTTAATTCCATTTAATTTCTTAATTATTTTATATTTGCTCCTTTTGCAATTAAAATCAGGACTTTGATATGCATGTAAGGTTTTAAACGGGTAATTCAATCAAAAATAATTTTTTCACTTATAGTGTATCAAGTTTAACCTGCGAAACTCTTAATAAGACGCCGATAAAATAAAGAATTATCTGAATTAAGATAAATTCCTGACGGTTGTTTCGCTATTTAAAAGCATATAAATATCGAACATTATATTCTTAAATCCAAGATTAAACTTTTTAAAAGTAATAAAGCCTGAAAATTAAAAAATTGATTGAAAAAGAGATAAAACGTGTGAAGAGAACACTTTTTTACTTTTCAATGCGAAAAATGTTAACATAAAACAAATATTAAACGAGAAAAACCGTTTAGCGAGAAACGAAACAAACGTAAAAATAATGATTTCCGCTAACCGTTTTCTCACCTTGAGCAGTGTGATAAAATCAGTTTATTTTCGAAAACATTTATCAGATTTTTCAATGTATTCTTTACCTCTTAAAGTAACATTAGTAGTAAAAATGTAGTACAGATACTATTGATAAACTACTATATATTAAAATATTTAGAAAAATTACGTTTTAGAATCGTGCTAACATTAACATTCATGGACCGGTTGCGCGATTTCACTAGTTCGTTTTCATTAAATGGGCGATACCTGGAATGAAGCAAGAACATTTGTTACATGCCAAAATTCAAGAATCTGATACCGACAATTGCAAAATGATTTTCCTGACAAACAGAGCTGCGCGACTATTGCTGATTCTACAGGTTCCTTCCCTTATATCTCACTCAACGTGCGCAGGACAGCTGCGCATTTCGCATCATTTACATAACTCTGTGAGCTGAGTCTACCTTGTAATTTGCATATTTTTCTACCCACTCCTTTTTAGTGTCTAATTTTCACTGTCACGTAATGTATATCATACAATGTTTGATGTAGTTCACTTTTACTATAACTCTGATGCGTTTTTATTTAAGAATCTGTTCCATTATTGACTATTTGAGGGTTATAATATATTGACTAGCTGCATACACATTCAATTCCATTTAATATTTAATAATTTTGTATTTGCTCATTTTCCAATTAAAATCTGAAATTTTGATATGCATGTAAGGTTTTAAACACGTAATTCAATCAAAAATAAATTTTTCATTTATAGTGTACCAAGTTCAACCCACGAAACTCCTAAATAAGACGCCGATAACATTAAGAATTATCTGAATTAAGATTTATTTCTGACGGTTGTTTCGACATTTAAAAGCATATTAATATGTTATAAATTAAGGACATAACGTCGTTAGACGAAAAGTTAGACTTTTCGTCTAACGACGTTATGTCCTTAATTTTATTTAGTTTAATTCAGACGTGATACTGATTTTTGATTATTGAACATTATATTCTTAAATCCAAGATTAAACTTTTTAAACATAATAAAGCCTCAAAATTGAAAAATTGATTGAAAAAGAGATAAAACTTGTGAAGATAACACTTTTTACTTTTTAATACGAAATACGTTGGTATAAAGCAAATATCGAACGAGAAAAACTCTTTAGCGAGAAACAAAACAAATTCACGTGAAAGTAATGATTTCCACTAACCGTTTTTCCACCTTGAGTAGTGTGATAAAGCCAGTTTATTTTCGAAAACATTTATTAGAGTTTTCAATGTATTCTTTACCTTTTGAAGTAACGTTCGGATTAAAAAATGTTGTGCAGATAATATTGATAAACTACTATATATGAGAATATCTAGAGAAATTACGTATTAGAATTGCGCTACCATTAATATTCATGGACCGGTTGCGCGTTTTTTATGCATTCGTTTTCATTGAAAGGCAGACACCTGGAATGAAACAAGAATATTTGTTACATGCCATAATTCAAGAGTCTAATACTGACAATTTCAAAATGATTTCCCTGGTAGACAGAGCTGCGCGACTATTGCCGAATCTGGGGGTTTCTTCCCTTATATTTCACTCAACGCGCGCGGGACAGCTGCAAATTTCGCATTATTCACGTAACTCTGTGAGCTGATTCTACCCTGCAATTTCCATATTTTTCTACCCACTCTTTCTTGGTGTCTCATTTTCACTGTCACGTAGTGTATATCATGCAATGATTGATGTAGTTCAGTTTTACTATAACTCTGATGCGCTTTCATTTGACAATCTCTTAAATTGTTGAGTGTTTGAGAGTTATTATACTTTGACCAGTTGTATACACATTTAATTCTATTTAATATTTAATAATTTTATATTTGCTCCTTTTCCAATTAAAATTTGGACTTTGATATGCATGTAAGCTTTTAAACGTGTAATTCAATCAAAAATAAATTTCCATTTACAGTGTACCAAGTTAAACACGTGAAACTCCTAAATAAGACTCCGATAACATTGAGAATTATCGGAATTAAGATAAATTTCTGACGGTTGTTTCGATATTTAAAAGCATATTAATCTATATTTATATAAAGAAGAAACGTATGCATGTATGTATGTATGTATGTATGTATGTATGTATGTATGATCCAACATCACGGGAGAACGGCTGAACCGAATTTGATAAAATTTGGTGGGTCGTATTTAAATAGACTCACTTAAAATTTAGTCTATGTTTCGAGTTTCTACAATCAGGTGTTCTCGAGATATTATTGAAAAACGAAACTTTCGTTTGTCTCATCATCGCGGGAGAACAGCTGCACCGAGTTTAATGAAATTCTATGGGTTGCTTTGAAATATTCCTCCATAAATTTAGTACAAGTTTCGAGTTATTAAGACCAGGTGTTGTCGAGATATTACTGGAAATCGAAACTTTTTCTCAGTAGTTCTACTCTCTAACTCCATGATTCCCAACAAAAAAGGTTGGACATCGTTGGTTTAAAACGTGAAAGTCAATTAAATAAGTTTTGTGGGAGTTTATTGAACGTGTTAGTTACTTTTGAAAATCGCAGGTTTGAAATCTGAATTTAAATGGAAAATCTATCACTATGGTTTATTTTTCACAGGCTTACTCAACAACGAAAAGTATTAAGAAATCAAAATGGTTATTTATCAGAATTTTGTGATAATTAATGGTTATTTAATTATCAGTATTTTATATCATGCCAAGTAATTTGACGCTGCAATGGACAAATTATGCCGTTTATTGCCCAGCTGAAATTTTTGAACTACTTTGAGCCTTCTCATATCTTGAAGTTAAAGAAGAGATCACCAATAATACTTCTGCGGAATATGGACCCACCAAAACTATGCAATGGAACACGGCTCTGCGTCAGAAATATTTTACTAAATGTCATAGAAGGCACGGGAAAGGTAAAAGGAGAGGACGTATCCATATCTCGCATGCAGTTGATACCAACCGACCTACCATTTAGCTTCAAATGAGTCTAGTTCCCAGTTAGACTGGCATTTGCCATGGCCATAAACAAATCTCAAGGACAAACCCTTAAGTTTGCAGGCGGAATTTAGAAAGTTCTTCCTTCTCTCATGACCAATTTTATGTGGTATGCTTAAGAGTAGGAACTTCACAAAATTTGTATGTTTTAGCTCCGGGAGGAAAATAAAGAAAATGTGGTTTACAAGCAAGCTTTGCGGCAAAACCTAACAAATTAGGATAATGCCATTTAATTTGTTAACATTTGCACTGTTGCCTAGCTTTTAAGAGTAATTTTAGTTTTCCTTTCAAACTATACATATTGACTGCACATCAATTGTGGACACCTAATAATCACATTCCGAGACGCTGCCCGGAGGGCCTAGCTGCGAAGGGCGTGCCGGAAGCAGCTTCGACTTTTATAATGCAAAGATTTTTTTCTTACATAATGCAATGAATTTACTTCTTTCACAGTGAAAAAACAATGTATAAGATTCACGGTCATTTTCCGGTGTAATTTTTATCAGAGTTTTGCGTCGTAAATCCCGAGCAAAGCCGGGTAATCGCTGTTAGTATGTTATAAATTAAGGACGTAACGTCGTTAGACGAAAAGTTAAACTTTTCATCAAACGATGTTATATCCTTAATTCCTTAATTGTATTTATTTGAATTCAGACGTGATACCAACTTTTGATTATCGAACATTATATTCTTAAATTCAAGATTAAATTTTTTAAACGTAATAAAGCCTCAAAATTGAAAAATTGATTGAAAAAGAGATAAAACTTGTGAAGATAACACTTTTTACTTTTTAATGCGAAAAACGTTGGTATAAAGCAAATATCGAACGAGAAAACTGTTTAGCGAAAAACAAAACAAACTCACCTGAAAGTAATGATTTCCGTTAACTGTTTTTTTACCTTGAGTAGTGTGATAAAGCCAGTTTATTTTCGAAAATATTTATCAGATTTTTCAATGTATTCTTTACCTCTTGAAGTAACGTTCGAAGTAAAAAATGTAGTGCAGATAATATTGATAAACAACTATATATTAAAATATCTAGAGAAATTAGGTATTATAATCGCGCTACCATTACACATAACATTCATAGACCGGTTACGCATGTTTTACGGGTTCGTTTTCATTAAATGGCCGATACCTGCAATGAAGCAAGAAAACTTGTTTCATGCCAAAAATCAACAGCCTGATACCGACAAATTCATGTTATACCACGCAGCTAGAGTCGCTTTTTTAAAGATTTAGCTTCATCTGCACGAAGTCATAACGATCAAGTTTATGCTGAATAAAACTATACTATAGATAAAAAACTTAAGATGCTCTGATTATAGATAACAATATGTAAGAACTGGTTTAGGGGTTTTTTATGCCCTCGTTTGTTTATATGTATAGTGCAGCTATATTGCCAATTTCCATAAATTCACATAATTGTGTGTATTTACTTCATACATTACCTCATCTATTTCTTCATTGTGTGTATTTACTACATTGTGTGTATTTACTACATTTTATGAATTTACTACATAAAAGTGTATTTACTTCTATGCAACTGTACTTTCTATGCATTTACATAATTTATCTGTTCTAATTTTATAGTCCAATTTTTCTATAGAGTGAGGCCAGAACTAAAAAATACCGATAAAGTTTGCTTTAATTAAAAATACAACTTAACACACTTTTATGTCAAATGTCTACTTTGTATAAAAAATGATAAATTGTATTGGTTAATAATTAAGGTGATATCGCGTCTATTTAAATATATAAGCAATAAAATTAAGGACATGTGTCATAGATAAAAAGGTCATTTAATCAAATAAAACCACCCTATAACATTTACAAATGCTAAACGGTCAGAGAGCTTTCAGGTATCACTATACCTTTCATCAATGGCTATATAAAAAATCTGATGTGAGCAACACATGACTTTCCTTATATAATGAAATGAATTTACTACTTTTAGAGTAAAATAAATAGTTCTTTCTTCTAGTAGATACTAATATCCTTTCCAAGATATTGAATTTTCAACAATTAGTCGTCATTTTCATTGATTTAGCGTCATTTTAATCCATTTGGCGAGATTTTCGTTAATTTGGCAACATTTCAAAAAGTCGCCAAGTTGGCGACATTTCGCCAATTTCGTTGCCAAAATCTCGCCAAGCGTTATGGACGAAGAAATAAGTTGTTCTTACAGCAGATAAATTGGCGTTCAAATGCAAAATTATTACTCAAAGTATCTTTTTTCATGAATGGAACGAGCTAGATCCACACGAATGATGTCACCCATTTTATCGCATGATATTATATATGAAAAGTGAACATGTTTCTCAATAGGAAATATTTTTTTTTCCTATTTTATATGACTTTTTGATAATTTTTTTGAAAAATGTGCAATATCTCGAGAACGGTTCATGTTAGCGTTCTAAAATTTATGTCAATCGTTCTCTAACGAAAAATTACATAAGAAATGTCTATTTGCGTAACTTTAATATTGGTTTTGATTTTTTGACGATTTTTTCAAAATTTCATTCGAAAATTTAGGGGAGTTCTGAACATTCGATTGCGTTTAAAAACAAGAGGCTTCCAGTGTTTACAGATTGTGATTTTTGTACCAAATTTAGTTCGAATCGGTCCATTCGTTCATCAGTTATCGACTCCACAGACCCACTGACACACACACACACACACACACACACACACACACACACACACACACACACACACACACACACGCAGACATCACTTCCAAAATGTTTGATTCGTGATCAGGGATGACGAACTTGAAACAGGGACTTGAAACGTGCTCTCCCGTCGAAAACTCGAATTCGAATTTTCGACCCCGTCACAATACTTTCCTTATACATTATGTATATAAGGAAAGTAAAAATTACCTTGGAAACAAGCTCATTCGTAGACCAGATCGGGAAACGAATTTGCATAAATCAGCTTTTTATCTATGATATGCATCTTTAATTTTATTACTTATGTATTGGTTAAGTACGCATGAATATATATATATATATATATATATATATATATATATATATATATATATATATATATATATGTATATATATATATATATATATATATATATATATATATATATATATATATATATATATATATATATATATATATATATATATATATATATATATATATATATATATATATATATATATATATATATATATATATATATATATATATATATATATATATATATATATATATATATATATATATATATATATATATATATATATATATATATACATATATATACAGGGCGTCCAGTGCTATTGATGCCCAATGGCTATTTCCTCAACTTTTAGTCACAGATATATACTTTCGATTGCAAAAATGTTTTAAATTTTAAAATCTATTATCTTAGAAACAATTTAAATCAATCAATACGTTTCTGAAAGAAATACGAAATATAAATTTTTATAATGTCCCGCGACCCTACCAATTATATTTAGGAAACTCATCCTCATACAATTTCATGCAAAATGAAAAAAAAAAATATTCTTTTACGACCAAAATTCACCGAGTTATGAAGCATTAAACTTTATGACTTATGTCGCTATTCCACGCATAAAAATGTCCCGTTTCAGGCAACCAACCAATCAGAGACCGTATTGACCATTTCTCCAGGCAACCAACCAATCAGAGACCGTATTGACTATTTCTTAGCACAAAAAGTGCTCCAGTTTTAAACAGCTAAGTCGGTCAATTTCGGTCGTAAAAGGATGATTTTTTTTTATTTTGCATAAAATTGTACGAGTATGATTTTCCTAAATATAATTGGTAGGACCGGGGGAATGTATAAAAATGTATGTTTAGTATTACTTTCAGAAATGCGTTTATTGATTTAAACTGTTTCTAGTATAATAGATTTTAAAATTTAAAACATTTTTGGAATTGGAAGTATATCTCTGTGATTAAGGGTTGAGGAAATAACCGTTGGGCACTGATAGCACTGGACGCCCTGTATATATATATATATATTCATAAAGTGAAAACTATATAATTTAAGTTGAAAGTATGTCGCTAAATTATGTTATGTCCAGATTAACATTCTTAAAAGAAAAACTTTCAAAATTTATCACGAAAGCCTTGGATCTTCCTGCAAGACTTTTCTCTATTTAACACGCAAAATGCTGCTACAAAACAGATATCCAACAATGAAAATCTGATTAAAAGAAGCAAAATAAGTTCATTTATAGAAGAAGCTGCTTTAAATACTGCTTTAGCACCGAAGAAAGAGTGATAAAACCAGCTTTTGTTTTATAAAATATTTATCTCACTTTTCAAGGGTTTTGTGGAAAAGGATGCTTTATCACTTATGACTTTAAATTTAATACAGCTCATATAAAGTTTTGTATTGTTCAAAATACATTTTAGATTTAAATTTAGGTAAGACTATTGCAGTAATTCTTGCATAAGGATTGCATTAAAATGGACATTAATATTAATTTTCCAGCCAGGATTGTAAATCGACGATCATCGCCTGGATGGTTAATTGACGTTCTACTTAGTCGATTATAAAGAAATATACGGCAACATGATTTGGTTTTATTTATGTGACAATTGGTATCTCCATATAATGTCCAGTATAGTAACACACATATAAGGGATTAGGTCTTCTTCCTTGGCTTAATTTCAGAATCAGTCGAGGTCTCTGTAAAAATCACTTTTTTACGCCATTTTTAATAATAATATTAACGCTAGTTCAGAATAAAAATATTTATGAATGAACATTTTATATGGTGACAAATTGTGTGTACACTTTATTCTTGTCGGAACTGTAATGCATTTTAATTTTTTGTTTGCATACTAATTCCGTACAGTCATACAGATTTTCGAAAAACCAGAAGTAACATCTCCTGAACGGAACTGGAATTTCTTAGTAAACCTTCTACCTCCCACCTCTAGAACTTGATTATTTTTTATTCATATCAGAGATAATATATATTATATCTATAATCAATCCTGAGACATAGATGTTTCATGAAATTAATGAACCAGATGTAAAAGAAACAAGAATGATCAATCATGCATAAAACAATTTATTATATTTAAAAACTTAAAATTTCATCGAAAAAAATGAACTTCATTGAAATATACATTACTTGGTTTAAACATTTCTATTTTGCGATACATTCTTCGGTAATATTTTTTAAATTATCATGATAATACAGTAATTTATTACATTTGAAAACTTCATCGAAAACAAATGAACTTTATTCAAATGACGTCATCGAAAGATAAATCGGCTCTATATAAAATCAGCATTTCATTCATAATTTTTCAAAATTATTTTCATTCATCACAATACTATAATAGTTTATTTTATTGAAAAACTTAAAACCATGGAGGTACAAGTAATGTAACTCTATGCTTAAAACTTCATCGAAAAAATCGTCTTCTTTGGGTAAAATCAATGAATGCTTCATTCATATCAGTTATATTGCAGACTCCATGAGCTAAATGATTTTGCTTTACAGAAATGCAGCAATTATTAAACAACTGACTCTATATATTTTGATGTTTACATTTTTCATAAGTGAAAATTAGGCTTTGTTGTAGAAATAATCAAAATTTGATGATCATTTAAACTCAAATATATTGTCATTGGATTGTTTCAGAAGATTGATGCATAGAATTTAAGCAAAAATAAAGCGGTTTTAGGACGGATACAACACTCAATATGAAATAAAAGAACTTTAAAATCACGATTTTGATACAAGATGGATGCCATATTTTATTTTGAAGTGGGTCACGTGATCTCTCCATCTAAAGGGTGTAATTATTATTTTACATTTCATTTAAAAAAAATACTGAATATGTTTTGCTAAAATTGCTTTTATATATTTTATGGGATAATTTGAATACTTCATAAAACTTTCGAAGGAATTTGTGAGTTTTAAATTCGCTTAAAAATGTTTGAAAAATTAGGTCCCATAGGGTTCAATGTATTTCATTTTTTCACCCCGCGTTCAATCCAAAACTAATTGGCTGATATTATTCATTTATATTCTCGTAGGTCCCACAGACTGTCTGAACAACATACTAAATATTCATTTTTACAAAGTATTTTTTACGGCAGTTATCGTGCTAACGGACAGACAGGCAGACATACAGATAGACAGAATGAACAAAGTCATAAACACTTTTCAACTATGTTGTAAATTGTTAAAAACTGAAAGTGTTGGCAAAGCGGAAGTCTTAAGTAAATCCCCTACCTCTTCTGAAACTTAATGCTGAATTTAAATCATTTTTATCCATAATCAATCTTGAGAAATAAATACCCAAAGTACTATTTTTGAACCGAAATTGGGAAAAGAAGCGAAAATGAAAAGCCTTAGTGAACTCCAATGGAATTTGATACCGAATTCATAATTGTTATATATAAGATTATCTATCAATAGCAGATCTTTATAAATAGATGTTTCAAAGAAAATGTAAATATTTGAATCGGAATTCATTCATTTAAAACTTTAAATAGAAATTCTTAGCGAGCTATTTTGAAACCTTTGAAATTCGCTTTTGAAGTCCTATTAGTCGTTATCTGAGCTCTATCTATAGTCAATCCCGAAAAATAGATGTTTTAAGAAAAAAAAATCTGAACAGGAAATTGTAAAGAGGAGCAGAAATGAACATTATTAATGAACTACTCTACTTTATTCAGATTATGACACTGAATCCATATCAGTAATTTTCTATCCATTGCTAGTCTTCAGAAATCGATGGTTTAAGTAAAATGAATATCTCTAAACCCAAAATGGAGAAAAAGAACCAGAGATGGAAAACGTTACTGAACCATCATTCTCCTCCGTAATTTCATGCCGAATCCAAATCGGTCATCATCTGATCTCTATAGCAAATCCTGAGAAATAGATGTTTCAAGGAAAATATTTTCGCGCAAACAATAGTAAGGCAATATTTTTGCCACCAAAACATTATTAAAAATCTGATGTGGGCAACACATGACTTTCCTTATATAATGTAATATTATTTACTAACTTTACAGTAAAAAAAAATCTGATGTGGGCAACACATGACTTTCCTTATATAATGTAATGAATTTACTACTTTTACAGTAAAAAAATAGGTTTTTCTTATAGTAGATACTAATATTCTTTCCAAGATATTGAATTTTCGACAATTAGTCGTCATTTTCATTGATTTAGCATCATTTTTATCCATTTGGCGATATTTTCATTAATTTGGCAATATTTCAAAAAAGTCGCCAAGTTGGCGACATTCCGCCAAATTCGTCGCCAAAATCTCGCCAAGCGTTATGCACGAAGAAAAAAGTTATTCTTACAGCAGATAAATGACTATTGGCGTTCAAATACAAAAGTATTATTCAAATTATGTTTTTTCATGAATGGAACGAGCTAGATCCACGAGAATGATGTCACTCAATTTATCGCATGGTATTACATATGAAAAGTGAACATGTTTCTCAATAGGAATTTTTTTTTTATGTGACTTTTTCATAATTTTTTTTAAAAATGCACAATATCTCAAGAACGGTTCATGTTAGCGTTCTAAAATTTATGCCAATCGTTTTCTAATGAAAAATTACATAAGAAATGTCTATTTGCGTAACTTTATTAGCGGTTTTGATTTTTTGACGATTTTTTCAAAATTTCATTCGAAAATTTAGGGGGGTTCTGAACATTCGATTACGTATAAAAACAATAGGCTTCCAGTGTTTACGGATTGTGATATTTGTACCAAATTTGGTTCGAATCGGTCCATTCGTTCGTCAGTTATCGTCTCCATAGACTCACTGACACACACACACACACACACACACACACACACACACACACACACACACACACACACTTTTACACACACACACATACACACACAGACATCACTTCGAAAATGTTTGATTCGTGATCAGGGATGCTTGAAACGTGCTCTCCCGTCGAAAACTCGAATTCGAATTTTCGACCCCGTCACAATACTTTCCTTATACATTATGTATATAAGGAAAGTAAAAATAGGTTTTTCTTATAGTAGATACTAATATTCTGTCCAAGATATTGAATTTTCGACAATTAGCCGTCATTTTCATTGATTTAGCGTCATTTTTATCTATTTGGCGAGATTTTCGTTAATTTGGCAACATTTCAAAAAGTCGCCAAGTTGGCGACATTCCGCAGAAATTCTTCGCCAAAATCTCGCCAAGCGTTATGGACGAAGGAATAAGTTATTCTTACAGCAGATAAATGACTATTGGCGTTCAAATACAAAAGTATTACTTAAAGTATATTTTTTCATGAATGGAACGAGCTAGATCCACGAGAGTGATGTTACCCAATTTATCGCATGGTATTACATATGAAAATTGAACATGTTTCTGAATAGGAAATATTTTTTTTTGTTTTATATGAATCTTTGATAATTTTTTTGAAAAGTGTACAATATCTCGAGAATGGTTCATGTTAGCGTTCTAAAATTTATGTCAATTGTTTTCTAATGAAAAATTGCATAAGAAATGTCTAGTTGCTTAACTTTATTAGTGGTTTTGATTTTTTGACGATATTTTCAAAATTTCATTCGAAAATTTAGGGGGGTTCTGAATATTCGATTGCGTATAAAAACAATAGGCTTCCAGTGTTTACGGATTGTGATTTTTGTACCAAATTTTGTTCGAATCGGTCCATTCGTTCGTCAGTTATCTTCTCCATAGACTCACTGACACATACACACACGCACACACATACACACACATCCTTTCACACACACATACACACATATTTTCACATACACACACACACAGATATCACTTCAAAAATGTCTGAATCGTGATCAGGGATGCTTGAAACGTGCTCTCCCGGCGAAAACTCGAATTCGAGTCTTCGACCCCGTCAAAATACTTTCCTTGTACATTATGTATATAAGGAAAGTAAAAAAGAGTTAGAATAATTCAGAAAATGATTTTAATTAAATTTCGATTTCCAGCTTTCTTCAACTAGACGTGAATGATTTTGTATAACGAATTGCCCCTTTCGGGAACATCTGATATCATCGAGACTTTTTCAGTCAACCAATATCATAATACGAGGGAATATTATCTTTGTCCTATCAATTTTTTGAACAATTATCTAGTAAATATTTTTTAATAATGTATCCCCAATTATTTTTTAAATAATTGATAAGCTGGTTTCAATAATTATTACATATATGTAGTTGCTCGTATTATTGGGCGAAATTACTATAAATGAAAATACAATAGATACATGAAATTAAGAATTAATGAACTAAAAAAGCAAATTTAATGAAAGTGGCTTGATTTTTTTAGAGATATCTCGCATCCCTGTAGAAAAAGTATAATTTTTAATATCTCAATGGATCGCGATCACTCCTGAGCAAATATATTTTATTTTTGATTAGAAGTGACTTACAAACCACGCATTGATTCGATAAAAGGGATCGTCCTCAGGGCTAATAATGTTACGAATACAAAAATTGTATCGAGGTTATTTTAAACCACAATTATTGAAACTATTAAATTTCGTGATCATTAAGCCTTAAATACTCCCTTTAAATATGAGTTTGTCAAACGCATGATGAGGCATGATTACATGATTAAGCATCATAACATGATTAAATGATTAAGCATGATAACATGATTAAGCCTGATTATGTCAAAGTTTGTCCTATGCTGCCATGCTAAAACGATACAACATTTTTCGCTCGAATTTAAAGAAAAACTATCTAGTTCTATATTTTCGTTCACAAAGCAAAATATAAAGTTTTGTGAAAATCCGTTCATATTTGTTTCAGTTATATACACAAGAAACCAACTACAGATAGACAGACGGATATCCTTTAAAAAATAAGCAAAACGTATTCAAGGAGTTCTAAAGCATATATTGACATTAAAATCTCGAAATAAAAATTTTCATGAAAATAATACTATCCAATACTACGTATAAGGAAGTAAAATAACATGTAAGTAACATAAACAACTATTTCACAAGCTTTCTTTTATTTGCAAAAATTATGTTGAAAAACTTGCAAGCTGTCCCCTGTTTAATATCCACAAAAATAAAAAACCTATAATGTTTCTCGATTGAAGCAATTGATGCTAAATTTGATTTAAGGTGCTCAATTTATTCGTAATATCATACCCACAAAGATAGATACAGACATCACTGATAAAAATGGTTAACTTTTATTCAACATTCAACGGCATTTTAAACTTAAAAATCCAGCATAATCAGCTGCATTATCAGTCAGAATTTTTCACCCAATCACAATGCATTCTATTTACATGCCATATGTGCTATAGGCAAACTAAAAACTACGTTTAAAAATCTACAATCGCCTTAATAACAAAGACATTTAGTAAGAGTTTTAGTCGGAATTTTAGCTCAAATATTTATCACAAATAAAAAATATGAAAATCTAACATAAACTCATAAGACTATTCATAAAAGATAGTTCCTATCTTATTTGCTATTACACGGCTTCACTTCAAATACAGACATCAAAAAGATTGATTTTTTAAATCATTTTACCAGCCTGCTGTTCACTGTCAAGCGGATATGCATATTTCATTACCTTGTAAGTTATTCAGATGTCGCACCAGTTGTTAAATCACTGATTACCTTCATAAATCACCATCATGTGTGATTTATTTCTTTAGATGGTCGCTAGTTGTGTGATAGTACTGCCTGATCATTACCTTTCAGAGAGAAATAGCTTCTGAACATTTATGTTCCATAGTAATTGCTTTGATAAGTCAAATTGTTACAAACTTAAATATGGTATTTAAGCAAATTTTATAAACGCTATTTAAAATGTTGATCGGAATAAATAATGCATTAATCGCACTGCTGTGCGATTGTTTGAGATTATAATTTTATTGCCGTGCAGAGAGACATTTTGACATGTAACGGGTTTATGAAAATTATCTGTATGTGGATAACTTGTAAATAACTCAGCGGAGAATATACTCATCGATACAGTTATGGCATAATTTCACAAATGCATTTTTATGTGTGCTAATGAATTACAGATGATGACTTCAAATATAAGTGGTAAAAGTTATAATTTAATGATTGTACAGGCTAATAAGGTATAGGCTTTGAAAAACTCAATAATAAGCTGTACCAGGATGACACTTGGTCAGACATTAGACTGGCTATAACATTATTTGAAGTTAGGGAAGATCTGGGATTCTTCTTAATGTACCAGTTTCTGCACACAGGTAAAGGGAAGAGAGTAATAGGAAATAGGGTTCCATGGATGATACTACGAGTGTGCAAAAATTTAGTCTTCTAGGTCTCTAGGGTGCTAATGTTGGATTCAGAAAGTTAAAAGCACATTATGCAATTATTATATAGATAAAATAAAAAAACTGGCCGAAATTCTCAATCTTTGACACAACAACATGCTCTGGTGGATGACCACCTGGGAACACCGCGTGCTGTTGGCACATTTCGGGTGCGGTAGCTCGGTGGTTTGCGCGCTGGATTTGCACGCTGCCACAACTGCCGCCGTGTTCATGCGGAGTACGATCACTTTAAACATGTGGGTCCGTAAGTCCTTACGAGAGGTTGGTGGTAGGGGAAGGAGGGTACGGTCCCTGTGGATACCTCCCCCACTGGGTTCCGGTCAAAATTGGGTGGCACTTCCCGGCCATCCAAACAGTTACCTTACACATTTCTGGTAGGTCGGACGGTCTGGGTCTCAACAACAACAACATGCTCTGTTACCTTACACCTGTCTGGTAGGTCGGACGGTCTGGGTCTCAACAACAACAACAACATGCTCAATCTTGCCCGTTGAAAGAAGTACCATTTATGATCGACATTGCAATAGTCAATTTCTATAAACTCACTCAAAAATCTATACACATATTAGGAAATGGAGTAATTACTTTTTTTAATATTAGTATGCAAAGATATGACTCCATATTTACTTGAATTTTGTGAATCTTCAAGTCGCGGATTGACGACTATGAAAATAAAATTTAGGTTAAATCTTTATTTTTAAGCATTTTAAAAAAATAATTTAAAATAGAACATATTATGTTCAAAGTTCGTTTAAAAGAGCAAACGATCGTTCGACTGTTTCAAGCTTGTTCAGATGGCGCGATAATATTTCAGATCGCGAAGTAATCTTTATGTGGAAAAATAGCTTACAATTCCACTTCAACCATAAAACACTAATTCGAATTAACTCTTCGCAATATCAGAACTATCACTGTACCGAATGTCGTAGCTGTGGATTGTTTAGACTTTCCACTATGCCACCAACAGATGGTCAAATAGACAAAGAGATGTTCTTTTATTATTAAAGATGTTCTTTTAAGAATATCGTTTAATTTCACTCAACACATTTACGCTTTGTATTAAGAGTCGTGGCACCAGATGGCAGATAAATATTTGGTTACAATTTAGGGGGTAACCATAGTAACCGTTTTGGTCACTCGAAACGGGCTTGTTTGGAATTTTCTCAGTTTACACTGATGTCGCGATTTAAATTCGTTGATTAAAAGTTGATGAGCTTTAAATGATCCTTACTTTCACCGATTTATGACGATGTATTCCAGCATGTTAACAGGGTTTAAAAGAACATCTGAGGCAATGTTATTAATTGGTGTAACGTAATTATTTTATTTATTGTAGAATGTTTAATGATGGGCAATATTCAACGTTTTATTGACTGATTCATAGGTATTGCAAAGCTGTAATTTTTGGAGTCTTCCGAACATTTGATAGTGTTTAAAATTAGTAGGATTTCAGTATTTACCGATTGTAGTATTTGTACCATTTTCGTTTAAAATGCTCCATTTGTTCGGGAGACATTGTCTTCACATATTCACAGACACACACACGCATAGACATCACATCAAAACGTTCGATTCGAGTTCTGGCGGCATGCTTGAAGCGTTATCTTCCGTTGAAAATTCGAATTTTTAATCACAATACATACTTTCCTTACACGTTATAGTAAAAGCAAGTAAGTAAGAAGCACAAATTACAAAAGACATAGGAAACTATATGGTAGTAATGCTCGTAATCTCAATACTGTAGTCATTACATGAAAATAAACACACTAGAGGATTTTTTCCGGCCGCTCCATTGCTGCTCTATGGCCTAGGATGAGCCGGACGGTCTGGGCTTTCGACACTAGAGGATTTGAAAACATCACTTAACATTAGGTTTTAATTAAAGTCATATTTTAGTTACAATTTGTACACGGATTGAAATAAGATCTACTTTCTATGTGATCACATAGGATTTCTTATCAATTACAGCCAAAGCGTTGTTAAAGTTCTCAATTTTATATCACAACTCAGTAATTTCGTTATATTTAAATAAAAGCGGCAATTAATATTATTACAAATAGAGAGGAGTCATAAAATTTCTGGACAAGAGATGCAGTTGGTTGTTTCCAGAGCCTATTCGCTCATCAGTCGTTTCGTCTTGGAGTTCCATTATACTCCTCAATATAAACTTACGCTCGATAGGAGGTTCGACTATCGACCTACGATCCATCCGTATCTTTCTCGCACAAAAAGTCGTCCTCTTTTCAAAATTCTGGATGGGCGCATGAGGAGGGGGGGGGGTCACTACCTTTGCCTCTGATTGGCTGCAGTTGTAACCGTTTTACGATTCTCATTCACTGCTTTCTTCTAGTGCATTAGCAGCAATCCTATTGAAGATCTACCGAATTACACATTCCTGATACAATACGATTTTCCTCGGTGCGGATTTTATCTAGAGGATTTTCCTCTTTCTCCCAACGGTTTAATTCTAGAGGATTTTACCCATCAAGCTGTCACAGCCAATCCGTCCATTATGCATGGTACATTCTTTGATTCGCCACAAACCTGACTTTCGCCTGTATATGGAATTTTAATTACTCTTTCAGCTTATAATGGGTTGTTAATTCCTTAATTGAATTGGTTTGAATGTATTTATTTGCCTAAAACTATAAAATAATTGTCTAACGTATTTCTGTCTTTTCAGATCTCCCAGAAGCCCTTCTGTGATCCAGAATATTGAATTCTTGTACACTTAATGTATCGACTACGGTACGAAATCTAACAGAGCTGAATTTTCAAACCCCAACCCCCAGGTAACGGAGAAAAAGATTGGTTCTTGAAAGTAATTTCCAGTCCCTCCAGAAGACCTGCGGTGATCAAGAAGGAGGGATTTTTGCACAGTTACCAGTATCTATGAGAAGACAGAAATGAACGGATACGGATGTTCGTTTTCAAATCCTCCAAAAACTCTCTGTGAGTTAGTAAGGTGAAACATTGCACACTTACAGTATCTATCACGGGTTTTAATATAATAGAGTATTTTAGAGGTATTAAAGTATTTTCAAATCCTTCACAAGCAGCCCACTGTGACCTAGAGAGCTAAAACGTTACTCACTTATAGTTTTAACTATAGGACAGAGCCTATTAAGCTGTTTAAGAAAACTATTTTTGACACTAAACGCCTCGCATTGCCAAAAAACGTTGCAACCTAATTTTTTTTAAATGCTAGTTTTTCTGTCTTAGATAGGTTTACATGCTAATATTCAAAATATATAGCTACGTAAAACTATTCATTCTGGCAGCATTTTATTTCGTTTATCGCTGGAAAAATTATCCAAATACAGATATCAAGAGGATTATTTTTTTCTCAAACATTTTACCAAAGTGTGCTGTTAAGTGTCATACAGACATGCATATTTCATTACTTTTTAAGTTCTTCAGATGTCGCACGGCCGTTAGATTGTGATTAGGTTCATAAATCAACTTCGTCTGTGATTTATTATACTGCCGCTTGTTTCTATACTACTTCAACTCAGTCTTTTCAGAGATGAGAGTTTTTAAATTTTGGCCTCTATCATTAATTATTTTGATAAGATGGAACATCTTGTGTCTGAATTATGACATTATTTTGGCATCGCTGATAAGCATTATTGATGGCTATAGAAAGTTTGTTTTAAAATTTAATTTAGTTCGGAAGATACTCTCAATACAGTTACTAGCATCTACGGACCGGTTTTGCGCACATTATACGCTCGTCAGCATGGAATAACCAGCACCTGCAATGATAGCATGAGACTAGCTATAAGCCACAATTTTTTCGAACTTCTACGGGAACTGACAATTTCAGTCCTTCCACTCGGCCGGCACAAAATGCACTTTCAATTCAGCTCAGTACATACGAAGCAGCAAAGGTGGAGTTTATAAACACAAAACCCACCCATAAGAAACATTCTTAAAATTTGGAATACACTGCCATTGTAGATACATGCAGGGTATCTTTCAATCGTATGCCACACTCTTCCATCGCAGATACAATGCACTCCTCGTTATCTGCAATGCCCATTCCTCCTTATCTGCAATGCCCATTCCTCTTTATGTGCAATGCCCATTCCCCATTATCTGCAATGGCCACTCATCATTATCTGCAATGCCCACTCATCATTATCTGCAATGCCCACTCATCATTATCTGCAATGCCCACTCGTCATTATCTGCAATGCCCAGTCGTCATTATCTGCAATGCCCACTCATCATTAGCTTTAATGCCCACTCATCATTATCTGCAATGCCCACTCATCATTATCTGCAATGCCCACTCATCATTATCTGCAATGCCCACTCATCATTATCTGCAATGCCCACTCATCATTATGTGCAATGCCCACTCATCATTATCTGCAATGCCCACTCATCATTATCTGCAATGCTCACTCACCATTTTCTGCAATGCCCACGCAATGCTCAAATTGTGGTACATTTCAATTTTGTGCAGCCATTGCTATTTCATGCTTAAAAGCAAAAAAATAAGTATTTAACTGATCCATGGGCGTTGTTGTCTACAATATGAATATGATCAAAGCTTTGGTAATATTCCCTTAAGTCAGTAGTTTTGCGAGTATATGGTGCATAAAGTTATGTAAAACTCCCAACCAAACAAAGTAGCGTTCTTATTCCTAAAGTCATCAAGGAAGTCATGAACATTTCCGATCCATATTATTAATTAGTGTATGAATTTGTAAAGCATAATTACTAAACAATTTTTCAACAAAACCTAATTAGTTTGTTGATTCTCTAACAAAATGTACTTGTCCCATGAACTATAAATCAATTCGTTGTATCTTGAATCAAAGACCTTATGTTAATCATTATTTTAATACCCCCAATGCTTGTTCTTATGTCTGATTAATCAAAATAGCTTTTATGTTTGCATGCACTACGATGTCGTATTCCATACAGGATGCCTAGAAAAATCCTTAAACACACCAGCAACTGCAGAGCAATAGGTACTTGAATACACACGTTAGGTCTATAATAAAGCCAGAATTATCAATCAACGCGTACAACTCGACAGCGAGTACAACGTGACTAGGAAATGATTGAAGAAGATAGGAACAAACAGACACTCGAAAAAAAGACGAGATAAAGGAAAAAATCTAATTAAAGTTGTGGAGCATCTCTGTCTGATCTGTAATAAATGCCCTTTAATTGGTTATGGGGCGCATTTATTTGATACAATATGAAATAGACAAATAGCTGTTCTATGTAGGAAAAATAAAATAAAATTTCTTATACGTACCAGAATCTAGTACAGAATCCATTCAAAATTCTTCCACAATAGATAATGCACATTTAAATTCGAAAAATAATATTACAGTATACATACTTATATTAATGGTTGTGCGTGTAGAAACCAATCAAGTATGACAGTTATTTATTGCTTTCTACGTACGAAAATAATGTTTTTCTGATAAACTTCATTAATCTAACAGACTTAAAATTCAGCATGTAATATTTCTGTATATATTCTATATCAAAGTTAAGAATAAACAAGAAAGATCAATCATGCATAAATCATTGATTATGAAACACTTTCCAAATTCAATGCAATTCTATTTAAACATCTCAAAAATGCGATACATTCCTCGGTAATATTATTAAAATTATCATAATACTAGAATAATTTATTATATTTGAAAACTTCATTGAAAGCAAATGGACTTTTGTCAAATGACATCATCGAAATATAAATCGGCTGGCTTTTTAAATAAAAGCAACATTTCATTCATTTCATTCATCACAATACAATAACAATTAATTCTATTTAAAACTTAAAACCATGGAGGTACAAGTAATTTAACTCTATGCTCAAACCTTCATCAAAAAATCGTTTGTTTATCTGTACAATCAATGATAGTTTCATTCACTTCAGCTATATATTGCAGACTCCATGGACTAAATAATTTTGCGTTAAGAAATGCAGCAATTCTTATACAACCCATTCTACATCGTTTGGTATTTACATGCTCTATAAGTGAAAATTAGACTTCGTTGTAGAAATAATCAAATTTGGATAATTATTTAAACTCAAATATATTGTAATTACGTTGTTTCAGTATGAAGATGCACAGAATTTAAGCAAAAGTAAAGCGGTTTTACGACGGACACAACACTAAATATAAATAAAAAAGAACTTTCAAAATCACGATTATGACACAAGATGGATATGAACGGATAACTTACACCTTTCTGGTAGGTCGGACGGTCTGGGTTTTAACAACAACAAGATGGATATGGCAAGGCATTGATCATTTAAACTCAAATATATTGTAATTGAGTTGTTTCAGATGCACAGAAATTCAGCAAAAATAAAGCGGTTTTAGGATGGATACAACACTAAATATAAATTAAAAAGAACTTTAAAAATCACAATTTTGACACAAGATGGAAGTAATTTTTTTATTTTGAAGTGGGTCACGTGATCTCTTCGTATAAAGGATGTAATTATTATTTAATTTTTATTTAAAAAACTACTGAATATATTTTGCTGATTTTTTTTATATATTTTATGGGATAATTTGAATATTCCCGTAAACTTTCGAAGGAATTTGTGAATTTTAAATCCGCTTAAAAATGTTTGAAAAATAAGGTGTTTAATGTATTTCATTTTTTCAACAAGGGTTCAATCCAAAACTAATTGGGTGATATTATTCATTTATATTCTCATAGGTTCCACAGACCGTCTGAACAACATACTAAAATTTCATTTTGATAAAGCCATTTTTACGGCAGTTATCGTGCTAACGGACAGACAGACAGACAGACAGACAGAATGAACAACGTCATAAACACTTTTCAACTATATTGTAAAGTGCTAATAAAATGGGATGCCTATGACTGTTATTGTAATCATGTGAGGCTTAGAGCCGGATTTAGTTTTATAAAATTCGTATCCCCAGATTTCGTTTGAAAACTTTCGAAGCAACGAATTGCCTATCGTAAATCTTAATGCGAGATTCCTACCGGGCCAGTTTCATACTCAGTTTTTTTTTTTTTTTAATGACCTTTAGTATTTCTGTTAGATTGTTTCCCTCATCCTATTGACTATCCTGGGAACCATAAGCGACCACTCAACCCACTTATCGTAAATCCACGTGATATTTTTGGCCGGATCGAGTTTGCATTTATTTTTAAATAATTCGTGTCCTCGAATTTCCGTTAAATGGTTTCTTAGCATCAGGTAGGTCCCTTAGTCCATAAATGCAGATGTGAGGTTTCGGGCCACCCCGGTTTCTTACGTACTTTTAAGAAATTCAGGTCCACTAGATTACTGTTGAAAAGTTTTGCAGCATCAGATCTACTATCTGAGGGGCCCCAAGTCACCACTTGGACCGCTTATCGTAAATTTACAAGCAATACTTAGGGGTCAGGCCGAGTTAGCCAAGTTAGTACGTAGTATTTAAGTCTTCTGGTTCTCTCCAATTTGCAAACCGGAGGAAATTTGCTTCATAATAATTTCCTTTCTGACGTGGGCGTATGTAGCAAATTAAACTTAAAACACATTCTCTCCACTGAGCCTAATTTATTGAAAAATATTTCGTTGAAATCCGTCACATATTTTAAGATGTATGTAGTTCGGAATTATATTCTCGAATTTTCATTTTAACACTTCATAACATAGTTGAAAAGTGTTTATGACTTTGTTCATTCCGTCTGTCTGTCTGTCCGTACGTCCGTACGTACTATAACTGCCGTATAAATTAATTTATTAAAACGAAATTTTAGTAAGTTGTTGAGACGGTTTGGCAAAATATGGGAATGCAAATTAATAATATTACATAATTAATTTTGGATTAAACCCGAGTTGAAAAAATGAAATACATTGAATCCTATGGGACCTAATATTTTAAACAATTTTTAGAGCGAATTTAAAATTCTCAAATTGCTTCGAAAATATTAGGAAATATTCAAATTATCCCATAAAATATATAAAAAATTTTAGCAAAATATGTTGTTTTTAAATAAAAATTAAAATAATAATTACCTCCATATAATATGAAAAGATCACTTGACCCACTTCAAAATAAAATATGGCATCCATATTTTTTTCCAGAGTAAAAATCGTGATTTTTACAGTTTTTTTAAATTCGTATTATGTGCTGCATCCGCACTAAAACCGCTTTATTTTTGCGTAATTTTTGAGTATCTATATTCTGCACCAACGCAAATATAATATTTTTTAGCATAAATGATCATCAAACTTTGATTATTTCTACAACGAATCTTAATTTTAATGGAGGCAGAATATGAACAAGTGATTGTAGAGATGAGTTGTATAAGAATTACACATTTTTTTCACGTAAAATTATTTAACTGTAGAGTCTGGAATAAAAGTGTGTGAATGAAATATTCACTGCTTTAACATAAAGAACCAGACGATTTATATTTCGACGACGTCATTTGAATAAAGTTCATTTTATCGATAAAGTTTTACATTTTTAAGTAAAATAAAGTATCGTAGTTCTGTTATAAATAAAAAATAACACCGCTGAATGTACCGCATTTTGCATTTCATTTGAAAAGAGTTTCATAATCAATGCTTTATGCATAATTGATTTTTCTTGTTATATATTAACATGGTAAAAAATTTGAAATATGTTTATCCCAAAATCTGCTTCCAATTAAGTTTAACAAACCAGTAACACAAGTGTGCATATCCATTGATCCTTTCTCTTGTTACACGCATAAGTCACAGACAGAAACATGTTTTTAATGTTCGTTATTCCGCATTTCTTTATAGGAGATAAATCTTATTAGAATATACCCAGGACTACGTCCCATTACCTACATATATTGAATACACTCTATCGCGTGATAAAGAAACTTAAGTTGGAAACGAAAGTTAAAATTTTACTTTTTACACATTATATATATTGTGGATAATTTAGGATTCTTAGATACAATTTCTATTTTAAGTTGATAAAGATACTTAATGACCAGGTTTATTTAATACTATGCAAAATTCAATGTTTAAAGAAGTTCCTATCCCAAAAACATATATATAATTTACCGTACATTCTGTGTAAAACAATTACACTAATTTATATTCAACATTTAGCAATACTGTATTTTAACGTAAAAGGTGTTAATTTCATTTCAAATTCTTGCAAAATCAAAATAAACGATTATGGTAATTAAAAATAACCATTTCGAAACAGCAGTGAAATAGAACATTATATTATTCTCACCTGAAATGCTGTCGGTGCTTCCATGATTATACGTTTGTTTTAAGAATTTACATATTTAGTATCTAAACAGTTGATTACCGAAGCCGTTTCAGCAAAGTTTGATACTTCGAGCCTTAACTACGTGATGTGAATTTAGATGAACAACACTCGAAATTTTACTTAGGAATTGAAAATCGTCTTACATGAAATGTGTTCACGTTGCGTGTCAGATTAGCGAGTAATATACATAAATATACACTATGAATAGTAATATACATAAGTATGCACTTTCAACATATATACAATATATTGAAAGAAATATATACACCCATAAGTAATTGAGCTACAACAGAAAAACTTGACATGTATGTAGCGTTTGAGGAGATATGTAAGTGATTGGAATTTGGGAAAAAAATACATTTTATTAAAAATAGTGGGAAAAGAAGATAACATTTTAGTAAGTGGTGAATCCTCCCCTTCCATCTATACAAGCATATATACCCTGCGGCATAGAATCAATTAAATTACTTATCTCCATCTGCGGATGATTCTGCCACAAATATTGGTCAACTAATTCAGTGGTATTCTGAGAAGTCTGCAATTGTCGTCCCAGTATGTCCCAGATGTTTTTTACTGCTGATAGATCTGGAGACCTAGATGGCCATGGTGGGTATTAGATGCTCGAAGACATAGTTGAGAAAGTCGTGCAATGTCGTCTAGCGCTTTCTATTTTTAAATTGAACCTTGGTGGTTTGGCAACAAAGTCAAATCAATCAACTGCAGAATATCGTCGACTTACAAACAAGTCATCAGATTGGCTCGCATCACAACTAGAGGAGATCCTACCAGATGGCTCTATAGACTGTCATAGCACATATGATGGCCGTGTGCCATCCGACAACAAATACGGGATCAAAACGTTGGTTAATCCTCCTCCACACACGTATGCGGTAGTCATCAGTCATCATTTTTAAGTTCATTTTTTTCGATGAAGGTTTAAGTTTTCAAATCTAATAAATTAATGTAGTATTGTGATAATTTTTAAAATATTACCGAGGAATGTATTGCATTTTTGACATTTTTAAATGAAATTTCATTGATGTTGGAAAGTGTTTCATAATCAATGCTTTAAGCATGATTGATCTTTCTTGTTTTATATTCTCCTAGTTGGAGGGAAAAGATACATTTATGAAAACTAATTACCGTGAGTCTTGGTTGCATAAGTTTGGCGAAACATTTGGAAAATATCAATAACATAGCGACTTTTGCTGTTTGGAAATGTTCGGCAATTTAAGCGATTAGTCAAGATAAATTTTACCAAGAAATTCATGGAGTCAAATTTTCAAATTCAACAGATTTAACAAACTAATGTCATCAATCTGTTATCAAAATTATTTTACGAAGAATCAGAATCTGGATTTTCTGAATTTCAGTATATTTTAAACAAATATGAAGTAAGATATATATTTATAACCCCAATTTTTCAATAAAAAAGACATATTTTACAATGAAAACAGCTTATACATTAAAAAAGCTTTTCGTAGCTAATATTCAATAAACTAAAGAAAAAAATCAGACTAATAAATATATCACTGTCTCCGCCTAATTCAGAAATAAATATCATTTAAAAAATTCTTCGAAACGTTAACCTCCTTAAATTAAATTAGAATCTTTGAAACGGACACCTAATCTAAATTAAACACACTGTGGGTACGACAAAATGTAATTATTTAAATTCTAACTACATCGAAAAGCTTTTTTCCGAATGCGCGAATGTCATTAAATTTCTGAAAGAATTTATGTTTTTGTGTTCCTTATTTACAGCTGCTGCGTTATTAACCCACGACGATATATTTCTGTTTCATACTATAAATTAATGATCTCCAAGAGCAATTAATTGATAATCAAAACCTACTTAATCATAGAAATAAGCTTTATTTTCATATTTTTGTATACAATTAATTATTAGAAATGTAATTATTTATAGTTCACGTATATCAACAATCAATAATAATATTAACTGAAGTACAGCTCAACTCCATTTTCTCATACGATAATCCATTTTTAGAAACTTTTTGTTTCCCAAATTTTACTAGAACCATTTTGAAATTTGATCATCGGTCCAAATGATCCAATTATCAAGTGATACCCTTTATTTTAAAGGACTTGAAAAAACTTTTCGATTTGTACCATATACTTGACAATGTACCCCCCGGGGGTAACTTCTCCACCAAAGAGGAGCTAATGACGTCATGAACAAAAAAATTGTATCATAGCTATTTTTCACAACAATGATAGAAATTATTAAGTTTCGTGATCTTTGAACCATAAATAAACCCTTTCATGCATGATTATGTCAAATTTCGTTGTATGCTGCCCTGACAACAAAAAATATGAAATTTTGAGTAAATCCCAAAGTCTTCGGGCGAATTTAAAAAAAGTCTATATAGTTCCAGATTATTTTATAACACAGTCAGATATAAAGTTTAGTGAAAATCTATTAATATTTGAGGCTGCTATTGTGTACACAAGAAATCGACCACAGATATCAGACAGACGGACATCACTCCTTAAACAGTCAAAACGTGTTCAGGCGGTCTTAAAATATATATTGGCATCAAAATCTCAAAACCGAAAATTTTCGTGAAACAATACTTTCTCAATACTACGTATGAGAAAGTAAAAATAGAACAAAGTATTCTACATTTTAAGCACAAATAAAGAAACAATTGTGAAACATAATTTGACTAATGCATTTGTTTTCCATAACATGATCCATTAATTTTATCTCAACAAACTGAACTTAATTTTAAGTGGATCTATTTCACGACTATCTACATAATTTCATGAAATTCCCGGAAATCGAGACGTAAGAACATAATTTTAATTTTTGTTTTTGTTTTAAACGGGCGTATAAAGAGTTCTTTGCTTTTCGAGAATTCTCACTGAATCCCCAAGATTCAATTCGCATCTTAAGGCCGAAACACACAATTAAACCTCTAGTAAAGGTAGCATTATGCAGACGATATTTTTTCCCGCCAATTTATTTGAAGAACATTGTAGGACATCGCTTATCAATCCATATAAATCCAGTCGTTTATCCGTCAGACGATTTTCATTATTTTTTTCCCATTTAAGTAATAAAAAATCTGATGAGGGTACCACATGACTTTTCTTATATAGTGCAATTAATTTACTGCTTTTACAGTTAAAAATAATGTTATTCTTATAGTAGATATTTATATTCTTTCCAAGATATTGAACTTTCCTTCAATTAGTGGTCATTTTCATTTATTTAGCGTCATTTTTATCCATTTGGCGAGATTTTCATTAATTTGGCAACATTCGAAAAGTCGCCAAATTGCCGACATTCCACCAAATTCGTCGCCAAAATCTCGCCAAGCGTTATGGGTGAAGAAATAAGTTATTTTTACAGCAGATAAAAGACTATTGGCGTACAAATACAAAAATATTACTCAAAGTATATTTCCTCTTGAATGGAACGAGTTAAATCCACGAGAATGATGTCACCAAATTTATCGAGTGATAAGTAGACATGTTTCTTAACAGCTAATATTTTTTTTTCAATTTAAGGGATTTTTTGAAAAATTTATTTGAAAAATGTGCAATATCTCAAGAACGGTTCTTGCTAGCGTTCTAAAATTTATGTCAATGGTTTTCTAAGGAAAATTTACGAGGAAATTACGAGGAAAAATTAGGAGAAAAATTAAGGAAATGTCTATTTGCGTAACTTTATTAAAAGTTCACTCGAAAATTTAGGGGGGTTCTGAACATTCGATTCTACTTTAAAACAATAGACATTTTTGTACCAATTTTCATTCGAATCACTCTACTCGTGAGATATCATCTCCACAGACTCACTGACACACACACACACACACATACACACACACACACATCACCTCAAAAATGTTCAATTCGATATCAGGGATGCTGGAAACATGCTCTCTCGTCGAAAACTCGAATTCGAATTTTCGACCTCGTCAGAATACTTTCCTATACCCTTTTCATGTATATAAGGAATTGATATTTCCAATTCCTTATATACATTATTGATATTTTCAATTTATTGCATCATCTGTTTTAGTTTGAAACTCAGGTAATCGTCTAAGATACGGGTATCTCCTAATCTGCGAGAATATAAATTGGTGCAAATATTTTCCTATACAATTTTAGCGATCTCATTTTGCCATATATTGATCCAGTTTCATATTTTTACTTTCCTTATATACATAATGTATAAGGAAAGTATTCTGACGGGGTCGAAAATTCGAATTCGAGTTTTCGACGGGAGAGCACGTTTCAAGCATCCCTAATCACGAATCAAACATATTTGAGTTGATGTCTGTGTGTGTGTAGAAAGCCCAGACCACACGACCAACCCGAAGGCTTATGGTTGCTGCTTGTGTGGCCCAACGTGTGTGTTTGTGTGTATGTGTTTGTGTAAAAGGGGGTGTGTGTGTGTCAGTGAGTCTGTGGAGAGAATAAATCACAAACTAATGGAGCGATTCGAATGAAATTTGGTACAAAAATCACAATCCGTGGATACTGGAAGCCTATTGTTTTTGAACGCAATCGAATGTCCAGAAGTCCCCTAAATTTTCGAGTGAAATTTTGAAAAAATCATCAAAAAATCAAAACTTTTAAGAAAGTTACGCAAATAGACATTTCTTATGCAATTTTTACTTAGAAAACGATTGACATAAACTTCAGAACGCTAGAATGAACCGTTCTCGAGAGAATGCTCATTTTTCAAATAAATTTATAAAAAAAATCCCGTAAATTAAGAAACATGTATTAACTGTTGAGAAACATGTTCACTTTTCATATGTAATATCTTGCGATAAATTTGGTGACATCATTCTCGTGGATCTAGCTTGTTCCATTCATAAGAAAAGATACTTTGAGTAACACATTTGTATTTGAACGCCAATAATCATTTCTCTGCTATAAGAAGAACGTCTTTCTCCGTCTAACGTATCCGCTTGGCGAGATTTTGTCGAAATGTCGCCAACTTGGCGACTTTTTTAAATGTTGCCAAATTAGCGAAAATCTCGCCAAATGGATAAAAATGATGCTAAATCGATGAAAAATGACGACGAATTAACGAAAATTCAATATCTTGTAAAGAATATAAGTATCTACTATAAGAATAGCCTATTTTATTTTGCTGTAAAAGTAGTAAATTCATTGCATGATATAAGGAAAGTCATGTGCTGCCTACATCAGATTTTTTTTAAATGTGTTCACCAGAATGAACAGATCGGGACTAGGATGTTTTATTCTTCAGATCTGTTTCTGAAAATAAATTCGAATAGCGTGAACAGAGATTCTTAGCTTTCTTTTTAGAAGTATTTATTTAAATATATGTTTTGAATAACACTTTCATTTAGAATTCTATAGGAATTTACACATGATTGTGAATTTTAAGTTTCTTTATAATGTATATCCCGTACGAAGAATAGTTATAATGCTAATGATTAATACATTATACGTTTATTTTATAAAAGAGGTAATACACTCAAATATTAAATCCAAAATATCAAACTTGAAATAACTAATATATAAGACAGTCTAGTAACTTGTACAATTGTAGAAGTTATACAAAAAATAGACAATTCTGTTTTGCTCGAATTATTTAAAATTAATATCTGATGCTAATAGCATCCATGATTGGGATTTTTGTGGTGGAAAATCAAAGCGTTACGAAAAATGTAGACAGTTTATACCTGTGAATCTAATAGATAAATATGTATATAATTTTCTTATTTTGTCAGAAATACGCTACAGAATATGAATATATTAAAATATTGTAAATATTTTAATAAATTGAACTATTTTTCTTTAAAAATACTTAAAATTGTATCTGTCCGACCGTTTTTTTTCTTACTTTCACTCAAAATATCTCCGAATCTATAAAAGATAAATATAAAAAGTAAACGACAAAAATATGCATATTCGCCTATTAGTGATACGAATTTCGTTCAAAGTTGCTTTAAAAGGAAAATATTCGTTCTTTCAGATGGTGTTATGTTAAAAACAATGAAAGTATATTTTTCAATCACTTAAGGACCTCGTTTGGACAAAGATCGTTCAAAATGGCGCGTCAGCATTAAATAATGAAAGAGCTAATTATAATAAAAAATTCACTCAAAAGAATCATTCCCTTCAGGCATAATTTGAAATATCTCTGTACTAAATTTCATAGTCATGGGTCGCATAGATTTTCCGCTACGCGACAAACAGACAAACAGATAGAAAGACATACATTATCTTATATCATTATAGATAATGTGTATTATATATGGTAATTATACAAATGGATTTGAATACCCAAGTCGCGTTTCCATACATTTAGAAGATTTGGGCAATCTAGTACACAAATAGACACTTTTTTGATTAATGCCTGTATGTTTTTATAATATATACGGTGCTTAATAAAAATAACTTTAAGTAGGTTTACTTTTTAAATATATAAATAAATCCTTGGTATGACTTATTATTCTTAATTAATAGTGATCGTGAATCGAATAGTTCATAGATTTGCATCGTGGCCGCAATAACCCACCTCTTTGCACGAGTTCTTAAAATATAATCATGAATTAATATACTACACATTAAATTCCATATTTTTAACTTTTAAAATAAATATTGTTTATTCACATATCTTATTGTTATGATAAAGTTACTTTAATTTTAATAAACGCTTAAGGAGTAGATAATGCACGTATGAGACCAGGTCTTATAATGTTATTCCAAAATCAACAATTGACCTAATATATACGCAGACTGGCACATACCTCTGTTTTGGGGTCTGTTGCTCAGAATGCTTGAAATTATTGCCGCTTCTTTTTCTGAGATAATCTCAATACTCAAAACAAACACTACACTGATTAAAAACACGACTTTCTCAACATTTGGATAACCATTATTGCTATAAACAACGCGCTTCTGTACCATCCTTGCTTGATGGTTACCTTACACCTTTCCGGTAGGTCGGACGGTCTGGGTCTCAACAACAACCATTATTGCTTGAATATTCACGACACTTTTTCGCTTTTGGAGAATCATTCTCTCTCTCAAAGCTCTTGGACAGTCATTTCTTGAATAATTAATGCTACTGCACAATCATTATTTTGTATGATAACGACTCTCTCTCATCGCGTTTGGATTATCATGTCCTGAATATTCTTTGAATTATATCCTTGTTGCTACATCATTTTGCCTGAGATCCAGATACACCTGCCGTCCGCCCATTGGTTGCTCCTCAGAGCGCTGTAACAGCACCCCCCACCCTCATTGGCTACTTTATTTGCCAATAAAACTTGGTCTAAGTCTTGGTTCCTGGGAGATCTTTGCCCCAATCACGCCTGCAATTTGTGTGAAGTGAATTTATTGCGATCACGACCTTCAGGGCCAAGACTGTCATAAAATGGAACCTACAAGTATGCGTTTTGTTTTGTCGTAAATAGTCGTAAATATCAAAACTGAAAAATTGCATCCTGGTCTCACAATATATTCAACCTTTTAAAACAATTAAATGTAGTATATTATGTATGTGTTTTTAGCAAAATGATTGAAGCGTCAAATACGCTAGGACAAATCATTTTAAAATTGTTTCTTTTGAGGAGAATTTTTGAATAGGCATTTTAAAATTCGCCAAGTTACAGAAAAAGACAGAAATTATTTAAAAACGTCAAATGTGATATAATATGTATTTGCGTCGTGTCTCACTATATGCGAAAAATCGATTTAAACAATATGTATAACAAAATTTAAAAATTGAATCTAGTGAAAGTCATATTCTGTCCATCAGAATTTTAGACAATTTTTTTCTATCCACTTTATATCTCTAATTCTACAAATGTAGCTTTTTCGGTAAGAAAAGGCAAAAAAGGCAAACAAATTGACTGGTTAAGATAAAAATTCGTTCGAGATTTAATTCAATTATGTCGTTTCTTCAACAAAATGCCCGTTTATATTTATTTTTTTTCATCAATTTCTTTATTCTTCGTCAATAATATATTGCAAATATCGAATGAAAAAATCGTTAAAATAAAACTTTTTGAATGTGGAGTAAAACGAATTTCGCTGTTATTGTATTGCAGTCTTTTGGCAGTAGATATATAGAAAATCTTTATATTCTTCGGATGCTTTTTATCGTTAAATAAAAACATTTTTAATGTTTTACTTATATAGTACACTAGAACCAATTACAAGACATAACATAGGCCAATGAATAAACTTCCGATGCGGAACAATTACAGATACAGAGAACACCACTCAATTTCTGAAACGCCTGTTTTGAAGAAAAATCGTACCAGTTTACCGATTTCTTTCCATGCGCAACGTTGCAAATTGTATGATACAATTTAATGACTAAATAAATACGTTGTGATGTCAGTCGTGATGTCATGAAGGCGGCAGTAGTTTTCCACTGGAGGTCGAATAGAAAAAACCGCAATTCTTATAGACCTACTTAAAAAGTCATTGAACATTCAGAAATAAAATAATTAAAAATATTAATAGAATGCAAAGACATCAATTTATATTCACACCAAAAATTAGAATTGTGTGAATCTTCAATCTGCCGATGCACAAAAATATGAAATGCCCTAAAATGCACATATTTGATGAATTTTAAATATATTTTTTTTAATATGAGAAAATATGAGGAATGATATAGTTCAGAGCTCATTACAAAGAATGTTTTTCGGTCTTTTCGATGGATGTTAAGACGAATGTCAGTGATATCGCTGAAGAAGAGATTTGTGTAAAAATTACTCAAATGTGCTCTTCAACATAAGACTAAAACGCTAATCCGAATTAAAAAGAAAATCTTGGAATTGTATCTCTGTACTGAATTCTTTAGCTATGGGTCTATTGGATTTTCCGCTTCGCCATTAAAAAAACATATTTTATATGTTTGCCTTTAAAATATGTTTGTTTTATAAAACAAACATATTTTATTATGTTATATTTATAACAACGTACTTATATATGTCGATAACAAAAAGTCGCGTTTCTGGTGCAGGCAGTGATTTTGATTAGGCGGGAGCGCGGCACATATTTTCAAAGTGTATGTGAATTGCATATATGCATTTGTCCTGCTTATTTATGAATTGCAAATACATATTTATCAATTAACGGTCAAATATGTGGATGTTACTAACCATTGTTCTAACATCGACGGCTGACATTTTACCCATGGACAACATTTGCAACTTCAGAATGTAAACTACTTCTTGGTCATGCCTTTTCCCATGTAAATTTGAAAGCATTTAAGCATCTGACAACAAAGAAACTCCACTTAGAATTGAGTAGTGCTGTGAAACCAAAGTAGATAACATTTGTAACTAGCAATAAAATTTTGGAAATACAAGAGTTATATATTTGTACAAAAGATCACCACACCTCGCCTGTAGACCACCACACCTCGCCTGTAGATCACCACACCTCGCCTAAGTTGCAAACATATGAAAATAGTTATTCAGTGACCACAACTAATTGTTGCAGTCCTATGTGTTACATCGTATTTATATTGGGGATTTCATAACTGCATTTAAGCATTGCATAGGGACACGAAAAAATGTCGAAAGCAAACTATAGGTATTTTTTGGCTTTGGCCCACTGATAACACCACTTTTTACCTTCCTTATATACATAGTATAATGTATAAGGAAAGTATTATGACAGGGTCGAAAATTCGAATCCGAGTTTTCGACGAGAGAGCACATTTCAAACATCCCTGAACACGAATCAAATGTTTTTGAGGTACTGTCTGTGTGTGTGTCAGTGAGTCTGTGAAGACGATATCTCATGAACGAATGGAGAAATATGAACAAAATTTGGTACAAACATTGCAATCCGTGAATACTGGAAGCCTATTGTTTTTAAACGCAAGCGAATGTTCAAGAACCCCCAACATCTTTGAGTGAAATTTTGAAAAAATTATTAAAAAATCAAAATCTTTACAATTACGCAAATCATCATTCCTTGTGTACCTTTAATAAAGTTACGTAAATCAACATTTCTTATGTAATTTTTAATTAGAAAACGATTGACATAAATTTTAGAACGCTAGCATTAACCGTTCTCGAGATATTGCGCATTTAAAAAAAATCATTTAAAATAAACAAAAATATTAACTACTGTGAAATATGTTTACATTTCATGAGTAATATCAATTGACAAATTTGGTAAAATCATTCACGTGGATCTAGCTGGTTCCATTCATGAAAAAATATACTTTGGGTAATAATTTTGTATTTGGACGCCAATAGTCATTTGGACGTCATTTTTCTGCTACAAAAATAACTTATTTCTCAGTCCATAACACTTGGGGAGGTTTTGGCAAAATGTCGTCAACTTGGCGACCTTTTTAACCCATTAAGGACCGCACTACCTTTCACTGGGCGAAAATGAACTAAAGCAAGTTTTTACACATATTAGTGACTAATTAAGAGAAAAAAAGTGTCTGGTGAAAAAAATATTTATAGGTTAATGAAATACAAAATGTTGCGAAAACGCAACGTTAGTACAATGCGATTACTTTGTGAATACATGAAAATCTTTGAAGCATTTATTATGAGGAGGCACATTGCATTTTTTACAAACAGTTACTGTCTAACTGCTACAATGTTTGCATCTTTTTCTTTTGTTTGTCTGATTTATTTCAATAATATGATTTGTAGGATCTTTTCTGGTTTCATTCAAAGCTAAATTCTGAAACACAGATGGCCGACCAATGGGTGAATGAAGATGAAGATTGCATATCCTGAGAAGCTTCATCTCTTGTTTTTAGTAATGACAAAGCAACACTTCGTTGAAAATCTAAAAGATAAAGTTTTGGCTCTATAGCAATGTTATAGAGTTTCCATGAATTTGCTTTAGCGACGTCAATAAAGTTTGTGAAAATTAGCCACCATCATTTCTTGCCCTTTATTTGCACTCTATACATAGCTATAAAATTATCAAGTAGGTCCACGTCATCCATATATTGGTTGCTATTTCCGATGAGTTTGTGTTGCTTTATGGATATAGATCTTTTTCTTTTCTTTAGTACCTTTTAGCCATTGCTGGTGGTTCAATTGTATCCCAGTTAGTAGCCATTGAAACGACAGCATTATCATTCCAACGAACTACTGCAATGTTGTGTTTCTTATCAAAGGCGGATTCAAATGTTCCACGTTTTTCCTTTTTCATTCTATTCACCGGTATTATGGGGCATTTTCCGGTACTATAGGGCCGGTGTTATGGGGCGCCTGTATTATGGGGCATTTTCCAATATTATGGGGCCGGTATTATGGGGCATTTTCTGATGAACATAAGCACCAAACTTTGTACCCGAAATGAACGGGCTTTCCCTTCATAAACATTTTACAAAATCGACCATAGTACTGCATCATTTTTCATAGATTTCATCAATATAAAGATGTGTTGAAAAAATACCATATTTCATAAAATTGGCATTTAAGATATTTATATATGGCCGAACCTTTGTCAATTTATCGGTTTCATCCAAAGCACTATTATCTGCCATATGGAGATTCTGCTTTGTACTAGTATATATCGCACGTGACATTGTTGCATGTACTAATGGGCAACTGACATTATCAGCAATTGACCAGTGTACTTTTTCTTGAGGAAGCCATACATATTTAGTGCAAAGGAGAAAGTCTATAAAGCTGTTAACATTGGAACAGAAAGAGAAAAATTTTGAATATTATTCTGATGTTCAAATATTTCAGATTCTTGTGAGATATGCTCCAAGAGATTATTAAAAATACATTCATGGGCTCGTGATTGTGCATTTTTTCCATAATTATATCTTTTCTTGCATTTTCTGTAGATTCCTTGTCATCAGGTACCATCGCATATATGGGCGAATACTTTGACCAAGAAATTTCTCCTTTCTTTTTCTTAGATGAGTTGGATGTTTTATTATGTTTTTTAGATGAAGAAATTTCAACCTCAACTGTTATGTCTTACGGTATTGGCAATTTATCTTCGTATATGTCGTCATCAATGCATTTTTCATCTATAAAAACGTCGAGGCCCGGTGGGATTATAACTAAATCAGTTTTATCTTCACAATCTTCATCTAATGAAAATTCTGAACCATCATCATCTGATTTTTGCAGGTAGTCCAAGTCTTCATTCAACGTTAGAAATTCTTATTTTCGAGATATAGACTTATCTGAAAAGGAAATCCAATTGCAAATAAAATATCAGTTTATGTTCATTCATACACTGTTAAGGACCGACGTTGCGTTTTCGCAACATTTCAAATAACTGTTATCTACAATAATAAAAACAAAAATATATCCTTACCATTCGACGCCATTTCGTAAACTAACGTCAGTAGAAAATAAGAATTGCTTCAAAATTTAACAGCACCTGTGCTGCCATATATGAGAGCAACTCCAAATTAACAAATAAAATTTTGCAAAAAAGAATCAATGCAGTTATTAATTTCTCTAAAAATTTACAAACTGAAACAAAAATCTATTTTTTTTTCCAAAACACTGAATCTTTTCCTACCACATCCACAAAAAATATTTTAAAACACTACTTAGAAAATAATTTACAAATATTTAAATTAATGTTGCGAAAACGCAACGTCAGTCTCTAATGGGTTAAATGTGGCAAAATTAACGAAATTATCGCCATATTAATACAAATGACGCTAAATCAATGAAAATGACGACTAATTGATGAACGTTTAATTTCTCCGAAAGAACATAAGAGTAGACTATAAGAATAACCCATTTCTTTTTCCGTAACGCTCGGCGAGAAATTTAGCGGGACGTCACCAACTTAGCGACTATTCTAAATGACAAAAACCAAAAAAGGGACAAATGACCTAAGTGACAAAAATGTCGCCAAATTGATAAAAATGACGCCAAATGGGACGTAATGTTTCGCAAATTCTGATTTTCCTCATATGAGTGGCATGCCTTCTAGTATATAAGAAATGCTCTTCTCTCCGTTTGTCTGCAACACTTGGTGATGCATTTAGCGAACTTGGCGAACCATTTATCAAAGTATCACCAACTTGCCGATAGTTCGCCTCAGATTGACAAAAATATCTGCAAAATTGCAAAAATGACGCTAAATTAATGAAAATGTCTTCCAATTGATGAATGAATTATTAAAATATTTTAATATATGGACTATATCGCTTATTGAGGATGCTCTCAATATTGACATTTTTTAATTCAGAGTTGTGCGAAATACAAGTTAATTGGGTATTTTGAAATAGTTTTACATGTTGTCATCCGGAAAATTGCCAAATGTACACTTCAACGATAAAAAAAAACAGTTGCGTGGAACTTATACATTATTTTTTTACTGTAAAAGTAATCAATTCATTGCATTATATAAGGAAACTCATGTGTTGACCATATCAAATTTCTTTAACTTTAAATCGTAATTTCATTAATTTAAGAAATCTAAACTCCACGAATACAACTTTAGATCGGTTTCTACTTCGATTTATCCTAATCCGGTATTTAATCAATTCGATTAATCCTAATCAGATTACCTAATAATTAATCCTAATTCTGTTTAATAATTAATCCTAATAATGAATCATATAATACTAATAATTAATCTTAATTATGATTAATAATCAATCCTAATAATTAATCAGATAATCCTAATAATTAATACTAATTCGATTAATCCTAATCAGGTATTTAATCCTCATCAGGTAATCTTTAGATTTGTTTCTACATCAATTAATTCTAATCAGGTATAATTTTATCAGAATTATTAAGTACTGGTATATCTGGTAAATGGTTTGTTTATTCATTCATCATGGCAGGTACTATATTCGGTGTTTCATTTAAAGTTACACTAGAAAAAATGTATACATTAACTACTGTATAGAACCAGCAAAGTCCGCGCTCTATTCGATGTTCTGTTTCAAGTTACACATGAAAAGATGGTATACGCTAACTGTTGTATATAATGTTGGATTATGCATTATTCAATTTGAATTATCTGTTATGATCAGAAAATATTAGATAAAAGTTATTTTCTATATTTAAATGCATTTTATACATAATAAACCACCAAATGGAACGATGCATTTTCATTTCAAATAAAATCAGTGACTTCGTTACACATTTTATAATAATCCAGTACCCAACGAAATGATGAAAGCAGTACAAAATCAGATAAAGGTAATAAAATGCATGTTTACGGAATGCAAGAGCTTTAATATATGCAAGCTTCGAATATTGTAGATTATAAGAAGATTGATTTTCTATTCTTCAACTGTATCAAATATTATTTTTAACTGTCTTCGAATCTCCATTTTCATTATCGTTTTAGAAATTGCAAGTCTGTCAAATCACTGATTAGAATCATTAATCAACATCAGCAGTGATTTATGACTGAAATATCGCCGATTACGATTTTTATGGCATTCATTTATTTATTTGAAAGATAACGTGTTTGTTCAAAATCAAAGCACTAGAAAAAATAATTTGAAAGGAACAACTTGGAGATTCAAAGGTACTAAATTAAAGGAATTAAATTTGAAAGGAATACTTAAAATTTCCAAATAAATAGATCACTAATATATTAGCAGGCTGAACCCAATCTTTTATCTGCAATGAGATCCCAAGGGTTTGCAATGAAAGGATGACCCTAAATTTTAGAATGACCCTTATAAATGGGTTCTGTGAGTTTCGATTTCACCATTCCATCCTCGTGCAACCTGAGAAGTATTAAAAAATTCGATGCGGAATACGTATTAAGACTGAATTTATTAGTCTGTACAAAGGGTAAAAAAGGTAAGATAAAAAGTAAATTTTCGTATTGTCATTCCATGTACCGACTATTTCGTACTTTAGAGCGCTAAAAAGTGCAAAACCTATCCACGCTTATATGAAGTGAGAGAGTGATTCTAGTCTTGAAAATTCTCATTTATAAACACATAATTTTGTTTCACATTTTCAATGTACTTCTTTAAAAGCGTGTCCCAATTTTCTGAAAATTATTTGGAGTTAAAACCTCAATTTTCTGCTACATTTGTGTAAATATATATTCCCTGTCAAATGTTTCGCAAGTAGTATTTTGGAGACAATCCAAACAGTAAGTATCGTATAGCAAAATGGAGGTAGTCGACGGTCTTTAGTACATTAAAATAGTCCTTGTGGTATAGGATGTTAAACATAAATGCTTGAACTAAAAATTATTTTAAAGTTTAGCATGAGATACGATAAAACGATTTAATTTCACATAGGACGGATTCGTATCTTAATTGTAACTGTTACAACTTATTGTCTGGAATTCTCACGATATAAAAATTATATCGAATATCTGGATAACACTAACAAGGAAAGGCTTTGCAATAGTTCTCTCGGATTGTAATCTTTCATGTCCTATCTTGTAAGGGACCATGAATAATGATAAAATGCCACGGCTTTCATCTGTTAAGTGATAAGGGGCGCCAAAATAACAATCTGAAATTGCCATGCACAACGCCTCGGAAATTCATTTTCTTTACGTGTTGCATGCTAGTAGAAACGGCAATTTTGTTGTTATAAATCGGTTAAAGTATTTCTTAATTAAATTTTGTATTTTTACTTGAAACAGCGTTACAATCGGTGGTATGCCAACTAAAGATGGAAAAATAGACACCACTTCTCTATTAATAATCATTTGGTTGTATGTTTTGTGAAATGCAATAGTATTATTGTGCATGGATATTTACATTAGTTAGATGTTTGTGCTGCCTTTGTTAGACTCATTAATTCACTAGTACTTTGTAAAATGTTAGTTAAACTGACGCGCTTGTTTAGAAATTAACATTTATTGTAATTGTTGATTAAGTAAATTTGTTAAAATGTCAATTAATCCTACAAATGTGTTGAACTTGCTACAAACAAGAATCAACAAAGAATTAAATACACTTCCTATTCCAGGTCCGGAAGATCATGAATTTGTAGAGTTTTTATTTGATTTAATTATTCAGAAATTGGAAAACACAATCGAAATTACTGAAAAGGGTCCACTATGGTACGACAGCGAATCAGATAATGATGATGGTGATTTGGATGAATTGTTTAAAGAGGAAGCCGATGACTCTTCAAGTCTTGAATGTGAAGCTGCACAAGGTAGTTCAAGCAGCGACTATAATCCATCGTTGTTATATTGTGATTTGCAATCCCAATGTAACATTGCTGTTTTGAAAGGTGAAACAGGAACTAAGAAGATGGTCCCTCTTACAGCGAGACAATATGTATAACGCTCCCTATAACGCAGCTGGACCGGACGTGGTTCGAGAAAGGAAGAGGGGGCTCCTCATATTCAAGTCAGCATTAGGTGCTATGACAAACGGAAGGGGTTGAAGACCCAGACCGTCCGACTCGTCCTGAGGACTAAGAGCAGCTATTTGGACGGCCGGAAAAAAAAAAAGAGGAAGGGGTTGAACGGAAGGGGTTGAACTTCCTGACCCGGGAGGTCAATTAATTTTCACATGGACATGGGAAAATGTCCGTGAGAACTTTCTGCACCAAAAAGACAAAAACTCAAAGATCTTATATTTCAAGGGGGGCTTTGGCCAGTAAGACAGCCGGAAGGCGGAGTTCATATATTTACTGAACCAATGACAGACTGGGGGCCTTAGAGAGAGGGGAGAGACGGAGATAAACTTCAAACTTTAAAAATTTGAAAATCGAACGGGGGAGTTGAATTTGAACGGAGCTGAAAGGAGGTCGCAAGGGCGAACCATCGTGGACACGGAGCCCATCGGAGAAAGCCGCTACTAACCGCCGACAAGCCCGGTTCGACAGTGATGACCGAGGTAGGCTATTTCCTTACATGTATCTTGCACGAAGGCCAATTGCGAAATTCTCTCTCTCCCTCTCTTTGTTAAGCTAAGCTAGCGTTAGGATTATTGAAAGCTTTGTTGAATTTAATGATGCCTGTGGGAAATGTATTTCGCATATAAGACAAAAGGAAATTAGAGAAATTTTCAGTATTTTGAATTAAATATTGTAAGTGGGAGATTTATCCCATAGGTAAAGTAGGATAGAAAGAGGTGTTATTAATAATGGTTTTCCGGATATAAATGCATAATAGTAAAATTAAATGGGTTGTTAAGAGTGCTGTAATATTAAGCAATAATTGTGGAATTCCTGACTTGATAAAATGTTAATAATGGATATCACAAAATAAATGTTTATTTCTTTTTGTTTTAAAATTTGTCTCTTCATTTCAATTTCTTATAAAATGCATTTAAATTTACTTCCCTTTAGGAAACCGGCCTACTTAGCGTCTTTACTGGACGTGTGGTTTTCCACGTACCAATCATCTCCAAAGCGTCAAAAAACATCAATGCAATGTGAATATAAGCCTGAAACTATGAAAGCAATTTACAAAACTTATGAAATTGACAAAAGATCACCAAAAATATATATAGAAGGTAGAAGACAATTAAAACGCATGCAAAATTAAAATGGTATGTGATATTGTAGAACTTGAAAGAAACCTAAAATCTAAATTAAAAGAGGTTACGGACGCAGGTTTTGAGAACATGAAAACAGCAAGAAATAACAGGCATCTAAGTGCATGATTGGCATTTACGTCGGTGGTCACTTCACGTAGCAGAAGATATTAATATGCACAATTTTAAGGCATCGACGCAGTTTGTGAAAAATTTTAAAACCATGTTTCGCATAACATCGCGAAGAGTTAAAAAATTTGTAACTCTTCGCTACTCACTTCAATTTGTAACTCACAGAGAAATGGCAGACGAACAAACAATTATCGAGAGAGCCAAAGGATCCAATTTGGACATAAACAATCATATTGCAACCAATAACATAAAATCAACTAATGTTTGGAATGCTGATCAAAGTGCTTTTCAATACGAAATGGTTACTTCAAGAACACTTTCATTCAAAAGTGAAAAATCAACGTTTGGTTTGGTACAATCACTACATGCAATGACACACTCATATACAATTCATCCATTAATATCGATGTCAGTTACATTGAGGAAATATTTGTTTATTGTATTGCAAGAACCAGAAGGCAAATTTGGTCCAGGAGTTTCTAAAATTGTAGATCAAAATAAACCTTGAAATATTATTTTTCAATGTAGTAAAAGTGGCAAATTTACTAAAGATATATTCAAACATTGGATTGATAGTGTGTCTGCAGTTACTGTTCCTGATGATTCACTTTTGTTACTAGATTCGTGGTCAGGACATAAGGATTCAAATGTTGCAAATTACATTTTATCAGCTAAAAATTGCCAATTGAAAATAATACCTAAAAAAACAACAAAATATGCACAGGCGTTAAACTGTTACTTCTTCAATCCTTATAAGGCATTTGTAAAACGTATCGAAGACTACATAAAAATTCGAGCTACATGCATTGAACGGATCCAGTTGAAGACATTGATGAAGAGGCTAACAGAAAGTTAAATGATAGATTATGTATTTTAAAAATGCATTCATTTGTGTACAATCAACTTGGCCTGATATATTTTAAGATATGGTAATATATTCTTGGAAAAAAGCTGGATATTCTGTTGAAAAAACATTACAAAATTTAACAAGGTAATGACAACTGTATTTAATGTTGGTTCAGAAACTTGTTTCATTGTAAATTGCAAAGATTATGCATTTGGTAAATGTGCACATTATAACGCTTTTATTTGTATTGATCATGCATTTAATCATTCCCATATAGAATTTCAAACTTACAAATAATTTAAATCATTCATTATTTTACAAATTTCATTTGCTTTGACTTTCATTGTAATACAGTCAATAGTTTTGTTGATTAGTTTAGTTTTGGTTTCCAAAATTTTCAGCCTTTGTCTTTGTCGTGTTTGATCAACCTTTAAGACCATGTCTTGGCAATTGTTTAGCTAATTAAAAAGATATAAATTATATTAGTAATAAATTCACCGTTTACTACTTACCATTATTGTCCATTTTATTTCAAAATCATAATAATAATTGAAAAGGATAATATTTTTACACTAAAATGTTAATAATACACGTCAGTAGAGCACGTTTGCATGACAACTTGAGATTGTTATTGCGGTTCCCCCTATCACTTAACAGATGAAATCCATAGCGTTTTATCATTATTCATGGTCCTTTAAAAGATAGGGCATGGAAGATTGCAATCCGAGAGAACTATTGCAAAGCCTTCCCTTGTAAGTGTTATTCAAAGATTCAATAAGGGTGAACACAAACACGGTGCAGTGAATCACATTCTAACTCTCTAGTAAGATCACTACATAAGAGTCAAATGCAATAAAATGCAGATGGGTACTCAACTTATTTGCAAATACTAATATCGTATTCTCAAAACATTGCTACTTGCATCACATATAATCGCTCTTGAGGATCTCTCAATGAGGATTATAATATATCTTCTATAAAAAGTCATAGAAAAACTTTGGTAACTAGCGAAATTCTTAATCAGTCACTTCCTTTCTAGAATGTCCTCAAACTTGCCAAGTTGGCGACATTTTTTCAAAGTTGTTTTTAAGCAAACAACCCTAACCTTTTCGTATTAATAGCACTAGTCACGAGGCCATATGTCTCTGAGACATAGCAATTTTCACTGACTTTGAAAGGGGGGGGAGCACTGCTAAAATTGTATAAATTGAATTCTTATAGTGTACTTAAATTTTAACGACAAAGCAAATAAGACCAACCTTATTACACTCGAAGGGACCATTCTCAGGATATTAAAGTTTTTGAAATTTTTAAGAGCTGGTAATGCTTTTTACTGTATTTAAATAACTATTTGATAAAATTTCTTAAAATTTGGTAGGTAAATCACTTGTGGTATTTATTGTTGCTGATTAGATTTTGGTACGATTTGGAAGCCTTTTATGTTATACGGCTCGAAAAATCGCCGAAATCTGAAATGTAAGACTAAATATGCTTAAGAGTATTAATTGAAAGCGTTTTTATATGTAAATTTTGACGACAAAACGAACAAAACAAACCCCATTTCCTATACTTATGAACCGCTCGTGAAATATTTTAGTTTTTTCTTTATTTTGTACAACGCCACCATTTGAAAATACATTCAGTCGTCAAATAAAAACGAAAATTAAATAAAAACTTCAAATACTGTGCCATTTCAAAAAAGTATCGGTGCTATTTTGTTTAATTAGAATAAATTTAATTCATTGCGAAAAATGGAAAGAGAAAATGAATGCGAGTCAGTAGGTAGAATCATGTACTGCCCACATCGATGTTTTATGCACGGCATCTCGCATGCAACATGAGTGATGTCTGCATATGCGAATATGTGTATACGTGAGTCTTAGGACATGGTATCTTTAAAAGAAGTTGTGTTTATTTCAAGAAAAATACCATTTTCAACAGCAAATATTCAAGCCTAAAAAATACAATAAGACATAATCTGAATCCATGATCATCACATCCTCAGGAGGCTTGAAAATATTTCTTTTCTGTGTACAGTCGGATTTATTTGTTATTCTATTTCTGCCTACGGGTTGCTTTTAGAACCAAGGATTCTGGGATAAAATACTTTTTCTCTAGTATGACAAGTGTCTAGGGATCTGTACTATATCCCGAGATTCCCCAGCCAGATTTAGGATATCAGATTTGGTGCGAAGAACTAAAATCAGGTATATTTCAAACACTGTTTTTCATTATACAGTGTTTGCCGTAGAGTTCTTACACGACCTTTATTTCCTGAACCTTTGTCGCAGATATATATATATATATATATATATATATATATATACATCAAATTACAAAAAATGTTTCTAATAAGGTTACAATACCTTACCAAACAATATATTACAATAGAATAATGCAATATATTACAAAATAATACAATATATTGCAAAATAATACAAGATAATGCAATATATTGCAAAATAATACAATATATTACAAAATAATACAATATATTACAAAATAATACAATATAATGCAATATATTGCAAAATAATATAATATAATGCAATATATTGCAAAATAATACAATATAATGCAATATATTGCAAAATAATACAATATAATGCAATATATTACAAAATAATACAATATAATGCAATATATTGCAAAATAATATAATATAATGAAATATATTACAATATATGAGTTTTATATCAAGAAACGTATTTTTCAGAAAAATAACTTTTTATACGGCCCCTGAATCTAAAATTTTCTAATTGCTAAAAGTATCTTCTTATATTAGCATTTAAAACTAAAAAAAATGTATTCTTTAAGAAAAAAATGTACCGGAATATTGAAACTCAAATTTGCTGCGTTTGTTTTTTCAGAGAAATTCGGTGTTGCTCACAAATTGCATGGTGAGTTGTGTCAATTTGTCAGCAAAATACCTCATAGTATACATACTTATAGTCCCCAATCTAGACAAATTACCAGGTATTGAATGCGTTTATGGAAAACACTAATAACTTCTAAAGATATGCCATTAAATGGAATGCAAAACACATATCCTGAAATGCTTTATTTTTATTTTATATGCCCCCTCAACACTTGCTCGAAATGATTATTGGCAGATGTGAGGAGTGATATATAGATGTCATAAAATTCAATGTTTCATATCTCGGTAAATTTTGCTCATAAAAGAATCGAACTTTTTTTTAATTTTGTGTGATAATGCATGAACAATTTTTTTGCGATTGAAAAATTTGTGACTGAGGGACCATATAAAAGTTGGATTTAGTAATTTTTATACAATTACGTTTTTCGATTAAAAACTGTTATAAAATACACTGAAACCTTATTTTTGCAATTGAAATTATATACTACTGACAGTCGAGGAAAGTAAGGTCATAAAAGGACTTTCCCGGACATGATATACGTACAGCTCAAAATGATATACGTACAGCGCATACTGCTCTCAAAGATTAAAATAAAAATAAATTCATTGAAAACAGTATATATTATAAAATTTATAGTTATTACCGGTTTCGAAAGCACCTTCTAGTCAACCTTCACTTAACGAGTAATGATACTATTAATCCTGTATTGTATACTGCTTTAAACTCAGTTATTACTTTCCTTATATACATAACGTATAAGGAAATTATTGTGACGGGGTCGAAAATTCGAATTCGAGTTTTCGACGGGAGAGCACGTTTCAAGCATCCCTGATCACGAATCAAACATTGTTGAAGTGATGTCTGTGTCTGTGTCTGTGTGTGTGGAGACGATATCTCACGAACAAATATAGCGATTCGAATGAAATTTGGTACAAAAATCACAATCCATGAATACTGGACGCCTATTGTTTTTAAACGTAGTCGAATGTTCAGAACCCCCCTAAATTTTCAAGTGAAATTTTGAAAAATTCAAAACCTTTAATGAAGTTACGCAAATATACATTTCTTATGTAATTTTTCCTTAGAAAGCGATTGGCATAAACTTTACAAGGCTAGCATGAACTGTTCTCGAGATATTGCAGATTTTTTAAAAAAATTTATCAAAAAATCCCATAAATTAAAAAATATATTAACTGTTGAGAAACATGTTCACTTTTCATATGCAATATCATGCGATAAATTTAGTGACATCATTCTCGTGGATCTAGCTCGTCCCATTCACTTAAAGGATACTTTGAGTAATATTTTTGTATTTGAACGTCAATAGTTATTTATTTGGCTAAAAAAATAACCTATTTCTCCGTCCATAACGCTTGGCGAGATTTTGGCACCGAATTTGGCGGAATGTCGCCAACTTGGCGACTTTTAAAAATGTTATGCCAAATTAACGAAAATATCGACAAAAGGCTAAAAAATGACACTAAATCAATGAAAATGACGACTAATTGTCGAAAATTCAATATTATGGAAGGAATATAAATATCTACAATAAGAAAAACCTATTTTTTGTTGTAAAAGTAATAAATTCATTGCATTATATAAGGGATATCATGTGTTGCGACATCAGATTTTTTTAATTTCAAAAGGGCATAGGGTTAAATTTTTATAAAACCTTCTGCAGTCTATTTCTTATATTAATTGAAATATATATATTAAAATGAAATGTATTATAAAGTCTAAATCGCTGCATAATTATGATTCCAGCTACCTTGCTGAGTGAATGAGTGAAAAAATTATTTATTAGTATCTGAATGATTTAATGTTAAGTCATTTAATTACAATTCGAGGTTAGAAAATGATAGAATTATTTTGCTTCTCTTTTGTTTTATATACATGAGGGACACTTTTTTACTAGGATCTACAGTTTAAAGTAAACGCTGGAACACAGGCAGTGAAGGCAGAACAAAGACTACTGTTTCGTAACTGGTAATAAAAGCCGGCATCTATGAATCGCAAGGCCAGAACTCGAAGATTTCATTCACAGGTGATGCATGCAGTTCGCCGAAAACCCACGACTATAGCATGTTTTTGACATTAGGAAAACGATGTTTAACTAGTTTCGTGGTTCAGTGCTTTAATTGTTTTTCCTAACAGAAAACATGAACATTTTACATGTAATATAAAAATCCCAAGAAAATGATTTAGTATACATTGTCGAACTCTGACAGTTTTTATAAACACAAAACCCGTTTATGAACTTTGTTTTTGTATCTTCGTACGGCCTGAGCTAAATTGTAAATGAATTTTGCGGCGACCAAGTGGAAGAACTAAAACTGTCAATTCCCATAGAAGTTTGAAAAAATTTCCCTTTATAGCAAGTTTCTTGGTTCTTTTGAAAGTGCCCGTTATTTCATGCTAACCAATACATAATCAGCACGACATAAATCCATGGATACTGGTGTCTTCAATGGGAGCGTATTTTGCTAGTTTTATCACATTTTGAGCATATCTCAATAAGTCAACAGGATTCAACTACTTTTAGAATTAGCTGTATGGCAGTTTGGCCACGATATGCTGATTATGTACTGCTTTGTATATATCAGCAAATATCCGCACTTGGACTGTTTTGTATATATCAGGAAGTTTCAGCACATGTATTCGTATGCTTGCTTCTTTGTATAAATAATTTATACACGCAATTTTAATTTTTATATAGACTATTTTATCTGAAAATGTTAAAATGAAATACAGCACACTTAAAGGTCTTTAAAAAGTGTGATATAACATCTGACTCAAAACAATATGCACTTTAATGCATCAAGGAGGAAATGCCCCTTACTACTGATTAGCTTGAAGTATGCGCAAAATTTTCAAACTTTAAAACTACGTAACTAGCGTAACTAACTCATGTCACTTTTGTCCCTGACTAGCTAATATTTTCCTTCTAAAAATTTCAAACTTGCTTAAATTCGCTAACCTTCTTTTATACAGCAAGATGTACACTTACCAACAAAATCAACATGTACGTATTATAAATTATCTACACAATAAGGTCAAGACCGCATCAGTATCGTGACTAACTTACTGACCACGGCAGCAAATTAGGCAAAATATCACCAACATTTGGCAAGTTTGGTAAAATTCAATAATCTAAAGCAGGCAATTGTTTTTAACCTTTTAGAGTCGTTCGATCCTGACCAAGCACATCATTTCTGCGGCTCTTCTGTGCATAACATTGTAGCAATTGCCATCGCAAAACTATCGACACCAAAAAACATTTGGATATTTAATATATTTTAGATCAAAAAGCAATTATCACGTTCACTCACGACACACTAGACTATCATTCAAGGAGCACCAGGGACAACGCTTAAATACCATTGATCTAAGGGATTGTTCAACAATTTCACCAGATAACCTTCTTTTTCTGGATCTTTCCTGTAAAGTGTATTAAATGCTGTTAAATGTTCAGAGGACAATGTCATGTGATCAAATACTCACAAATATGCAAATGCATCAGTGCTTTGAGAAGACGAATTTCTTCTTCGCGAAGTCTGACTGTTGCGTAGGGACTTTTGTTAGATATCTCGAAAATTATTACCTATGTATTGTTCCTATTTATGCTTACTGCTGCTTTAAATAAATATTTATCTTCGAATACATGTTTGCATCCTGTGATTCCAAACGGGTATCCAGAAAATACTCCTCAATATTACGTTACGTTGTGCAAGTAATGGGTTCTTATTCTTGTGTTCCAGTCTTCTATAGTGCTTTCCTTTTATGTATTTCAAATTTGCTCAGCCGCGTTATCCTTTTTTTCGATATCTCGATGGAAGCTGAAATGGCAAGTGCCTCACTTTCGCTTATTTTCTTGCTTATACATTCCACCTGACAAAATATTTTTTAATTTTTTGATAACCTTATTGTTTATTTTCATTAATGCCATAGTATTTCATTTATAATGCTAGTTTCTAAAATTTTTCGCCGACTTTAAATTGATGCCAACTAATGAGGAACATTTATATATTACCTTATAGCCATAGGTTAAAATATTTATCATATTCACAAAATTCATTTATAGGTAGCATTCTCAATGTTGAGATCATGCTGCCAATGCAGATTAAGATACCATGGGCCAGTTTCGTGTTGATGCACTTGACGCACTCGTCTGTGTAAAATGGCTGATACCATCAAAGGCAGAAAGTACACTTGCTATGTGGAAGACACTTTAATTACTTATAAACTTGCTATGTAGTAACCACTTATAAACTTGCTATGCACCACTCATAATTTTGCAAATCTCTAAGGAGATTTATAAATTATGTCTTTTCACTCAGTTGGCTTAATTTTTTAAAAGATTTAGTTCAAGCAGCACCAGACTATAACAGCTAGTTCTCTTTCCCTATCTCACAGAATTTGAACCAGTTGATGATGTTATGTGTAAGGGGAATGCAATCCTAACATTAGGAACGCATCCCCATCCCCTCCTTTAGAAGGATTCTGGGAATGTGCATCTCGTTGTTGGTTTACACTACGAGGCAAATAAATCTTGATTACATTTAGTAAAATGTTATACCATATTTTCTAGAATTATTTCAGACATTTGTGTGCTAATTTTCTTTTTAATTTTCTAATTTTACAGGAATTTAGTTCTTTTATTATTTATTTTTTAAATTTTGTAGTCCTCATCTTTTTATGTTCTTATGTGATAAAAATAGATCTTTCTGTACGCTAACAAAATGCTCAATTTGGAATGGAAATATACTATCTGCTTGGAAAGCAAAAAGAGTTATAAATATGACTAAAAAAACTAATGTAGGTAAAATGTTCAAAATTTTAATAGTTTTTATATATAGATTGGTTGCAAAACAACTAAGGATCAAAATTATTACTATAAGGGCCCGCATTGTGCATTGTGTTTGATTTGCTAAAGAGTGACTGTATCTTACATAATAAATATATCTATGTGTCTTTCTTTATGTCTCTGTCTGTGTACAGTCTGTAGCGATAAATCTCAGCATCGTACGGCCTTAACATTTAGTACACAGGTACTTAGGAACCCTGAAAGGTGCAACTATATATTTTTATAAATTTCAAAATCTTTTTAGTTATTTTATAGACACGAATTCCTTTGCGATCGCTTAAAACACCATAAAACTCATGGAGTAAATGCGACTCGAATTTCATCCAAGGCACGGTATCATAGACAAGCGTCTCGCTTGCTTAAATCGAGAATCCCAGACGGCTGCACTTCGGTAGTAGGATTTAAAATTCAAATATTTGAAATCCTGAATTTTACAGATAGATGTTTGATTTTTACTCGTAGACTGTAACAGTAACATAAGCATTCCCCTGAAAAATCACGTTTCTATAATAATCAGTTCCAATAATAGTAGTTTGATTTTAAATGGTTGTGAAACAAACACTTGTGGGAAGCTTGTTATTGCTTGGCGATTAGCGTCTTTGGTAAATTGAGTGGCAATGGATGTCTATATACGACGTGATAAACGCTGGGTAATTTGTTCCTGTTATATTTTCATCATTTAAATACAAAACTTAAATAACCATTTTGGTGATAATAAAAAAAAAAATAGATCGTAGACTAGAAAAGTCAAATATAAACTATGCTATCGTTTATCAGTCGAAACTGAAGCAAAGCAAATTATCCAGTTTGATGTTTAATAACTGAGGAGTTTATTTCCTGCCATTAATAAAAGAAATCAAAATAATAAATCTAAATCACTAAATATTAAATAATTAATATAGAAGAGACCCTCGTAACATGCACAAGTTATACCAAACAAATAGAAAATAATGTTTGGCGCTCGAGTTCTTTTTACTTTCTCTGCAATATATTGTAATGTATAGGAAAAGTATTGGCATCATGCCGAAAATCGCAACTCGAGTTTTCGACGAATCTACTCTTTTCGAGACTTCTAGAATACGAAAAAACTACTTTTAGCATAACGTCTGTATGTCTGTCCGTCTGTGCAGATTTTGTATCCACTCTAACTAAAAAACTAATCCACCGAATTTCATAAAATTTGGTAGGTAAGTCACTTGTGGGCGAATCTGGTAATGATTAGTTTTGGGTGTGATTCGGAATAAAAGAATCCGCCTTTTTTTCGGAAATGGCCCACAAAAATTGCCTCTATCTACTATAGCTGAAAAACTAATGGACCGAATTTCACAAAATTCGGTAGATAAGTCTTTTGTGGCTTACCCTGGTGCTGATTAGATTTTGGTATGATTCGAAAAAAAATAACCTGCCTTTTTTTGCAAAATGGCCTCAAAATCGTCAAAATCTAAAATAAAAAACTACGTATACTTAAATGTATCTATTAAATGCTTGTTTTATACGTAATTTTTAACGATGAAAATAGTAAGATGAACCCCATTACACTAGGACTAGCCGTTCTCGAGATACATTAGATTTTTCGTATTTTCTCTACGTTACCTGTGAATATTAGCTACCAAATGAGAAAGAAAATTGAATTAAAAGTTAATTAAATTTAATTTAAATAAAGATAACGTGGATATAAATCTGCTGGGAAAGAAGTGTGCTGCCCACATCAGATGTTTTTAATTTAATTTACTCTACTATGGACAACATTATCTAACATTTGATCCCTGATATCTCAGTGCATAAATCGAGATTTAAAAATCGGGCTTCGACATGACGGGCGAAAACATGCTGCATGTTCAATTTATTTACAAAATATTATTAGAATATTTTGAATTTTACTATGTTAACGAATCTTTCGAACGCAATCAGATTTCAGTTGGTGTTAAAGACGCTACCCTCTGAACTCGTTTCTCTTTAATTATAGAGGATTCCATTGTGGATTGTATTTAATTTGTTATGGAGTGACATAGTAGTACATTTGTATCGTTTGGAAACAAAACTTTTGCAAGATCTATTTGATGCCAGACAAAACAATATTTGATAATAAAATGCAGGAAATATCAAATATAAATTTATTAAAATTTAACAACTGCTATGTTGAAATTGTTTTTCGATTTTTTACCTTTAAAAATGCCTTGTTTGCTCAAAGCTAGAAATGCAGGAAATGGATGTAATATTGTAAAGTAATTGAAAATGAAAATACTTTATAGTATCAGCATAAGACAGTTGATTATGCATAGTTATCTGTTTTGAAAGCAGATACTGTCTGCCTCTATCACCTTCCAAACCAATTAATACATTTTATAAGCTCTTTTAACACTGTTAATAACAAAGGGTTTTAAGCTGAATATTATTTAAGACAGTTGACTTAAGACATTTAAAATATATATATTTTATCCCAGAACCATAAATGATATAACCCAATCAAAAATAGAGTGCTTTTCATTTATAAAATGCATTTTTATATCGTATAATTCGTTTTTTACACAATTGAGTAGATAAAATGAAAACATCTGAATATAAACACGTTTTATTTAATTCTATTGATAATCAACGTATCATTTTCTTCAAATAATATTCCAAGCATTTATAAAAAAATAAAAGATAGCAAAAACTTTTTGCTATCTCTTTGGAAACATTTTATATTAATATATCTTCAACCCCACGATCTATAAATCCAAAGTAAGGACGCGATATCTCACAGTGTAGTAGAGAATAGCCATGCCAAATTTGGGAAAAAAGGCGACAGAATCTGTGAATTTATACGAAACAGACAAGCAAACAAACAAGAAAACGCACATAGAGATGAACAGATTTTCACTTATATAGATGGAAAAGAGTATACATAGCATATCCTAAAATATGCTAAACTGTATGCAAATGAATATATGTTACGTATTTATTCTGAAACAAATTTACAAATATACAGACGAAATTGATAAAGCATGTTTTATCGAACTTGGTTAGTAAAATCATATTTTCGGCTATGCATGAATATTTATAAATAGATGGAAAAGAATAACCCCCCATCTAAATCACAGTTTATTTTACTTCTTGAAGCACTATTGAACATTTGTTTTTCTTTTAGATATGCTTGATTTATTTATTTTTCGTCTGTCGTTGCATTACTTTCAGAACCTGAAATTCTGGAGAAAAGTCATTTTCTGTATGATTGACGAGATTCTACAAATCTGTACGAATATATCCAAAAATGCACTAGAGCAAATCAGGACGACATGATGTTTGGTACGAGTCTAACAAAATCAGATATCTTCGAATGCAGATCCAGTTTATAGAAGGAAAATCTTGTGAATGTTAGGCACCAAAAACGTTGACTTTTCTAAATGTAATTCTATGTTTTGTTAACAATAAAAGTTTATATTTTCATTCCAAAAAAGTATTAAACTTGCAGCCGTCATAGAACAATTTGACAAGGACAGTACATGTCTTTTTTTTTAGACCCAAATTAATATTTTTATATACATTGTGTCTCATCATGAAAAAAAATATGCGGCATGGCAATTTGTTTGAATTTATTTTCGAATTAACGTTTTATTATTACAGTTTTATTATTTTTAAATTACACTTTCATTTGGCGCCATTTGAACTGACGGAAAGTCGTTAAAAATGCAAGCAAAAACTGAAATACCTTGAGAATGGTGCGTGCTCATTAATAAGTACGTGAAAAAGAAACATTTTATGTGTACATTTAAGTACGTTATTCTTTTATTTGAGTTTTAATTTTTGTACCATTTCAAAAAAGTCTCAAATATATTTCTCCGAATAATACAAAATCTGTTTGACAAGAGGGTTACCAATGGCTTATTTAAATAAAGATTTCATGGTGGTCGAATAGATAGTGTTTCTACTTTCTCTATATAAATAGTATAATATATCTATCTAAATAGTAATAGTATTGAGACGGGATCGAAAATTCGAATTCGAGTTTTTGACGGAAGAGCACGTTTCAAGCGTCCCTGAACTCGAATCGTACGATTTTGAGGTCATGATGTGTGTGTGCGTGTGGATACGATATCTCACAAACGAATGGGGCGTTTCGAATGACAAATTTAGTATAATTATTACAGTCAATGAATACTAAAACATTATTGATTTTAAATGCAATCGAATGTTCCGACGAATCTTAAATTTTCGACTGAATGTGAAATAAAACATTTAAATATAAGAATATTCAATAATATTACGTAAATGATCATTTCTAATGCAATTTTTCATTAGAAAATGAAAAATAGAAACTTTAGAATGCTAGCCTAAATCGTTCTCGAAATATGGCCTTTCAAACAAATTTATACAAAAAATAATAACTATTGTGAAATATTTTCACTTTTCATATGAAATATTATGCCATAAATGTGTTAACAACATCTTAAGGATCTAGTTAGTTCCATTCACGAGAAAAGATACTTGTAATGGTTTTGTATTTCGACGGCTAACAATTCTCCAATCATTTATATATAAGAAAAGCACTTTTCTCCGTTTGTCTGTAACGCTTGGTGAAAAATTTGGCGAACTTAATATAACAAAACTAATTTAGCAAAATATCAACAACTTGGTGATATTTCACCGTAGATTGACGAAAATATAGTCAAAATTACAAAATGACGTATATTTACGAAGATGACGTCAAATCGATGAATTAATTATTAATACATTTTAATAATTAATAAGTTTAATAATTTTAATAATTGATGATAGATAATATCTATATTGATAATTATCTATAAATATAGATAATTATCTATAAATATAGATAATTATCAATTTAGAGTTGCGTGAAATATAAGTTGATTGAACTTTGAAATAATTTTTCATGTTGTCATCCGAAAAAGCGACAAATGTACAATTCAACATTAAAAGCATTATACTTTGAATATTATATATCAGTTTATCACTGTGCAAGATGTAAATTCATTGCATTATATAGCAAGAGTCATGTGCTGCCTACATCAGATTTTCTTAACAATATTGCCCGCATCAGATTGTACAATTAAACGTTAAAAACACTGTATCCTGGATCTTATACATCATTTTTTCATTGCGAAGGATGTAAATTCATTTCACTATATAGGGAAAGCCCTGTACTTCCCACTTCCGTTTTATTTTATATAAAGTAGACGCATAAGTTGATAAATAGACTGTCAGGCAAGGGCGAAGCCAGGTGTCGATGTTCATACTCCCAAACTATATGTCTAATAAATTAAAACTGTGCTCTGATTTTATCAACCAGCATCTAGGTGTCACTAAATTTGTGCAAATGAAATACTTTCATTTGTAAACCAATAACGGCTATTTTTTGCTGCTGAGCACTAATTACGAAACCGGTTCATCGATGCAGATTATTGCAATAGAAGTACAATTCCAAGTTATCGGAAACACTTTCCATCAGTGGGTTCTGGGACTATAAATTTAGCCTCGCGACATTGTTGCAGTTTAAGTTTAATGTTTTGTGAATGAACGCAATACCTATATAGTAAAACAGACTTTTATAATTTTTTATCTCCAAAGTTTAATAATTGGGGAATTATAACAATTTTTTTTCTCATATCTGCTTGGGGTTGTTTGTCCTAAAAAGCACGAAACCAGTTCGTAGATGCTGGATAGTGCAGTGAGAGCATGATTTTAAATTTTTGTATTAATTTAAAATCAAAATTTTGCTTATATAAAAATGTTATTACTTTCCTTATATACATAATGTATAAGGGAAGTATTGTGACGGAGTCGAAAATTCGAATTCGAGTTTTCGACGGGAGAGCACGTTTCAAGCATCCCTGATCACGAATCAAACATTTTTGAAGTGATGTCTGTGTGTGTGTGTGTGTGTGTGTGTGTGACAGTATGTGTGTGTGTGCGTGTGTGAGTTAGTGAGTCTGTGGAGACGATAACGGACGAACGAATGGGCCGATTCGAACGAAATTTGGTAAAAAAATCACAATCCGTAAACACTGGAAGCCTATTGTTTTTATACGCAATCGAATTTTCAAAACCCCCCTAAATTTTTGAGTGAAATTTTGAAAAATTCGTCAAAAAATCAAAACCGCTAATAAAGTTACGCAAATAGACATTTGTTATGTAATTTTTCATTAGAAAACGATTGACATCAATTTTAGAACGCTAACATGAACCGTTCTCGAGATATTGCACATTTTTCAAAAAAATTATCAAAAAGTCATAAAATAAAAAAATATTTCCTGTTGAGAACCATGTTTACTTTTCATGTGTAACACCATCCGATAAATTGGGTGACATCATTCTCGTGGATCTAGCTCGTTCCAGCCATGAGAAAAGATACTTCGAGTAATACTTTTGTATTTGAACGCCAATAGTTATTTATCTGCTGTAAGAATAACTTATTTCTTCGTCCATAATGCTTGGCGAAATTTTGGCGACGAATTTGGTGAGATGTCGCCAACTTGGCAACTTTTTTAATTGTTGCCAAATTAACAAAAATCTCGCCAAATGGATAAAAATGACGCTAAATCAATCAAAATTACAACTAATTGAAGAAAATTCAATATCTTGGATAGAATATAAGTATCTACTATAAGAATAACATTATTTTAACTGTAAAAGTAATAAATTCATTGCATTATATAAGGAATGTCATGTGTTCCCACATCAGATTTTTTTTTATATGAAAACATCTCCACCTAGCATTTTCGAATGAAAAATTAAAAATATTGTTACATACGAAACATAATATCGCTGTAAAAATAAATGCCATTGAATAAAATTTTAAAGAAAACAATTATCCAGAAAATTCAGAACGAAAATATAATCAATAAAATTTAATTTAATCCGAGCACATAAGTAATAAAAAGCATTTTTAAACAATAATACAAGAGATCATTTTTCGCAATACACTGACTTAATTAAAGTTTAGAAAACAAATAGTTGGACCTATTCTCTTACTGACAAATTATTACAAGAATGTAAAAAAACACATTAATGTTTTTTCAAACTTTTTTTTGAATTGATTGATAAATAAGATATTAATAAGTTTAAAAAAATCTAAAAGAAATATTCTAATTAGTAAAAACAAAGGTTTTTTTTTTATTTGCATTTGAGTAACTGAACACTTAAATTTTAAATGGGCCTGTTACTTTCGATAGTCAATCTCATACTATACATATATTGCGTTGTCATTCTTGGTGCCTTGGGATAAAAATGCTAAATAATCCACTGCCAATATCGGGGGCACAGTAGCCCATTGGTTAGCGCGCTGGAGTTGCACTCGGTAGGCCCGGGTTCGATTCCAGCCACTGCCAAAACTGCCGCCGTGTTCATGCGGAGTACGATCACGTTAAACATGTGGGTCCGAAAGTCCTTCCGAGAGGTTGGTGGTAGGGGAAGGAGGGTACGGTCCCTGTGGATGCCTCCCCCACTGGGTTCCGGTCTAAATTGGGTGGCACTTCCCGACCGTCCAAACTGTTACCTTACACCTTTCTGGTAGGTCGGACGGTCTGGGTTTCAACAACAACAACAACACCTCTCTTTGGTGCGGAGTGCGATCACGTTAAACATGTGGGTCCGAAAGTCCTTCCGAGAGGTTGGTGGTAGGGGAAGGAGGGTACGGTCCCTGTGGATGCCTCCCCCACTGGGTTCCGGTCTAAATTGGGTGGCACTTCCCGACCGTCCAAACTGTTACCTTACACCTTTCTGGTAGGTCTGACGGTCTGGGTTTCAACAACTACCAATATCGGTGCTGCTCGGGTCAGCGGTCCGAGGATTGAAATTCATTAGGATTAGAAGTATTAGATCACGTTTTCATTGCAGATACTATAATTCGTACACCTACTGCAAGATTTGTTGCTCTCTTCAATGGACCAATGTCCTCCTTGTTAGAACTCCTAATTGAATGCTTGCTAATGATTTTTTAAAATACTCATTTTTCTAAACGCTTTCACAAGTTTGTTTATGTGCCTTAAATTCTATTTTGCACACTGCAAAAAGAGCTTATGCGTCATCAACATAGTATTTCGTTACAAACTTGTCATGCAAAACCCACCTACTAAGGGAACCAATTATTAATTTGCAATTCGACTTTCGCTTCGGGAAATTGTCAGCCGAATCCCTAAAATGTCTGTCAACGATAGGTACAGAATCAGAGGTGACGTCAATAAAAACAAGAAAGATCAATCATGCTTAAAGCATTGATTATGAAACACTTTCCAACTTCAATGCAATTTTATTTAAACATGTCTAAAATGCAATACATTCCTCGGTAATATTTTAAAACTTATCACAATACTACATTAATTTATTATATTTGAAACCTTAAACCTTCATCGAAAAAAATTAACTTCATTCAAATGACGGCATTAAAGTATAAATTGCCTGGTTTAAACATCTCTTAAGTGTTATACATTCCTCGGTAATAATTTTAGAATTATCATAATACTACGATAATTTATTATATTTGAAAACTTCATCGAAAACAACTGAAATCCATTGAAATGACGTCATAAAAAAAATAACACGCCTGGCTCTCTCTATAAAAGCAACATTTCATTCATAAATAATTCCCCCATTCATGTCATTCATCACAATACTATAATAATTTATTTTATTTAAAAATTAAGACCATTGAGCTGCAAGTAAGTATGCGTAAAACTTCATCGAAAAATATCGTCCTTCTCTTTCTAAAATCAATGAATTCATATCAGCTAAGCAGACTCCATGGACTAAATGATTTTGTGTTAAAGAATTACAGCGATTCTAATACAACTCATTCTACATATTTTGCTGTTTACATATTACATAGGTGAAAAGTAGGCTTAATAGTAGAAATAATCAAATTTGGAAGAGCATTTAAACTGAAATATATTGTCATTGCGTTGTTTCAGTATGTAGATGCACAGAATTTAGGCAAAAATAAAGTAATTTTAGGACGGATACAACACTCAATATGAATTAAAAAGAACTTTAAAAATCACGATTTTGACACAAGATGGATGACATATATCATTTTGAAGTGGGTCATGTGATCGTTTCATATCATGGACACGTGATCGCTTAATATAAAAGGTGTTATTATTATTTTAATTTTTATTTAAAAAACAACTGAATATATTTCGCTGAATTTTTTTTTATATATTTTATGGAACAATTTGAATATTGCCTAAAATTTTCGAAGCAATTTGTGAATTTTAAAACCGCTTAAAAAATGCTTGAAAAATTAGGTCCCATAGGGCTCAATGTATTCCATTTTTTCAACCCGGGTTCAATCCAAAACTAATTGGGTGGTATTATTCATTTATATTCCCATAGGTCCTATAGACCGTCTGAACAACATACTAAAATTTCATTTTGATTAAGTCATTTTTACGGCAGTTATCGTGCTAACGGACAGACAGACAGACAGACAGACAGACAGACAGACAGTCAGACAGACAGACAGACAGACAGAATGAACAAAGTCATAAACACTTTTCAACTTTGTTGTAAAGTGTTAAAAAAATTAGCAGATTCTTTCTCACCTGCATCGAACCGAACCGTGAATGCATTTTATCTTTAGAGCAATAATTTTGAACGAGTTCAAGCATTTAAAATATTCAGGCAGAAAAGCAAAATTTGTGTTTCAGATACAAAACTGCGATGACTATATAGGGTGTCCCAAAAACATTGACCTCGGCTTTTATTTCTTAGATATTGATCTTAGACATATATAATGAATTATAAAGTTGCGTAAAAAAGGTGCAGAATTTTATGAAATCGATAAACATTTTCAGGGGATTAAATTTGAAGATATACAAAATTTAAGTTATTATACGGTCCCCATACAAAAACATTTCCAATGAAAAAAAATGTGCCCCATACACTAATAAGATGATGTACAAAATTTCAGCATTTTATCATAAAAAGTCCCGGAGATAGGTTTAAACAAAGTTGGTGAGGGATTAATAACAAGTTAAAATGTAAATGTTTACAGCAAGAGGGCAAATGACGCAAAGCAGAAATGCATCATAGGCAAAAAATATCTTTAATGGATCTTTGGCATGGATGGAAAACATTTTGAACAATCTTTATGATATTTGTGTAAAGTAATTATTTCTACACAGTGTAGATACTTTTGTACCACTAAATAGCAAAATTTTTATTCATTTACATAATCATTGTTTTCATTCGTAATTTGGGTATGACCCCTGAAACGCGATCTGGCGACATAATTTTTCCCTTCTGAGAACACATCTCGATGCATCGAAGAGTGGTTTAAGTCCGCATTTTTGTCTTTTCATATCTCTGGGACTTTTTATGATAAAATACTGGAATTTTGTACATCACCTTATTAGTGTATGAGGCACATTTTACTCATTGGAAATGTTTTTTGTACGGGGAGCCGTATAAAAATTTAAACTTTGTATTTCTTAAAATTTAATTCCCTTCAAAATTTTAATCGATTTCATAAAATTCTGCATCTTTTTTTTAAGCAACTTTGTAATTTCTTATATATGTTTAAGATAAATATATAAGGAATAAAATCCGAGGTCAATGTTTTTGAGACACCCTGTATTGCAGATAGTTGTAGCAGAAAATCGCATCGGACCAAAGAAATGTAGCCCAAAAAGTTGCATAGTAACAAAAAGCAAAATAAAGTCCCAACCAACATTGAAAAGCATCCCCAATACTCTATTTTTCACTCAATGCTGCATCGAAGGGATAAGAAACACGGATGCTGATACAAGATTTTAGTTACAATTTAATATCTTATGGAATAAAGAAAACTCTAGCAGATTACATTAATATACACTATTGGTATTTAAGACTGTCAAAGACAGGGAAACCAACATTAAAATATTTTAAAACATTTTTTTGTTTTATATTTGTTAACTTCGGAAAAATTTGCTTTAATCGCAATTTGGATCAGTTAGGTTCTGTTTTGTGGTTATTTCTATGTGTAAATTTTCAACTTTCTAAGTCTCCGTGAGGTGGGAACGTGAAGGGTCTGGAAAGACATTTAGATCCCTGCATTTTGTACGGTCCCAGCAAAAGTAGGAAATCCGGCTTGATTAGATTCTCTGCGTAATAATTTTGCCTTCTATGTCACTGTGAGACCTTTTCGATAATCCGAATGGAGTTTTTGAAAATTAAAAAACATCTTCTCAGCACCCGGAACAGAGTTGATCGAAAATTCAGCTCAGTTAGGTTCTCTACTATAGTCGATAATGTAAGTGTGCAAATATTCATCTATTTAAAATACCAGGGGGCTTCTGGAGAATACTATAGTCGATACTATAAGTATAAAAATACAATATTTTATTTAAACCGGAGATATTCTGAAGTGTTTGAAAAGGCAAAAACGCGTTATACAATTATTATATAGATTTTAATTCCGTTTATATCCATAGCGTAGTTCAAAATATAAATTTCCCTCATGGTAGTCAGCCCATGGGCGAAACAGGTAGTTTAAACTAAATTACCATTAGTGTTTTGATAATTGCTCTATTTCTTCATAAGAATAATGCTGTGAAATTTTTAAATTTAAAATCGCGATTTCGAATCAAGAGAATGAAAAAAATTGAATAGCTCTAGTTCGACGAAATAACAGTGGTTTGTTGCCTGTAACAGTGGTTTGTTTGTAAGACATTCATTATCTTGAACCTAACCTTCGAAGAGCTATATATTTTCTGATTCATTTTAAAACCTTTTATGAATTATAAATCTTGTAGAATCTCATGTATCTGGAATATATTGCTATAGTATTCAACATATAATTATTTATAAAATAAGGAGATGGGAAGCATCCATAAACTTTGGAATTATGATTCCATTGCTTGCCGGTGGCTGCATTAGGAGCATGGTTTCAATTTATCTTTATTTTTCATTATCTGAAAATTCCCTACTTTTTTATTCGTTCCTTAAATTTAATTATCCTCAGCATGTTAAGAGAAAGTTGCTAGCGACAAACAAAACACGCACGATATCTAAAGCTGCTTAATTTATTTTCTTGATGATAGAGAACTCTTCAGTCATTAATATTTCTTTTCAGTGACTTCTCGGAAGATATAAAGGCCCACCTTAAAGGACCAAAGATCTTACAAACTCTTGAAAGTTTTGCTCATTTTTTAGTTGCAATGATATATTTATTTCCTTCAAAGAGGTTTTACTTTCGGAAAGCCTTTTTGAAGTTGCGTAATTAGCGCTATTTATCATTTATGTGTTAATATTAATTGCTTTTCTTCGCTTAATAACAAGCAGTCCTCATTTGCTTTACACTATTTAAATCCAGTTGGTTGTTAATTTTCTTACATAGTACAAATAAAAGAAGGTATAAACACTTACAATACTCGTATAAACACCTTTAATTATGTGTCTGTTTATCAATTTATCTCTGGGTAACGCTTGGCGAAATGTTGATGCCGAAATTAGCGGAATATAGCCAAATTAATAAAATTGCAGCCAAATTGGTTAAAATGCCAAATAATTGATGAATATTCAATATCTTGGAAATAACATAAAAAACAACTATATGAATAAACCGTTTATCCGTTCGTTCGTAATGCTTTTGGCGAAAAATTTGGCAGGATGTCGCAACCTCGGTGACTTTTTTAATATTGCCAAATTGACGAAAATGTCGCCAAATTGATAAAAAATGTCACCAAATTGATAAAAATAACGCTAAATGGGAGGCAATGCTTCGCAAATTTTTAATTCCTTCATATGACGAGTATACCTTCTAGTTACACAATAACGAGATACTTAGATATTACCAAAAATTTTAATTTACCAAATATAGCTCAAAATATAGATTACAAACATGCTTTACAAAAATTAAATATTTTATACACTGAAAATTGATATGAAACAAATTGTCTATAAATTAGCGTGTAAATATAGCTATTCCATAATTGTTTTTCTGTAATGAAAATTAAACTTAAGTGCATTAAATATACAACTGTCAGTATCATACTAATATGCACTGGAGTGACTGACTGATTGATTGATTAGATGATATACCAAATTCATCTATCACTTCCCCTACAGCTATAAAATCTTGGTTTTTATGTCGTTTGATCCATCTAATCAAGACCAAGGCGACAATCTAAAATTATGAAAAAATTTAATTAGGGGAAGGTGCGAAGAAATAATAAAAACTATTGGCATTCCAAAAGAAGCAACATTTAAATGATGTAACGTTCATTGTTAAAAACGCTATTGCCATTTCAAAAGAATTAATGTTTAAATGACGTCATTAAAAGTAAATGTATTATTCAGCGCTATAATCATGGTGGCAAAGGAAACTAACTCTATGATTATAATACTAAAGCTATTGTTGAGACCATGGAGTTAGAAAGCAGCAGACAAAACTTCTTGAAAATGCCATAATGCTTTGAGAATTACAGCTAGGTGTCTCTAGTATTAGTAAAGTAGCTGCTATTATTAGTTGAAACAATAGAAAGGCGTAGTTTTAGTGTATGTATTTTTGATTATCTTTAAATTAAGGATTTTCTAATTATGAGCATAATTAACCAGGATTTTTTCATAGTTATAGGATCCAGTACAGAATATTGGCAGATAAAAATAAATTTAAATGTAAAAGAATTTTGAATGCGTAGGAATGCTCTTTATTGTTTCAATTCTACTTTGCATTGCGTTAATAATTTATATTTACAAAATGACCAGTTTCAATAAATATTTTAGGCCCAGCGGCATAGAAATGCATACAATTCAGGACTACTTAACTTATCCCAGCTCCACCTGAATTATTGTCTCAAACGATATTGGCGTTTTCTTAATATGCAGTTTTCACTCCTTACTTTTACCTCCATGGTTGAAACTGTCGTTTAATTTCGTTAGCATTATTATTAGATTTTAAATGCCTTATTGTTGTAAAAATGTACCTGAAAAACTTTAAAATCAAAGACAACCAAAAATAGGTTAAAAGTCCTTTAATAAAATCTCCTTTCCTCGACGTACAAAAATTACACAGCCAAAGCGCTTTCGGCCATCACCATGCCCTTCATCAGCGACGAAGTGAAAATACGGATATATTTTATTAAAGGACTTTTAAGCCTATTTTTGGTTGTCTTTGATTTTAAAGTTTAATTAAAGTTGACGTGTATAACTATTTTATTTACATTTTATTTATGTACATGAAAGCTACATTTACATGAAAAACGTTTTGCAAGTCTCTATATTAAAACAATTGATTGACAGGTAATTTTCATTTCGCGCCTACTACGCGGGTGCACACGAATTGCATAAAGGGTCTGGACCGTCACCTCCCATAGCAGAAGCTGGAGTACTAACGTTTGAAGCCTCGCCTTGTACGCCCACTGCCTGTAAGGCTTCCAGATCGCGATCGGAACTTTTGATATTTGCTTCCCTTTTGTTTCTTTGTTCGATGTAAAAGAATACTATTTTGTCAGTAAAGCAATAATATTCATGAAATTTGGAAGTTTAATATTTTCTACAAATCGTAGAACAAAAAATCTGATGTGGGCAACACATGACTTTCCTTATATAATGTAATGAATTTACTACTTTTACAGTAAAAAAATAGGTTTTTCTTATAGTAGATACTAATATTCTTTCCAAGATATTGAATTTTCGACAATTAGTCGTCATTTTCATTGATTTAGCGTCATTTTTATCCATTTGGCGAGATTTTCATTAATTTGGCAACATTTCAAAAAAGTCGCCAAGTTGGCGACATTCCGACAAATTCGTCGCCAAAATCTCGCCAAGCGTTATGCACTAAGAAAAAAGTTATTCTTACAGCAGATAAATGACTATTGGCGTTTAAATACAAAAGTATTATTCAAAGTATATTTTTTCATGAATGGAACGAGCTAGATCCACGAGAATGATGTCACTCAATTTATCGCATGGTATTACATATGAAAAGTGAACATGTTTCTCAATAGGAATTTTTTTTTTATGTGACTTTTTCATAATTTTTTTGAAAAATGTACAATATCTCGAGAACGGTTCATGTTAGCGTTCTAAAATTTATGCCAATCGTTTTCTAATGAAAAATTACATAAGAAATGTCTATTTGCGTAACTTTATTAGCGGTTTTGATTTTTTGACGATTTTTTCAAAATTTTATTCGAAAATTTAGGGGGGTTCTGAACATTCGATTACGTATAAAAACAATAGGCTTCCAGTGTTTACGGATTGTGATTTTTGTACCAAATTTGGTTCGAATCGGTCCATTCAGTTATCGTCTCCACAGACTCACTGACACACACACACACACACACACACACACACATACTTTCACACACACACACACACACACATACACACGCACAGACATCACTTCAAAAATGTTTGAATCGTGATCAGGGATGCTTGAAACGTGCTCTCCCGTCGAAAACTCGAATTCGAATTTTCGACCCCGTCACAATACTTTCCTTATACATTATGCATATAAGGAAAGTAATAATAAAATGAAACAACAAAGTGAATTAAGGAAATGGTGTATTTATGCTTGTTCACAAATAATTCGATAATTTACATTAAAATGGGTGATTTACAAGATTAATATTGCTGTAAATTTCTTTAAAATAAAATATTTACAATTACTCAAATTCACCCTGGGAGCAAAGATGAATGGATTACATTCAGTTAGTCAGTGATGTTTTAATAAAAGTTAAAAAGAAAAACCTGGGTGTTTATTGCTTAATAAGGCATTTCATGTAAATAAATTTTCAGTACATTCACTTACAGCTAAAGTGTGCTGAAACTAAAATGATTACTGAATACTGTCTTTTTCTTTAAATTTCATAAGATAATCATAAAATATAAATTCAGAATTTAACTTCCAATATACTTATTTATTCATTTATTTTTATTTTATTTTATTCATTTTTTGTTGTTGTTGTTGTAAATTGTAAAATGATTTAGAATTAATATAAAATAAAAGTTGAATGTCATTCATTAACCTATGAACTATAATTTGTAGAAGTCCAGGTTATTTAATATAGCACATCTTATATTCCTTTTTTTACTACCACACATTAACAAATAGTAAACAATTTTGCTTAATTATAGAGTTTGAAATAACCCAGGGGCTTTGCAAATTTAATAAAGCTATATGATGGAACTTTTTGGCATTAATATATCATTTATAATTCCATTGAATTGATAATGTAAGGAGGATTAAATTAGCTTTGTATTATTAAAATAACATTAACTAATATAATGAAATATGCAATATGGTAACTTGAAATTATAAGTTGGTTACTTTACTTTTTTCTAAGTAATTTTAACAACTTTCAATAACAAAATAACAGTTAATTTGCTACATTAAAAAAATGTACACAACCTAAACACAAATGACTTCTTAACCCATTCTTTTAAAATTTCAGCATTCCATAACAAATAATAGAATATAAACATGCAATATATTAAGATACTAAATCCTTTACATGCAATTACTTACTCTTACAAACGGTTAAAAATATGTTATTCGATGTATAAAATATTACATTTTACATTATTATTTTATATTTAAAACTTTAGTGTAGCATTTTTATTGCTACGATTTCTTACTATTTACAATATCTTAAAAAGAGAATGAATTTCTTTTATCTATATAAATAAATTTGAAAATACTTCTGCCTGTCTGTCTGTGTATTTATCTATCTCGTCATCACGGTAGAACAACTGCATGGAATTTCATGAAAATTTTGTGGGTAGCCTTGCTTCACTTAAAATTAGTCCATATTTCGAGTTTCTAAGACCAGGGATTGTCGAGATATGAATAAAAATCACACAATCAAACCATCTATAGAAATAGCATTATGCAGATGATATATTTTCCGAAAATTTTTGCGTGGCTAACGTAAGAAAATTATATCATGATGCTTACGTTAGCCACGCAATTAAATCAAATGTGTTTATTATGCAGACGATTTTTATTGAAAATTTTCCGATTTAAGTAATAAAGGAAATTGATATAAAAGAAAATGTAATGTATGATTGCAATTTCATCTTTAGCTAGATTACATCAATTACAGCTTTCGGGTGTAAATATTACGGGAATTAATAACATTTTCAATTTAATACTTCATATGATTTATTTTGGCAAAAACTCATGATGCGTTTAGTCAATTATTCATATATTGTGTTTAGTTAATTAATTCATATATTGCGTTAAGTCAATTAACTCATAAATTGTGCTTAGCCAAATGTTGAAACAGAATAAAAGTGATAATACCATTTTAGTGCTTTCATTTTAGTATATATATGATGATGTATAAATCAAATGTGTTTATTATGCAGACGATTTTTATTGAAATTTTTCCGATTTAAATAATAAAGGAAATTGATATAAAAGAAAATGTAATGTATGATTGGAATTTCATCTTTAGCTAGATTACATCAATTACAGCTTTCGGGTGTAAATATTACGGGAATTAATAACATTTTCAATTTAATACTTCATATGATTTATTTTGGCAAAACCTCGTGATGCGTTTAGTCAATTATTCATATATTGTGTTTAGTTAATTAATTCATATATTGCGTTAAGTCAATTAACTCATAAATTGTGCTTAGCCAAATGTTGAAACAGAATAAAAGTGATAATACCATTTTAGTGCTTTCATTTTAGTATATATATGATGATGTATAAATCAAATGTGTTTATTATGCAGACGATTTTTATTGAAATTTTTCCGATTTAAATAATAAAGGAAATTGATATAAAAGAAAATGTAATGTGTGATTGGAATTTCATCTTTAGCTAGATTACATCAATTACAGCTTTCGGGTTTAAATATTACGGGAATTAATAACATTTTCAATTTAATATTTCATATGATTTATTTTGGCAAAAACTCATGATGCGTTTAGTCAATTATTCATATATTGTGTTTAGTTAATTAATTCATATATTGCGTTAAGTCAATTAACTCATAAATTGTGCTTAGCCAAATGTTGAAACAGAATAAAAGTGATAATACCATTTTAGTGCTTTCATTTTAGTATATATATGATGATGTATAAATCAAATGTGTTTATTATGCAGACGATTTTTATTGAAATTTTTCCGATTTAAATAATAAAGGAAATTGATATAAAAGAAAATGTAATGTGTGATTGGAATTTCATCTTTAGCTAGATTACATCAATTACAGCTTTCGGGTTTAAATATTACGGGAATTAATAACATTTTCAATTTAATATTTCATATGATTTATTTTGGCAAAAACTCATGATGCGTTTAGTCAATTATTCATATATTGTGTTTAGTTAATTAATTCATATATTGCGTTAAGTCAATTAACTCATAAATTGTGCTTAGCCAAATGTTGAAACAGAATAAAAGTAATAATATCATTTTAGTGCTTTCATTTTAGTATATATTGATCCAATTTCATATATATTTTATAATTTGCTTGAAAACGGGATCAGGATGTTTTATTCTTCGGATCTGCTTGTGAAGATAATTTTGTATAGAAAACACAGAAAGGAGAATTAAATGAAATATTTTAATGGAATGTTTTGAGTAACAATGTCATTTAGAATACTGCAGGAATTTGCACATATTTTAAATCATGAGCAATGTCGGGTATATTTGCTATTAACAGTATACATAAAATTGTAAGTAGTGGATCTATCTGTCTGTCTGTTTATTATCTCAGCACGGTAGAACTCACCTATTTTCTTTTTGTTAGAATTATTATAAAATTTCAAAAATATAGACTGCAAATATTAAAACTTCACTGCAAATTCCGAATTTTAAGTTTCTTGTAATGTATAATAAGTACGAAGAACGGGCATAGTATTTTATAAAATATCACAAAACTAGCAACATTAGTAAAATAATTTTAAAATATTTGAGTGACACTGAATGATTTATGACAACAAATTAAATACACTAGGCAAATGCAATGAATGACACAAGCTAACCTGATAAAATATACATTTTAAACATTGGATGAATTTAAATACGTCACAATTATTTAACGAAGCTTAATTTTACAAGTGCCTAGGCAGTGTTCTTAATTAATGTTACAACAATGAAATTTTAAAAGTAGCTAAGAAAACTCTAAAATGTTTATTGACGTTATAATTAGCAACAAAAATAATTTAGAATCCAGTTAGCTTCAATTGTAAAGAAATTTAGACAAGAAGGAATGATATAATTGAAATATTTTGAATGCCATATATTTAAAATTATAAGTAATTTTAAATGGCATGATAAGGATACGAAACGAAAAATGGTAAGCACTTACTTCTAAGGAGCATATGCAATACGTAATAATGTGTCCGATGTATCACGATAAAGTAATAAGGTTATCACGATAAAGTCATAAGGTAATCATGCACCGTGTCAAATCATGGATATAAGAAATTACACATTCTCAAAACACGATAAAGGAAAATTGTCTAGAGAAAAAATACGCTGGTCAGCTAGCTTAATAACTTCCTCCTTCGTGTTGGCTGCTGGGGAGAATTTTCCAGAAAAGGTCATGCGAAATTCGAAGGCCAGATTTGGGTCTACAGAGCGCGACGTGGTCCAATTTTGGGGGGGGGGGTTGTGCTCCGGCCTCTGCTATTGGAGGTGACGACTGGAGGGCCAATGCGCCCACAGTATCAAATAATTCTTGATATTTTGGAGGGGCCGTGAAAATGTACTCATGGCGGTAAGCGAACGGTAGTAAATAGAGGACGGGACCCCTGAGCTCCTGAAGCGACCTCTAGGCAGATCTACAACTGGTGCAATATGCCTGTGTATCTGGCATCAGAAGGAAGCTCGCGAGTTTCGAGGGGTTGTGTCTACCGGCAGTCTACCGGCCGTCAAGCTTCGGCGAGGCGGTTAGGTCTCGGACTCTTCCAGGTGGCTGTAATCGCATGGACTGCGTCTATTCATGACCTGAGCCGGCGAATTCTGGCCGGCGACTGGGGTCGGACTTGGCGGGTAATTCCTCGGACCTTGCCCGGTGAATGATTCTGCCGAGTACGTTGCCCTGGCTGTGGCTTTGCTGGATGAGAGATTGTTACTACGCAGCAAGCCAGTATATCGGCATAAACCAACAGGTTGTCGTGGCTAGTTGCTTAATCCTGTCCCCCAGTTGATACTATAATATAAATGTACCGTGTACAAAGATTCAACCTTGTAGGTCACTGGAAGGACTTCTGGAAGTTTTGAAAACATATATCATTTTCGATTAATTAGTATTATATATATTATAAATTTCTTAAATCAACTACTTCTGAACGGAAAATCGAAAAAAAAAATACACTTTTTCTAATTTGATACTAATTATGATAGAAATATAGTCAAACATATTGAATGATATTCTGTAGGAAAGTCACACGGAGACACATATCGTTTTTAATGATTTATGATGAACGTTAACTATAAAAAATTCATGCATGATAATTAATTCGACATAAAAAATAGGGACATAATGTTTATGCTTCTGATTAAGTATGTTTTGATTACAAATTAATTTGTTTTGCAAATCATTAATTTTCGGTATGAAATGAAAAATAACGTAGCGTATTTGTTTCATAAAACAGTTAAACACAAAAACTTAAATTTCGTCTGGAATTTAATGACACGGGTACTCTTTGAAAAAAAAGATTTTTGATGTTGTTAGTGTTTAAATAATTACATTTTGTCATACCCATAGCGTGTTTAATTTGGATTGCATGTTCTTTATCCGATTCCTTTTTTTATTGCTATTTAAGGAGGTTGACATTTCAAAGAAATTATTAAACGACATTGATTTCTTAATTAGACGCAGAGAGCGAGATATTTATTACTCTGAAATTTTTGTTCTGTAAGTTTATTTCATTTTTCACTATTTTCTAATAAAAAAAAGTTTTATTAATATAAATTTTGTTTTCTAATTTTTAAATAGAATATCATAAATTTCATTACTTACTGAAAAAAAAATCTACAAATGCATTTTTTAATGTATTGTTAATTTATCGTAAACATCAAAGAAATATCGGGTTTATAAATTATTACATTATACTAACCTCCAGAAAATTATTAATATCAAACGTATGAAAAATTTTCTTTTCAAATTATAGCAAACGAAATTAAATCATATCACTGCCATTCTCTACTCGACATTCTAAAAAAGAAATTCATTTAATTAAATATTAATTTCTTAAAACTTGACTTTTTCTTAAATTCTTAAGAAATATATTTTTACAAATAGACAGATATAAATATGGCCATGCATTTCAATATATAGAGCTACCAAATTTTTAAATTTTGAATATTTAAATTCTAAAGTTGCGAATTACAAAAAAATTATATAACTGATTTTATTGTGCAACCACGTAATATTCCTTCCTTTCGTCTCCTTCGAAGACTTGGCGGAGAAAGCATCATGGCGTGAGCCTAGGGTTTCCAGAATTTCAAGTCAGAAGAAGGGTTGCCAGATTTAGCGATGTATCGCCAATTTGGCGAGTTTTTGACGATTCGAGTAAGACCGTGAAATAACGATTAGTCTAGGAGATATGGAGAATTCTAGAAGTTTCTACAGAGATACTATAAAAAGGAATCATTCCGTTGGAGTTCAGTTGACAAGAAATAAGCTACAGTGAACGGTGACTTTTGTTAATGTTTTGATAATAGTTACTGCTGTTTTGCGAAATTATTTTCGTCAAGAGTTTGAGAATAATATCGCTTATTTTGTGAAATTAGCGCAGCATTTAAGGGCTTTTGATTGCATATTGTTCCTGTTTACTTTGTGCTTTTGAATAAACGTTAGTTATCCAGATACTTGGACTCATTCTTGTATCCTGCGTGTGCACCCACGATTCCTGAGGATACGTTTGTAACAGTATCTAAACATACAATTTCATGAAAATATGTAAATTCGTTCTTAAACTATCGCGTCCACCACTCTCACACATACACGCATGCTGGCATGTTTTTTAAAGGCTTCGAAATGTATGCGGGAGGTAGGTCTTGAAACACACTTTTCTGCCAGAATCTCAAATTCGAGTTTTCTGTCAAACAATATTTTATGCAATAGTATGATAAAGTAAGTGTGATAAAGTAAGTGCCTATTACCCCCGTTTACTAGAGATACAAGAAATTTATTAAGAATCTTTCATATAGAGGCAAATGGTAGGTACACTACATTTTTTGCAGAAACTATCAAGCATTTTAAATCTCTTCTGAATACATACTTCACACAACCATACGAATTTTTGGGAAAACCGGAAGAGAATTTTCAAAAACCGTAAATGAAATCTTTAGGGAGCCACTCCCAACTCCTTCCAGAATTCGATACAGTCGTCATTTAAGCTCTATCTACAACCAATCTTAGGTAATAAATATTTGAAGAAATGCTTTTGAACCTGAAATGGGTTGGTTGGTTGGTTGATTGGGATTTAATGGCGCAAAATCCAAATTGAGAACACGTTGCGCCAAACACAAGATGAGCAAATCAATGTACAAATACAATGCAATAATACAGATAAAACCAATGAAATGGACAACGCGAAAGATAATCAGACAGATGTGATGAAGTTAAAAACATGTTTAAGATAAAGTTAAAAACTATCAATAAAAACCTCATAGTACAACTCCCGACAACTTCCGTTATAGCCTGTAAAAGGTATTTAAACCCAGGTACAAGTGTGTCAGTATATAAGTGAATTGCAAGAGAAACCTGAAGTTTGAAAAGAACATAAAGTAAAGATCCTTAATGAACCATCCAACCTCCTCCGGAATTTGATGATGAATCTATATCAGTTATCATCTAAGCTCTATCCATTGCCAACAACAATAGTGCAAATAATAATTGCGAAGAGCAAAACGCATGGAATACTGAGTATTTGAAAATCAAGTGGATCCTGTAGATAATCATTTGTTTTGTTTAACGAAAAGTTTCAGATAAAGGTACATGTATTCCATCGATATTTTATTTCTTTTTGTGATGGAAATTTTAAGCAGCGAAAATGTAAAGCTTTACTTGAGGTAAAAGTATGCGCTGGAGAATCTTCTTTTTTATATTAATAACTTAGCAAAGAAATTTTTCCATATGCAACAAATATATCATTAAAAACATGAACAATACTGAAATTTGCTTATATTTTTTTACTTTCCCTGCAATTCATGGTAACGTATAGGGAAAGTATTGGAATCATGACGAAAATCGCAACTCGAGTTTTCTACGGATCTACACGTTTCGAGACCTCTAGAATACGAAAAAACCATTTTTAGCGTGACGTCTGTGTGTGTGTCTGTGTGTCTGTGTGTCTGTGTGTCTGTGCAGATTTTGTATCCACTCTAACTAAAAAACTAATGGACCGAATTTCACAAAATTTTGTGGGTAAGTCACTTGTAAGCGGGGCTGGTGCTGATTAGTTTTGGGTACGATTCGGAATTAAAGAACCCGCATATTTTGTGAAATGGCCCGCAAAAGCTTGTATCCACTGTAGCTGAAAAACTAATGGACCAAATTACACAAAATTCAGTAGATGAGTCACGTATAGGTCACCCTGGTGCTGATTAGATTTTGGTACGATTCAGAAAAAAATTACCTGCCTTTTTTTGCAAAATGGCCCGCAAAAATTGCGAAAATCTAAAATAAAAAACTGGGTATACTCAAATATATCCATTAAATGCTGATTTAATACGTAATTTTTAACGATGAAAAGAATAAGACCAACCCCATCACACTAGGACTAGCCGTTCTCGAGATATTTTAGTTTTTTTGTATTTTCTCTGCGCCACCTTTGAAAATAAGTCCAGCTGTCAAATGAGAAAGAAAATTGAATTAAAATTGAATTAAATTTAATTAAAATAAAGAGAACGTGGATATAAGTCTGCAAGGACAGTCAGGTGCTGCCCACACCAGATTTTTACTTTCCCTGCAGCACATGGTAATGTATAGGGAAAGTATTGGAATCATGTCGAAAATTGCAACTCGAGTTTTCGACGAATCTACACGTTTCGAGACCTCTAGAATACGAAAAAACTATTTTTAGCGTGACGTCTGTGTGTGTCTGTGTGTTTGTCTGCCTATGTGTGTGTCTGTGTGTCTATCTGTGTGTCTGTGTGTCTGTCTGTCTGTGCAGATTTTGTATCCACTATAACTAAAAAATTAATGGACCGAATTTCATAAAATTGGGTAGGTAAGTCACTTGTGGGCGAGTCTAGTGCTGATTAGTTTTGGGTACGATTCGGAATGAGAGAACCCGCCTTTTTCTGTGAAATGACCCACAAAAGCTTCTATCCACTCTAGCTGAAAATGTAATGGACCAAATTTCACAAAATTTGGCAGATAAGTCACTTGTGGGTCACTCTGATGCTGATTAGATTTTGGTACGATTCGGAAAAAAATAACCTGCCTTTGTTTCCAAAATGGCTAGAAGAAATCGACAAAATCTAAAATAAAAAACTATGTATGCTGAAATATATCCATTAAATTCTTGTTTTACACGTGATTTTTAACGAATAAAAGTATAAGACCAACCCTATTACACTAGGACTAGCCGTTCTCAAGATATTTTAGTTTTTTCGTATTTTTTACGCCACCTTTGAAAATAAGTCCAGTTACCAAACGAGAACGAAAATTGATTAAAAGTGAATTAAATTTAATTAAAATAAAGAGAACGTGGATATAAGTCTGGAGGGAAAGTCTTGTGCTGATCACATCAGATTTTTTATTTTGTCTTTGGACAAAATATACGTCGAAAATGTGACGAAATTAGTGCAAAAATCTTCGTATGCCAACAGTTCTAAATTAAAAAAAAAATTTAAATTGCTTTATAAGTGAAATATTATTTATAAGCTCTTTAAAATACGATTGACTATAATCAATTTGAACTGCGAGTTTTTAAAGAAATCGTAAAAACTTTACTGCATAAAAGCTGAAAAATAAGAAATTGTTTAATTTTGATATGTGTCAGTGTATTTTTATTCTACTGTGTAAAATAATTAATTTGACATTCAATAATTTAGGTGATGACATTTTGTGTAAATATACTGAAAATTTAGAATAAATGTTAAGCATATCAGGTGAAAATTTCCAATCTATGTTGGTTTGAAGTAATTTGTCTATAACAATAGTTTAGAGAAAATTGAATGTAAATACTTTAAAGTGAAATTGTGTTATTAATATTCCTGCCACTAATTTATTCATAACTCGTATCATAATTAACAACAAGGAAGATCAATCATGCATAAAGCATTGATTATGAAACACTTCCCAACTTTAGTGCACTTTTATTTTAACATATCTGAAATGCGATATATTCCTAGGAAATATTTAAAAAATTATCACAATACTACATTAATTTATTATATTTGAAAACTTAAAACTTCATCGAAAAAAAGAAACTTCATTCATATGACGGCATTGAAATATAAATTGCGTGGTTTAAACATCTCTGAAATGCCATACATTCCGCGGTAATATTTTTAACTTTATCATAATACTACAATAATATATTATATTTGAGAACTCCATCGGAAACAAATGAAATTTATTCAAATGACGTCATCGAAATATTACACGCCTGGCTCTCTCTATAAAAGCAGCATTTCATTCCTAAACATTTTTCCATTCATTTCATTCATCACAATACTATAATAATTTATTTTATTTAAAAAGTTAAGACCATAGAGGTACAAATTATTTAACTCTATGCTTAAAACTTTATTGAAAAGATCGTCCTTCTCTCTGTAAAATCAATGAATATTTCATTCATATCAGCTATATTGCAGACTCCATGAGCTACACAATTTTGAGTTAAAGAAATGCAGCAATTCTTATACAACTCATTCTACATAATTTGCTGTTTACATTTTCCATAAGTGAAAAGTAGGCTTCATTGCAGAAAAAATCAAAGTTGTATGATCATTCAAACTCAACTATATTGTAATTGCGTTGTTTCAGGATGTAGATGCACAAAATTTAAACAGAAATAAAGCGGTTTCAGGACGGTTAGAACACTCAATATGAATTAAAAAGAACTTTAAAATCACGATTTTGACACAAGATGGATGCCATATTTTATTTTGAAGTGGGTCACCTGATCTCTTCGTATAATGGTCACATGATCGCTTCATATAAAAGGTGTAAATATTATAATTTTTATTTAAAAAACTGCTAAATATATTTTGCTGAATTTTTTTTATATATTTTATGAGATAATTTGAATATGTTATAAAACTGTCGAAGCAATTTGTGAATTTTAAATCCGCTTAAAAAATGTTTGAAAAATTAGGTCCTATAGGATTAAAAAAAACTTTAAAAATCAAGATTTTTACACAAAATGGATGCCATACTTCATTCTGAAGTGGGTCACGTGATCTCATCTTATGATATGCGTGTAATAATTATTTTAATTTTTATTTAAGAGACGACCGAATATATTTTGCTGAAATTTTTTCATATTTTTTATGGGATAATTTGAATATTTCCTAAAATTTTGAAGCAATTTGTGAATTTTAAATTCGTTTAAAAAATGTTTGAAAAAAGTAGGTCCCATAGGGTTCAATGTATTTCATTTTTTCATCCCGGGTTCAATCCAAAACTATTTGAGTGATATTATTCATTTATATTCCCATAGGTTCCATAGACCGTCTGAACAGCATACTAAAATTTCTTTTTGATAAAGTCATTTTTACCACAGTTATCGCACTAACGGACAGACATACAGACAGACAGAATGAACAAAGTCATAAACACTTTTCAACTTTGTTAAAAAGAAGAAAATAAAACTATTTTGAAAAGTAAAAAAAATGGACGTTATAAAGTACAAGCTGAAAATGCATTTTTTTTTGTCAAAAATAACTGCTTTAACGTATACGTGAATAACTGTTGTCTACATCCTCCATACTATGTCTGTTATGTTTCTTAACTTCAATAAATGCATTGGAGGTATATTCTTAAATCGAAACATATAAAGAAAATGATATCCGGTATTTTAAGAAACAAGACCGTTGAGCGATAATTCTTATTTAGTTTCTCTCTTACTCTTTTTGGTTCCAGTAACCATAGTAACACAGCGTAGGGATTTCACGTGGATTTTCAGATGTTGAATGGTGATTATACTTAATGAAAGATTCTCTGTAGTCCATTCAGAGAATCAAGAAAAATGTTTTGCTATTAGTTGTTCTATTAGAATTTATTCCAGTAAAACTTGGTAACGCATTTTATTCGCAGCTGCATATACGAAATATGGAAAAGAATAGCCGAATTAGGCAACCACCACAGTCGTTTTTTTAAAACTCTTAACTTGCAACAGCTTGCTTGCATTCGAACGCGTATAAGTCCCTACAAAACAGACATGACTTTTTTTAAATATATATTTGACAAAATAACAGTTCATGTTGAAATTTAAAGCACTTTGATTAGAAGCAGATTAAAATTCTGTAAAATTTAGCTCAGTGGTTGTACTCTATAAGGAAATCAGTTCTGTGGGAAAGTATAATATATTGATAATAGTCGTTTCGATGAGACTTAGACAAAATTCGTGGTATTTTATGAAGTTTTTATTTAACCATACGGTATATTTAATTGTTATTTTCTCTCAACTGGAGATTAAGCTTCTTATATGATTATGTGCTTAAAGTTATGTAATAAATTCCCTTTCTTCCGCTTACCTAAAGCTCTTAACGATAGTAAAAGCCGCGGACTCCAAGCACATAGCTTCATCATTATTATCGATTACTATATAATCCCCTAACAAAGCATAATTACTATTATACGATCAACAACAAAACCTGATGTATATTCGACCCATAACAGAAGGCGATTATATCACAACTCCCCCCCTAATCTATACAAACCAAATGAACCTGTCTCACGAACAATGGAACTCCGTAGATTTTTAATTAATTTAATAATTCCCACAAGTGCAAGGATATTTTAACAAAAATGAATTTTATAATATTTTGCCCAGTTTGCGGTCTACGATAATACAGAAATAAAATACACTGTAAATAACAAAATGATGTTACTTAATATTTTAATCACAAAAATCAAATTCCATTTTTGGATACATAGAATCATCACCAACATCGCAGTCTTTTCTAAAAATCCTCATGTTTGCTTTATTGCGCCAAATTTCGCACAATATCGTCAAATTTCACACAATATACCTCAATGCTTGCTTGTAAACCACTTTTTTCATTTTCCTCCGGGAGTTAAACATACAAATATTGTGAAGTTCCTACTCTTGAGCATGCCACATATAATTGGCCATGAGAGAAGCAAGGGCTTTCTAAAATCAGGCCTGCAAACTTAAGGGTTTGTCCTTGAGCTTTCTTTATGGTCATACAAATGTCATTCTAACTGGAAACTGGTTTCATTTGAAGCTGAATGGTAGGTCGGTTGGTATCAATGGTATACGAGGTATGAATACGTCCTCTCCTTTTGCCTTTCCCGTTAATACCGTGGCTTCAATGACATTTGGTAAAATATTTTTGACACAGATCCGTGTTCTATTGCATAGTTTTGACGGGTCCAGATTCCGCAGAACCATTATTGGTGATCCTTTCTTTAACTTCAAGATATGAGAATGTATTGTAGGTGGCTCAATGTAGTTCAGAAACTCCAGCAGGTAATAGACGGCATCATCGGTATCCACTGCAGAGTCAAATGACTTGTCATGATATAAGAAAGAATTTTCCTCATAAAATGCTAATAATCAAATAACCATTTTGATTTCTTAATACTTTTCGTTGTTGAGTAAGCCTGTGAAAAATAAACCATGGTGATTGAGTTTCTATTTAAATTCATATTTTAAATCAGCGATTTTCAAAAGTGACTAATACATTCAATAAACTCCCACAAAACTCATAGATTTAATTGACTTTTTCGTTTTAAACCAACGATTTCCAACCTTTTTCGTTGGGAATCATGGAGTTAAAGGGTAGAACTTGCAGGTAAAAGTTTCGTTTTCCATTAACATCTCGACAACCTCTGGCCTTAAAAACTCGAAACTTGGACTAAATTTATGGAAGGTTATGTCAAAGCTACCTACAAAATGTCATTGAATTCCGTGCAATTGTTCTTCCATGATGATGAGACAAACGAAAGTTTCGTTTTTCATTAATATCGCGACAGCCCCTAGTGTTACAAACTCGAAACATGGACTAAATTTTAAGTGGGGCTATTTTAAGAATACCCACCAAATTTCTCTCAAATTCGGTTCAGCCGTTCTCCCGTGATGTTGGATCATACATACATACATACATACTTTACTTCTTTATATATATATAGGTTGTATATTATATTGATATATATTGATATTTCTTACATATATTTTTACGAACGTATTCTCTGGAATGGTGGGTGTGCTATCAAGATACAAGAATGAGTCCAAATTTCTGGATAACTAAACATGTTTATTCACAAGTACAACATAAACAGGCACAGTTCACATAAAAACAACAGTTAAATACTTCACTAATTTCACAAAACAACTGATAATAATCTCAAAACGTTGACAAAAGTAATTTCACAAAACAACGGCTACTATTCTCAAAATATTGACAAAAACCACAGTCTAATATATCTACTATATGGTCAACTCGTTAATTGAACTCCTCGATTCAATGATGACTCCCATTTATAGTCTTTCTACTGATACTACTGGAAATCTCTATTTCTCAAAGAATAATCATTCTGTAGAGTTGCTTCTGGTAGATTCACCAAATGTCGCCAAATTGATGATAAATCGAAAAATCAGGAAACCCTTATTCTATATTCGAAATTCTGGCAACCATAAATTGGCGTCATGGGAAAGAATGTTCGTACCATCGAGGTGAAATATAGGTAGAGAGACTTGTGGCAACCTTTCCGTGACCACTGAACTAAGTCACATGACTTAGGCACTCCCCTACGCGCATATTTTCTTGCGCATCTCTCCTTCCATTGCAATTGCATTACGTTTCCGAAAGCGAGAAGTTACATCACACGTTTGCTTTTACTTTTAAGCAAAATATGGTAATGTCCTGCGCTGCATATGGATGTACGTCAAAGTTTATCAAAGGTGGAGACACTACGTTTCACAGGTAAGTCGTTTCCATTCATTTTAAAACATATTTTATATAAAATAACGAGTTAATTGGCATGTACGACCATGCAGTCCTATAAAAAAAGTAGATTTTCTGGCGTTGCAAATAATGTATAGCCTTGTAATTATTTTTAAAATAAAATATTTTATATATGTTTGTGTACTTTCATAAACTGTACCTCTATAAATGCTTCAAATTAGAAGAAAAAAATAAAATAAAGGTGAAACTTTTAATACGCCTAGTTTTCTCTCTTGGCGACATTTTTTTACGCCAACTTGGATTGTTTACATTTTCATACTCTGTTCTCCTGACAATGTTTTCATGCCATATAATGCTATGAAATTATTAATAACGCTCAAGAAATTTATATAAATATCGATAAGTACACATTTAAAATTGATATTTTTTGCTGAGCTGTATTTTCCAGACTTATAAAAATAAATACAGAATATGGCCGTAAATATAATTTTTTCCTGAGAATTGTAGCAGAAACAATTACTTTTTGCACTTTCTTTTAATATTAACTGTCTTTGTATGTACACTAAAAAATACTCGATAAAAACTTCAAAAATTCCTTAACTGTATATGTAATGTATCAAATGAAATTGAGCAATTAAAATGTGATTTGAATTTTGTTTTGTGATTATGAAATGTATAAAGTGACCATATAAAATTCCTAATATTTACCTATGACAAGTGCAATAAAATATACTAAAATATTTTTCACTTCAATTTTGGTGTATTTAAAACTTTTATTAAAATTAATTTCTATTATTTTTATTAGTTTTCCCAAAGATGAAGAAAGATCTGGGAAACACAACTGACAAGAGAATTTAAGCATTAAAATATGCTAAATTGTGCTATATGTCCAAAATATGCTAAATTGCATCAAAATATGCTAAATTACATCAAAATATGCTAAATTGCATCAAAATATGCTAAATGAAGAAAAGTTAACGTTTAGTCATTTTAATCAATAATTTGTTATGCCTAGTGTTCTATAATGGCTTGAATTTTGAAAGGCTTTCCATCCGGTGGGTGGAAGAGGATGTTTTTTACAGAAAATTGGGAACAAAACTGATTTATGTTTTCAACTTTGGCTTTTTTCCATATCTTAAAAATTAAGTAATCAAAAGTGTCTCACTGTCTGATGAATATGTAAAGCAAAGAATGAGATTTGAAATAATTAATAAAACATATATAATGAGTCGCCGGTATGATTGTAACAGCTCAACTAGTTACTTTCCTTATATACATAATGTATAAGGAAAGTATTGTGACGGGGTCGAAAATTCGAATTCGAGTTTTCGACGGGAGAGCACGTTTCAAGCATCCCTGATCACGAATCAAACATTTTTGAAGTGATATGTGTGTGTGTGAGTGTCAGTGAGTCTGCGGAGACGATAACTGGCGAACGAATGAACCGATTCGAACGAAATTTGGTACAAAAATCATAATCCGTAAACACTGGAAGCCTATTGTTTTTATACGCAATCGAATGTTCAGAACCCCCCCTAAATTTTCGAGTGAAATTTTGAAAAAAATCGTCAAGAAATCAAAAACGCTAATAAAGTTACGCAAATAGACATTTCTTATGTAATTTTTTATTAGAAAACGATTGACTTAAATTTTTGAACGCTAACATGAACCGTTCTCGAGAAATTGCACAGTTTTCAAAAAAATTATCAAAAAGTTATATAAAATGAAAAAATTATTTCCTACTGAGAAACATGTTCACTTTTCATATGTAATACAATGCTATAAATTTGGTGACATTATTCTCGTGGATCTAGCTTGTTCCATTCATGAAAATAGATACTTTGAGTAATACTTTTGTATTTGAACGCTAATAGTCATTTATATGCTGTAAGAATAACTTATTTCTCCGTCCATAACGCTTGGCGAGATTTTGGCGACGAATTTGGCAGAATTTCGCTAACATGGCGACATTTTTTATTGTTGCCAAATTAACAAAAATCTCGCCAAATGGATAAAAATGATGCTAAATCAAAGAAAATGACGACTAATTGAAAAAAAATTCAATATCTTGGAAAGAATATAAGTATCTACTATAAGAATAACATTTTTTTTAACTGTAAAAGTAGTAAATTCATTGCATTATATAAGGAAAGTCATGTATTGCCCACATCAGATTTTTTTAAAGTTAGATTGGTGGGGTCAGTTTTATTGCACTAATGAGTTTCTTGAGAAAATTTTTCTAATTGCACATTTTTAACCTTGAGAGATCATACAAAAGTTTAGATCCCCCAGTTTTTGCTAAACCTCCTCCTTGCATACAGCAAAATGCCACGACATGCTACTGTCTTTTTGATAATTTTTCTATTTGGAAGGACGGTCAGCAACCATCAAAAAGATAAATCCCTGAACGTAAATTTTGAATCACTCTGTATACTCGAGCAAACTTGAATACACTGTAGACGCTATTAACGAATATCGACTTTTGTATTCATATTACCATTATCCGAACATGAACTAGATGGTGTCCATAGCAACATACTTCATTTTAAATTCTTATGTAATTGAAATAGAAAAAAACATAAATATAATTACTTTCCTTATAGACAATAATGTATAAGGAAAATATGGTGATGGGGTAAAAAATTCGAATTCAGGTTTTCGACGGGAAAGCATGTTTCAAGCATTCCTGATCACGGATCGAATATTTTTGAGGTGATGTCTATGTGCATGTGTGTGTGTGTGTGCGTGTGTCAGGGAGACTTTGGAGACGATATCTAATGAACAAATGGATCGATTCGAAAGAAATTTGGTACAAAAATTACAATCCGTAAACACTGGAAGCCAATTGTTTTATACACAATTGAATGTTCAGAGCCGTCTTAAATTTTAGAGTGAAATTTTGAAAAAACCATCAAAAAATCAAAACTTCTAATAAAGTTACGCAAACAGATATTCCTTAAGTAATTCTTCATTAGAAAACAATTAACATAAATGTTAGAACGCTAGGATGAACCGTTCTCGAGATATTGCAAATTTTTCAAAAAATTCTCAAAAAATTATATAAAATGAGAAAAAAATATTTCCTATTGAGAAACATGTTCACTTTTTATATGTAATATCAGGCGATAAATTTGGTAACATCATTCTCGTGGATCTAGTTCGTTCCATTCATGAAAAAATATGCTTTGAGTAATACTTTTGTATTTGAACGCCAATAGTCATTTATCTGCTATAAGAATAAATTATTTCTTCTTCCATAACGCTTGGCAAGATTTTGGCGACGAATTTGGCGGAATATCGCCAACTTGGCGAGTTTTTGTAATGTTACCAAATCAAAGATAATCTCGCCAAATGGATAAAAAAGATGCTAAATCAATGAAAATAACGACTATTTGTCGAAAATTCAACATCTTGGAAAAAATATAAGTATCTACTATAAGAATAACCTATTTTGTTTTTACTGTAAAAGTAGTAGATACACTGCATTATATAAAGAAAGTCATATGCTGTCCACATCAGATTTTTAAAATTGTAATGACGGGATTCTCTTAATTTAAACTCAAACCATTGATATAGTATAGAAGAATATTTTTTTAATTATTAATTAAGTTTAATAGCGTTTAATAGATTAACTATATAAACGTCGAGATATGCAATAAAGTTGAAATAGACAGCCAATGCCCTAATCGATAAGACCTGACTACAAAAGTTAACTCTAAACGGATAAAAAGGCCATGGATACGGGATATATACAGCAAAAATGTAACTTTTGTTCTAAAACATTATTACTCGGAGAGTGCTGTTCACCTCACTTTATGAAAATATGAAATGTGTTATATTTTTTAATACCATACTGTTAAAGGACATAATATAACACTACATAAAAATATTGTTCATCCGTTTTAAAGCCACTATTTATCGGATAAGGCTGCAGAAAAAGATCTGAAGAGAACCCACAAACCCCAACAACGCATGACTTTTTTACTTTCCCTGCAATACATAGTAATGTAAAGGGAAAGTATTGGAATCATGTCGAAAATCGCAACTCGAGTTTTCGACGGATCTACACGTTTCAAGACCTCTAGAATACGAAAAAACCATTTTTAGCGTGACGTCTGTGTGTGTGTCTGTGTGTCTGTCTGTCTGTCTGTCTGCGCAGATATTGTATCCACTCTAACTAAAAAACTAATACACCGAATTTAACAAAATTTTGTAGGTAAGTCACTTGTAAGCGAGTCTGGAGCTGATTAGTTTTGGGTGCGATTTGGGATAAAAGAACCCGCCTTTTTTTGCAAAATGGCCCTCAAAATTGACAAAATCTAAAATAAAAAACTACGTATACTCAAATACATCCATTAAATGCTTGCGTTTCATGCGTAATTTTTAACGAAGAAAATAATAAGATCAACCCCATTACACTAGGTCTAGCCGTTCATGGGATATTTTGGTTTTTTTGTATTTTCTCTACGCCACCTTTGAAAAAATCTGATGTGGGCAACACATGACTTTCCTTATAAAATGCAATGAATTTACTACATTTACAGTTTAAAAAAAATGTTATTCTTATAGTAGATACTTATATTCTTTCCAAGATATAGAATTTTCTTCAATTAGTCGTCATTTTCATTGATTTAGCGTCATTTTTATCCATTTGGCGAGATTTTTGTTAATTTAGAAGCAATTAAAAATGTCCTCAAGTTGGCTATATTCCGCCAAAGTCGTCGCCAGATTCTCGCCAAGCGTTATGGAAGGAGAAATAAGTTATTCTTACAGCAGATAAATGAGTATTGGTGTTTAAATACAAAAGTATTACTCAAAGTATCTTTTTTCATGAATGGAACGAGCTAGATCCACGAGAATGATGTCACCCTATTTATTGCATGGTATTACATATGAAAAGTGAACATGTTTCTCAATAGGAATTTTTTTTTCATTTTATATAACTTTTTGATAATTTTTTTGAAAAATATGCAATATCTCGAGAACGGTTCATGTTAGCGTTCTAATATTTATGTCAATCGTTTTCTAATAAAAAATTGCATAAGAAATATATATTTGTGTAACTTTATTAGCGGTTTTGATTTATTGACGATTTTTCAAAATTTCACTCGAAAATTTAGGGGGGTTCTGAAAATTCGATTGCGTATAAAAACAATAGGCTTCCAGTGTTTACGGATTGTGATTTTTGTGCCAAATTTCGTTCGAATCGGTCCATTCGTTCGTCAGTTATCATCTCCAAAGTCTCACTGACACACACACACACACATACTTACACACACACACACACATCACTTCAAAAGTGTTTGATTCGTGATGAGGAATGCTTGAAACGTACTCGCCCGTCGAGAACTCGAATTCGAATTTTCGACCACGTCTTCCTTATACATTATGCATATAAGGAAAGTAAAAAAGTCTAGTTATCAAATGAGAACGAAAATTGATTAAAAGTGAATTAAATTTAATTAAAATAAAGAGAACGTGGATATAAGTCTGCAGGGAAAGTCATGTGCTGCCCACATCAGATTGTTTACGGTTAAAATAAGCTGTATGGGTCTCAGAAAGCGGGCATACAGACCAATTCATCTTTATCAAAACAACTTATGATATTAATTTTTTGGAATAGAAAGGTAACGTCTTTCAATTTTATTTATCCTGCAAGGATTTTTTTTTTGAATACCTAATGTCAACGTTTTTGTCATATTTTAAAAACAGTTATTTGTGCCATTTTTCATTTTTTACAGCCGCATGAACGTTGAATCCTCTTTACTTTAAGAACTTTGTGTCAAGAGTCGGTGCAAAATTAAAATATGAAAAAAAAATGTCAACAGGAGATAGAAGTACTTCCCACTCAAAATGAAATATTTCATCCTCCAGTTTCGCTTAAAAAAAATTTACGAACGTGTTTTCCTCCCTCTGAAGGCATAAAATCATCATCTGATTTTCATATGTGCAATGCTTATAAGGATGCATGTGTTAGTCATTATAGTACATTAGTACGTTCATATGTTTTTATAAATTGCTTATATATTAATATAAAAAACCCATAACCTACATTTGAAATTTGTGTCCACTTTTTGTAAAAAAATAACTCCAGTTACCCTGTAGGTTGAAGAAATAAATTATGATTTATTTAGTCCTAAAATAAATTATGGTTTATTCAGTTATTTTGAACTCACGAATTAGATAATTTTCAGAAAGTGAATTTGAGTACTTCCTGATTGATTAGGAATTTGATTACTTTCAGTTAACGAATCAAATAGTCTGGCGTTCTACATTTTTTTATGCAAACGAGGTCATCATTTGCTACAAACAGTTTACCCTGATACTTATAATACTGATATTTACTGGATGAAAAAGTCTGGATGAAGATGTGAGCAGCACATAACTTTCCTATATAATGCAATGAATTTACTACTTTTATAGTAAAAAAATAGGTTATTCTTATAGTAGATACTTAAACTCTTTCCAAGATATTGAATTTTCGTCAACGAGTATCTATTTTATTGATTTAGTGTCATATTTATCCATGTGGCGAGATTTTTATTAATTTGGCAACATTTAAAAAAGACGCCAAGTTGCCGACATTCCGACAAATTCGTCGCCAAAATCAGCAAGCATAAGGGTGGAGAAATAAGTTCTTCTTATAGCAGATAAATGATTATTGGCGTTCAAGTAAAAAAGTATTATTCAAAGTATCTTTTCTCCTGAATGGAACGAGCTAGATCCACTAGAATGATGTCACTAAATTTATCGCATGATATTACATATGAAAAGTGAACATGTTTTTTAACAATTAATATTTTTATTTAATTTATGGGATATTTTTATAAATTTATTTGAAAAATGTGCAATATCTCGGAAACGGTTCGTGCTAGCGTTCTAAAATTTGTGTCTATCGTTTTCTAAGGAAAAATTACATAAGAAATATCTGTTTGCGTAACTTTATTAAAGGTTTTAATTTTTTGATGATTTTTTCAAAATTTCCTTCGAAAATTTGGGGGGGGGGGGGGTCCGAACACCCGATTGTGTTTAAAAACAATAGACTTCCAGTATTCATGGATTGTAGTTTTTGTAACAAATTTCGTTCGAATCGGTCCATTATTCGTCAGTTGTCATCTCCAAAGGCTCACTGACACACACACACACACACACACACACACACACACACACACACATACACACACACACACACACACACACACACACACACACACACACACACACACACACACACACACACACACACACACACACACACAGACATTACCTCAAAAACGTCTGATTCGTGTTCAGGGATGCTTGAAACTTGCTCTCCCGTCGAAAACGCGAATTCGAATTTTTGACCTCGTCACGCCTCGTCACAATACTTTCCTTATACATTATATGTATATAAGGAAAGTAATACTTACATAAATATATTTACAAAGTTGGGAGCAAACTCCCATTACAAAAAAGTAACATCCTGTGACAATGCATGAACTTAAAACTCTTGTCGGCATGGAATAGCTAATACTTCCTGAGCATTGCTTCTTTATGAACCTCCATGGAAATACAAAAATTCCGCCTTGCCACTTTTCCGGCATGAAAGGAGAACTATTGTAAAATAAGTTTAATTACTTTTTAAGTGCAAAATTATTTTTAAAATACCTGCTTCTTAACTATAATAAATAAAATAAAATCTGATGTGATCTGCAATTGTTGTTCTCCACATAATTCAATAATATTACTTCTCTCAGATTTAATTCGATTTAACGCCCCATAAATTGAAAATTGGGTAATTTTGGCAGCAGTGTCCAAGATGAGTAACTCATTCGCGTGCAAAATCCTCCTCAAAATACATTTTACATTTAATTAATATCTCATCAAATTAAATGACTATTAGCAAATCCTTTTACGTCGAAATACAAAACTAAAATAAAATGTGTCTTAACTCTTACAAGGAACAAATTAGATACATGAGAATGATAGTATCAGAAATTTGATGTATAATATTGCATATGGAAAATGAACCTATTACTTTCCTTATATACAATAATGTATGAGGAAAGTATTGTGACTGGGTCAAAAATTCGAATTCGAGTTTTCGACGGGAGAGCACGTTTCAAGCATCCCTGATCACGAATCAAACATTTTTGAGGTAATGTCTGTGTGTGTGAGTGAAAGTATTTGTGTGTATGTGTCAGTGAGCCTGTGGAGTTGATAACTGACGAAATAATGGACCGATATGAATGAAATTTGGTTCAAAAATCACAATCCGTGAATACTGGAAGCCCATTGTTTTTATATCCAATCGAATGTTCAGAACCCCCCTAAATTTTCGAGTGCAATTTTGAAAAAATCATTAGAAAATCAAAACCTTTAATAAAGTTACGCAAATAAAGATTTCTTATATAATTTTTCATTAGAAAACGATTGACACAAATTTTAGAACGCTAACATGAACCGTTCTCGAGATATTGTACATTTTTCAAAAAAATTATAAAAAAGTCTTATTAAAAAAAATTCCTATTGAGAAATATGTTCACTTTTCATAGGTAATACCATGCGATAAATTGGGTGACATCATTCTCGTGGATCTAGCTCGCTCCATTCAAGAAAAAAAATCCTTTGGGTAATGCTTTAGTATTTGAACGCCAATAGTCATTTATCTGCTATAAGAGTTATTTATTACTCCATCCATAACGTTTGGCGAGATTTTGGAGATGAATTTGGTGATATGTCGGCATCTTGTTTAAATGTTGCTAAATTAACTAAAAACTCACCAAATGGATAAAAATGAGAAATATCAATGAAAATGACGGCTAATTGATGAAAATTCAATATCTTGGAAAGAATATATCTCTTATAAAAGTAACATATTGCTTTACTGTTAAGGAAAGTCATGTGCTGCCCACATCAGATTTTTTGATAATACGAATGACTTTTTTTTTTTAATTTTATGTAATTTTGCGAAATTAATTTGAGTATTGCGAAATTATATTGAGTACAGTTCAATACAGTTCTTGTTACCGTTCTAAAATTTGTGTCATTGGTTTTATAATAAAAAATAAAGTATAAAATGCTCATTTATTTAACAGCATCGAAGGTACTGAACTTTTAATATTTTTTTTTCAAAAAGTCATTCGTAAGTCGTGTAGCAATCTTGAAAACAGTGCATACTAGCTCTCCAGTGTTTGTATCTTTCGTTGTCGGATGAAAATATTTGCCTGAACTAAATACTTATTTATTAATATTTAAGGTCCTGTTTTTTTAATAACATTTTAAAAATTCATGCGGAAATTTTAAGCGTCTTTCCAAACATTCTATTATATTTAAAATCAATAGGAACCCTGCTGGAGACATTTTTAACTCAACGCTATGACTCTGACCTATCAGGCTTTAGCCCCGGTATCAAACCCCGTCATTGCCAAGTTGGGGATTTCACATTCTTGCTAAACGTCTATAGATTTACCAGACACACAATCTAACATACATACATAGATATCACCTCAAATACGTACCAGTTGAGTTCAGGTATGCTCTTAAAACGTGCTCTGTAGGAGGAAACTTGAATTCTCGTTACAATACATTTCCCACAATTATACTATGAATGCAGGAAAATTAATACTGATTTTAAAAATTAGAGAAGCAATGTGCTTTTATTTCTTTCCACCTAGATATAGAATATACACTGTACAATATTGAACATTAATATATTTTTATCATTCAATAAAGTCAGATTTTTAAAACATTTTCTTAAATTACATAAATGTAATACTGCGTTCCAAAAAAAGGAAAAAATTGGATATGTCAAGGCTCAAGCGAAATTAAAATAAGAAGAGGTGAAAGTAAAAAAACAATTCTGATTCTTGTAAAAATATTTTCTCTGCACTTTTATTGAGAAAAGAAACTTAAAAAGGATATTTTCCCCTCGCCGTAGGCTTAAAATCTGTATCTATTCTTGTCCGCAATACGTGGAAGGCGAACATTTCATTTTACTCTACTTTAAAGTTCGAAATGTTGAGTATTTCTTAAATCTTCTTTCACATACACAAAGTACCCAAGTAGCACCGGCGCGTTCAAAGCACATACAGATTTAGTAGTACGAAAACGTTCCGATCACGTACTACGGGCACGTATACAGTACGTACTATGGGTACGTACAGAGCACGTTCTAGTAGTACGTGCCGAATGACGTCTATTTGTCACAGCTAAACACCGTCGAAAAGTACGTACAGAATTGGTGCTATAACACAGCTTTTTCACGTGGTATAGCACGTCGAATGCTATTGTTCAGAGAACTTTTATAGTACTATAGATAGGCACGTGTTTCTAGAACCATTTGATAACGTTATATTGCACGTCGAATAAGCGTGTTAAGACACCTAGATTGGAACCCCCCTCCCCCTCCCCCCCCCCCGCAAATGGGAGATTGGTAAAGCACGTGACTCGACACACACAAAATCAATAATGAACTGGTTTATGACGTACAATGCTGAGCAAATCAAGATATATACACCTACGTATGTTTTGGAAATTAACTGGATTTCCGTCTTCAATGTAAAAAGTATTTTTACACTGAAGAAAATCCAGTTAATTTTCGAAACGTACATATGTTTATTAATCTTGATTTGCGCTGTATTTTACGTTGTAAGCAAGTACATTTTAGCAGAAATGGTGTTAGGATTTTTTATAATTCACTTTCACTAATTTACATGTCTAATATATGTATATATGTGTGTGTGATGTGCTCCCAAGTAGAGGTTAAAACTACGATTTTTGAATATGATTAACGTAATCTCTCACCACTTCTTTAAATCCTATAATAATGTTAAATATTTGTTTCACTTTTCAAGTCAAAATTATGTAAATGTCACATGAAAGTCTAACATTAAAATTTAAAGAATGACTTATTTTAGAATGCAAAAAATCAATCAAAATTAATATTTTGAAATAATATGTATGCAAATTATTACTTATGTTCTTTTACTCAGATATAAATTAAAGCCTCAACTTATCTATTTTATTATTTTCCTGTTATTGAATTTTAAAACATTTTTCTGTAACGTTTACACATTTTATAAGGTAAAAAGTGAATAAGTAGAAATATTAATCAAACATACATTTAGTTAAATGTGTCAAAGATTTTCTTGCACAAAATTTAAATGTTGTCTTTTGATTCTCAAGGACATTTTTGTCACCCTTTTATTTAATTCATCCTATAAATATTAACATTTGAAGAATACCATTCATAGAAGTTATTTCCAAAGGGATAAAACTTGATTGAAGAGAAAAAATAATTTAGGTCCCAGCTTCTTTTTACAATTCTATTGTAGGTCTTTGAGTTTGACAATATCTCCAGGCCCCCGAATACCCTCTACACCACTGATTGAGGTTGTTCAGTCTTGACCAAAATAAACTTAATCAGAAGAAAGTTACTGTTTAGAAAAAAAATTGCTCAAACCGCTGATTGGAATAATCCACAAACACACACAGAAAAGAATTATTTTGTTATTTAATAGCATAAAAGGTTGATTAAAATTATCAACCAATTTAGGAAGCCTTCAAAATTAAAAGACCAGCAATAATGAAGGCAAGAACTGCCTTTGCCTCTAAAACTGGTTGATAGTTTTAATCAATGTTTTATGGTATTAAAGTAAAGAGTTTTTTTATAGTGGTGCATATTTTAAGCTGCTCACATTGGTCTTGTAAACATTTTAGGCTTATCTTCTTCAAAGAAAGGTATACCTTCGGCACGGGATCAGTTTTCTTCCAACAATGTCATGTTCTCCTTATTAAAGTTAAAATTTTGATGTTTCCTAGGGTGTTTGTCCACAAGGTATCTATATTAGTTTGCAATCGAATAGCTTTGGAATTTAGATCTATGGGTCTAGACTCAGGATGTGTGTGTGTGTGTGTGTGTTATCAAGTAAAATTTAATTAATTAATTTAAATAATGTAGTTAAACTTCAATTGAAGAGCTTAATTCCAGAAAATATAAATCACTGTTGCTTCTCATATACAATTGAGTTGATACTGTGAAGATAGAATCTTAAAATGCTACAAGGCACTTAATCTCTAATGAGAACAATGTAAAATAATGAAAATTTCTTTGAAAAATTTATAAATCGCGGTGATGTTTCTATTCTATTTAAAACATCTGAGTGAGACTAAGGTATGGATTTCACAGCCAAATCTGCTGACGGTGAAAACTTTAAACTTCATATATTCGTGGGACTTGGTATAATGGAAAATATCTTATATTTAGGAATTTGGTACAGATGTATTTTGATCATTTCTTCATTCTTGGCGAGTGTAGGTGAGATTCTGGCAATTCCTGCTGCGATTCAGAGAACATTCCATTCTGGAAACCCTTTCCATGTCCTTTTTCGCCGTTTTGGCGCCAAGGTAAAAATCGCAACATTCCCATCTGGCAATGTTTTATGCTTCTTTTATCTCCCTTTTGTCGTCTTTTGTCACCTTTTCGTCGTCTTATGTCGCCAAGGCAAATCCAGAAAATTTTCTAATTTTCATGTTGTGTTATGAGCCACAAAACACCTATTGCACAAACAGCTATTGCTACTTGCGACCTCCGAAAGCCAGCAGAGCCGGATTCTGAGATATTCTCAGCGGGCGTAGGCCCATGTTTGAATTGCTAATGATCAACTGATCAAATGTTGCACAAACGGCGACAAAAGGACGACAAAAGAACGACAGAAACGCGTAAAACATTACCAGAATGGAATGCTGCCATTTTTACCTTAGCAAAAAAATGCCGACAAAAGACGTGAAATGAGCTGCTAGAATGGAATATTCTTCAAATCATAGCAAGGATTACCAAAATCTTACCTAAAATCCCCCAAAATGGAAAGGGTTTATACTGCATCTGTTCCCTAAATTTTGTTCGATAAATTTATAAATCGAGAAATATTTTGTTCTAGCATTCTTTTAGGTATAACTCGCAAACGTTTAAACATATAAACTCCGATTTTATACCATCCTGCGTGTAGAAAATAATATATTTTATTTTCTAAGGAACTCTATTTTTTTTAACAATCCCACCTTGAGATATTTTAATTTATACTTACAACAGACATGTTTCATATATTTTATTAACGAATGTATTTATAGTCTTTAATTCCATTCTGGAACTCTAGTAACTAGGTTACGTGTAGAATACCGAAATCGCGTGTGAGATATTGTTTAAATAAAATGATTGAAAAATAATATTATAATTAATTGATTTGTTTGAAAACGTTGTAAATAATAGCAACACAGTGTGATCGGAGATGGCATATTGTTTCACATACCACAATTTCCATGTCAACAGAACTGTAAAATGTGCGCCATTATTATGCATTAATTTGAAGCAGCTCTCTCTCTCTCTCTCTCTTCTCTTTTAATATTCAGAACTTTTATTAAGTGCGTAGGGGCCACATTGAGTGATCACTAACTATTGCGGTCTTGCGAAAAATTGATGAATATGGCTAGTCCGTCTCATACACTGCGGACTCTGCGGTGTAGCTTTTATATTGGGATAGGGAGGAGAAACGGTATGAACAGTCTCAGGCATGAGCTAGAAGACTGAAGGTTATTTAGACCATTGAAGTGCCAATGCAAAAATATTCCATAAACGCATCTGGGATTTTTATTAAAGGTCTCCATATAAAAAATTGGTTGCATAAGACAACATATTGAACAGTTATTTCGCCCTTGCTGAATGACTTCTAACAAAACGTGTCAGGTACAAACAATTTTCATCAGAGATCTTTACTTTGACATTATAATCTTTGCAATATTCTCATAATTTTTCCAATCAATTAAACAAATTCTTAATTCCAGAAATGTGAGTTTATAGGTGAGTTTATAGGTTAGTAAATTTTAAAGATAAAACGAATAAGATCATCAGAAGCTTTTTAAAATGTTTTTGTTTTGGGGAATTTTTAAGATCTGACGACATTTTCAAATACGTTAAGTTACCTAACGAAAAAGAAGATGCATTAAAACTGCAAATTGGATATAATATCAAATACGTATCTGTGTCATTTTGTGCAACTAAACTCAATTTCATGGTTTACGAAAGAGAAAAGGAATGTTTGTGTCTGAAGGGAAAGTCATGTGCTGCCCACATCACATTTTTCCTTACCTTATATACATAATGTATAAGGAAAGTATTGTGACGGGGTCGAAAATTCGAATTCGAGTTTTTGACGGGAGAGCACGTTTCAAGCATCCCTGATCACGAATCCAACAATTTTGAGGAGATGTCTGTGCGTGTATGAAAGTATGTCTATGTGTGTGTGTGTGTGTGTGTGTGAGTCTATGGAGACGATATCTCACGAACGAATGGAGCGATTCGAATGAAATTTGGTACAAAAATCTCAATCGGTGACTCGGTCAGACCCTATTGTTTTAAAACAAAATCGAATGTCCAGAACACCCCTAAATTTTCGAAAGAAATTTTGAAAAAATCATCAAATAATCAAAACCTTTAATAAAGTTACACAAATATATATTTCTTATGTCATTTTTCCTTAGAAAACAATTGACATAAACTTTAAAACGCTAGCATGAACCGTTCTCGAGGGATTGCACATTTTCAAATAAATTTATCAAAAAATCCCATAAATTAAAAAAGATATTAACTGTTAAGAAACATGTTCACTTTTCATATGTAATATCATGCGATAAATTGGGTGACATCATTCTCGTGGATCTAACTTGTTCCATTCACGAGAAAAAATACTTTGAGTAATACTTTTGTAATTGAACGCCAATAGTCACATATCTGCTGTAAGAATAATTTATTTCTCCATCCATAACGCTCGGCAAGATTTTGGCGACGAATTTGGCAGAATGTCGCCAACTTGGCAACTTTTTTAAATGTTGCCGAAAATCTCGCCAAATGGATAAACATGACGCTAAATAAATGAAAATGACGACTAATTGAAGAAAATGCAATATCTTCCAAAGAATATAAGTATCTAATATAAGAATAATATATTTTTTAACTGTAAATGTAGTAAATCAATTGCATTATGTAAGGAAAGTCATGTGCTGCACACATCATATTTTGTACTATTATGATAAAGGTTATGACAGAAATGAACCTCAAACAACATGAAAAATGGGTGTATGAGAAAGTCGAGTGGAGTCTTACACTCCAGGTTTCTTTCGTATGCTTTAAAAACTACTTTTATACCGTTTCTCATTTTATTACAAAGCACTTGAATATAAAACTTGATTTTCAGAAATGTGTTGAATGTGTCAGGACTTAAAACCGAGTTCAAATATGAAAAGATAGTGAAGACTAAGTAAAAGCCTTTTTCACTCCCATAGAAATATTTTATCTTCCAGTATTTGCTTAAAAGGATATTTACAAAAGTAATTTTACTTAGATTGTAAGGCATAAATTCTTCATCTGACATTCATATACACGTTGCTTTTAAGGTGGGAATTTTATTTTGCCTTCTACTGAACAAAATATGGTATTTAAGTGTCGTATAAACTAATAGAGGTGCATAATAATTTTCTTGAGAATGAGAAATATGTTTTTACTTTCGTTATATACATATTGTATAAGGAAAGTATTGTGAATTGGTCGAAAATTCGAATTCGAGTTTTCGATGGGAGAGCACGTTTCAAGCATCACTGATCACGAATCGAACATTTTTGAGGTGATGTCTGTGTGTGTGTGCACGCGCGGGTGTGCGTGTGTGTGTGTGCGTGTGTGTGTGAGTGTGCGTGTGTGTGTGTGTGTGTAAAAGTATGTGTGTGTGTGTGAAAGTATGTGAGTGTGTGTGCGTGAAAGTATGTGTGTGTGTGAAAGTATGTGAGTGTGTGTGCGTGAAAGTATGTGTGTGTGTGTGTGTGTGTGTGTGTGTGTGTGAAAGTATGTGTGTGTGTGTGCGTGAAAGTGTGTGTGTGTGTGTGTGTGTCAGTGCGTCTGTGCGTCTGTGGAAACGATATCTCACTAACAAAAAGTGCGATTCGAATGACATTTTGAACAAAAATCACAATCCGTGAATACTGAAAGCCTATTGTTACTTTCCTTATATACATAATGTATAAGGAAAGTATTGTGACGGGGTCGAAAATTCAAATTCGATTTTTCGACGGGAGAGCACGTTTCAAGCATCCTTGATCACGAATCAAACATTTATGAAGTGATGTCTGTGTGTTTGTGTAAGTGAGTCTGTGGAGACGATACCAGACGAACGAAAGGACCGATTCGAACGAAATTTGGCACAAAAATTGCAATCCGTAAACACTGGAAGCCTATTGTTTTTATACGCAATCGAATGTTCAGAACCCCCCTAAATTTTTGAGTGAAATTTTGAAAAAATCGTCAAAACTTTAAAACCGCTAATAAGTTACGCAAATAGACATTTCGTATGTAATTTTTCATTAGAAAACGATTGACATAAATTTTAGAACGCTAACATGAACCGTTCTTGAGATATTGCACATTTTTCAAAAATATTATCAAAAAGTTATATAAAATAAAAAATATATATTTCCTGTTGAGAAACATGTTCACTTTTCATATGTAATACCATGCGATAAATTTGGTGACAATATTCTCGTGGATCTAGCTCGTTCCATTCATGAAAAGAAATACTTTGAGAAATATTTTTGTATTTGAACGCCAATAGTCATTTATCTGCTGTAAGAATAACTTATCTCTCTGTACATAACGCTTAGCGAGATTTTAGCGACGAATTTGGCGGGATGTCACCCACTTGACAATATTTTTAATTGTTGCCAAATTAACAAAAATCTCGCCAAATTCATAAAGATGACGCTAAATCAATGAAAATGACGACTCATTGAAGAAAATTCAATATCTTGGAAAGAATATAAGTATCTACTATAAGAATACATTTTTTTTAACTGTATAAGTAGTAAATTCATTGCATTATATAAGGAAAGTCATGTGTTGACCACATCAGATTTTTTTAAAATGTAATCGAATGTTCAGAACTTCCCTAAATTTTCGAGTGAAATTTTGAAAAAAATCAGCAAAAAATCGAAACTTTTAATAAAGTTACGGAAATAACCATTTCTTATGTAATTTTTCCTTAGAAAACGATTGATATAAATGTTAGAACGCTAGCATGAACAGTTCTCGAGATATTGCATATTTTTTAAATAAATTTATCAAAAAATCCCATGATTTAAAAAAAATATATTAACTGTTGAGAAACATGTTCACTTTTCATATGTAATATCATGCGATAAATTTGGTAACATCATTCTCGTGGATCTAGCTCGTTCCATTCATGAGAAAAGATATTTTGAGTAATACTTTTGTATTTGAACGCCAATAGTTATTTATCTGCTATAAGAATAACTTATTTCTCCATCCATAACGCTTGGCGAGATTTTGGCGCCAAATTTGGCGGAAAGTCGCCAACATGGCGACTTTTTTAATGTTAACGAAAATCTCGCCAAATGGATAAAAGTGACAGATAAAAATGAAAATGACGACTAATTGACGAAAGTTCAATATCTTAGAAATAATATAAATATCTAATATTAGAAAAACCTATTTTTTATTGTAAAAGTAGTAAATTCATTGCATTGTATAAGGAAAGTCATGTGCTGCCCACATCAGATTTTTTATAAATATATTGGAGATATCTCCAATTGTTTACACTTTATAAAATGCAGAGTAAGTTAAAATAATTACAGTGTGTTCAAAAATTTGATAATGGATTGTTTATGGCTTAATGTTTGAGACATTATAAGACAGAATTTAATCGCATTCGGGGTGTGATACGACCGTAATGCTGTAGTTTAATTTTAAATAATGTGTCGCAAATTGTTGAATGGCTTTGTAATGTAAGAACGGATGTAACATTTTTCATGTAGAGTAATCCCCTACACATGAGCCACACATGTATCACACTTCTGGAAGTCGAGTGAACTGCAACGTTACTGCTCAATTTAACCTTATCAATGAATAACCTCGAAGAATATTGAAACCTTTTATGTTTTAAGAAAACCCATTTGGTTGGACACTTGTATATTTTTTCTCTCTGTATAAAAAAATATCCCGCGTACTTTTGCCCCTGCATTAAGAACAGATGGAAAACTTTACATTAGATTTTGATTTCAAATGTGATGAATCTCTAGTGGAATTTTAGTTTAAGCCTCAGTTAATTTCATATTAATTAATATAAAATGTAGCGTTTCTAGTATAAGCAAATTTCAAACCGACTTCCACCTTCTCTGTGATTGGTGGCTGGCAGAAATGTCACAAAAGACAATTGCCAGACTAAGAACTAGACACCTAGGTGGTATGAAATGTAATGCGGATGGCACCAGAACCTACAAATACTGTAGAAACACGCCCAGATGAAAAGCTTACACTGGGACACATATTTGACTGTCCAGCAATACTTGCGGCTTTGCAATGCATTGGCGAATTCCCTTTCCAGGGAAATCTTTATAATGAGAAGATTGTGGATCTCGCTAGGGCAGTAATATCTGCACATGGTTCAATCTGACCTCTTATGGACACGACACCAACCAACCAACCAGAAACGTCACAACGATGTCCAATGACTGAACTAGATTTTAAATTCTAATGCGATATATCTAGTAATTAAAAATTAGTAGCCAATTTTTCATGATCGTCATAAATAAATAATTGGTTACCCTATACAACTCTGATTTGGGTCATTTTTATTATAAAAAGCCACCAAAGTGAAAACAGTTTTGTCGCACTAGAAACGAAATTCGAATAAGCTCGATCTGGTGGTAGGCCGTTAGAAATATATGCAGTAAACATAGCTTCTGGAACTTATATAACGAAGTTCACTATTGGACTGATGGATGCCAAATGTCGGCATTTTAAAGTAATTTAGGGTTCTTACAAGAAAGTCAGGTTGTTACCAAAGTTATGTGCAAAGTATTCTAAAAATAGAAAGATCCTCTGGGTTGGTGAGCGTAGTAAATATAGGGTCGAATTCCTTATTTAAATAAATAAATCATATTTTATCTTCTAAAAATCTACAAAGTTTCGAAACTTTCACTTTCACGGCAAAGCAGAGCAAACGAAAAAACATTCAATCGAAATATGGTTCGTATTTGCAATTGCATTTTTATCCTACTTGACAAACAGAAATAGATTTTGAAATGCGGTTTAATGACACATTTTTGTACATGAATTATTTTATCTTTAAATTACAATGAGCGTCATTAATAGCCTGTGAAATAATCAAAACAGATGAGAAGCAACTGCCATTTATTTGCTGGACAAAGGCGTTTGTTCTCTGTGTTTACTGCTTAAATTATTTATTGCGGTCCGCACATATATATATTCGCTACTGTATACAATGCACACTGTAATGCATACTCTCAAAGGGAAAAAAGGATAATCCAGACACAAAATTCATGATCTGTATATAAATGTAAGAATGACAGATGGGAAAATTAACTTTTCCCATTATGGGATTTGTAGATCTGGAAATTATAAATAATACATGCTTATATTTTTAAATAATAAAATAGTAATTTTCTCTCTCAGCGGCTACTTATCGCATTACGTACGATGCTGTATGTATATTATTGTTGGCAAAAGTGTTATTATACTATTATTTTTACTAAAATGTATTCCTTGAAATATATATTTCTTAAGATCTAAAATAGATAGAGATTTGATAAGACCTAATTAAGGTTCAGAATTAAATTGCGGAGGAGATAGAGTTATTCATTAATGATTTTCACATCCGGTCCTTTTCCCATTTCCAATTCAAAAATTTTCAATTTACTTGACACATAAATTTCTCAAAACTTTCTATAGATAGAACTTTGATGATAACTGATATAAATATATCATCTAATCTTGGTGGAAGTAGAGTTGTTTAAGGATTTGCACTACCGTTTTAACATTTTTGGTTCAATTTTATTTTCATGAAACATGTACGCTATTTTCAAGACTTTCTGTAGATAGTGTGTTAAAGAATGACTGATATTAATTTAGGATCAAATTTCAAAGAAAGTCGAGAATCTATTAACGATTTTCGTTTCCTTTTTTTCACTTCCGGTTAAAAATTTTCTTTGAAACAGCCATTTCCGAGGATTGGCTATAGATTGCTCTTAGTTATATGGTGACCAATGTGGGTTTAGAACCGAATTCCAGAGGAGATAGGCGGGTGTTCTTAGGAGTTCAACTTCCGATTCTAGAGGTCAACCAAATATTTAATGGAAGCAAAATATTACTTGCAAGAAAGCGCTCATGCTAACGACCATATAAGAAATACGAAACTAAACCTCGGTAACTGTTATTTGGAATGAGAGCGCAATTCCAACTTTGGCTGTTTCACATAGTAGATTTTATTAATATGAAACTGTCCATTTCAAGCTGAGCTAGTTTTCTGTTATTTCGTTAAAGGTCCCTGATTAGGAAATATAAGCCACCCCCCCTGAAATTAAAGTTGGTACTTACATCATAATTAACAGCGGTTATGAACCAGTTTTTCTCTTTTCATGCACATGAATACATAGACCAGATAGCATTAATGCCAATTTCTAGAATGACGGCATGAAAACTTACTATGGACCACATCAACGCATAAAACGAGCAAAACCGTTCAATGTATGCTGTTATCTGTAATAGAAGTTTGATCTTAAATTCGGAAATGCGCTCGTTTAGGTAATTTCTGTAAGTATACCTCGAAAATGTTAATCCAGCACTGCAGGCAGATATCTCAAAACGTTTAATTCGTTTAAAGCTATGCTTAAATCACATGAACCCGCCTTAAAATCGAGTTTTCGACTCCGGAACTTTACTATACAGTGCGCCGATCCGGTGGTCGAGGTGTCAGGGGCATGCGTTTCCGTCTGATCGCTGGATTGCCGGGTTGCGGATTCGAATCCCGCCAGCCGGCATGGCTGTTGTCATGTCGAGGCCAATCCATACTTCCGCCCTTCGTGGAGCTTCTATAAAAGTGAAGTTGCAAATATCCACCCTTTCGCCATGGACACCCTGGGGGGGGGGGCTTGTGAACGTGGTGCGTAGGCCCCCCTTCACCACGGGGGAATTAGTAACGAACGAACGAACTATACAGTGCATACGGCAGAACAACAACGGAACACCTTAAATATATTAGTATATTCGAAGCCTGCGTCCTTTACCTGCGTCTCTTTAGCTCAAAGAGACTTGCCTGACAAGAGATTACTTGTCTTACCATGTGTTAATATCAGTTTGGGGACATAAAGGACAAGTTCTGAACGAACTTGGTGTTTACTACCGAAATAAGCCATTGGCATCGAGAAACCGTTGAATAATATGCATTTGCAGAAGATAATTTTTGGCTGACAGTATCGGAAATTATTTTCAGCTAATGTGTATTTGCAGAAGATAATTTTTTGAGTGACAGCACCGAAAATTATTTTCAGATAATGTGTATTTGGAGAAGATAACTTTTATCTGACGGCACCGAAAATTATTTTCAGCTATATCAGTGTAAATAACATCGATTCACATTATGTTTGCTATATAGCATGCATAGTATAGTTTGCTGTAAGTAAATAGCATGATGACCTATCCTCATTCCTCTTCTCCCATAAAAATAAAAATGACTACATTTATCTTTATAATTATTTGTTTAAAAATATATCTTGAGTTTGAGTCGTTGTAGGACTTTCTCATACATTATTATCTGATACTGTTCATGCCTACTTATCATAAAAAATATCAGAATATAAAAAATTGTAACTCTTATCAGCTTTCGTTCACAAGTTGATATTTTAATATAATTCGTGATATTGATTTTGAAATTTATTGTTTTCTTGTTGATAACATCGTAATGACTCCGATGAAATCATTATTCTTATTCATGGTTATATAAGCTATTTTGATACTTTTAAAATTCATAGCTTAGTTCAAATTATCAAATAATCCCCCTTTCCCCATATGCTATATAAGGTGTTTCAAAAAATCTGATCAGGCTTATATTAGTGCTAGACACAAACTTGCAACTCAAAACTTGTTTTAAATACCGATAATACTTATATTAAAACAAATTTTAAACTGTATGACGTATTAGAATAAAAATGCAGAAAATAACTTGTTATATATCGCCCGAAGCAAATAGAGTTTGATCACAGAAATCGAATAAAATCTTAAACCCATTAAAAATTGACGATTCTAGGTGAAAGATTCGTCGTGATATCCGTGAGATCAATTTTATGGGTCCACCCATATATCAATTGAATAGTGGTTTGCAGCAAAAACAAGTACATAAAGGATTTATCATTGTTTTAAATGGTTACTGATGTTATGAAAATTTAAAAATTAGACTAATTCGATTCAAATTTTAATGATAAGAATCATAAAAACTCAGTTTAGCTCTAGTATTTCACATAATGTATCTGCAGAGAACAATTTAAAGCGCAACAATTCAGCAGTTATCGTGCCCATACCTGACAAACATGCGCATTCCACAAATATTCCAAATGGTGTCTGTACTTCATGAAACGTGTTTATCCGCCAAAATATATAGAATTCAAAAATTTTCGATGCTCTTACTTAAAATGCTTTTACTCTACTGCAGTAGTAGTAGTAATATCTAAAATGATTCTTCATCTACATTCATTTCCAAAAGTTAAGAAAGCAATGAAAATTTTCATTTTTCGAAAGCGTATTTGAATTTGAGTGGCTGAAAATGGCTGCGGATGTAGATGGCAGTATGCAAATATCGTATGTTACATCCAATCGAGATTGACTGTCCGGATATATGCTAATTAAGCAGTCGTTGGAGACGCCAGCATTCTGAAGGGTTTGAGGTAGTGCATTTAAATGCTGAAACGAAGTGTTTAGAACCTTTGTAGAAATATTTTTGGTGATATTCGTGTTTCTGTGGCTGAAAGAAGACGAATGACAGATAGTGAGCGATGTCGAATGCATTGAAGCAAGACAGTCAATCAAAGATGTTGTTATTTTATTTCGCGTTGATCATTCGGTAATTTCTCGATTATGGAAACAATTCCAAACAAGCCAAACAGTTTTCCAGAGACCTGTGTTCGGTCGTCCAAGGGTTACCACCGCCTGGTGATCGGTATATTACTATAGTAGCCAAGCGGAATCGACGATCTACCTCAACAACTGTTACATCCATGGTTGCAGCGGCACTTGGTAAGAATATGTCTGCCAGTAGTGTGCACCGAAGGCTCTACGTGAAGGAACCACTCCCGAGTACCACGTTTTTGTGTTCCACTGACCGTCGAACCAGAGGGGCAAGATTAAAGTGGTGTCGTCATCATGTCAATTGGACTGTCTCAGATTTGTGCAACGTCTTGTTCACGGACGAGTCCAGATTTGCCCTGGACTCAGATGGTAAGTGTATAAGGGTCTGAAGGGAACGAGGAACAAGCAATCAGGCCAAGAACATCATCGAACATGGCGCATTCAGGGGTGGCAGCGTCATGGTGTGGGCTGGAATTTCAATGGGCTATCGCACAGAGCTGCACATCTTTAAACGCGGCTCTATTGACGGCTGCGGGGTATCGGGATGGAGTCCTAGACCCCATTGTGAGAATCTACGCTGAAGCATTTGGTCCTGATTTGCTCCTTATGAACGATAATGCCAGTCCTCATCGAGCTAACATCGTTGACGAATACCTAGAAAGTGAGGGCATTGCTCATCTGAAGCGGTCGGCATATTCCCCTGACCTTACTCCCATTTAAAACCTTTCGGATGCCCTCGAGCGTGCTGTCTTTGCACGTTTACCTCCTCCAGCCAGTCTCAGAGAGTTGGAAACTGAGCTACTGGAGGAATGACTTTTATCGCATCTGCGATGGTTGATCACCTCATTGAAAGCATGGATAATCATTGTAAAGTTGTGCGATGGCTTGGGGTGGTCACATACCATATTAATGTTTGTTTGGTGTGCTTGCCTTTAAACATCATTTTGTTAATGACTCAAATGTGACGTCATCATGTAACTTACGAAAATTAAATATTTTGTTTCATCTTTCTACCTAACTCTTGTTTCCTTTAATGCATAAACACATTTGCTACCTTCATGTACAATTCTGTGTTAATCCAAGCTTTACTTTTCCATTTTTGTTGAGGTAACCGTCCGCGCTTAACTTTTGGAAGCCAGTGTATTTATTTTTAATCCTACGAATATTATATTTCGTTGAATTTGAAACTCTGACTAAGGAATAAAAAATATTTGAATATTGGAATTTTTTTACCTTTATCTTTTGATTCTGTTACGCTATTTATATTCGGTGGAAAACCATCCGGGAATGTATATTATTGAAATTGCTTTTGATAGACAGCTTTAAAAAGAAATGCGAAAATCCACTTTGAACATTCAGTTTAAAAATGCGGTCCTCAGTTGAAAAAAAACTACGTTTGTCAGTTGCAAAAATGCGCTCCTCAGTTGAAAAATACTGCTTTCGTCACTATTGATGTGATTTTTAGTTATTTGAGTGAGAGTCTCCACTCGACTTTCTCATACATTCATACTTCAGAGGATTTACATCAGTGATTCCTAACCTTTTTGGGCATTGAGATTCACTTTTAATAAGCAACCGAACTGAGCTAAAGTTCGATTTCAATCTGTAGCTACTATAACATACTATCAGAGGCGTAGTTAAGCGGAAGCAGGATATCAACGGTGTTCGATTTTAGTTATGTTGTACGATAGTATTCCCGAAAACTCTACTAAATGTATATCCAAAATGCGATACTAATATTTCATAATTTACAGAAAGAGTTTGAGACTACTGTTTGTTAACTCGAAGTGTTCCGAAATAAGGATTTTCACAAATAATGCAATGTTTTCAAATGTCTGACACAAATCGGAGGTTAAAGCTTTTGATGTAAGAACTCCTTCCTCTTAATTTAAATCAGAGAGATGTTTTTGAATCATCATTTAATTATCTCTCTGGACTTTTAAGGTAAAAAAAAACATTTAAAGTAAAAAATTAATTAAAATATCTCAATCGTTTTCTTAATGAGAAATTTAAAGTAAAATTATATGTTCGCTCCTGTTAAGTACAATGAGGCATTTTCCCCAGTATCATCTAACGATCGACTGGTGTATCGCGATCGACACATAGCACCACTCGTTTAGAATAACTTGTATCATAATCCGTATCAAAATATAAAACATTAATAAGTAAAATAAGTTTTGACAACACATCTGCAAAATGCTTATGATAATTAATTCAATTTTAATAATTTAGTATTTATTTTTAGTCATGTTTTAATTATTTATTTTTAATAATTTATTTGTTATTTGTCATTTTTTACTTTCCATACAATACATTGGTAATGTATAGAGAAAGTATTGGAATCGTGGGGAAAATCTCAATTCGAGTATTCGAAGGATCTACACGTTTTGCGACCTTTAGAACACGAAAAAACTATTTTTAGCGTGACGTATGTGTGTGTGTGTGTGTGTGTGTCTGCCTGTCTGTGCAGATTTTGTATTCACTCTACCTGAAAAACTAATGGCCGGAATATCATAGAATTTGGTAGGTAAGTCTGTAGACGACCCTGGTGCTGATTAGATTTTGTACGATTCGGGATAAAAGAACCTGTCTTTTTGTCGAAATAGCCCACAAAAATTGCCTGTACCCACTCTATCTGAAAAAACTAATAGGCCAAATTTCACAAAATTTGGTAGATAAATCATTACTTGCAAGTAACTCTGGTGCTGATTAGATTTTGGCACGATTTGGAAAAAAGAACCTGCCGTTTTTGGGAAATAGCCTGGAAATATCGTTAAATCTAAAAATAACAGACTACATGTGCTCAAATATATCAATTAAATGCTTATTTCATACGTAATTTTAGACGACGAAAATAATAAGACTAATCCCATTACTCTAGAACTAGCCATTTACGAGATATTTTATTTTTTCGTATTTTCGCTACGCCACCTTTGAAAATTAGTTCAGTTACCAAATGAATACGCACATTGAATTAAAAGTACAAATTCAGTGTAATTTAAAATAATTATGGCTGTTATTTATTGCAATTAAACTCAATTGAATAACCTATTGAAGAAATAAAGAGAACGTGAATATGAGTTTGCAGGGAAAGCCATGTGCTGTCCACATCAGATTTTTTATATTATACTAGTATTTTAGCCTGTCAAAAGCAACGAAACTAACACTACTAAAGAAACAAGTTGCACCTGCTTTTTATGTTTTAGTTAGTTTAACAATTTTTGGCACTTGCAGCCAAAAATAGTCAGCTTAATAGAAAATTGGCCCAGTTAGTTTCTGTTCCGTAGACAATACTATAACCGTTAAAATGTTTAGCCTTCTAGGTCAATGAGGATTTCTTGAAAGCCTGGATTAACTTCCTAAAAAAACTATTTTTTCGTCCTCAATACCGGTCAAGAGAATCGAAAATTAACCTTCATGTTCTGTCCGTTGGTCGATGTTATAAGTATGCAAAGATGCGGTATTTTAGGTCTTTGGGGACTTCCAGAGAATCTGTTAAGACAAAAACACGTTAGACAATTATTATGTAGATTTTAAATTTTAGTGCTTTTGTGCGATATGCGCCCATCATAAGAAGTCAAACGGTTCAAGCACCCTACGGTAAGCTAGTAAATATGCCCATACATACAGAAAGCAATAAAATTTGCATAAATACGAACGTTTAAATTGCTACAAGTGTATTTGCAACATGGTAAATACAATATCTAAATTATTTTGAAAACCATGACATTAAAAAAATTAAATTGGCATAGAAAAGTAAAAGAATGTTGATTTACAGAAAATACTGCAATCCGATAAAATATAAATATTTAATTGCTATCAGATTGCAGTATTTTCTGAAATGCTATAAATAATATTTAATAATGTTTAAGGTATGAAACAGTTAAACAAATAGATACGTGGTTGGTGGTTTAATTTTTGCGGAATTAAGATTTAATCTCCCTACAAAACACAAATTTTGATCCGGATAGTTATTGAAAATTGCATCACTATGTAAATACAAATGGACTCATAAAGGAAAACGATCTAATGGTTATTACAGCTGGCCAAAATAAGGGCTTTGGCAAACAGAAGAGTAAAGTTTTTTGTGAGGATAGTGTGAGATATAACAGTAGATGATTTTATGTTTCTTATATCACTTTGATGTTCTTGATACCCACAGTTGATACCCACAGTTCACGTTGATACCCACAGAACCAGGGGTTTTAACCTCTGCAGGGACTCACAGGCAAAAAAAATTCTAAGGTCTTCTATAAAACTCTTATAATAAAAAAACTCTGATGTGGGGAGCACATGACTTTCCCTGCAGACTTATATTCACGTTCTCTTTATTTTAATTAAATTTATTACACTTTTAATTCAATTTTCGTTCTCATTCGGTAACCGGACTTATTTTCAAAGGTGGCGTAGATAAAATACGAAAAACTAAAATATCTCGAGAGCGGCTAGTCCTTGTATAATGGGGTTGGTCTTATTCTTTTCGTCGTTAAAAATACGCATTAAACGAGCATTTATTGGATATATATTGGATGTATATCTAGTTCTTTAGTTTAGATTTTGACGATTTTTGCGGACCATTTTGCAAAAAAAGGCAGGTTATTTTTTCCGAATCATACCAAAATCTAATTAGCACTAGAGTAACCCAGAAGTGACTCATCTACCGAATTTTGTGAAATTCGGTCCATTAGTTTTTTAGTTAGAGTGGATAAAAGCTTTTGAGGGCCATTTCGCAAAAATAGGCGGGTTCTTTTATTCCGAATCGCACCCAAAACTAATCAGCACCAGACTCGTCCACAAGTGACTTACCTACCAAATTTTGTGAAATTCGGTCTATTAGTTTTTCAGTTACAGTGGATACAAAATCTGCACAGACAGACAGACACACAGACACACACACAGACGTCACGCTAAAAATGGTTTTTTCGTATTCTAGAGGTCTCGAAACATGTAGATCCGTCGAAAACTCGAGTTGCGATTTTCGGCATGATTCCAATACTTTCCCTACACATTACCATGTATTGCAGGGAAAGTAAAAATGTAAATTGAGCACGGAAAATGGGCCCTAGAGTTTCGTGGGCATCCAGCAGTTGCCTGCTTTGCGTACGGTTAAAAACGGCACTGCACATAATCTTTGGTGCTTCAAATATAAAAAGTACAGGTGTTGTCATCCGAGACAAGAGACACCACATACACTCCAGTCTGATTGAAAGGATGACAAATAAATTGATCTGTACGACAGTTAAATTCGAGACAGAAACGAATCAAAGGACGATATATTTTTATATTACATGGAACACTAAGTTTAAATCATTTAAAAAATAATTAAATAAAATTGTTTAAAATGTTTTATCTATCCACTCAAAATTATTGTTTTCAAAGTATGATATATCCCAATATTCCAATTAAATAGTTATTTAGTTAACATACTAGCGGACTTCGCCCGCTAGCAGTTACCCATATAGTAACCACTTATTTAGCAATAAGTTATTTAGCAATAAGTTATTTAGCAACGGGCGATAAAGTCACAAAGCAACAAAAATCCGGCGATATTTAACATGATCCGGCCAAGTGGGTCCATTGCAGAATATTAGGTACAAGGTGAAAATTGCATCAAAATTGGAACAAGAGTTTTTAAACAGATATAAAAAATTTGAAAATAAAAGGGGGGGCGCCCCCTTCATACCAAAAATACAAATAAAAGCGACCGAAACGTAAATTGCAGTAATAAAAAATCACCCTGCCCCAACGATAAATCAGCGTAGATGTTCTAAACAGACAGGGATTCTTTTAAAGATCGCGTTTAAATCCTGATCTGTAATCAGATATAGGAATGACCCAAACTGTAGTTGAAAGAGAAACTAAAAACTTCTTTCTCAGACAACTTCTTTCTATACGACTTTTAAATGAAAGTTATTAAATCCTTAATTTAATTGCATAAAATTAACAAATAATGTGACAAAAATGTAAGTTTTCTAGACTTAAAGAAAGAGGTTTTACGATGACAAATTTTAAGGACCATACCAGGAAAACTGTATTTTTGTGACAGCAGTAATATGAGCAATGCAGAGTTTCGAAATGAAATTTATTAACAGTAATTCAAATCCTTAATTTATTTTAACATATTAAACTTATAACTACGGCGATAAAACACTGATACTGTTATGATGCCACTGGTCAGGGCACCACTTGTTATGTGCTTCAGTCAGCACATTACCGGCATGATCGTAGCGAGTGGTTCGGAAGTCAGCGGAACTCCAGAGTTGCAGGCGTGAGGTTGATGACAGGGAGAAAAAAACTACAGCGCGGTTGAATTGGATAGAAGACATCGACGGTGGCTGTGGGTTCTCCAGAATTCCAGAAGGTTTGGATCAATCGGAAGCATGTCACTAGATGGCCGAAAACGTGCAAAATGGCGATGGTGGATTATCAGCATGCGGTAAGTGTAGAATGGTCGAATAATAAGTCAGGATGCTTTGATGAGTTAAAGAGTCTTCAGATAATATTCTTCTCTTTATTTGCATGATATGATCTCGACAAGTTCTGCAATACATCATGACATTTCATTCCAAAGATGATGAGCATGCATTATATAATTCCACTGGAAAACAGAAGTATGCGGAATATACATTTTCAGGAACAGAATACTTGACATCTCACCATTCTACAAAATACTTGGTTACTATTTAAATTATTGAAGGCGCGATATTTTGCAATGATATTTTATAATTTTAATATTTCAAACTTAACGAATTTAGAATAACAATTTAGTCATCATGCCCCAAGGGCAGAATACGTCCTGTCCCTTCAGGACTTCATCGCCAAATGAACTAATTACATTATTCTTACTTAAGCGTCTTAGTGTAAGTGCGCGCGCTCTTGACGACACAGAGAAGAGTCCCAATACATTTCTATATGAAATGTGAATTCGGTAAACGTAGAAAGCGCGGGAACTGCATCATAACGACAAGCGTTATCGATACAGACCGGGAGACTACAATAAGTCGAAATAAAACAATTGGCGCTTCCTCAATTTAGAATAATATTTAAGAACAGGTTTTAGAATCGAAACGAAAAATAGAATTTGCTGAATATTAAATTTAGAAGGAAATAATTAATAAATAGATGTTATGCATTTCATAACAGTACCACTGGAATGCTATTGTCAGCTAACGATTCTAGAACGACATCTGCAACAGTGTTTTTTCAACACCTCTTGTTCTAGGGCCAACGGCCGTACCGTGCTGAAAACACCGGTTCTCGTTAGATCACCGAAGTCAAGCAGCATCGGGCGCGGTTAGTACTTGGTGGGTGACCACCTCGGAACACCGTGTGCTGTTGGCCATCTCGGGTGCGGTATCCCCGTGGTTTGCGCGCTAGATTTGCACGCTACCACAAATGCCGCCGTGTTCATGCGGAGTACGATCACGTTAAACATGTGGGTCCGTAAGTCCTTCCGAGAGGTTGGTGGTAGGGGAAGGAGGGTACGGTCCCTGTGGATGCCTCCCCCACTGGGTTCCGGTCTAAATTGGGTGGCACTTCCCGGCCGTCCATTCAGTTACCTTACACCTTTCGTTTGCATGATCAAACTCATGCATCTTTGCTTGGGATCAATTTTAGAAGAAACGGGTTATACACAAAAGAATTGGTATTTTTAGTGATGTGGGAAATTTTCAGTTATTCTACTGTTTGGATGTTAAAATGGGGGACTCTCTGCTCCGAAATATTAAGATTTACAAATAAACAATTGAAGGTTTCTAGAGCTAAGAAATGAGGGTTCACGATGACATATTTTGAAGACCATGCTCGAAAACTGTTTATTTCCGACCGTTGTAATATGAACAATATGGAGATTTAAAATGAAAGTGTTTGAATCTCCAATTCGATTGTTAACAAATAAAATGGCACCAAAAACAATAAAAGGTTTCAAAAGCTAAGGAATAGGTATCAATAATGTCATATTTTGGAGACCGTACCTCAAAAGTATTTTAGACAAACATGAGCAATACGGAGATGAAGTAAAATTAAAATCTTAATTTATAAATTTCGAAGTTTCTATCGTAGAAATGTGATTTTTTCACAGAATACTTATAATGATTTTACAATCTTATATTCAAAAATCAAATCTCTAACTCTTAAATTTGCAAATTCATATTTTCAATTTTTCAAATTTTCTGATGTTTTACGCCCATCTCCACATCATTAGCTATGTTTAAAAAAGTGCGAGCTTCTAGGCCAAACAAGGGCTTTGGAATAGAGGCAACATACATACATGCATACGTACATACATATATACATACATACAAACTGCGCGATTTGCTTTTAATATAACCCACATATTGTTAAGAGTAGTATAGTTTACCGAAGGAAGTATTCATATGAAAATCTTAGAGTTCAAATGAATTCGTTTTATAATCATGCGAATGATAAAAAAATGTTGAAGAATTACGTGTAGCTACAACAATAAAAAGTTTTCATATTGCTGTAGCTACACATAAAGTTTCATATTAATACTTACATACATTATCAAACCACACATACATGATACACACACACACATAAACACACACACACGCTTCTTTTCAAATGTCCGAAATGTGTTCCTGTGATTTTAAAACATCTCTTTCATTTAAAACCCTGATTTCGAAATAGTTTTGAAAAACACTACTTTATGTAATAGTAAGTATAAGTGCTAAACCTAGTTTTCTCCTATACCGTAATGGAACAGCAATATTTTATTTCCCATTTTATTCGCTGAAAACTATAAGCCATTTCTCACATGCTTTGATTTATATCAGACAAAAGAAATACCATTTTGAAAATGGTTATTGTGTGGTTTCACTGCTTCCATTAGTTCGAAACATATAACACAAGTCGTAAACGTGTCCTTTTTTTATTTTTACCCCCGGTTTTAGATTGGAAAATATAAAATAGCATCTGCGGTGTTAGGGGATCCACATGATTATATATTTTAATTTTGGTTAAATCATAATTTTTCAAAATATACTTATAACAAGTATCTAGAATTGCGACTGTCCTCCATGGCTCTCGTTTTATCTTACTGTTGTATAGACTATAGAGCAGTGATTCCCAAACTTTTACGTCAACCTTACGAATTTGATTTTGATTTGAAGAATCCTTCTGATTTTTCAAGGTTTAATTTCTTTTAATTAACTTCTGGGGTCGGAATCAAAAGTAGTGCAAAGGTTATGTATGCATAGGGACGATTGCTTATTCATGTTCAGCACCGAAGCATCAAGGGAGACAAATTAAACAGAGTCATACCAAATAATTTGTGACCAGATAACTTCGTTTTAATTATGTATAATTCGAAATAAATGTATGAAATATTTATTGAGCAAATAAACTAAGAAAGATGTAGATAGATGCTTGCTCTGAAATGCTAAATTATTGGGATTTGACATTTTTAATACGTCTGAACTTCTTCTATGTGAATCGTAAATTAAAATTTTAACAGGTAAAAAGATTGGTGAATGGTATATTTATTTTACTTTTTCCTTTGATTTTTAAATACTAATTAAAATTGAGTCTCCATGCATTGTGTTTTCCAGCATATAATGTTTCTGAATCGGTTTCACAGAAAAATACAAAAGAGGGGTTCCACTGTAACAAAAAAAAATTGCAAAATGTCACTAAATATTTTCATTGTAGTTCAGTTATTATATTTTATTGTAGTCTTGTTAAAATATTTAGCGTGAATCTTTTTATCTGCTAATTTTAGTCTCTGGTTTTATATCTTCCCAAATTATTTCATCACGTTTCGCTTGTGTTTATGTAAGACTGGGTCACGCGACTCACGCTATCTATCGCTGTCTATGCGTTCGACTAATTAAGTCGATACACACTCCCCGCAATAACAATTCTGGAGAAACTTGATCCATAAGAAAATATCATTGATCGTCTCCATAACATACAGGCTCCAGTTTCGCACTAGATGTCCCTCAATAACGATTCTAGTGAAAGTTAGTCTATAAGAAACAATCATTGACCGTCCCCATAAGATGCAGGTTCCAGTTTCATACAAGGTGTTGTGGGAAAACGAAATAAAAACTGAATTTCCAAAGGTCGAACATTGGTGTAAAAAGTAAATATATTAACGAAACAAGACACATAAAAGACTCGTGAACAAGTTCAGATTTCAAAAAATCTGCTCTAAATTTTAGAGAAGCCGTCTAATAAATGTAAATAAATAAGTAGCTACCACTTTTAAAGAAAAAAATAATATATTAAAATTATTTATAGGGGCAGAAATCAGATCTATAATATTTAAGCATCTTATATGACATTATTAAGACAGTGAAGTTATTTAGTAGAAGATTTATTTTTTTCAAACGTGAAATATATTTTAGGGCGACATTATACAAATTGGTTTTCAGAAAAATCAATAAAAGATCCAAGTCACTTTGGATTATAGCTTAAATAAATAATTTTCTCATTCTTCTGGTATATTCAGAATGATTTAAAGAGAAAATTGCATGCGAAAAACAAAGAAAATTTGCTATAATCTTACATATTCTATTTTTTTATTTTTTCTATCATGTAATACACAGGCTGATTAAAAAATTTCTTTAAAGACTTTATTTGGATATATGGAAAACTCAAACAAACTTTATTGAATATGAATGTATGTTTGCAGTTTAGTGCGCTTGAGGGATCCGGTTATATATAAATGAAAGACAGACAGTGTGAACAACATTTTTATTCTCAGTAGTTCTAAAGTGGTTCACGGGAGCGATCGCCAACAGTAGCACATGCCTGCCAGTGTTACCGTACATTTCCAAAGTTTCCAGGCATTTAACGAATACTTACAACAGATCTTTGTTTCCATTGGCAGTCCCTTACCGAAGATGTATTTCAGCTATCAGGGTATTAATATTTTTCTTTTTTTCTACTCATACCATCCGACTTACTCAAAGGTATAAGCATTACAGTATTTAAGACCTCTGAGAACCCCGGCAGTTCCTTGAAAAAATACTCCCAATCAGAATTTCAACTTTGAAATGTTAATAATTATCTCTTTCCCCCAATAGCGATTTTTATTGTTTTTTTTTTTGTTTTTTGTTTTTTGTATTTTACAGTATTTTCTTAAAATTTTATCTGATACTAGCAGCATAGCTGTTCTTCGGACGGGGTATATAATATAGAGAAAATTAAAATTCACAATCATGTCCAAATTCCTATAGTTTACTAAATGGCATTATTGATCGAAATATGCTGTTAAAATATTAAATTTATTGCTCCTAAAAAGAAGCTTAAGAATATTTGTTCTCGCTATGCAAAATTATCTTCACGGCCAGATCTGAAGAATAAAACATCATAGCCTCTTTTGTAAGCAAATTTACAAAAAATATGAAATTGAATCAATATATCTATATAATAAACGGCAATGTCTGTCTGTCTTATACACTATAGGCTCAGCGACAGCACGTCGCAGAGCTACGAAATTTGGCAATCGGAGACCCGGAGGGGGGGGGGAGTTGTTGTTGAACCCCAGACCGTCCGACCTACCAAAAAGCTGTAAGGTATATGTTTGGACGGCCGGGAAGTGCCACCCAATTTAGACCTGAACCCAGTGGGGGAGGCATCTACAATGACCGTATCCTCCTTTCCCTACCACAAACCTCTCGGAAGGACTTACGGACCCACATGTTTAACGTGATCGTACTCCGTGTGAACACGGCGGCAGTTTTAGCAGTGGCGGGAATCGAACTCGGGCCTCCCGAGTGCAATTCCCGCGCACTAACCACTGGGCTACCGCGCCCTCCGCGACAATCTCTATAACTTTATTTTTATTCACCCAATTTAGACCGCAACCCACTGGGGGAGGCATCCACAGAGACCGTACCCTCCTCCCCCTACTACCAACCTCCCGGAAGGACTTACTGATCCCCATGTTTAACGTGATCGTACTCCGCGTGAACACGGCGGAAGTTTTGGCAGTGGCGGGAATCGAACCCGGGTCTACCAAGTGCAACTCCCGCGCGCTAACCTCTGGGATACCGCACCCTAGAGATCCGGGAGGGTGGGAAGGTGACACGTGAAAACCAATTTTTAAAATTTGAATTTTTTTTTGTTATTTAATGTTTTATTCCCCTTTTCCGTTTTATTCCCCGTTTTTTCCCCTTTTATCTCCACCATCCAGACGTCGTAGAAAAATAACAAATCACACTACCGGAAAGAGTAAACAATTGCAAGTAAAAATATATCAATTTCAAATCTCAGGGACAATTTCTAATAATTTAAAAGATATTAAAACAAAAGTAACTTTCGGCTCAAAAAAACGAACTTTCGTTTTTAAATCCTCGCATTGGAAAAAGTATCAACAATTTCTAATAATAATTTACATTTTTAGAAAGCTCAAACATCAGGCTTTCTTACAAGCCCAATCTGATCAAAAAATAATAAAAAGTAACTGCAGAATCCAAATTTTAAGAATTCCCGAATTTCATTTTCTCGGCAAACCGGCAAAAGAAGTTTTTCTCCCACATGCCCGTGCAAACGCAATGGCCTGCCCAAGAAGTTCGATTTTCATCCACATGTACGCGCAGACGTACGGTGTTGCTATGGAAACGGTTTTTGGTCTAGCAGCTGATGAGGATATTCGCATGGGTATTAAATTATATTTGCGAATGTCAACAGTGATTGCTTTTTACACGGTTTTTGTCCTAGATACAACTCAAAACCGAATAAGTGTTTGCTTTATGAACGGTTTTTGGCCTAGGGACAATTAAAAACCGAATAAGTGTTTGTTTTTCATAAGGTTTTTGGCTTATTATGCTGGATTGAGTTGTGGCGATGTATTGTTTACATCGGGTGGTGGTTGGGACCACAATGAAAACACTTAAACACTGAAGAAATAAAAAAAAATTAATAAAAAGAAAGTTACCGATATTGTCGCGGTGCCTTAAAATTTCACGCGGTGGAGCAGTGGTTAGCGCGCGGGAATTGCAATCGGTAGGCCCGGATTCGATTCCCGCCTCTGCCAAAACTACCGCCGTGTTCACGCGGAGTACGATCACGTTAAATATGTGGGTCCGTATGTCCTTCCGTAAGGTTGGTGGTAGGGGAAGGAGGGTACAGTCCCTGTGGATGCCTCCCGCACTGGGTTTCGGTCTAAATTAGGCGTCACTTCCTGACCGTCCAAATAGTTACCTTACACCTTTCTGGTAGGTCGGATGGTCTGGGTCTCAACAACAACTCCACGGGGTTATGGCGCCAGCGAGTTTGCCACGGTCAGAATTTTAAAGGGTAGCGAACAGGCTGGTCGCTGAAGGCGGCTAGTGCAAAATAAAAGCGTTACAATTGCATAGGACCCGTACTACTTATCTTCTGGAATATTAGAAGATATAACCTGTATTAGTAGATTACATTTTTAAATTGAAAGTATCAATAAACCCGTAATATTTAAACCGAAAGGCCTGAATTGATTCCAATATATGCTAAAAAGAAAAGCGCTAAAATTATATGGGAATATATATATACACGTACTACTTATATTGTCGCAGATTAGAAAATATACCAGTGTGTTAGTAGAAGATTACCCGTATTTCAATATGAGTCTTAAAAATCTTGTTCAAAATAAAACAGACGACGTAATAAATTGAAAATATCAATAATCCCCGTAATATTTATACCAAAAGACAATAATTGATTCCAATATATGCCAATATATTACTACTTATATTCTCGTAGATTAGAAGATATACTCGTGCATTTGTAGAAGATTACTCGTACAACGTACAGTATGAGTTTCAACAATTTTTGATGTAATAAAACAATGGCATAATAATTTGAAAATATCAATAGTGCCTGAATCAATAATCTCCGAAAATATCAAAAATAATAATTTTAAACTTGAAGACCATAATTGATCTTACCCAGTCAAAAATTCAATGTCAATTAAATTTATTTTATATACATATCTTTTATTATTCAAGTCGGAAAAGATTTAATAAAAATCGTATGCCGCATAAACACATTGGATTTAAATCCTTTGCTAAGCGACATGGTATCATTTGCTGCAAATAAATTGGTGGAAAAAATATCATCTGAATAATGCTATTTCCGTGGGAGATTTGGCGATATTTTCGTCAATTTAGCGTCATTTAGAAAATCGCCAAATGTATCACCAAGTGGGACTGTAGAACTGACAATTCCACTTGCCGACAAATTGAAGAAACATCATTACACTACTATCCTCTAACAAAACACAATTTATTCATTGATTTAGCGCAATTTTATCAATTCCAAGATATTGTTATGGATTTACAAAAATTTTTATCAATTTGGCGACATTTTAAAAATTCGCTAAATGTGTTAAGTTGGACGGTTGGACTGACGGAAAAATGGTACCGAAACATCATTTCAGTACTCTCCTCTAATAAAACAAATTTAATTTCATTGATTTGAGTCGTTTTTATCAATTTGGCAACCTTTAAAAAAGTTGCCAAGTTGCCAAGCGAAAACCCGCGAAATTCATAGCTCGGAATTTGCAGATCTGAGGAATAAAACATCCTGATCCCATTTGTATATACTAAATGAAAACACTAAAATTGTATTAGAAGATTCTACTCTTTTTCTCTTTCAACAATTGCCTAAACACAATATATGATCTTGAAAACTATTTACCAAAATAAATGAAAATGATGTACGCAGTCCGCAATTAATATAATTAAAAGAAAAATAAAAACCGTTCATTTATAAGATATATTTTTATATCCATTTATTTAATATTCAAATTGAAAAGAAAATAATAAAAATGAACAAGCACATTTAATGTAATTGCGTTGCCGAGGAACATGGTATAGGATAGAATCTTCCTCATAAAATGCTAATAATTAAATAACCATTTTGATGTTTTAATACTTTTCATTGTTGAGTAAAAGCTTGTGAAAAATAAACCATATAGTGATAGACTTTCTATTTAAATTCATGTTTCAAGCATTAAGGTTTTCAAACAATTCATGTTTTCAGAAAGGGATTAATTAGCAAAAAAATCTCCCACCAAACTCAGATAAAGTATTAATTAACTTTTACGTTTTAAACAAACGATTTCCAACATTTTTGTTTGGGGGAAACAGGGAGTTAGAGAGTAGAAGTCCGAGGTAAACATTTCGTTTTTCATAAATATCTCGACAACCCCTATTCTTAGAAACTCGAAACTTGGACTAAATTTAAGCCGGGGGTATTTTAAGGCTACCCACAAAATTTTATTAAATTCGGTTCAGCCGTTCTTCCGTGATGATGATACAAATGAAAGTTTCGTTTTTCATTAATATCTCGAGAACACCTGGTCGTAGAAACTCGAAACATGGACTGAATTTCATGTGGGGTTATTTCAAGGCTATCCACCAAATTTTGTCAAATTCAGTTTAGTCGTTCTCTAGTGATGATGATACAAACAAACAGACAGATTTCCAATTTTATTTATATAGATGTAAAACTGCAAGTTATATCGCATCGCTATCTATATTCAAACAGTGAAAACATTTACGATACATGTAATTAAGTTTCTAAGACGAAACAATGAAAGAATCAATATTTCAAAAATATTTATTATTCAGTAGTATAATCAAGCATTTAGATACAGTCCGCTAGTTTAAAAGATGCATTCAAATGAAGTTCCTTCCACATTTTTTGGATACAAAGTCATCAATTACACCATTGGAGTCTAATGCTCTTAAAAATCGTTTCCAATACTTAGACCCTAACTATTCAGACGGTCTTGTTTCAGAACATTTTCAATACACTTTTTATAATTTTCAGTTCTGAAAAAGAAATTTCAGTAGATGCATTTGATACTGTCATTGATAAAAACATCCTTAAACATATTTCTATGTTAAGGAAAGCTTTAAACAGACCATTATCAGTAAGATTGCGATAGACAATTTTAAATTCCATTTTTCTTAAAATAATTTTCTATCTTGAATAATTTCTATCTGAAAGGATTCTATGTTTCTTCCATTTCGTCATTCCCTTCGATATCTTCGACTTCGTCCACAACTTCTGTCTTCTTTTCGTCTAAATTTTTGTTCCACTCCCAAAATATATTTATTCGTTATCGTAAACTTAATATTTAGGTTTATAAAGAATTCAAAATATGCAATAGTTTCTTCTTTTAAGTAGCTTAAGTAAATTCTTATGTAGTTATGTTTTGTTCTTTTAAGTGTAAGTAAAAGGCATTTTTCAATAGATTGTAAAGTTTACTTGTCTCTTTATCCTCTTTATATGTCTTTGTAGAGGATTTTCCCTTAATCTATCAAAAATGACTTAACTCAAACTTAGAGTATTTGATATTTCGACCTCTCTGTCCAAGGGGAATAACACAGGACTGTTTAAAATATAACTCAGTTTACTGGGGACTTCACAAAAATTACATCAGCTTGCTGTTTAAAGCAACGGACAACATAGATACTAATTGTTATTGCACACGCCCAGAATAAATGACAAATATACAAGCTACTACAATATACTAGGTTGAAGTTAATGCTTACATGGATACGCATTTACAAAGCTTATATGCTTACCCCGGTATCCTGTTACTTCGTCCCGTATTGCGGCCACACCCCGAATACTAGACTCTTCCTCGTCATCGTTGTATCGAATGGGGTTTCATTCCACACTCTATACTCGCATCTTTCATCGTCTACTCAGGAACCCTTCTTTCATTCCAAGAACCCACTACTCAAGAACAATCTACTGAAGAACCCACTACTCAAGAACAATCTACTGAAGAACCCACTACTGAAGCACCCACTATTGACGCAGCCACTACTCAAGCAAACACTGAAACTCTCACTATCCGAAACACATTCCTACTCTACCTTGGGAACGCAGAAAATGCTGATTAGCTCAGTGTGATTGGTCTATCATTCAAACCAGTTAGACTTGTTAGCTTAAATAAACATAAATTATAATGCAAACTGTGGGAAATAATAATCGAAAGGTTATTTAGACCTCACAAGCTGGAGACACTCTTCAAATAATTTTAATCTACATACGTCATTTTCGTAATGAAAAGCAAAGGCATTACACGAATATTTCAATTGGTTGAACAATTCAAAAAAATCCAAATACATGTGTTTCTGAAGGTAATTGAAGATGTCTAACTAAGGTGTCATTGATTGGTAGAATAATCTTTACTCTATGCTTATCTTGTCCTACGAAACAGAATCTGTGATTTTATTGTCATCAAAAAAATTTATTCCGGAACTGCATTTTATAGTTCGAACCTCAAAATCGTAACAGCAAGGATTCAGATTTACAGTGATTTCTGCGATAGCTTTTTAATGCCTTTCAAAAATGTCCTTTTTTCCCATCTAGCAATCCAGGGAATCTACAATTTTTCTGTGGCTGATGAATTCAAAGTGTATTTTTATAACTTTCTATTGCGATTAAATTCAATATGGCTCAGTATTCACTTATTGTAACAATCGTAGGAAATTATTTCCGAAACGCTTCATTTGTTAATAAGATATCGCGATACACACATGTTGTTATACGTACACACAGACATAACCTCAAAAACGTTCGATTCACGTTCAAAAATGCTTCAAACAAAATCCTCCATTCAAAACCCGAATTTCCAGTCCCATTCTAATACTTATGCATTAACTATGTTTGATAGGACAAGTAAAGATGATGATTTTCTTACAATTTGACGGTGTAAATTCAAAGTTGCTTTAAAAATACACACCGCTGTTTTCAGTGAAAAAAAAAAAATAATTATACTTTGCTTTTAAGCAAAGAGCGAAACAAATAAGTAGCTTTTATGAGTAATAAGAAAACATATCTATTACCTTAAAACAGCTTCTAAAACAAAACGAAGACAGTGAGATACTCGCATTTGCTAAGTGGAATTTTTCTTCTTTTATCAAAAGAACGAAATGAAATTTTAAGGCATTCTTAAGCAAATTGGTCTGTAAAAAAGTAAACAATATACGTGTCCCAAAAACATTGATCTGGGTTTTTATTCCTTAACGATGATATTTTTTAAATTATCACAGTACTACAGTAATTTATTATACTTGAAAACTTGAAACTTTCGAAATATAAATCGTCTGTCTATCTATATAAAATCAATAAATATTTCATTCTTATCACTTATAGTCCGGACTCCAGAGCTAAATAATTTTGGTGTGAAAAAAATTCAGCAATTCTTATACAAATCAAATTAAAATCGCTTGATTTGTTTACATTCTGCATAAGTTCAAATTAGGCTTCGTTGTAGAAATAATCAAAGCTTAGTGATCATTTAAAACAAAAGATATTGGAATTGCATCAGCACGGCATTTAGGTACGCAGATAATACATAAAAATAAAGCGGTTTTATGACGGATGCAGCACTAAATATAAATTTAAAGATCCTTAAATATCACAATCTTTACACACGGAAATGAATGCCATATTTTATTTTGCAATGAATCACGTGATCTCCCCATACATCATGGGTGTAATTCTTATTTCAATTTTTATTTAATAAACTGCATAACATATTTTGCTGAATATTTTTTTCCTCATTTTATGTGATAATTTGAATATTTCCTAAAATTTTCAAAGCAGTTCCTTAATTTTAACTTCGCTTAAAAATGTTTAAAAAAGTATGACCCATAGGGTTCAATGTATTTCCTCATTTTCAACCCGGGTAAAACCCAAAAGTAATCGGGGGATATTATTCATTTTTATTTCCGTATGTCTCACAGACCTTCACAACAACACACTAAAATGTCATTTTGATAAAGTTATTTTTACGGCAGTTATCATCCGAAAGCACAGACAGACATATTGACCAAAGTCAGAAACACGTTCCAACTATGTTGGAAAGTGCTAATAAAATGAACACAATTTTTAAATATTTGGCGTGGACATTACTAGAATTTATCTGCATAAAGCAAATTATTTTCTTCTTTTATAGCAATATAATTATGTTCAAGATGCACGGCACTGGATTTGAAAAAACACTACACAAATTAAATATGAGAACTTTTAGTAGCAGAGGGACATTCCTACTGACGTACAAAATTCTCATCAAAATAATTGACATTCAACAAATATCACATGAAATAAATGACTATTAATGAATTCTTCGTTAAAATATAAAACTATTACAACTGTATCTGCTATCAAAAATGGAAAGAATTAAAATTATGAGACTGATGTTATCAGTTTAAAAAAAAAACATTCATGATAGTGCAATATCTCCAGAACGTTCTATGCAAACTTCGTAGAATTTATATCATTAGTTTTCTATTAAACAGTTATGCCAAAAATATGTTTTTATTTATCAGTATTGAAAGTTTTGATTTTTTAACGATTTTTTCAAAAGTTTCATAGATTGTTGTTGGGGTTCTTCCGAATATAAGATTGCGTATAAAATCAATAGGGTTTTAGTACTCATTGATTATAAAAATAGTGCGAAATGATTTTCGAAAGTCTCCGTTCGTTCCATAGATATTGATATTGTGTCCAATTTCAAGAATACGCACACTAAAACACACACAAATACACACAAAAACACATGCAGTAATATATACAGGGTATCCCAAAAACATTGACCTCGGCTTTTATTCCTTAAATATTGATCTTACACATATATAATAAATTACAAAGTTGCGTCAAAAACGGTACAGAATTTTATGAAATCGATAAACATTTTCAGGGGATTAAATTTGAAGAAATACAAAATTTAAATTTTTATACGGCCCCCGTGCAAAACATTTCCAATAAGTAAAATGTGCCCCATCCACTAATAAGTTGATGTACAAAATTTCAGCATTTTATCATAAAAAGTCCCAGAGATATGTTTAAACGAAACTGGTGAGGGATTAATCACAAATTAAAATGTAAATGTTTACAGCAAGAGTGGAAATGACGAAACGCAGAAATGCATCATAGGCAAATAATATCTGCCTCTTATCTTTAATGGATCTTTGGCATGGATATGGAAAACATTTTGAACAAACTTTGTAATATTTGCGTAAAGTTATCATTTCTACGCAGTTACTTTTGTACCAATGAATAGCAAAATTATTATTTATTTATGTAATCATTGTTTTCTTTCGTAATTTGTGTTTGACCCCTGAAACGCGATCTGCCGACATGATTTATCCCCTCTGAGAACCCATATCGATGCATTGAAAACCTGTTTAAGCCAGCATTTTTGTATTTTCACATCTCTGGGACTTTTTATGATAAAATGCTGAAATTTTGTACATCACCTAATAAGTGTATGGGGCACATTTTACTCATTGGAAATGTTTTTGTACGGGGGCCGTATAAAAATTTAAATTTTGTATTTCTTAAAATTTTAATCGATTTAATAAAATGCTGTAACATTTTTTACGCAACTTTGTAATTTATTATATATGTCTAAGATCAATATCTACGGAATAAAAGCCGCGATCATTGTTTTGGGACCCCCAGTATACATAAACTAACATACATCGCAATCAAACATCTCCTCAAAAACTTTCGATTCAAGATCAAGGTGCGGGATTTTCTGTCGGAAACTCGAATTCAAATTTTCAGCCCCAATTCTAATATTTTTCTTATACATCTACTATGTATGACAGAGCAACTAAAAATGCCGGTTTTTCAAACAAAGTTGCTTTAAAAATATACACTGTCCGTTTCAGTGAAAAGAAATAATTATACTTTACCAAAAAGGAAAAGAAATAATTATACATTACCGAAAAGGAAAAGAAATGAGTAGCTTTCTCGAGTGAAAAGAAAACAGATCTATTACCTTAGAACAGCTTTTAAAACAGAGCGAAGACAGTGAGACTTTTCTTAAGTGGAAGTTTTATTCTTTTTTCAATGGAACGAAATGAGATTTTAAGGCGTTAGTATGCAAATTGGTCTTCAGAAAGGTAAAAAACATCTTGGTGGAACTCACTAAGAATTATTTTTGTTGAAGAATAAACAAAGAATACTTTTGTTCTGTTCTTGCTTTATTTAACCCTTTTTTGCGGCACAGTTTTAAAATTTTAAGGGAAAAGAATTCGTCAGACCATCATACGACTTAATCTACGAGCAAGAAAACATATGTTTCGTTAACAATAGTAATTTGAATTTAATGTATACCTTTCATAAAAAATAAAATATAAAATAAATAAAAAAAAATAAAATATAAATTGATTACAATGTAAAAAGTATATGGAATTTGCATTTTTATTTTAATGGAGATGAATTTATTGTGAATGACGTCAAATCGTCAAATGGATTTACTAAATTCTAAAATCAATTATTGAAAAGCTGTTGCTGTGAATCGTGTTTTCTCTGATAGCATATTTGATTGTGCAATTCAAAAATATGTTTACACCTTCCTCCAAACTAACGTCTACATAAAAATGATTTCAATAACACTATAATTTTACCATTTTTTCCAAAAATCAGTCAGCAGATTGCTCCAATCCTTAAAAACTTCAAATTCAATCGTGTTTAAACCTTCTAATAAACTGATTTTCAAATCTTAACCTTTTGCTTACGGGTGGAACAGCTTCCATCCCAAACGAAGAATCTCCCAAAAAGACAGGTATTTGACATACCCTATCCCAAGCAGTTTGATCTCCCTTTGCAGACATGAGCGTCCATGTCTGAAAAGTGAGATCGAACTATTTGGGATAGGGTATGTTAAATACCTGTTTTTTGTAGGTTCTTCGTTTGGGATGGACGCTGTCCCAATGGACGCCAATGCCAGCAAAAGGGGATTGAACTGTATGGAAAAGGGTATGTCAAATACCTGTCTCTTTGGGAGGTTCTTCATTTGGGATGGACGCTGTCCCACCCGTAAGCAAAAGGTTAAAGATCCTTTAGATATTTCTAATAGGTGGGGTGTTTACAGTACTTCTTGCCAGTGGGATCTTTCTTATAATGGTCAAATTAAACGTGCTTTAAAATTTCGTATTAAGGAACATGAAAACTATGCCAAAAACAGGAATTTAATAAATCTTCAATTGTTGGACATTACTATAAATCTGACCACCGTTTTGAGTTTTCTTCAACAGGGATCATACAAAAATGCACGTCGATCTATGATATTGACTTCTTTGAAGTCTTCCATGTCCAGAAAATTTCTAGTAATTTAGTTAATGACTTGTCCAATACTTCATTTTTATCCCCAGTCTGAAGGAATACTCTGTAAATTTTTTCACTTTCTTCATTTCATTTCTTAACCTTTGGGGCTCTTATGTGTCATTTTAAAATTTTTTCGTCTTGTTAGATCTCATTTATTCTTATTTGTACTGGACTCGCCTTGTCGAGATGTTCCTGTTGTGTTTTGGAGCACGTTAATCTTGTCTGCTACTTCCTGTTTAAGATTGGCTAGACTACTCTTTATTCTGATTTCTTACTGGCTTTCTCAAATGAGCTCTTAATCCTGGTCTTAGGTATATAATCCCAGCTGTTTCTTCTAATTGCGCCCATTCCTCTTTTGGATTTTGGGATTGTTGGTTCTCTTGCAGTAACGTAGGGGACCCAGGCGTCTTCAAAACAACTGCACGCTGCATTAATGTGTCATTCGTGGTTGTATACGTCGCTCCTGTTTTCCTTAATTCGTCAAATATTTCCTGTAAAATACATTGGAATTTCGCGTAAAATACATTAGACGGTCATATCGAGGTCCAGCGTATCTTTGCATAGTGGAATGAGCTCGCATGACAGACAACAAATCTATGAACCCGTTTCGTACTTTATACGAGCATTTCAGCGTAGAATAACGATGCCTGAAATGGTGACCACTTTCCAGGTACCGCAAAATTATAATCCTGTATGGACTCCAATGTAGGATTTTCTTTACCCATTCACATGTAATTTTCTGTTTAACAATGTGCAATTTCTCGGTCGTCTAAATTTTTAACAGTAGAGTTCCAGAAATATATATTATATTAACATAAAGAAAACTTATTAAAAACATATTAAATTTATCAATAACCACTGTTAGAAAATAAAAATTCTACACTCAAATACATTAAGAACTTTAAATATTTTAAATTTTCACATTCAATACACAATGTGCAAACTTTTTGTGAAAAAATTTATGAAATAAAGTATATGCACCGTTGGATAGCAGTGAAATCCTGCATGTAAATATTGCCTGTTTAGATATATAATTGAGTAAGAACTTGGCCCTAGTAAGCAAGCATAGCAAATCCAGAGTATATAGCAATGACGCATGTAATGAGTGTTTCTAAGCCGCTGGAACATATGTGGCCACTGTTGTATTTTTGTTGCCAACAACACACACACACACAAAATCGGTGTAGAGGATTCATGGGGCACACGACGCCAGCATGAGAAAATCGCGAGTTTTGGAGAAGGCGCATTGTAGAGTTAAGAGAAGGAAAGTAATCAAATAGACGTATCGGCTCTTAATTTGGACAGAGACATACGGAAGCAAGGTTCTGTTCGCAGCAGTAAGTTCAGAGTGGCATACAAAAACACCATAAAGCATGTAGACGTTGATTGAAAATAGACGGCCAATAGTGAGATCAGCCAAAACAGCAGATACAGAAAGTCTGTCGACAATCCAAAGTTATCTTGGTTGCTCTACATGTAATTCAGTATCCGTACGTAAAATCAGGAGGCGACTACATGAGTAGGATGCTGTTCTCGTGTTTTTTAACATGTGTAACCAGAACAACCCAACATAGGCAGCACCATCTGCAGTGGTGTTGAGTCCCGCCATACTGAACACAGGAATAGCGTCGTGTAGTATGTGCCGTGCTGTAATAGCGTCGCGTAGGGTCATAATAAGAGTTCAGATTTACACAATATAAACTGACGATCTAAGATCTCCGCTACAATGATAGCTAATCTTCTCTAATATTGCTAAATATTTTTGAAGCTCACCTGGGCATTCAAAACATTCTGCGGAAAGATGTGTTTCCTTAAATGCCACGTTTTCTGTGAGACATTTTCAATATTTATTATCTTGTAACACATAGCGTATCTTTATTGGAAGGGCATTTGGAATATTGATACACTTCCCTGCCGAACCAGAAATCCATAATTATCGGCAGTCGAGCATGTTTCGGACTTTCTGTAACGGTGTTACCACCTCTATCAAAGAACTCACATGATCTAATCGAAAAATTATAGAACATCTGCAAAATCTAGCACAGAACACGAAACTGTTGTTTGGCTTCATATATGGCTCCGTACCTTACATCGACTAATACCGCGGAAGATATATATTTTCTACATATTAACATGCGACCATCAAATTGTCAGTTTTTACGTCATCGTCCACACGGAAAATTATTTTTTCAATATAGAGAACATCCTACCCATATTCAAAAATGCAGTTTTGACACGCAACAATATGTTACAATACATCAAAAACGTATTAAAATGCATCATCATAGAAATACAATGTCTGTATACTGCCTTTTTCGCATTTCAATCTCAGATCAATGTCAAATAAATACGCCTTTGATGCTCAATTTACTCCATGAAAGGCTTTAAAAGCAAGTGCAGTGTTTTCAAAATATCTTTATCACGTCAAAAATGCATTACACTGTTAATATATTCCAGATTGTTTCAAAACAGGAAGCCATTATGTGCAGCTTATTCTTTGGAATGCCAGTAAAACTGCCTGTAGTCACTAAATTTTTCATTTAATGTGGAAGTTTTAACCTGAGTATATTTATAAACTCGAAATAGCTGATATCCCGATATAGTTCTTGTTAATATATCAAAATAGACAGTATGTAAGAATCTTTAAATAGATGTTTTCAATACATTTCTTAGTACATATTTTGTGTGTTATTTTATAAAATAATTTTTTTATATAAACTTTAAAAATTTAACTTTCTAGTTTCCAATAAATAGAAGATGCACTTCGAATGCTTTTCTCGATCTAAAATATTTAATCACATTTGTTTGGTGATACATCATATATATGTTTACCATTGATAGGTGACATTTATCCACACTTGAAATCACCTCGTGATCTAAATTAGGCTCGACACTACAGCAAATTTCTCAATGACATAGTTCCAAGTTGCATTTAATATTGGTCCTATATTCAACAAATATTGCATATCTTGGCGTTACATTGGACTTTTTTCCAATGTAATCCCAAATATTGGGCAAATAGTGCCGTGATATTGGCCTCAATATTGACAATATTTCCATTACAATATTGTAACGGGTCGCCTGGGGGGAAGCTTCAGATAGCCTAGACAAGAGAAATGGGTTGCTAACTTAATATCCCAGGTGATCTTTTTAAATTGTTGAATCAGAGTGAAACCTTGAACGAACACATTTCTCCCAAAAGACTCGTTACTTGGTCGTGATCTAACAGTGACGGAGTGTAATTTCTTGCGCTGTGTTTTTCGTAGAGAGCAGGTAAGGCAGTCGGGTCAACAAATATGAAGACTTGCTAAGGTGACATCGAGATCTGTTAATATGCACTTACGATTTGCGAATTGAATACATGGAGAAGCAGACGTGGTTATTGCAAAGCTAAATGAAGATTCAAGAGTCATTTCCAGAATTATTCCACTCAATTTATTGAACTGCATTCAAATTATTTTCATTTCAAAACATGGTGAGTTGTTGAATGCTATACAGGATTCACAAGACGATATTACCATTAACATTCCTTTTCGTTGATGACAAAGTTATTATACATGGCGAGCGTGTACAAGATATCACGCTTTCGAATACCGATATTCCTTCGTTAAAGACAAATCATCTCACCTCCACCAAGAAAACTTATTTCCTTTCAAAACGCGACTTTTAATAAGCTAATAGATTATGCCATAATTAAATTTCATTTAGAATTTCGGGTAATTAATTTCGATTCCCTTGCCCCGTAGGCATACACGCGACCAATTGTTTGCTGATTACGTCGCCAACTGACCTGATCACAATTTCCACACCGAAGCGTCTTAGTGTCATTGCGCGTTTGCTCATGACGAAACGGTAAAGAGTTCTAATGCTTATCTATGTGAAATGCAAAACCGCGACAAATACAGAAAGGGCGGGATCTAACAATACGCCAAAGCATATCGAAACTGGCGGGAAAGATAAAAAAAGCCGAATTACAGAATTGGCGCGTTGTCAATTTGGAATAAAATTTAAGAACAAGTTTTATAATCGAAAGTAAATTAGAATCGAAAGTAAATTAGAAAGTAAATTTTAAGATTTTTCTAAATATTAGTGGTTCTAGTGATTCTGATAAGCGTAGTGATTTAGCTTCAGAGCTGGAGTCCATGTTAAAACTTAATAGAGATTTGAATAGGAAGATAGATGAATTCACATCTTTTGAACAAGCAATTGAAGATTAAAAAGATTTAGTATTATTTTATATATCTGTGACAAGGATAATTATAATTAATTTAGATACATAAGTGATTAATTAGGAATGGATATGAGGGAGAAGAAATTCCTTGATTTCCAAGACGGTTTGTTTTTAAATATGATTAAGAACTGATTGGCAGTAATTCGGAGAAAAATTAAGAAGTAGGGAATTATTAAATGAAGTTATAGAAGGGAGTGTCGCTTTGTGGATTCTTTTCTATTGAAAGGATACACAAAGATACATACCAACATTTTTTCAAAAATACTTTAGTATTATACTAAAGAAAAATTTTTATTTTGATACTGAGACAGAGGAATGCCGGAATTCTGCCATACTTCTGCCGAGTGATCAAAAATTTTGTGAGAAGTTTTTGTTTTACTTCTTCCACTTTATGAGAGGTAAATAAAGTTGAAGGAACTGTATATGAAAGATTGGAAGGATTATTGTATGTAAAGAGTGAAGGTATTGTAATAAGGTGTATTATAGTTAAAAAGAGTATTGTGTAATCATGATTATTGTATTAATAATGATTTTGTATTGATGACGATTGGATATATAAGTTGAAACAGGATAGAGTAAAGAGGAACTAGAGGTTAGATAAAGATAGGGAGAATTCAGATAAGAGATCTGAAACCTGGCAGAGAGTCAAACATATAAATAAGAAGTAATGGATAGGGAGAGGAGATTGAATGTAAGCTTTTTATTTTTATAGGAATGTTTACTTACCCTTTGGCATTGATACTGGGAAAGGATATATCAATCCCAAGTGAGGATAAGCTGATTTTTTTTTACTGCCAGTGTTATTGGATTAAGAAAAAAAAATATAAGAGAGTTAAGGAGAAGAGATAAAGAAGTAAGATGGTAATGTAGTATATAATGGGAAAGAAAAGGAGTACAGGGATTTAGAATAAAGAGTTAGGAAGGCCTTATGAGATATGAGTGAGAAGAAAAAAAAAAGTACCATGTACATAGTGAAGTTAGAAAAAAAAATAAAATAAAGAGTTATACTTTGAGAATGTAAAAGTCAAGGTATTTGATATGTTGATGTATTAAGAAAAATCATATGTAATCTCATATAAAATTAGCATTGCTAGTGTGTTGAATGTTTGAATTGTATGTATTTTCATGTATATTGATGAGTAAGATAGAGATAGTAACTTAAATTTAATTAAGAAAGATAAGTATAGTTACAGAACTAGGAAATTTTAAAGAACTCTTATCTTATCTTATTTTTATATTGGATATATTATTGTCATATTAGAGATTAGGATGTTTAGACATAACAACATAAACATAAACACTGTGAGAAGAATGAATGGTGTTGTTGTTGTTGAGACCCAGACCGTCCGACCTACCAGAAAGGTGTAGGGTAACTGTATGGACGGCCGGGAAGTGCCACCCAATTTAGACCGGAACCCAGTGGGGTAGGCATCCACAGGGACCGTACCCTCCTTCCCCTACCACCAACCTCTCGGAAGGACTTACGGACCCACATGTTTAACGTGATCGTACTCCGCATGAACACGGCGGCATTTGTGGCAGCGTGCAAATCTAGCGCGCAAACCACGGGGATACCGCACCCGAGATGGCCAACAGCACGCGGTGTTCCGAGGTGGTCACCCACCAAGTACTAACCGCGCCCGATGCTGCTTCACTTCGGTGATCTAACGAGAACCGGTGTTTTCAGCACGGTACGGCCGTTGGCCCAGAATGAATGGTGTGTGAGAGTTCCCTTGATCAAGGAATTCTACATTTATAACACATATTGTATTACATAAAAGTAAAGGAAGATTTTATGACAAGTTAAAAGTTAAAATAAATAAATTTATTGGGATTGGACTACATTAATGAAAATTATAGTGAATGAAGGTACTTCAAGAAAAATTGATGTAAAAGGTACTGTAAACAATTTTGTTTCTATATTATTTTTGTAATGTGATGTTTTGAAACATACTTGGAGTATTGTATATGATTTAGTGTATATAATGTAAAGGTGATTCCGAGACTTGGACTTAGGGGGGGGGGATAATGATACATATATTTTTAGGGTTCTAAATTCTAGATAAAAATAATCTTGTAGTTTCATAGAACTATTCGAAATTCTTCGCTTGTAACATTAATGAGAATACTTATCTCAAGAGTAGCCATAAAATTTTATTATAGACCTTATTAAGAAAGTGGAGAGCGCTGAACTTAAACAGTGATAAGAGGTTAGGACTTGAGAAACTCTTCAAATGAGGCTTCATACCATATATGGTCAGGAATCAAGGAAATTGTAAGATTGAAGATGGGAATAATTGCCGTGATAGTGAAAAGTCTGACAGATGTAAGAGTTCCGATATATAGTAATTGGCGATGTTATAAAGTACTTGAGATCCAGGCCTCGGAACGACCGATAAAAGTCCCTCATAAAGATTCTGAAGTATCTGTAAGTATCTGCGAAGTATATGTGAAGTATCTGTGAAGTGTAGTATATAAGTCGATGCAGAGCATTTTTCTCTCTCTCTCTTCAAGAGATCACACGCTTCTCATTTCAATTCCAAGTTCTCTTGGCTATGTCTTGTCTAGTTTGCGTGCTTCGGCACCAATACTTCATGTTCAAAGGAGTTTTGTAATGCTATAATGTTTGAGAGAAGTAATGTAAAAACGGCGAAATCGCTCTTAAGTAGAGCCATGTACTGTAACGACTGTGGAGTGATGGAAAAGTTGAATAAACAGATTACTGAGGGAATTTATGCCTGATCTTTGGACATTAACCAACAACATCAAATCTGAAACCCCATTTGTGTATATTATTATCACATATATATATGTATATATATATATATACAGGGCGTTTCTAAAGTCGCGCAATCCACATTTCGGTTGATATCTCTCATAAATATAAAGACAGATGTTTAAATTTCATGTTATTTATACATCATATAATGCATAATAGATGGCGCTATTAGTACAGAGTCAGTTCACATAGTTCTAAAATGGCGTTTAGTTTACCGGAGTATTTATTGTGGAGCATTATTTGATGACTAATTCTTACAAAACTGTTCATTCAGCGTTTCGCAAAGATTTTGAAACACGAAATGTGCCGAATATGTATGTCCTCGATACTTCGTGTAGTCAAAAAATTCAGGGAAACTGGTTCTGTTAATAACCGACGACGAAGTGGTAGGCCTAATATCAGTGCATATGAAATGTCCAAGATTGAAGCAAGCCTACAGAGAAGCCCCATAAAAGTCTTCGTAGGTTATCATTGCAGACAGGTGTGTCACTCGCTTCATGTCAAAGGGTTGCCAGGAAATTGAAATTTCATCAGTATAAGGTGCGGGTTGTGCAGGAACTTAAGGAACCAGACAAAGAAAAACGTTATTTTTTGTGGTTTCAAGAGTATATTCAAACTGACATAAACATTCAGGACCTGACTTTTTTCAACGATGAAGCCTGGTTTCATTTTAGCGGATACGTTAATACGTCAAGTAGAGCTGTGCTTGGCAACAAACGGTTGTCATTTTCAGCATTTGTTGTAACGCACGATGTTATGCAGACATTAAACTACTTATTGTGAATATTTCATATTTCTGTCTTTTTACTTTCCTTATATACATAATGTATAAGGAAAGTATTGTGACGGGGTCGAAAATTCGAATTCGAGTTTTCGACGGGAGAGCACGTTTCAAGCATCCCTGATCACGAATCAAACATTTTTGAAGTGATGTCTGTGTGTGAAAGTATGTGTGTGTGTGTGTCAGTGGATCTGTGGAGACGATAACTGACGAACGAATGGACCGATTTGAACCAAATTTGGTGCAAAAATCACAATCCGTAAACACTGGAAGCCTATTGTTTTTATACGCAATCGAATGTTCAGAACCCCCCTAAATTTTCGAATGAAATTTTGAAAAAATCGTCAAAAAATCAAAACCACCTATAAAGTTACGCAAATAGACATTTCTTATGTAATTTTTCATTAGAAAACGATTGACATAAATTTTAGAACGCTAACATGAACCGTTCTCAAGATATTGCACATTTTTCAAAAAAAATATCAAAAAGTCATATAAAATAGAAAAAAAAAATTCCTATTGAGAAACATGTTCACTTTTCATATGTAATATTATGCGATAAATTGGGTGACATCATTCTCGTGGATCTAGCTCGTTCCATTCATGAAAAGAGATACTTTGAGTAATACATTTGTATTTGAACGCCAATAATCATTTATCTGCTGTAAGAATAACTTATTTCTTCGTCCATAACGCTTGGCGAGATTTTGGCGACGGAATTGGCGGAATTTCGTCAACTTGACGACTTTTGAAATGTTGCCAAATTAACGAAAATCTCGCCAAATGGATAAAAATGACGCTAAATCAATGAAAATGACGACTAATTGTCGAAAATTCAATATCTTGGAAAAAATATTAGTATCTACTATAAGAAAAACCTATTTTTTTTACTGTAAAAGTAGTAAATTCATTACATTATATAAGGAAAGTCATGTGTTGCCCACATCAGTTTATTTGTATTGGGAAATATCAAACGAAATGTGGATTTCGCGACTTTAGAAACACCCTGTATATATATATATATATATATATATATATATATATATATATATATGTATATATATATATATTTATATATATATATTCGTGTAATCTGTTTTTATCTTCTTTTGATCAGTCTTGAAACGCTCGAAATATCTTCAGTTTATTCTTCCTAAATATATTTATTCTATACAAAATAATTTTACGTTTGGAAGTTCGCAGTTTTAAAGCCTGTCAGGAACTAAAAGTACAATATTCTAATGCGGGTAGCACATGACAGCACATCTCTCTACAGACTCGAATAATTTTGTTCTGTCTTTATAAATATCATTTTAAGTATTATTGCACTCAAGAAATGCAATTGAAGAAATGAATAATTAATTCAAAATTTCATAAAAATTTCAGATTTGAATTAATATCGCTACAAACTTGTAAAAAACTTTGCAATCTCCTTTCCTCCCTCTCGCTTTCGTTTCTTTCGAAGACCAGCCGGAGAAAACAGGCATCTATTCCCTTGACATGTGTATAGGGTTGCCACATTCCGAAGTTCAAATAGAGGTTGCCAGATTTGGCGGTTCATCGTCATTTCGGTGACATTTGGCGACTTTCCGAAGTTTCGAGGAAAAGATCGAAATAACCAGTATTCTACGAGATAGAGCCTATAGAGAGTCTATAAAATAAGTCATCACTCAGTTGGAAAGCAGTTGATGAGATACGAGATACATTCAACTGTGTTAACATTCGACAATGTTTTGAGAATAGTAGCTGCTGTTTTCTGAAATGACTTTCGTGAATGCTTTGAGAATAGTTCCAATTATTTTGTGAAATTTGTGAAGCATTTAAGTTCTGTTTTACTGTATATTGCTCCTGTTCACGACGTGAAAAAACTTGTCAGTCATCCAGAAATTTAGACTCATTCTTGTATACTGAGTGTACACCGACGATTCCAGAGGATATGTGGTAAAAATAAACACTTTAATCTTTTCATTATGTAGATATGCAGTGCTCCAAAATCCTGAATTATAATAATGCATTTTCTGAGCATAATAGAATCGGTTTCATTCATTTGTCACTGAAAATTGCGTAAAATCATATAATAAATACACGTGGTACATTTGATATCCCTGAAAAATTAATTAGACTAGTGTATCTTTTCATTCCCAGAAACTCGTTTTATCATACAAATCCAAGGAGACATCTCAAAACCTTTTAATGTTAAAAATGATGGCAGACAAGAAGATGCACGTGCTTGCCTACTTTTCAACTTAGCCTTGGGGAAAGTAAAAGGAGCTTGTAATATCAATACGAAAGAAAACATCTACCACAAATTTGTTTGAATTCTTGCATACGCTGATGACACATTTATCACAAACTGACAAAAGGTCCAAAGTCTGCCTTTCTTGGCTTGGAAAATGCTGCTCAAAAATGCATTTGAAAATTAACCAAGATATATTAAAATGTAAGGCTTTTACCAGATAGAGGCTTTTACCTTCTTGTATTTGAGGCTACTCTGTACAAAATTGAATCTGCCAGGAATTTTTACTACTTGGTATCTCAAATAAACTACAAAAGTATTATCAGTTTACAAATGCAAGAAGAAAGATCAATCATGCAAAAAGCATTGATTATGAAACACTTTCCAACTGAAATATAATTTTATTTAAACATCTCTAAATAGCGATATATTCAGCGGTGATATTTTTTAAATATCACACAGATCTACAATAATTTATTTTACTTGGAATCTTAAAACTTCATAAAAAATGAACTGTATTCAAGTGACGTGATGGAAATAAAAAGCGGCTGGCTCGCTATGTAAAGCCAGTGAATATTTCATTCAGACATTTTTATTCCGGACTCCGGAGTTAAATATTTTTGAGTGAAAAAATTCATTTAAATCATGCATCCATTTAAATTAAGCTTCTTTGTAGAAATTATTAAAGTTTAATGAATATTGTAATTACGTTGGCACAGAATATAGATGGCCAGAAAATACTAAAAAATAAAGCGGTTTTAGAACGAATTCAACGCTAAATATAAATTTAAAAGAACTTTAAAAATCACAATTTTCGCCGTGAAAGACAGATGGATGCCATATTTTATTTTGAGGTGGGTCACGTGATCTCTTCATATTGTATGGGTGTCATTAATATTTTAATTTTTATTTAAAAAACTACGGAACCTACTTGCTGAAATTTTTTTTATATATTTTATGGGATAATTTGAACATTTTCTAAAATTTTCAAAGCAATTTGTAAATCTTAAGCTCGCTTTAAAAATATTTGAAAAATTAGGTCCCATAGGGTTCAATGTATTTCATTTTTTCAACTCGAGTTCAATCCAAAACTAAGTTTGTTATATTATTCATTTACATTCCCGAATGTCCCACAGACCGTCTCAAAAACATACAAAAATTTCATTTTGATTAAGTCATTTTTACCGCAGTTATCGTGCAAACGGACATACAAACAATGAGTGAACAAAGTCATAAACACTTTTCAACTATGTTGTAAAGTGTTAAAAACAAATTATTGTTGCAAATTGCTATTTTCATGGATTAAGATTTTTTTCAAATCACTGCTGATTGTCAGCACAAAATTACAACTATACACTGGCTCTCATATATATAACAACAGTACGGATTTCAGAAAATTATACTAAAATGCATTCACGACAGTACATAATATGTTAATTGCATGCCAAACATTAGTTATAACTTCAAACAAAAAATATTCATGCATTTTCTTTGTCATAAAGGAAAACAAAGTAAAAAAAAACACATTCTTTTTCATGTGCTTAATTATAAGGACACAGTCATTTTTTCTTTAGTAAGTTCAGTTATTCAGTGGAGAGAAAAGTTCAAGAGAAGATAATTGTCTTACCATTTGCATAAATATTTCTATTAAGAATACACACTACACAAAATCTCGTTAATATTCATGTCTAGGGATCTAAGTGGATAAGTCAATAGTTTAATTTTTTTTTCCAACTAATGTGTAGTGAAAAATATTTAAGAGCAATTGTAAAAAATAAGTCTCATAAAAATTGTTTATTTTTAAATATTTAGTTAGATCAAATAATTGAAATAATTAATTAGGATATGAGATTGTATTAATGTGTACAAAGGATGTGCAGCGAACGCTCAGACAGTATTAATTGCCTTGAGCTGGAGACGTTTTTAGATCAACACTACGATACTGGTCTACTACGCTGACAGGGAATCACCCCCCCAATATGGGGATTTCGCATTCTCGCTACATTGGTGATCTTGGACACGAGCACGAATCAACATTTTCTCAATTATTTCAGTTGTTCATCTTCCTGAGTATTATATGTATATGCATTGCATAAATGTACTTCTAGTATATCCCCATGAGATGGCGCCACTTCGGAGATTCTTTGACGTCGACTCACAGTACGCCATCGGGCCTTGTGACTCACTACGAGGCCGATTGCAACAACTCCTTCACTTCAACCTAGAGCTTGTCGCCTCATCTGCAACCCCAGTGACAACTTCGTGCGGTTTCAAAGAAACTCACTGGGAGAGGGAGTACTGTAGCAAACGCTCATAAGGCAATATTAATTGCCTTGAGCTGAAGAAGTATTTAGCTCAACGCTATGACACTGGTTTGCTACGCTTTGGGCTCGGGATCAAACCCGGGCACTATCAAGGTTGATATTTCTCATATCCTCTCTACACATGCTTCCAGCATATAACCCACCTATTTCTGTAGTCCGGTTTCCAACTATAACAAAACATGATGCCAAAAAGATAAACATTATACTTACTACTCATTAAAGACACCTTTGATTTTCTTTAAATAATTATTTATTTTAACAACGTGTACCTCTCAACATCTTCAATTAATAGTTTTACAATTTGTATTCATTTTCAATTTAACTTGGAGGCAATCGTGATGACAAGGTGCAAATTATAAGAAACTAATTTTAAACAAACGCGATTTCATCATGAAAGCAAAAGGGTTACCTGTTGTGGATGCCATACGTATTGTAAAATCTTTTGCTGGAATCATCTTGGCTAAGGTCAACTTTGGGGCTTGCCTTCGTTCTGGTTTCCATATCCACTTTTGTTTTAAAACTTCTCTTTTTGCGCTAATCGTCGATCTTTTAAAACTACTTCGGTTCCCCAATTTTTTCATCGTATCATTTCCAATTCTCCTCTGCTTTTTTGTACAAAAACTGTATTTACTTTACTGGCTCCACTTTCATTCCTTCCCTTATTGTCCACTGGCTGGTACGCTTATGATAAGAGGTTGATCCTACAGATCATGTGATGTGTTTGGAATTATTTATTACTCATTTAAATTTATTTGAATTAAATGGAAAAACTGTAATCTGTAAACCGTCTGACTGCGTTCACTATTTGACACTTTCAAAGTCCCTTGCTACCTTCTGGTACTTGTTTGATGTCATAAATGCCTTATACATTGCAATTATTCACAATGCAAGAACAAAGCGCACTTCCGTCATCATACATCACACTTCTACCCCACCCCCCCACCCCACCCCAACTCCCCGAACAGTCACAAAAGAATGACGAAAATGTTTTTATTGCCGATAATATGTAAAGCATTTTTATTCTGTTAAGTTCAGGGCAGCATACCTTTTACATTGTTCCTGGTTTGCACCATAATTTCATGGAGTTTGCACATTCTGTAAATTATCCATGATTTACAAAATAAGTTTATTGATATAGCATATTTTTTAATTATTCACGGTCTGTACAATATGTTTGAGCTTGCATATTCTTTAAATTTTCACTCAAATTACTCAATCGGCTGGTGCATTGACACTTAGCTTATATACGTATTTAGTCACTTACTACCTTACACCTATTTACTACCTTCTTCTCGCTGGGACCATTACTATTTTAAGATTCGTTTATATTTCTCACAAATTGACTTCTTTTTTATTACACACGACAAGATGTATTTATGTGATATCGTGTCCACTATTCATAAAGTGCACTGGGCGATTTATCCGTCTGTTACACATAACTTGTTCTCTTTATTTTTCTTTTAGTATTAAAACTGAGTTCAAATTTTAATTGTTTAAATATTTTTAACTGATTAATAATTTTCACTATTATTTGTTTTTTAACACTTTACAACATAGTTGAAAAGTGTTTATGACTTTGTTCATTCTGTCTGTCTGTCTGTTTGCACGGTAACTGCCTTAAAATTGACTTTATCAAAATGAAATTTTATTATGTTATTCAGAAAGTATGTGGGATCTATGGATATATAAATGAATAATATCACCCGATTAGTTTTGGATTGAACCCGGGCTATAAAAATAAAATACATTGAATCCCGTGGGACCTAATTTTTCAAACATTTTAAAACGAATTTAAAATTCACAAATTGCTTCGAAAGTTTTAGGAAGTATTCAAATTATCTCATAAAAATTATAAAAAAAATTTTAGCAAAATATATTCGGTATATAAAAATATATTCGCAAAATATATTTTTTAAATAAAAATTAAAATAGTAATTACGCCCATATCATATGACGAGTACACGTGCCCATTTCAAAATAAAATACGGCATCTAACTTGTGTCAAACTCGTGGTTTTTAAAGGTCTTTTTAATTTATATTTAGTGTAGTATCCGTCCTAAAACCGCTTTATTTTTGTTTAATTTCTGTTCATCTGTATTCTGAAACAGCGCAATTACAATATATTTGAGTTTAAATGATCATCAAACTTTGAATATTTCTACAACGGAGCCTAATTTTCACTTATGGAGAATATAAACACATTAAGCTGTAAGATGAGTTGCATAAGAATTGCTGAATTTCTTTAACGCAAAATTAGGTATCTCTGGAGTCTACAATATAGTTGATATGAATGAAACATTCACTGATTTTATATAGAGAAGCAGACGATTCTTTAGCAGACTTTTTCGCTGAAGTTTTAAGCATAGAGTTAAATTACTTTTGCGTTCATGATTTTGAATTTTTAAGTAAAATAAATTATTGTAGTATTGTGATGAATGAAAGGAATGAAATAAAAGTGTATGCATGAAATATTTATTGTTTTTTCATAGAGACTCAGGCGATTTATATTTCAATGACGTCATTTGGATAAAGTTAATTTTTTTCGATAAAGTTAAGTTTTCAAATATAAGAAATTATTGTATTATTGTGATAATTTTAAAAATATTACGACTGACTGTATCGCATTTTAGAGATGTTTAAATAAAATTACATTGCAGTTGGAAAGTGTTTCATAATCAATGCATGGTTGATCTTTCTTTTTATTTACTAAGTTCTTTCTTTACACTTCCTTTAAATATGTCTTGCAATTATGTAAGCTTCAATAAAAGCTTCATATCAAACAGCGCTTACACATTCCATGACAGAACATTGGTTAACATTGCCTGGATTCGCCTGCGTGGCCCCAATCACAATGCAGCATCTATCCTATGTAAACATTTGATTTCTTTCATTCGTAGATATTTACACATTTAGATTTAATGTTGCATTGCATTATAATAATATTTTGTTTATTTATTGGCTATGTAGACCAATTGTTCTATTCCTATAAACACATTATAGTACTACACACACACACACACACACACATATATATATATATATATATATATATATATATATATATATATATATATATATATATATATATATACATATATATATATACATATATACATACATACATACATACATATATATATAAATATATATATATACATACATACATACATATATATATATATATATATGTATATATATATACTAAAATTTTTTTGAATGCCATAATGTTCAAAATTACAATAAAGAATGCATATATATACCCCTTATTTATTAATTTCGTTTTGACGAAGTTTCGAGGTCTGATAAAATATTTTTATCTCTCATTTCTATCTTACTTTATCTGATTCTGACTATCATGGCAATAATATTGTCGTTTGGGTTTAGTATTCTGTTCGTTACTGTTAATAAGCGGATCATTTTCATTATTTATATCTTTTACTTGATTAGGATTTTCACTTTCCTTATTTCTTTTTAATTAATCTTTTCGCACATTTGCAACAAAGCACTTAGTTTTGGGTATTCCAATAGTTTTGGCGTCACAATTACGTTTTTTCAAATTATAATATTATTACTTCTTATTTTTCTTAAACTCTATATGGTCCGGTAAATTTTTCTCCTAAAACTGGTGGCTTAATTATTCTTTTTAAGAATACTGGATCACCAACCTCAATATCTTTAATGAGGACATCAATATATTTTTTTGCCTATTTTTCGATTTCTTCCTTTGTAACATTGTTGTATCATCCATAATTTCATTGAAATATTTTAAATTTCGTGCTACATAATTTTTGTAATTTTGGTGGTTTTCTAAGCCTGAATTTATTTTTTCAATATCCATATTCTCATAGCTATTTTGTATATTTTCACCTGGTAATTGCAGGTCTCGTAGGAGAAACAAAAATGATGGTTCATATCCAGTAGTAGTATTTTCTGTATGTTTTACATACAGTTTGAACCCTTATAACGACTCATCCCAGTCGAACGTTTTCTTAACAATACACACTATTGATTCCTCCATCAAATGATGAGCACGTTCGAATCTACCTAATGAATATGGCTTTACTTTCTTCATTAGGTTGATTGGTGCAATACAATTATACCTTTTTCTATATTTAAATTGTCTGTAAACTCTTCATACAATTTACTTTTAAATTGAGATCCATTATCTGTTTGGATGGTTTTCATTAATCCGTATGCGGAAATATATTAAATAATCTTGTTAATAACTGTCTTAGCCGAAATATTTTTGACTGGATATGCTTTGTAACTTTATATAGGTGACTGAATGTACATTTTTATTGAAATAGAAAGTAATTCCCTCCTAAAAGCCGTCCATATGCCAAAAGTTGTAGATATATTATCTGTATATATAAGTCTATTGTAATAGTTGCTGGTATTAAATTGGTCGTACCACTTGCGAAACGGCATACTAAAATATTAAAGACTTTAGAAACGTCAGTTTCATCTCATGTCATTTTCCAACCGTAAATATGTCAAGTCTGAACTCCAGTCGGGTTGAGTTTGCTGACGAATCCAGTTAAGCCCTAGCTAGTAAATCATCGGATCCATTGAGATTGAAAAGATTTTCATCAGAAAATATAACGTTTTTCTCGTTACATTGTCCTTACATTAGTATTGTGTGTGCCGTTACTGCATCTTGCTAGAACCTGGTGTTTTCCATCATTTATAGAAAATTTGCATTTTATGCGCAACAAGGTTTTCCAGTATTGCAAAATATGCACAAAGCGAGGCAACATAAGCATTTTCAAGAGCACGATATTTTTCCTCATAGACTCTATATGCATCACTCCACTGCTCCATGATCACAAATAGTAAGATGTTATTAGCAGAGTTTTATACTCGTAAGTAATTCAGCGCCATCTACCTCCCATGGCTTCCACATGGCTTTTTAAAATTTCCAGTTCTTTTAAGTCACTATGTATTAATATATATGTAACTTAAATGTGTGAGAAATAATGACATACTAAATGTGGACTTTCAAGCTGCTACAAGTTATTCTCAAACAACGAGTACCTTCTTATAGTTGGCACCGGACAGGTTGTGCCAATAAGATTCAAAATTAAAATAATTAAAACATACCACGAAAGATAACGAAGCACTAAATTTGGACTTTCCAGGTGCATCGGTTATCAAGATTTTCTATATAAAGAGTATTTTTCTAGAGTGAGACCAAAATGAGCAAGCCCGATAAGGTTCAAAATTCAAAGAATTAAAATATACCACAAAATACAATAACATTCTAAATTTGGATTTTCTAGAGTCTTCATTTTGGTATTATTCTCAATAAACGAGTATTTTTCCATAGCAAGCCCAGGACGGGTTGGTCCAATAGGGTTCAAAACTAAAATAATTTAAATCCACGGCAAACAACAAGAAGATGCAAATTTCGGATTTTCTAACTGCTCCAGTTTTGGAATTTTCCAAAACATCGAGCATATTTTTATGACGGGCCCAGGGCAGGCTATCCCGATAAGGTTTAAAATCCATAGAATTAAAATTTACCGTAAGAGACAACGGCATGCTAAATTTAAACTTTTCAGCTGCCTCGATTCTCGATTTATTGCCCTAAAATAAGTACATTCCTATGGCGGGCTCAGGAAGAGCTAGACCGATAAAGTTCAAAATCAAACGAATTAAAATGTACCACAAAAGAAAATGCAGCGGCATGCCAAGTTTTATATTACTGTGATGAATGAAATCTGATTAGTTAGGGCTTTAAAGATTTGAATACCTTTGACAAGCAAACACACACCAGATCAAGTCAAACACACGGCTGTAAAAATTTATTAACCAAAGGCTGTAATTCAAAATCTTTACCTTCGTTATTATATTTTTCTTTGTGGGAAATCTTTAATCTTTTCCTCCCCCCCCTCCGGATGGTCCACCTTAGAGGTGGTGTGAGGATCTTAGCTCTGTAGCTCCCCACCCAGCTGTCCGTGATTTGGCCTCTTCCAGGTAACGTGGGGGCGGACTATGTCAATTCATGACCTGGGCTCAAACCCTTCGGCGACTTGGGTCGAGACTCTTCAGGACCATCTACGGATCTTGCCCGATAAATGGTTCCGCTGAACTCGCTCCCCTGGTTATATTACGAGAACTGAACTTCCCCGCTTCCATTTCTTCAAGGAGTAAACCACTAAAAGTTTTCCAGGGATAGCTGGTTTAACACTTTTTGTATTCCTACAATCTTTATGGTTATGGGAAATTAAAGATCTGATATTACGCGTGACTCTTGTCTATAAAATAATAGATCCCAATTTTGTGAGAAAATAGTATTAAAAATTTTAGTTTACATGAAAATGTTAGATCTGGTATATAACAGTTACTAAACACTAAACTATATTGTCCTTTTTATCATGCAAAACACCAGACAGCTTACAAAATATCTTTTATACTCAACCGCGAATTCAAAATTTATTTGTCCCAATAAAATTTTATAAAATCATATTTAACTCGCTTAAAAAAGACATAATATTATGCTTCCACTAAAAATCAGGCAAAAAAGAAAAAGTGACCGAACAACAAAATTACTAGAATCTGGTTTTAACTGTGCGTCTTCTTGCGATTTTACATAACAATTTATGTTTTCCCCTAATTCAAAATAGTCAGATAAGGATAATAAATTGAGTTCTATTTTGTGTATATAGCTTTTGAACCTACGATTTTTTTTTATTTAATCGTTTTCGTAATATGTTTTAGACTCAACTGAGGATTCAAAATTTATTCGCCAAAATTAAATGTTATAAAATCATATCATATGTTATAAAAATGTATATAAATATATAAATGTAATTAAGATAAAAATGTATATAAGGTAATATTATATAAATGTAAATGCGATAAAAATGTAACTAGAACATATTTGTTGCTTTGTCTAAAAGTTTAAATAATGCGTTTAAAGTACATGAAAATCAGTGATTCTTTCAGGCATACATCCGCCCCCCCGGAGACTGGAGACATTTTAATTTAACTTAGTTTCTATTTATATGACAGCATTTAGATATATTTATATACGACAAATAGAAAACTCGTACAGTATCATTCGCCCCCTCCCCCCTGGCCATAAAGTTCTGATTGACAACCTGATGAAAATGTGTTATAGCATTGAAAAATTTTCTAGCAACTAAATGTGTTGTTTACAATACATAACTTCAGTTGAAATCCTAAGAATTTGATTTTACGTGCAATCGATGACCAAAATCGGAACTATTTAGTGAATCGACTTTGATTAAAATCAATAAAATTCTTCGAGTTTCAAATTGAAATGAGTAATCATTTAGTAATTATGGATTTTTTTTTTACAATTTTAAAAGCTAATCTTTATTTAGAAACGGCTCCCAAAAATTGAAATAATTGAAAATAAAATACTGAATATGCTTACATATATTATTCAATTAAGCTCCATACTAAAAATATTAGAAATCACAAAGTTCATATAATTGGATTATTTTATATTTAATATATTTATAATATTTTTTATTCATAGTTTATTTATTTATTTATTTATTATCTTATTGTACATACTATATTACCAACTATACCACTCCAGACATGTAAGATATATTGTTGTTGTTACTTATTCCTCCTGGCTTAGGATATACTAGACCGAGTCCACTAAGTCGTAAACCTTCCAGTCCATCGTGTAAGACATGTAAGATAAGTATAAGATATTTCCTTAACTACCGCACATCATTCTCCTTCAAAACAATGCCAATTGTAAAGTATTTACCTTTTGGTTACGGGAGGGACAGAGTCCATCCCAAACGAAGAACCTCTCAAAAAGACAGGCATTTTACATACCCTATACCAAGCAGTTCAATCTCCCTTTGCAGACATTAGCATCCATGAACGTAAATGTCTTCAAAAGGGGATCGAACTGTTGGGGATAGAGTATATCAAATGCCTGTCTTTTTGAGCGGTTCTTCGTTTGGGATGGACTGTGTCCCACCCGTAAGCAAAAGATTAAGCTTTAATTTAAACTCAAAAGAACGAACAATCGACTCGACCAAGATCGAAACCAGCTCTCCTAGATTTCCCACAAGCATTCTAAGAGAAGTCAACAATGTAAGGTACTCAATTTAATTATTTTAAACAACTTTTATTCTGTTTTGTACAGATTTGTTTCAGTAATATTTGTAATTGGGCATATTTACGTCCTGAAATTATAATTTTGCATTATTGGTGGAAATCAAATTTATCCATTTAGCCATCCATGCTTTTACCAAAATAATTTTTGAGAATCCATTTCATAACTAGAGTATATGAAAGGGTATTCAGCATAGCATTTTGATGTTGAAAAGAGAGTTCACTAAATATGCTTTCGGTTCTTTTTCTATTTCTTGTTCAAAAATCTTCAAGAATGGCTATAAGTAGAGCTTAAAGGATAACTATTATGAATGCAACATCAAATTATAAAGAAGGTAGGGTAAACTGCTAAAAGTTTCCACTGACAGTTTCTTTACCACTTCCTCTTTGAAACTTTTCCTTGAAAGAATTAATTTCTCAGGAATAACTAACTATAGATAGAGCTTAAGTCATGACTAATATGAGTTCAACATTAAATTCGGGAGGTAGTAGATTGATTCAATAAAGATTACTGATCCAGGGGATTTCAATTTCGACTTCAATATTTACATTTAACTTGCAACATCTATTTTCAGGATCGACTGTAGAAACAACTTGGATGATAACTGCTGTGGATTAAGTTTAAAATGTTGGCGGGAGTTAAGAAATTAACTATATAATTTCAATTCAGGTTCAAAGATTTTCTTTGAAGCAGCTAATTCTCAGAATTGCTTATACAGTGTGTCCAGTGCTATCGGTGCCAAATGGCTATTTCCTCAACCTTTAGTCACAGAGGTACACTTTCAATTGCAAAAATGTTTTTTCATTTTAAAATATATTATCTTAGAAACAATTAAAATCAATAAATGAATTTCTGAAAGACATACGAAATACAAATTTTTACACAGTCCCCCTGTCCTACAAATTATATTTAGGAAAATCATTCTCATGCAATTTTATGCAAAATAAAAAAAAAAATCATTCTTTTACGAAAAAAATTGACCGACTTATAGCTGCTTAAAGTTGGAGCACTTTTTGTGCTGAGAAATGGTCAATACGGTCCCTGATTGGTTGGTTGCCTAGAAAAATGGTCAATACAGTCGCTGATTGGTTGGTTGCCTGGAAAAATGGTCAATACAGTCGCTGATTGGTTGGTTGCCTGAAACGGGACATTTTTATGAGTGGTAAAGCGACTTAAGTCATAAAGTTTAATACTTCATAACTAGGTAAATTTTGGTCGTAAAAAGAAGTTTTTTTTTTATTTTGCATGAAATTGTATGAGGATGATTTTCCTAAATATAATTGGTAGGACCGGGGGACTGTATAAAAGGACCGGGAAACAGTATAAAAATTCATATTTCGTATTTCTTTCAGAAATGTATTTATTGATTTCAACTGTTTCTAAGATAATAGATTTCAAAATTTAAAACATTTTTGCAGTTGGAAGTATATCTCTGTGATTAACGGTTGAGGAAATAGCCATTGGGCACCGATCTTACTGGGCACCCTGTATATATAGATTAAATAATGACTAATATGTAGTCAGCAACAAATTACAGAGGGAAGGGGTGTACAAAAATTTCCACTTCCAGTTTTTTCCAATTCTGGTTTTAAAATATTATTTTTTTCTTGAACATCTACTTCACAGAATCGATAGAACTTAAATGATAAAGCTCGTGGATTTAGAATTAAGTTTCAAAGAGAGTGATTTCACTAAAATTGAAGTGGATATATTTTCACTTGAAATATATATTCACTAAGTGAAAATATATTATGTGAATAGTACTTTCACTAAGATAAGAGAGTGGATTAACTAAAGAATTATTTCGGTTCTTTTTTATTCCCAGTTCCAACTATTTCCCGAGAATCATCTATTTATCTCAAAATAGGCTATATATAAAATTTAGATTACGACTAATATGTGTTCAGTATTAAATTCTAGTGGCAGGAGTTTCATTAAGAATTTTCGGTTCTAGAGATATCAGTTCCGACTACAAAATTCACATTTTCCATACAACATCTATTTCCCAGGATTGACTACGTATGGAAAATGGATGATATGGATTCAGAACCGAATTATGGAGGAGATAGAGGTTCACTAAGGATTTCCACTTCCGGTTCTCGATATGCTTCCGGTTTTGACGAAAATGTGCATAATTATACGAAATAAGTGTGCAAATGAGTATAAAAATTTCTAAATCCTGAAGTACGGTTCGTAATAACTCAACAATTAAAAACTGTATCCAGTAAAGTACTTATAAAGTGCCTGCTCCTTTACCTCAAAGGAGTAAAAGCTCCTATCTTGATCGCTATTACACCTAACATTCAAAGTATTTATAAAGCGTTTACTCTTTTAATGATCTTTAAATTTTCACATTTTAGATCAAAAAGTGCAATATCTCGACAACGGCACGTATTGACGTTCCGTAAATGATGTCATTCGCTTTAATATAAAAAAAACTATTTCAATAATAATTTTTAACATTACGCATTTTAACTCTTTCGATTTTTGACAAAAATTTGGAAAATTTTAAGTTCTTTTACTGGATCAATCTTCGGGAATATATGTGTATCTATAAATAAATCCACTCGTATAAAATCCATACATAAATCCATTCAAACCTATAACGTTAATCGATTGAAGCATTAATACATAATTTCGCTCAATTAGCTGCATTTGTTCGAGATATATTATGACAACAAAGACATAAAAACACAGATACATGAAACGTAATCGAAAAAATATACATGATTCGTAATAACTCAATAAAAAAATTACACGATTCGTAATAGCTCAATAAAAAATTACATGATTCGTAATAACTCTATTCAGGGATGCTCAAAGCGTGTAAAGTGATCCAAATCCAATAGTCTGATATTAATTCCTAAACTTTTCTATATACACAATATGTTTAGCAAAGTAAACAATAGCATCAAAATATGTTTTCATTTTGTCATGTATCTAAAGTAACTCGATATGAAATTAATTTTATTGAGATGAATAATTTTAAATAAGACTAAAGTATTTTTAAAGTAATAATGATATCTGCGGCTCTTTTTAAATCTTCGCATAACGATCAAAATTAATATATATATATATATATATATATATATATATATATATATATATATATATATATATATATATATATAGCCTAAGGAATCTCATTAACAAAACAATTGCAATGTTTTAAAGGAAATGTGAGCTTAATGTTTTCCAGGTATCTTCGCTTTAAATGATTGCAAAATTTTAAATTCGAACACTAACAAGCGTGTTGATACTCTGAACAGAAAACATTTTGGAAAGGTAGTGATTATCCTTAATTGTTGTATGAAGAAAACAGACGCTATTACTTGGGCATAGGCAACAGACGTGGAATTAATGGCGATGTTCGCTTAAGGATGGGATATTTAAAATATAGGAAAGAAAAAGTTATTTTTGATTACAAAAGAATAGATTCCATTATTGCATTTCGTTAAATGCACTTTTGAATAATTGAGTTTTACGTGCATTTTCCCCTTGCACTAAATTTACAAAATTTGGCAACTATTTCATATTTCCTAAATTATGCGGAATCAGTATTTTGTCGTAGGCAATATTGGCGTAGATAATTATTTTATATATATATATATATACACTGCTGGACAATTTCTAAGGACGGATGACACTATCACCCATAGCAACTGTAATGCCAGAAATGTAAAGTAATAAATATTTGGAAGGATTAAAAAATAATGGAACCAGGAATGCGGGCGGATTATCCCCACGCTAAGCAGATGGGCGATAATATACAGGTGGCCCCATATCTTACATACCACGCCCATGTTTACATACCACGTTAAGCCGTTTGGCGGCAACCGAGACGGCGACGCCATGTCTACGGATTAGCCCTCAGCTCTAGTTTTCAGCACGTGGACCGCCGACCGAAAAAGGGATATAAGTGAGAGTTGCTCGAAGTGGGAGTCAGAATTGGTCAAGGCAGGCTGTTGGAGTTAGACTAGTCAAGAAGAAGCGACGGTAGCAGAGTTAAGAGTTGTGTGTGCGTCTCTGATATAGGAATTCGAAGGAGAGCTCATGTTCATCTGGTATTGCAAGTGTAAAGTGTGACAAAGCATCGGTGTTACCCAAGTTATATGAAAGAAGATCAGGTACCGTACAATTAAACTATATGAGGATAACCTCTTTGTCTAAATTTGTGTTTTTAAGGAAAAGCTAATTAATGCATCCCACCACGTGCTCCAACCAAATATCAATTCATCTGGCATTACACCCCCCGAACTACCATTGAGATGTATTCCACTATGTGTGATATTTATTTAATTTGTAAAACTAAAGAGTGTAAATTGAGTATGTGATAAATAAATGTTTGTTCCTTTACTATTAACCTTAATTTTTAGTTTGTTAACTTAGTATCCCGTTAAGCACAGAAATAGGTGGGTTTTGCGGCCACCAACGCAATGTACACAGCAGTAAGTTAGAACAGATTACATGTATAATTTAATATACTAATAAATAATTAATTTAATGTAAAATGCATTTTTGACAATATTAATTTTAATCAACAAAAATAAAAATCGGCACATTTGGTGCTCGTGACTTTAGCAGTAACGGGAATAAAATAAGGATTTATGAAATTAATAAAAATAATAGGAATAATAATAATAAAAAATAAATATTGATAAGGTTGGACAACTGGTGGCGACATAGATGATTGTGAAAATATTGTGCACAATTCTCATTTCTCCTTATGTTATATGTATGATTATGTAAAGTTTTATCAATGAAATGGAAAAAATGGTTCTTCTAAATGAGATCGAAGGTATAATTAGAAAAATGGGATATAGGAATGGGACCAGTTAAAAAAGTGGTGAAAAGTTCAATTATAACAAGGAGTTCAAGTTTGAAAGAAGATTCAAAAATATCAAATAAAAATTATAGTAAATTGGATAGAAATAATAAAAATATGGATATTCCAGTAATGCAGATCCTGCCATTATTTAGTGGGAGTAAGGAGGAAGATATAAATTTCTTTATAAAACAATTTGATGAATTAGCGGAGTTAGCAAGTTGGAAGGAAGAGCATAAAGTGGCTATCATTAAAACCAGATTAAAAGATAAGGCTATGCAGTTTTTAATTCAAAACCCTGAATTACAAAACGAAAAGGAGTTTGATAAAATAAAAATATTACTAATAAAAAAATTTTCAAACAGAATAACGATAACGCAAGAACAGGACGCTTTCAATAAAATAAAACAAACGCCTGATATGTCAGTGGACGAGCTTGTGCTAAAAATAAAAAACGCAGCGCGTAAATTTTTGAACCTTAAGGATACAACAGATGGAGAGGTAGAGAAAATAACCAATAAAATAATGTTGGGAAAATTCATTAGCGCATTACGCCCTGATTTGGCAATTGAAGTGAAGAAAAAAGATCCGCAGCGGTTTGAAGATGCCATAAAAGATGCCGAACTGTTTGAAATAATTCTTAATGATAGGACTCCAGAAGAATCACATAAAGAACTGAAAGAAATGTTACTTACAACACAGGTTCAAGATTTGACTTTAGAAATTAATAAATTAAAATTGCAAAATATACCAAATCAATCCATGGAACGAGCTGTTTTTTGCATAGGGTGCGGAAAAAATGGACATTATTTCTCAGATTGCTGGTACAATGAGTGTAATACTGCATTTGCAAGGAATCCCAAACGAATGAATTATCAGCAATATGGGTTGGAGCAAACAAATTATATCAGAGGAAACAGAAACGAAAATCTCAGAAATTTTGAACGAGGAGGATATAATAGAAATAATAGGGAATATCAAGGAAATAATAATGATCAAAGAAATTATTACGATCAATTAGAAACCAACGTAGAAAATAGAGAGAGGCAAAGTATAAGAGGAAATTTTAGGGGGCGCAACGGAAGAAATATAAGATCAAACACATATGAGAGAAACAATAATAATAGTAATTTAAACTAAGAGCTGGAATTTGGGACCAAGGAACGAATCGTACAAATTCCAGAGAAATAAATAAATTCGGTTCACAAACATATAGAAATAACAAAAATGGAGATGACTGGCAAAACTATACAAATTTGGAGAGAGGACAATATTATGAAAATAATGATAAAGCAAAATATGATACCAAAAGTATCCTTTCAAGCGAATGTGAGAACGTATCTAGCCCACAATTACCGATGGTAGAAATAGATTGCAAAGGAATAAAAATAATAAGTGTAATTGATAGTGGGGCTCAAGTTAGTATTATAGATTTGGAAACATTTCAAAAACTAAAACAGAATAGAAATGTAAAAATAAAATACATAACCAGAAGAATAATACTTCAGACGTTTACTAAAGAAAATATAGAATTTTTAAATTGCATTCAATTTTCATTTAGAATTGGGGAAAAGGCATGCAAAAATTATTTTTTCGTGACAAAACAGAACTTTCAGGGGCAATATAAAATGCTTTTAGGCTACGACTTTTTATCCTCACATAAAGCAATTTTAAATACAAAAGATAACGAAGTACAATTTGGGAATACTGCGATTAAATTGTATAAAAGTGAAAATACAAACCCAATACAGAATTCAAAACAAAAACCACAAAGCCAGGGAATTCGCGATGAAAATAGATATAATAGTAATTATGAAAATTATAATACTGATGACGACGAATATGAGGAAATAAATAGTTGTTATAATGAATCCAATAATGAGAATGAAGATAGAATAAGCGATGATAATGATGACGACGAATATGAGGAAATAAATAATTGTTGTAATGAATTCAATAATGAGAATGAAGGTAGAATAAGCGAGGATAATGAAAGCGATAACGATAGAAAAAACGCTAATATGCAAAATTGTAGCACTCGCGATAATGTAAATGATGACAAATGGTTACCAAGTTCTAATGAAAGTAATAAGAATAAGAATGTTAAAAAGAAAGAGGAAAAGCAGATTTTCGCTAAATTGAAAAGAAAAATAACATTAAAGCCAGGGGAGTCAGAAATAGTCCAATTGATTTTGTCACAGGAATTAAATGAGGGACAGGATGTTTTATTTTCTCCAATAAAAATGGCAAGAACATTAATCACGGATGAAGCGATCCAAAGTATAGAAAATAAAAATAAGATTAGAGTGTTGTTATACAATGAAAAAAATTGCCAAATTACACTTAATAAAAATATGAACGTGGGTATAATAACAGAACAAATCGAAATTGTTGATACAAAAAATAAAAGCAGTAAACCCACGTTGGAAATTAATAATATTCAAAATTTAAATAAAACAGATTATCAACAAATTCGGGAATTAAGAAAGAAAGAAATATCTCCAGACGATTTTCAAGTACAGCACTTAAATAAGGAAGATAGAAATAAAGTTATTGCATTAATGATGACCAATACAGAGGTTTTTTCAAAGTCATATGCTACCCTAGGTAAAACATCAGCAATAGTACCGAAAATCGAACTTATGCACAATTATCCTATTCAGAGTCGACCATACCCAATTCCGAGAGCAGTACGAGAAATTGCGCAAAAAGAAATTAGGGAATTATTGGAAAATGACATTATTGAAAGTTCACAAAGCACGTACGCTAGTCCCATTATTCTTGTAAAGAAACCAAGTAAACCAAATGAAGAACCTAAATATAGACTTGCTATTGATTATAGGGCCATAAACGCGTATTTACCACTTTTGCCAATAAACTTACCAAAGGTGAAGGATATATTACAAAATATCGCTGGTAGTAAAATTTATACAGTTATGGATTTGAAGGCGGCGTTTTTTCAGATCGAACTAAGAAAACAAGATAGAAAGGCCTTAACGTTCACAACTTTTATGGGAAATTTTAATCCTAAAAGAATTCCGTTTGGTCTTAAAAACTCAGGAGCATATTTTCAACTTTTAATGAACAAAGTGTTAGGAGATCTATCAGAGTTAAAAATATACTTTTACTTAGATGACTTAGTCATATGCGCACAAAATAACGACGAAATGTTAGAGAAAATCAAAATTGTTTTCCAAAGATTGAAAGAAAATAATTTAACACTCGACCCGGCGAAGTTACAGATATGCAAATCGCAAATTGAATTTTTAGGATATAAAGTAAATGCGAATGGTATAAGCCCATCAATAAAAAACTGTGCAAAAGTGCAAAATTTCAAACAACCCCAAACGGTTAAACAAGTAAAAAGCTTTCTTGGGACAACAAACTATTTTAGAGGTCTGATAAAAAATTATGCACAAATTGCAGAACCGTTGGTAAATTTGACAAAAAAGAATGTTAGGTTCGAGTGGAATAATGAATGTAGAAAAGCTTTTGAAAAATTAAAAAATGCAATTTTTAAAGAACCAGTTGTAAGACAGCCTGATGAAGTAAACCCGTTTGTCTTAACTACGGATGGCTCAGGTAAGGGAATTAGTAGTATTTTGATGCAAAGGGTAAATGGAGTCGATCATGTTATCGAATTTTATTCAAGACCTGTGAACCCGGCAGAGAAGCGTTATCCTGCAATAAAGCTAGAATTGCTAGCTATACACGCATCCTTACAACACTTCAGAGAATATCTGTTCGGAAGGAGTTTCACCTTGCTGAGTGACGCAAAATCCCTTATGTACCACATAAAATTAGATAAAATGCCAAATATCATATCGAGGTGGCTAATTGACATAAGTCAGTATGATTTTAAATTCAAATATCAAAAAGGTGAAAATAACGCAAGTGATTATTGCTCGAGATATGTATTTGACAATGATAACCAAATCAAATATGTAAATACTTTAATTAAAAATGATGAGATAAATGTGGAGAAAATATTAGAGCAACAAATGGTAGATGAAAAATTAAGTAAAATTAGAGAGGAATTACAAAAAGGAAGAAACCGATATCACAATAACAAGGTATACTATATTGATAGCCAAAATAAACTGTTAATGGTAAAGAAGGAAAATAAAAGACAAACGTATAGGAAAATAAATAAGATTGTAATACCGCACTCGCTAAAGGGAAAGATAATAGAGATAGCACATTTCCCTCATTTCGGAGTAAAAAAGACATACCAATTACTTTCAAGAAAATATTTTTGGATAGGGGCTTTCCAAGACGTGGAAAATTTTTGTAAGTCTTGTAATCAATGCTTATTAGTAAAACACAAAAATATACCACCAGCCAGACTTCAGGCTATGCCAGAAATATTAAAACCAGGAATATATTTACAACTGGATTGCGTAGGAAAACTACCGCGCAGTAATGGAGGAAATAATTTTGTAATTACAATTGTAGACATGTTTTCACGATACTTTGAGGCCTATGCAGTCAGAGACATTACTGCTAAAACAATAGTGAATAAGCTAACAAACTTCGTGACAACTTATGGAGTTCCAATTATTATTCAAAGCGATAATGCTCAAATTTTTAAAAGTAAAGAATACATAGATTTTACAAATGCATTAAATATTGAAAGGCGATACAGTTCGGTTTATTTCCCAAGTTCTTTAGGTCGTTGTGAAAGAATACACAGAGACATGAAACAATGTATAATGTGTTTGTCAAAGACTACGTTTGAATGGGATGAATCTTTAAAATGGTTTAAGTTTTATGTGAATAACACTATTAACAGTAATACAGGATTTGAGCCTTCATTCCTGTTCTATCTTAGAGATTTATCATTGCCATTTGAAAATATTAAACAAACAAACATGCCAAGTAAGGAAGAAATAGATATAATGTATAGTGATGTAAATAATTATAAAAATTATGTGGCACAGCATTTAAAAAATATAGATAAAGTCGTGAAAGACGCATCGGAACAACAAAAACTGATAAATGACAAACAAATAAAGAAATATAAAATAGTGAGAAAAAACGATATATTTATAGGAGCGACAGTGTACCTAAAAAAGTTCCTAAAACCAAGGGTATTAGAGGATCGATATGATGGACCATTTAGAATTACGAAATTAGTCCGAAATAATAATGTTATAATATGTCTTAAAAGTGATGAAAATAAAACTTATAAAGTGCACATAAATAAACTATACATGGCAGCGGAGCGAAAACAATATTTGAAAGATAGTGACGAAAGCGAATCAAACCACACACACACACAGGACAAAGAAAAAAATCAAAATGAGAAAGTGATTAGAAATAATGATCAAAGTCAGATTAAGGAAGGGAAGGTCACTAAAGAAAAGCAATTAAACTGTGAAAATAATAGAAATGATGATGAGGTTTGTTATAATGCCAGAGGGTATAATTTTCGCCCTCGAATTGTTGTAAATAGTAATTTCATAAAACAAAGAATATGAAAAATATGTAAAAAGTTTGTAATTAATGTCATAAATAGAAAGTGACAATTGAGTGTATATGTATATGTTTTTATGTTTTAAATTGTGGATATAAGTATATTTCAAAAAGTATGTTATGTATTTCTGACATTACATATATGGCAAGTTCAAAAAAAAAAAAAAAAAAAAAAAAAAAAAAAAAAAAAAAAAAGTGAAATAACAAAGTAATTTATAAATAATATGGTGGTATGGAATTCAACCATAACCAAGAATAGGAAGTTGATAGTTGCACTACTACAATATGTTACAAAATGAAATGATAACAAGAAAATGTATAATAATAATAAAGTAATGAATGCTGTTATGTAATGATATGTCGTATGTAAATAATTATGTAAAAGGAGAAATGAAAATTATGCATTGCAAATAATATATATCAAAATTTACAATTTAATAATAATGTGAATGTTGGTAATCCTCATGTAATTTATGGTGCATTATGTCAATTATGAATAATGGACTAACTTGACAGGGAACTATCAAGAAACTACAAAGAACTATCAAAGCTATGAGTTGTACGAGGCTAAAAAGTGGAACTCAGCCTTTCTCACGATGGATGAACTTATGTGTTTGCGAGGAACCATTGTGAACTTAATTTCTTACCACTGGGGTGAAACTGTGGGAGAGTAACTTTTGGACTTTTTTTTTCGCGGGGGGGTGAGAATGTAATGCCAGAAATGTAAAGTAATAAATATTTGGAAGGATTAAAAAATAATGGAACCAGGAATGCGGGCGGATTATCCCCACGCTAAGCAGATGGGCGATAATATACAGGTGGCCCCATATCTTACATACCACGCCCATGTTTACATACCACGTTAAGCCGTTTGGCGGCAACCGAGACGGCGACGCCATGTCTACGGATTAGCCCTCAGCTCTAGTTTTCAGCACGTGGACCGCCGACCGAAAAAGGGATATAAGTGAGAGTTGCTCGAAGTGGGAGTCAGAATTGGTCAAGGCAGGCTGTTGGAGTTAGACTAGTCAAGAAGAAGCGACGGTAGCAGAGTTAAGAGTTGTGTGTGCGTCTCTGATATAGGAATTCGAAGGAGAGCTCATGTTCATCTGGTATTGCAAGTGTAAAGTGTGACAAAGCATCGGTGTTACCCAAGTTATATGAAAGAAGATCAGGTACCGTACAATTAAACTATATGAGGATAACCTCTTTGTCTAAATTTGTGTTTTTAAGGAAAAGCTAATTAATGCATCCCACCACGTGCTCCAACCAAATATCAATTCATCTGGCATTACACCCCCCGAACTACCATTGAGATGTATTCCACTATGTGTGATATTTATTTAATTTGTAAAACTAAAGAGTGTAAATTGAGTATGTGATAAATAAATGTTTGTTCCTTTACTATTAACCTTAATTTTTAGTTTGTTAACTTAGTATCCCGTTAAGCACAGAAATAGGTGGGTTTTGCGGCCACCAACGCAATGTACACAGCAGTAAGTTAGAACAGATTACATGTATAATTTAATATACTAATAAATAATTAATTTAATGTAAAATGCATTTTTGACAATATTAATTTTAATCAACAAAAATAAAAATCGGCACAGCAACCACAAAATGAAAGGAAGCAAAATGTGGAAAATTAGAATAAGTGCGGGTTACAGTAAGAAGAGGTGTGCGAATCCAAATTTTTCATTTCCAAAGTCTGTTCGTCACGTGATAGCGCTGAAAAGAGATTTTAAGGACTCGACGTGTGCGGACAGTTGTAGTTCCAAGTTGTTGATGTTGTTGTGACCCAGACCGTCCGACCTACCAGAAAGGTATAAGGTAGCTGTTTGGACGGCCGGGTGTTGTTGTTCCAAGTGAAAGTTTTACGGGAAAGATTAAATTGACGAACTTGAAATTTTCGATATGTCTTCCCGATATCACTTAGATGATTTTACTCGTGGTCGTATTATTTTAAAGATCGGAAAATTGCGAAAAATAACAGATGTTGCCAGGAAGTTCGACATCGTCCACAGCGTTGATTTAGGGCTGTGGCAAGCATTTTAAACAACTGGAATGTGTAGAAAGCATCACGAGGAAGGTCGTGTTAGAAGTACGACGACTGCAGAAGACAGGTACATTGTCCTATCGACAAAAAGGGACCAGACACCACTCAGCAGGTGGCGAATCAGTTTCTTACTACCACAGGACAGTGGATCTCCAGAAAAACCTGTAGCCAGACGTTTGGGAGAAGGAGGACTATACGCCCGCAGACCATTTATGTGTGTCCCATTGTCCAGACTGCACCAACTTCCATTTGCAATGGTGTCTTGAGCATCGCAATTGGATCAAGCAGGACTGGGCATAAGTGCTTTTCTCAGATGAGAATAGGTTCAGTCTGTCATGGAATTACAGACGCTAACTGATCTGAAGCGAGAGTGGTATTGCTTATCCTCCAGGAAATAGACCGATATCCGATATGCAGTATCATGGTATGAGCCGGTATCATGTTCAATGGCAGCACGCCTTTACATGTGGTTGCAACTGGGACTATGACCGGCCAACGATAAATTGATGAAGTTCTACTGCCTCATGTTCTCTTTTTCAGTGATTCTGTCAGTGATAAGTTTGTTTTCATGGATGACAACGCACCATGTCATCGAATACTCGTTGTTCAGAATTGTCTAGTCAGTGAGGGTATTCAATACCTCGTATGGCCAGCACGTTCTCCAGATCTAAACCCCATTGAAAATGTTTGATATGATTTAGGGAGGCGACATGCCGGTCGACAAACGATCCTCCAACAAACAAGAACACCCTCATTCGTGCACTTCCCGGCTGTCTACATAGTTATCTTACACCTTTCTGGTAGGTCGGACGGTCTGGGTCTCAACAACAACCCTCATCCGCCCACTGACAGAGGAGTGAGATAACTTACCTCAACAGCGCTGGATAATGTTGTGCAAAGCATAACACAACATGTGGAATGTTGCATCGCACTGTACGGAGGACATATTCCGTACTGACACCTTTCTCAAAGGTGCCTGCTGTCGTTCATATGCATTTTTCCCATTTCTCCGTATACAGCATCAAATGAATCCTTTTTTCCTTTCAGATGCTTCAAAACCTTCTGTATTTTCCAGAACAATAAATGATCTTTATTCTAATGTCCAAACAGTGTGGCGACAATATTTTATCCTGCTGGGCTTCCACCCCCGCTTAATATTGTGCTACATTGCAATTTGTGATCCGTCCTTAGCAATTGTCCAGCAGTGCATATGTATATATATATATATATATATATATATATATATATATATATATATATATATATATATATACAGGGTGTCCCAAAAACATTAACATCGGCTTTTTTCTTTAAGTATTGACCTTAGACATATATAATAAATTACAAAGTTGCATGAAAAAGGTACAGAATTTTATGATATCGATTAAAATTTTCAAAGGAATTAAATTTTAAGAAATACAAAATTTAAATTTTTATACGGTCCCCGTATAAAAAAAATTTCCCAATGAGTAAAATGTGCCCCATACGCTAATGAGATGATGTACAAAATTTCAGCGTTTTATCATAATAAGTCCCAGAGATATGTTTCAACAAAGTTGCTGAGGGATTAATTGCAAATTGAAATGTAAATGTTTACAACAAGATTGCAAATGACGCAACGCAGAAATGCATGATAGGCAAATAATATCTGCATCTTATCTTTAATCGATCTTTGGCATGGATAGAAAACATTTTGAACAAGCTTTGTAATCTTTGTGTAAAGTTATTATTTCTACACAGTGTAGATACTTTTGTAGTACTAAATAGCAAAATTATTATTTATTTATGTAATCAATGTTTTCTTTCGTAATTTGTATATGACCCCTGAAACGCGATCTGCGGACATGATTTTTGTCTTCTGAGAACGCATGTCGATGCATCGAAAAGTGTTTTAAGTCATTTTTGCCTTTTCATATCTCTGGGTCTTTATATGATAAAATCTGAAATTGTGTATATCGCCTTATTAGCGTATGGGACACATTTTACCTATTGGAAATGTTTTTGTACGTAGTTCGTATAAAGATTTTAACTTTGTATATCTTAAAATTTAGTTCCCTAGAAAATTTTAATCAATTTCATAAAATTATCTCCCTTTTTTCAATCAACTTTGTAATTTATTATATATGTCTAAGATCAATATTTAAGGAACAAAAGTCGAGGTCAATGATTTTAGGTCATCCTGTATATATATATATATAGTATTTATAAAGGGTGAGGGTATATAGTGAACATAAAAGGGGGGGGCGAGGAAAATGAAAGGGAAAGAAGGTGAAAAGCAAGAATGGGAGAAGTACTTACAGGTAAGGCAGGAAATGGCCAGGGGGAATTTTGCCCCCCCCCTGTTCCAGGTTAAAGCAGCTTTTTATTCATGGAAACACTCCCGGAGCCACTAACTTCCTGAAGCAATCCTCC